>CM069524.1:144786575-146003763 GCA_035773235.1 Eospalax fontanierii | reverse complement strand
ATTCAGAAAATTTCAGAAAATTTACTTGGTTAAATCAAACTAGGTTGCATGAGTTGGGAAACAAATAACTAACCTAGTAAACAAATAACTATCTGACTTGAGGATAATATTCATCTCTTGTAGATGCCCATTGCTTGTCTTGCATCTTCTTGGTCTTTTAAACCATGAAGCCATGGTTTAAATGTATGGTAAAATTGTGAGGGTAACTTGCATTACTAACACAGAGTCATCTAGAATATACGCATTTCCAGGAAGCTCCTGGGCTGCGACTTCCCCAGACTCTCAAGGAAAAAAGTATAACTTGCATTTTCTAGGAGAAGGCAGTTGAGTTTTACCTTGTAACTCAAAAAGACCCTGTCTTGGGCTCTTGTTTTGAAAGTGAGCCAGTCTATTTGGGTCTTGAGGTGGGCTTCAATACTATAACTGAACTGTGAAGTACTTCACAGGTGATATTATTTTAAACAGTGAGACCAGAAAAGCCCCCAGATTTCAAATTGGTGGGCAAGAGCTGTTATATGGAGGCAGAATAGTATGGAGTACGTGAAGACGATGAAATGAGAAGAAAGTGAATTTTAGACAGACGCAGTGAATATTGACCCTACTACTTACCAGCTGGGTGATATTAGGCACTAGTTAATTGTGAACTCTCTGTTAATGTGTGACATTAACACTTATGCTATGTTTTAAGACTTAGAGATAGTGTAGACTGTGCATTAGTCAGGATTCTAGAAGAACAAAACCAATAGAATATACATATCTGTGTTTGTAACACACATAGTTACACTAGGTTATACAACTGTAGGTTGGATGTTCCAACAATGGTTCTTTGCATATTAGAGAGCCAGAGAACCAGTAGCTTTCAGTCCAAGAAACTGAATGCCTGAAAATAGACACAATCGATGATGTGGCAAGACTGAAACTCTGGAAGGTTCTGGAAGTCACCACTGTAAGTTGATGCTGAAAGACATAGCAGTAGCAAGTCAGACTTGCTCAGAAACAATCAAGTTCATACTCTCTGGCTGGCTTCCTTCTTCTAGTTTCTTCCGTCAGTGCCTGGTACATGTAAGGCAGGTCTTGTTTTTCAGTTGCTGTCCCATATGTCAATCATCTCTGGAAATGGCGCCCACAGATACATTCAGAAGTATGTTTTATTAAACTCCTAGGTATCTCTCAATCAAGTTGACAATCAAGATTAACCATTCCAGCATGTGGCACAGTATGCTCCATGAAGTAAAGACTTCATAGACAGAAATTCCCAATACCATTATCATGACTTCAGTGATGGTGCTCTAAACTAGAAAACGAGCATGAAGTTCGCTTGACATCTTTATTCTGGTCTTTACATTTCTTGACATGATTGACTTTTAGCAAATTCATTTAGAGGCACACCAGTTTAATTGCACACTTAGCAGGCTGCTTTTTATCAAATGAGCCATGTTTCTGACCCCGGAACTGAACAGAGAAATCTGGGACACATGGACTCAAAGCAATAGCAGTGAAAGATTACATTAGAGAAGCTTTGAAGTCAACTTTGTGGTGACCTAAATCTCATTGGCTCTCAGTGAGGATTCAGTACCTTGTTTCTCTCTAACTACGATTTCTACCTGCAGCCCTCCTGTCAGCTCTCCAGATCCAGAACTGTAGAGAATCCTTTTACAAAGACCTTTATCTCCCAGAAGCAGATTGCTCAGCCTGGGAGCATTAACAGATGGATTGGAGGTAAACTCTGGCTCTCCATGTACAGTTTTTTTTTTTTTTTAAACTGACTACAGGTTATTATTTCAGAAAACTGTAATTGACTAGTTCTGTCAAAGTCTGTAACATCCCAGGCTCTAGCTTTTCCTTTTATTGTTGACAGAAAGGCATTTGTCAAGTTCCAAATACCTCTGATTCTCAGCTTTTCTCAACTGCATTATGAATTTGAAAGCATAGGTGAATGCTTAAGCATTAGAACAAACTAGTAGATTCTGACTCACCTTGCAAAGGCAAAAGTCATGCAAAGGAAAAGACACTTTTGTTTGAATTTATTACTATTTTAGAAGCCAGCAGGCATCTGTGCTCTCGTTTATAGGGAGGGCTCAAGCTAAATTGATGTAGCTGGGACTGCTAAAAGATTCAAACATGGGAAGTTTGAGATTTGGGAACTTCATTTTATTTAGCATTTTATCATGAAAATCTTCTACCATATAGCAGTTTAAATTTTGAAAAAGCAAATATATATATACACAAATTGGTCAGCTCATACCGTTAACATTTTAATATTTACTTTATCAAGTTTCTGTCTACTTTTACATTTTACTCAATCTATTGCATCTGTGCTGCATTTCAAAGTCAAGTGCAGTATCGGAATACATGCCCATAATTGCTTCATCCTCCATGTCTGGATTTCTGGTTCAATATTAGTTTGCAGTGTTTTTCTCTTATGAAATCAAATTTATCTACAATGAAATGCACCAATCTTTCACTACATGGATTTTGATAAATGCAAATTCCTAATAAAGATATTGAACTTAGCCATCAACTTAGAAACTTCTGTCGGTCGATCATCATTCCTACTTTCCGTGCTATGGAGACCACTTTAAATATTTTCCACTCTGTGGATTAATTGTGCTCATTCTTGGAATTCAAACAAAAGAAACCTACAGTATGGATTCCTGTTTAAGATTTTTATCGTTGAGAATAATAATGTGGTTTTTTTTCATGACTTTGTGGTGTATACATTCCTTTATATGACAGAGCATTACTTCAATGTGTGACCGGATGTCCATATGTTTATTCATTTTTCTGTGAAAGGTACCTCAACTTGTTCCATTTAGGTGTTATCACAAATAAATGCACATGGCTGTAATTTTTGTACAAATCTTGCTGTACACATATATGTATATATATTCATAAATCTTAGATAAATGCTTGGTAGTAAAATTGCTCAGTCATAAAGAAGTTATGTGTTCATAAGACACTGGAAGACCTTTTCCCAAAGTTGTACACCATTTGATATTCTCTCTAAGGAAGCACAAGACCACCAATTGTTCTGCAATCTTGTCAGTTTTAGGTATTGTCCATCATTTTCTTTGTGCATATAGAACATCTAATTGTGGTTCTAATTTGCGTTTTCTGATGCCTAATGGCTTTTTCAACCTGCTTTTTTTTGCTTATACATACATCTTATCTTGTAAAGTATCCATTCAGATCTCTTGCCCATGTTCTAACGAGTTGTTTATCTCATTATTTGTTGCAGAGGTTTTGTTTTCAGAATGACAGTCCATGGACAGGTACATGATTTATGAACACTTTCTCTAAAGCTGCATCTTCTCTAAGTATTTTCCAAATAGTATCTTATGGCAAGAAAAAGTTAAATAAAATATCAATTATTATTCTTCTTGAATGACAATTATCTTCTGCTAAGAAATGTCTACCCACCTTTTAGTCTTTTCTTTCACGTTTTTCTCCAGAAGTGTAATCATTTTATATTTTGCCTTTTCTTTTGTCTTTTTTATATCCATGATAATTTTGAATGAAGTTTTGTATTTGGTTTCAGTCAGAAGTTGAGGTTTGTTATTTTCCATATGAGTATCTCATTACTTTGGCATCATTTTATTAAAAAGACATTCCCATTAAGTTGTTTTGATGCCTTCGTATCAAAGTAAAGGCACAGTAAAACGTATAACTTTGGACTCTCTGGACTGTTCTACTTACAGGGTTTAGACAGAGGCTCGTTAATTCTTCTTGTTCATATGTATACCCAAATCTTCTAGCATCCATTTCTACCACAGGATCTTGATTATAGATATTCTAGATATTTTTTTCATTTTCTCCTTCCATTCAGCTTCTTTATTCCTCCATGTATATTCTTATTGAAAGTGTTTTTGCATTTCATACAATGCGTCTTAATCATATTTATACCCTTTCTCCCATCCACACCCTTATACACCCCCCCCTGGATTTCATGCATTCTATTATATATGTTTTAAAATCAGGTAGAAATGAGTACTTTAAAGATTGTTTCAGGATTACTTTGGAATATTCCAGGTTTAAAACTTTTTTCCACTTAAATTTTAGGATCAACTTGTCCATTTCAATGAAAATAGCTGGCTAGGAATTTGGGTTGAATTATATTAATAGATTAATCTGAGGAAAAACAACATCTCAGTAATATTGATCTTATAATACATGGCATTATATGTCTTTTGATTACTTAAGCCTTCTTCATTAATTCTCAAATTCTTTGTGTTTATTTTCAGGTTTTACTAAGTTCATTACTAAGTCTTTTTACATACTTTGTTGTATTTAAAATTGGAATTTTATATTTCATCATGTAGTTATTTGCATTTAGAATATAAGCAATTGAGTGTTGCATAGTACCTTTTATTATGTGATCTTGATTAATTAACATAATTTCATTAGATGGTTTGCAGATTCTTTGAGATTTACAATGCAAACAATCATATCATATACAAAACATTGTACTTTAACTTTTTGTCTTTGTTCTTATGCTTAATTTTCTAGTTATTGAAGACCAATGGCTACAATGTCTAACATAATGAGATGAAGAAATGTGTCCCTTTTCCTTGCTTCTGATCTTAGGATACAGTAGTCACTATTTTATCTGTAAATGTGATGCTGTTGATCATTTTGTAGAAACCATTTATCAAATCAAAGAATTTTCTTTCTAGTCTTAGTATGCTGTGCAGTATCATGTGAGTGGGTATTGAATTTTCTTTATGTAGAATTTGGGGCCTCTATCTCTCTTATATTCTCTTTTTTTAAGATTACATCTTGGCTACTTTAAACTCTTCCAATTGTGAAGTAGTAAATTAATGAAAAGACAAGCAACAGAAAAAGTAAATTGGATTAATAAAATGCAAAGCTGTTTCATAAAAAGACCAGTAAAATAAACAAATCCTTGACAAGTTTATTTAATGAAAGACGAGATATGACATAAAAAATTTTGAGTTAAAAAGGGGAGAAAGCATTGAAGGAAATGATGAATGAGCACAAATTATACTGTAAATATAGATGTGGTATATTATTTTTCAAGAAAATATACATTACCTCAATTGACCTATTAAATGGGAAATACAAACAGACTGGTAAATATAGATGGGTGATTAAAGATAATAAGAGATTCATCCATAACAAATGGCATGGGGTATAGGCAACTTTGAAGATATTATTATGGCAAGTTAATTTACAAATTATACTACAGTTATAAAAAATGCAGAAATTCAGTCAACTCAAAGAGGCTGCTTCATCTTAATACTCAAGTACAATAAGGACAGCCCAAACAAAAGAAGACAAAAAAAAAAAAGGAGAAAAAAGAAAGCAGTTCAGTCTCATTTGTGAAAATGACACATACATTTTTCAAATTTATTTCAACCATGCATTAAAGGCTAATCTATATTTGCAAAGAAAAGAAGAAAACGATCCTGTTCTCCTTATACCCTTGGGCACAGGTCTGGTTTTGCTCTTAGCACCCCAGATCTCTGGACTACTCAGTAAGTCCAGACCCACCCACTAAATCTTCATCCTTCATCCTCACACTAGTTCAGTTTTTCAGTCTAGCTTGTTAGAGCCTTTATGGATTGTCCCAACCACCAACTTGCCTTTGCATTCCTGAGACCAGTCTTCTACCCTGGTAAGTCTGATCCTGCTCACTGTGTCTCCCTTCCCTATCACTGCAGCAACTCCAGTATCCCTCACTCACATCTTGTTCTCCTTCTAGCCTTGGGCACAGGCCCCCTTTTGTTCTTAGCCGCCTAGCTCTCTGGACTACCCTCTTAGCTCTGCCTGGGTGTGAGCTCTCCTAACGGCACTTTGCCCATACCCCTACTTTAGAACCATCTACAGTCCCTCCTACTGCTACTGGTTCCTTTAAGAAAGGCCCAGACCTTTTCAGATTCCCTGAGAACACCTGCATTCAGCCTCTGCCTACCAATCTTCCCAAATTGTGCTGTATCTAATGGCCAGAGGGGCCCAGACTTTAAGAGAGAGCCTGAGAGGATCTCATTGCCCCCTGACTTGTGCCTTCATGGGAACTCCTAAGCAGCTGGACTAATGCCATTTTGCCCCTCCAACATAATACCAAAAGAGAGAAATTGAAGTCTTGTCCAACCAGCTTTTGTACCCAATAAGAAAGCAACTAAGTCACATAAAGTATACAAAAAGATTGAGAATTCAACTTAACAAAGGAAGACTTGAGTCTCACATCAGAATCACAAACAACAAAAGAAATCCACGTGCAAAGATCACAATGAAAAAATAATAATCTGAAAACCCAAAATAATATGTCCCCACCAAACATCACCAGTCCTATGGAAGACTGAGAACCATGTAGAGATAACCCAGGACACAGAGTTTAAAAGAACAAACATGATCAAAGAATTCAACGAATTTAAAGAATGCATAAACAAACAAAGAACTAAAAGAAGATAGGGATAAACTTCTGACCAAAGTCACAAAAGAAGTATTGAAGAAAACTTAAGCTGAAATGAAGAAGAAAGAGAAACACTCAATAAGTCAATTTGATATTATAGGAGAAAGCTTTACCATTACAATGAGTGTAATGGAAAACAGAATATTAGACCGGAAAGACAAAGTCAAGGAATTGGAGTACAAAAGAAAGGATTATAAAATATTTTAAAAACGCAGGAATGAAATATGCAGGAAATAAGGAACACCATGGAAAGACAAATTTATATATCATAGGCATAGAGGGAGGAGAAGAATCTCAGGATGATGATACTGACCAGATCTTCAAGAGAATTATCTTCTTAAAGTGAGGGACTCTGGGTAGGTTTACTAGACCTCAGTGGATGAACTTGCACTGAGGAACATCTGAGGAAACCAACTTGATACGATAAGCTTTAACACAGATGATAGAATGTGTGGAGTACAGTTGGAGGCTATGGGAGTTGCCATTGGGGAAGGGGCTACAAAGATGACTGAGACTTACTGAGATGTTCTGTATGAAATACACAAAAATTCAATAAGAAAAGAAACAAAAAGAAAAAAGACCTTATTTTTGTAAATCACTACACTAATTGACAAAGGGAGGAATATTTGCTAATTCCTATTCCTTATTCAACATCCATTCCAAATAAATAAAAACCCTTGTAATCTACAGAACCCTCTTAGAAACCCTGGAATACTCACAATTCCCTTCATGATAACATTAACAGTATGTTTGGTTCCCTAGTTGATGAACTTAGACAGAAAAAAAAGGAATAGTTTTAAATATGGAGAAAGCAGAGAGAAAAATACTCTTTCATTGCAGACAGTATAATCCTCTCCCTAGACTACTGGCAGATATTAAAACTAACAAGCACAGTTAGTGATACGACTCAGAATCAACAGGCATGAAAAGGAGAAGAGAGAAGAAAGGACAAAATCTGTGTTGTAAAATCTGCAGCACCTATGGAAGTGCATAAAAATTCCCAAAGGAATGACAGGTAGGCTCAGTCTTTGTTCTGGGGTGCGAGGATGAGCGGAGCACCAAAGCTGTAGGATCACAAGTTTGAGGCTGTCTTGACTGCTGAGGAAAAACTTGTCTTAAAAAAATGGAGGAAGTAAAATAGAGCAAAATAGGATAGAAATAAAACAAAACAAAAACAGCAGCAAGAAATTCAAGGAAACAAAGACAGCCCAGACAGGAAGGATGGGTGAGAAGGGCACTCAAACTTGTCTGTAATTTTAATCTAGTCACGGTAAAATCTGACAAGACTTTTTAAGGACCTTGACAATTCGATTCTCAAGTGCATAGAAAGCTGGGAACTAGAGATTCAAGGAAAACTTGAAAATTGGGTGTCAAGGGGAAATGTAGGATATAAACATATTGAGGTGTCTTATAAAGCCAAAGAAGGTTGAATCCATGACCCTCTTCCCCAGGCTCTGTGATCACTAAATCACAGAAAGAAGTAATTGAGCCCCATGTGTCTTCTCCAAATTTTCCTTAGCTAGAACAAGTAAAGTTTTACAGTGTAGTTCTACTGATATCTCCAGAATTCTATGTGTGTATACTGTGATATGTGGGTTATGTGCTATGTGTGTGTACTGTGTTTTATGTAGTGTACACATTTGGTAGTGTGGGTGTGTGCACGTGTTTGTAGTTAGGTATGTGTGTATATTTATGTACCTGCATGTGGAGATCAGAGGTCAGTGTTGAGTGTCTTTTCCAGATGGCCTTCTACTGTAATTTTTGAGACAAAGTTTCTCACTTAACCTAGAACTCAGTGATTTATCTGGCTGTCTGACCACTGAGATTCAGGGTGCCTTCTCCACCCTACCCCACAGTTCTGGTGTTACCTGTACTCATCCCTACCCATACATACATATATGTATGTATCTATTGTGAGAGCTGAGGATTCAGATTCAGGTCTCAGGTCATGCCTGTGTGACAAGCACGCTTCCCATACTGTCAACTCTCCAGTACAATTTCCAATACTTTAAAATTAATTTTCAAGTAAGAACCTCTTAAACAAGCAAGATGCAAGATTCAGTTACTAAGTTGAGAGAGCTTGAAGACACTTTTAAAACTGAAATTTGGAAAGAAATTTTAGGAACATTCAATAAAGGAAACTATAGGCTATTGATTTAAATGGGACTGCAAGGTAGCTTCCTTTGATCCTTTTAAACTTAGATTCTATCTATCTATCTATCAATCATCTATCCATCTATCTATCTAAATTTTTGGGGATAAGATCTCCTGATTTTCCTAGAACTTGCCCCGTAGGCAAAGCTGTCTCTGGACTTGGTATAAACCTGCCTTCTCCACATGCTAGGACTGTAAGTATGCTTACCACGCCCAGACAATTTATTTATTGAGAAACAGGGAAAGGTGAGAGGAAAAAAATGAGAATATTGGCATGAAACTGGTTAGCAGGTGCTATGAGTTGAAAGAGTCATAGTGTCATGACAGCATGAGAAAACCTGAAACACAGTGAAGCCTCACTGCTCAGAGATGAGTGAAATCAGTGAAACTTTTTTTCCTGAATCTCAGACCTTTGCTTGACATTTCCAGTAATGAGGTGTGGTGTTGAAAGACACTTTTAAAAGCTATCAATAAGAAAAATCTAAATTTTAATTGTCTGTGCTGCAGGGAAGTTTGAATAACTTTATTTTTTCTGAAGGAAATATTAGCAATGTATTGTCATGTGAAGAAGTGAGAAATGTATGGAATACCAAGATGGAGGAAAAGGAAGACAAAGGCAGTCAGTAGAGTGTTATTGTTTCTGGATGTTGTGTTCCTTACAGTATTTGCAAATTCTTCAAAACATTTTTTTTACAAAGTGGTCTCCCTGGAGCCCCAGCTGGCTTAGAGCTCCCTGTGTTGACTAAGGCAACCTCGATCTCACAGAGCTCCACCTTCCTCTGCCTCCTGAGTGCTGGGATTAATGGCATGTGCCACCATTTCTGGCTGCAAACGCTTAACAAGTATAACTTGGGTAGAGAGATTGCACAGCTGTTAAAAGATAAGGCTAACAAGCCAAACATTTAAAACGTATAACGTGATCTTTTTTCTCATTAACAGTAATCATTCACCTTTATACCTATTTTTCTGGTATTTTCTAACAATTTTAAGAGGACTTTTGGAGGGAGAAAGACCTTAAAGATGAGGCAGGAGAGACAGTATAAGTCACATGGAATGAGGAAGAAAGGGAGGAAGTTTTAAGTGGGAAGGGCATGGCGGGTCAGAGCTGAAGAGGGCTGGGGAAAGATAACACTAAGAATTTTTGAAAAAGTCCTATGGAAAGCTATTATTTTATAATGTTCATGTGTATGTTCACATACAAAAGAGTTTAATTCTAGGTACCGTACACAGGGGATATTGTTCTCCTCAGAAGCAACAGTTTGCCAAGTTAAAAAGCCCAGTGCTAAGTGTGGGGTACCTTCCCTTGGATTGTTGGTCAGGGCTCTTTCCAAACAATACCAGCTATATTACTTTTGCTCTTGATTGCCCAGCAGAACTTGAAGACCCTATTGCTACAGACACCAAATACTTTGGTTACAGGACATGGAGAAATCCAGCTGTATAGACAGTGAAGTTCCCTCCTTCCTTACCAGTTCTCATAGTGCCAGAAGGTGCTATTGTAGTCTATTGGAGGACAAAAGTCATCAACAGTTTTGAGAAGCAGTGAGCCCTGCAAACTACAACAGCTTTCCAGACAAGATATGCCCTTTGGTGCAATAGTGATACTAATGCTATGTGGGTAACCAACCAGCTACTTTCTGATTTGATTTACAGCCCATTCCACAGGAAGGAATAAATGCATGCCTATTGTAAATCTGATCAAGGTCGAAATATGACCAAAACACATTGCATGCATGCATGGAGTTCACAAAGAATTAATATAAGTATTATTTTAACAAAAAACACCTTCCCGTTTATATTAAGTTTAGATCTCACAAAACTAGAAACTTCTCCACTTAGTAGGTATCAGTAGATTAACTCACGATGTGATACATGCCTTTAATCACAGCATTCAGGCGGCGTAAGCAGGCAGATGTGGTTGAGATCAATGCTATGTTGGTGTACTTAGTGAGTTCCGTGCCATCTGGAATTACCGGGAGACCCTGTCTCAAAAAAGTCAAAACAAAGAGATAAAATACAATCCACCCAAACTCAAACAAAGAAACAAAAGACTAGAATAACCTAAACATTGATATGCTGAGTTTGGAATAGATTAGGCATAAGCTCTTTTTTCTGCAAAGATGATAAATTATTTCTAGCTTTGTGGATCAGAGTTTCTGTTGCATCAATCCCATTCTGTCACAGTAAAGCTGTCATATGTAATGTGTAGCCAATGAAGGTAGCTCTGTTCCAGGAAACCTTTATTTGTAAATATAAAAAATTTAATTTCAGATATTTTTGTGTATCAGGAAGTATACTTTTAATTTTAAAAAGCAATTTAAAATATCTTTCCTCATTAAAAAGAAGGTGCTGGGACATATTGCAGAGCAACTATAATTTTCCTGTAATTAAAATAGATAAATATGGGGGCCGGAGAGATGACTCAGTAATTAAGAATACTAGCTGCTCTGTCACAAGACCTGGGCTCAAATCCCAGCACCCTCATGGTGGCTAACAATGATTCCAATTCCAGGGGGAATTGGACACATTCTTCTGACCTCCATGGGCACTGCATAGATAAATATGGGGGCCGGAGAGATGACTCAGTAATTAAGAGCACTAGCTGCTCTTGAAGAGGACCTGGGTTCAATTCCCAGCATCCTCATGGTAGCTAACAACCACTCCAGTTCCAGGGAATCTGACACGTTCTTCTTACCTCCATGGGCACTGTATGACATGGGTGCACTTACATACATGTAGGAAATACACTCATATATACAAAATAAAAACAAATAAGTATATAAATAAAAATAAAATATATTAAATAGATAAATATATCAATTGACTAAGATGATAAAACCTTTGAAAGACTACATGGACTTTTTTTGTGTAGCAGACTAAGCATCTTTAAATCAGCAAGAAAAGGATGACTAGAGTAGAGGCAATTACTATCTATTTTTGAAGAAAAACTCTCCACAAAAGTAAATTCCAGATTGATGAAAAATTAAACAGCATAATTAAAAAATATTAGAAGGAAATACAGCTAACAAATTATCATCAGTTTGTAATTTCTCTTTCCTTAGCTGATCCTTAACACGGTAGGAAGAATCTTGTTTTGACAATGCCAAAAGGTGCTGCAAGTGCAATTAGAAGTAACAACAGCAACCAAGAAAGCGGAGTTCAAAGACAAAACTATGAGTCGACGAGTCAGTAAAGTTGTCAGCTTAGAACTTTTGTTTCTGACAAAATATTTGGAGTCAAAGAGCAACGTGATCATATTTGGATTGAAATCAGGGTGTCGTGATTTGGGGGTGCATTAGAAGGAGGAGGGTTGGGGAGCAGGCAGCGCCTGTCAGTCTGCTGCATTGCTCAAAGTGTTGAAGGACAGGAAAGAGAGAAATGCAGAAAGCATCCAATTCTCTACAGATATGAGCTTGGCCTTTTGGACCCACCAAAGGTGTGACAGTTTCCCACCAATAACTCCATACCATAATAACATTCTTTTACTTTTAGATATTTGTGTTAATTCTTTGAGAATTTCATATAATGTATTTTGATCATATTCAAACCCTATCCACTATCTCTACCTACAACCTCACTCCAACTTCAAGTCCTCTGTTTTTTTTTTTTTAATTTTTTAGATAGAGTCTCCCTGTAGCCCTAGCTGGCCTAAAACTCACTATGTAAAACAGGCTGGCCTCAATTTCACAGAGATCCACCTCCCTCTGCCTCCTGATTGCTGGATTAAAGGTATGTGCCACTGTGCCCGGGTTAAGTCATCTGTTATTTTTTAAATGATCTATTGAGTCTAATTTGTGTTCCCAAATGCTCTTGAGGGTCTATCTCTTGACAACCTAAGAGGTGTCACAAACTTAAAGAACCTGACTCTCCCTTTCTAAGTAGCTATCAATTGCCAGTAGCTCCTAAGGTAGGGATGGGGCTTCTTGCCCTTTTCCACCATCCTTGTTTCCACCACTTTTTTTTCCTGGCTTCGGCTTGTGTTGGGCATAATGCAAGGTGGGCCTAGCCAGGCCACCTGCTAGGAGGAATAGAGGAATGGTTCCTGTGGGTGTGGCGTTCTGCTCTGGCTAGTTGTGAGACCAGCATCTGGAAAGAACCTGCCTACCTGGGGACAAACCTACTATTGGCTGTATTTGAGACCCCACCCCATAAGGTCATTGGCTGTCCAGGCCTATAAGAGCTTGTGCACATATTCAGTAAATGAGTGTGCAGTGCCCTGCGAGTGTGCAGTACCACATGAGTTGGCAGTGCCACACGCTTGGCCTGCTTCCCATTCAACTCCCGGAGTCTGCAGCTTGACTCTGCATCTACTCACCCCCAACTCCTTGGGCTGGCCCCCCAAAGTCCACTCGGGCTGGCCCCAAGTGGTGAGACATGACGGTAATGGAAACAACGATAGGCTTGCACAGGTCCTGTGCAATGGGCGTGCAGGGAAGATGAGCAAGTATTGGGAAAGATAAATAATGCTGAGGCCTTTAGAGAAAGCCACATGAAACCTATCAGTATAGAAGCTTCTTAAAGTACTTTCCTATATGTTATAAGAAGAGATTAAGATGAGTTATTTTATCATAGCGGGACATTTCCACTTCTAGACATCATAGGCTAGTGAACAAAAACAAAAACCTTCAATGCCAGGAATGAACTCACTCTCTAGAAGCTTTTGACCAGGTGCCCTTCAGACCCTCAATAAACTTGTGGACCCTAAAATAATACTACCCATTGCCTCTACTCTTGGTTACCCACCAGAACTGGATGGAAAGGCCCTATTCTTAAAGACACTACACACACGAATTGCAGAACAAACAAGGAGAAATCGAACTGGTGCTTTCAGAGCCTCAGATCTACTGGCTAGCATTCATGGGGCTGGAAGCTGCTATGTATGCTACCAGAAGGAAAAGGTAATCATTAACCTTGTCCAGCTATGAATCCTGTGAACTAAAATAACAACTGTCCTAGCAAGATATGCCCATTGGTGCAATAGTGGCACAAATATTATGGGAGTGACTAGTCACAGCAGAATGGTTCCAAATGCCACAACCGCTTACTAAACTCTAAGTAATCAATGGCTTTTCCAGACCAAAGTTCCAAATATTTCCACAATCCTCTCCCAAACAACTGGGTCAGGTAGGTCACAGCAATAGCCTACTCTCTGTTACCAATTTATGTTCTAGTTTGCCTTCAATTGCTGTGATAAAGACACTGACTAAAACCAACTTGGGGAGGAGAGAGTTTATTTGCCTTACATCTTCCAGGTTCCTTACTGAGGGCACCCAAGGTAAGAACTCAGCAGGAAGCTGGAGGCAAGAGCTAAAGCACAGGTCATGAAGGAACACTGCACTGCTTACTGGCTTGCTTCCCAGGGGACTGTTCTCAATCTTCTTTCTTATACAATATAGGGCTATCTGCCCAGGAGTGGCACCACCCTTGGTGGGCTGGACCCTCCCACATCATTCAACAATCAAGAAAATGTCCCACAGATGTGGCCACAGGCCAATCCAATGGAGAAAATTTCCTCTACCCAGGTGTGTCAAGTTGACAACTAAAGCTATCCAGCACATTGGTGTATGGATAAAATGCTCTGTAAGGTCTGTTAGGTCCATTTGATTTATAATGTCACTTAACTTCAGGGTTTCTATAATTAGTTTCTGTCTATATGACCTATTTTAGTCTTGGACATTGGTCCAAGCCCTTCTGACTTTCATAGCCTTCACTGAATAGTCAGCAGTTATTCTGATAGACCTGAGTTTATATGTGACTTGGTCTTTCTCTCTTGCAGCTTTCTTTCTTTGCTTTCTACATTTAGTATTTTCGGAAGTTTCTTTTCTGGTCCTGTCTACTTGGTTTTCTGTATGCCTCTTGAATCTTGATAGATATCTCTTTCCTTAGATTTGGGAAATGTTCTATGAGTTTTTTGAAAATATTTTTTGCCTTTGACCTAGATTTCTTCTCCTTCTTCTATACTTATGGTTCATAGGTTTGGCTTTTACTAGTATCTCAGAGGTCCGGAGTGACTCTAGATTTAACATTTCCTTTGATTAAGTGATCAATCCATTTCCTCCACTTAGTCTTTGAAATTTGATATTCTGTCTTGCATATGATTCAAAGCACTGATCTTTTGTCTGATTTTTTTGAGATTTTCTTTTCAAGTTTTATTTATTTTTAGAATATTTTATTTGTTATTTTATTTTATGTTTATGAATATGTTGTCTGCATGTATATCAGTGCACCCATGTCACAAAGTGGCCTTGGAGTTCAGAAGTGAGCAATATCTATTTAAATATGTTATGTATTTTATATTATAATTTCTATTTTGAAATCAATGTCTTGTGCATCAGTTAGGTTGCCTTACTCAACAAGCATTATGGTGGAAATGCTAATTTCTAGAGGGGACATGTTGTTTTGATTATTCATGACATTTGTGTTTTGTGATGGCACCTCTGCATCAGGAGTTATGCTGTTTCTGATGATTCTTGGTATAGATTGCTGATCTCATCTTTGTTGAGTGGGTGTTTATATGTATTTGCTGGGTTGTGGCCCAGTTTATTGGCACTTGCTGTTCAGATTTAAGGTCACTCTGTGTCGATGTATGACTGTGATGTAACAAGTTATCTCAGTTCAGCTAGGGATGGGTGAGACTTCTAGCTTGGCATTCCAGTACAGACTTTACATGGTCTTAGAGCATGGGGTGGGTTGGTTGGCTGTTAAGTGAGTGGGTAGGCAGACAGTTTAGTATTAGGTTTTTTATCAGAAGGATGGAGGTGACTCAAATCCATGGTAACCAGGAAAATGTACAAATGTTTCTACTGAGTGAGTATGTCAGAGCTGATGTAGAGGTTGTGTGGAAGTGTGGGGAGGGTTTCAAGGCGCAAAGGTGCAACCTGAGCTAGGCGTGGGATTGTGGGATGTCAAAAAAGAGCTCTGGGAACTGTGAGTGCCAGGGAACTCACAGGTCTGGGGATGCTCTGGAGTGTTCGACTCTAGTGAGGTCCAGGGACTGGTCTGACTGACAGGGAACCCTGAGGTTGGGGAATTCACAGGTCTGGTGGAACGTACAAGTCCAGCAGGTACAGGGAGCTCTGCCACCAAGCAGGCCTAGGGGCTGGTACAGTGGACAGGGAATCCCACTCCTGCTTTCTGACTTTGGATATTCCGGCTTAAGCCCAGCTTCCTGATATCATGCTATTCATTGAGGAATTGTTGATTGAATGAACAGGCTGTGACAAAAGAAAGCCCTCCAATGTTGTTGGATGGATCTATTGCAGGAAGGTAAGCAAAACAAAACAGCAACTACCAGGAGACTTCAGATTCTCCTGGGCCATGGAGGCCATGTTGTGAATCTTCAGCCCTTGTGACAAGTGCATTCATGTTCTTGAGAGGTCTTCTGAAAGCATATGGGTGGTGAAGGCCATCTGCAGTGGAAAAGGCCGCATGAGATTTAGACTTCCATCATAATAGTGAGAACACAGTATTCTCTCACTTCTACATTCACAGAACCATACATTCTCAATATTCCATCCACCTTACATTATGTAAAGTGCCAGGAAACCTAAGTCTAGGATACTGCAGGTTGTCCTCCCTGTAGGCCAGTAGAAAGGAGGTTCCTTCCTTGATTGTGTTTGGCTGCTCACCCACATAAGAGCATTCCCTAGGTCCTCATGAATCTGTTTACTCTCACTGTAGGCCACTGTCTAGGACAGATTTCCTTCTGTCTCCTGACCTGTGCTCACCCAGGAACCATTGCTTCCTGAGCTTTGACAAGGGAAAGCAACTAATCTTTGCAACTGGGTTTTGAAGACAAGGTTATCAGTCCCTGTCTGCAGTATCAGAGTGTTCTGTTTCAGGTGAACTTGACTTGACTTAACTTTCCATTTGTTTAGAATCAATTAAATCATAAGCTTTGTCCATTTTGTTCATGTTCACAAGATGCTTAGGGCAGAGTTTCTCTGAGTGGATAGACTCGAGGAGACAGTAAGGCTTCATTCACCGTCTGCATACCCCTGTGGAAATATATGTGTACATAGGCTTCCATGTCTGCCTACTGAGTCCCTCACCCAAACCATACTCAAATCTCCACCCATGAAAATCCAACCCAACCCAACACACACATTCTGCATACTTATACACATATTCATAAAGACAATTTCATAAACCCAGAAACCTATGTAATAAGCATTGGCATGGCAGCGACTTTCAGGAACTCACCATTTCTTCCTGCTGGAATTCTCATTTACACAGCTCCCTCCAAATTCCTCTAAAGGTTCTTTGAATTGGAAAATGTTTGTCTAAGCATATGCCTGGCTTTCCTCCATAACAGACATATATGCCACTGGAAAGGAATTATTGCTGCTGACAACTCCATTTAGGCATCTCCCCAAGTGAGGTTGGAAGAGTAACCTGAAGGGGATTTGTGGGTTAAGCCTGTGAGCAGCTAGACCTGGATTCCAAGTACTTTGCTATCAAGAGCTACATTTATTATTTTTTTTCCACAGAGACCTCAAGCCTTAACATATATTGTCTAATGAGCAACTAGCATGTATAACTAATAGTGTTTCTCCCTTTTTATTTATGAAAGGTACTCATGATCCTCTGGTTCCAATTTTAGATCAATGCCCGATAACCAAAGCTACCAGGGAGCTGATGGGATGCAACTGAAAAGCTGAACAACTTGACACTTTATTTAGCCTATGCGCCTTATCTCAGATAATATACAATTCCTGTCAAGCTTTTGGAAATATTGAAAATAGTTCAAAGACCTCCACGATTCCCTTCCTGGATCCCGACAGGTCTAGAGACCCCAGGTTGTGCACTGCTGAACTACACCTTTGCCCATCCTGCCAGGGTGAGTAACAATGTAAACACAGGTAGAGGAATAAGGGGGAAATAAAAAGATACAATTAATTTTAGAAGCTATGTGCTTTCTGGGAGTTGAGCCAGCTGAAAAATCTGTACTGGATTTTTCACCTGAGGTTTAAATGTTCCACAGTGAATGGAAATTCATCCACCAAGGCCCAATAGGATGCTGGGTTTGTGAATCTTACCTGTTCTAATTATAGGTGAGAACAGGTTGCCAGACATCCTATGAGCAAAGTAAGATGATTAGAGGGTTGTCTACGTCTACTGTAGATGTGTCAGAGACTCATTCAGCAGAGCTGAGCTTGGACCTGGGAATTTGTATAAGAGATGGAGTGAAGTCTTGATTGTAATTAGAGACAAATTACAGATGTTAAATACAGGAAGGCCAAGCAGTTGGGAAAGACCAGGACCTTGTTTAGACATAGAACTGTCTAGCCTGGCTACTCAGCAGTCATCTAGGATCAGAAATGGATGTGACCAATCCTGTATGAGGTTTCTGGCTGCTAGGGGACATAGTCCGCAGAAAACAAAATGAGAATTCTTTTTTTTTTTTCATTGTAGGTATGTACCACGTCGTTATCTGTTAATGAACATTCCTATGCCATCTTTAAAATATTCTTATTGACTGACAATTTCATGCACTCTTATAATGAATTTTAGTCGTTTTCATGTTCCATCCCTGTTCTGATGCCCCTCTCCCTACCCACTGGGATACTTCTCCACAACTCCTTTGCCTAATTCCATGTGTATTATTTTGTCGGCCTCTGTGTGTGTGTGTGTGTGTGTGTGTGTGTGTGTGTGTGTGTGTGATAGAGTTTAATTAGAGTTACTTGCATGAATTCAGGTGATAGGTTACTTACTGAGGCAAGGGCAGCTAATCAGTGATTATACCAGGAAGAAAAAGATACTCCTGCATCCAACAAATGTTAACTGCTGATATTACTTTAGAGAAGTGTAGAGTCTCAAGGATCCCCTGGCAATCTGAGTCATGTATTTCTGGCAATGCTAGTCACCTTTCCAAACAAAGTGAGTGCTTTCCCAAAGGATGAGATATCCTTTGCATTCTCTCATATGCCCACTTCTAGCATGGGGATAGACAGAGTAGACTTTTTTTTTTTTTGAGAAGAATAAAGAAGTAAGGAATTTATGACATCTTTATCCAGCTCAAGAAGAGTGTCGTTGGGCCATGAGTCCCAATTTGCTGATAAGAAAAATGAGACTTAGAGGAGGTAACAGAGAAACCATTTTTATGTCTTTGTTAGATGGAGGGAGAGGGAGATGGAGAGGGAGTTATTATGAAGGTGTTTCATGCAATTATAAAGTCTGAGTAGTCTTATTTTCTGGAGCCTCAGGAAAGCTGATGTAATTCAATCCAAGTACTAAACTTTGGAATTAGAGCAACAATGCAATTTCCAGTCTGAGGGCTGGTGAGGATAGACTGGGATACCTCATCTCAATCTGAGAGAAGAAATGATGCATTCTTCCTTTTTCCACCACTTCCCTTTGTTCTACTGAGGTCTTCAACAGGTTGCATGATAACCACCCACACTGAAGAGAGAAATCTGCCTTGCTGATGACATCTGCAAATGTCCAATCAACACACGAAAGGATTTAATCTAGGTAACCCCATCATCCCCTGAGGCTAACACAGAAGTCATCACAGTCCCCAAAGGCCATGGGAACTCCAGATGGTAGAACCTCTCCTCTCCACAGGGATTATGATCTGAAGGTTCCCCGTTCCATGACTTGGAACTCTCCGTGCACACGAGAGCTGGGCTGGCTTCCCCCCTGCCTGTGTGGGCCAAGTGTCTTTTACTTTTAGAATCTTGGTGTTCACAAGACTTTACTTGTTTTTGAAAGATAACGATACAGATGCATGTACACTGCATGTTTACGTCGTTGGCATGCGTGGATACTAGAAGTGACTAACTTTTTATCCCTAAACCCTGAATCATTCAGTTTGTTGCAGTGAGCATGTGCCTACATAATAGAATATTTTAAGTTAAAGGACATTTTTTTCTTAATTTGAAATTTTTTTTCTGATCTCATTATAAGCAGGGTACTTCAGTTTGTTATTTAATCTATCTGAATCTCAATATTCTCTTTTATAAGATGAGACCAGTAATACCCACCTTTCTATGCTCAATAGATGTTGTGAAGATCAAATAGGAACCTTAGTCATTGCAGACATATAAATCAAATATTGCTGTTATTGGAAACAAAAAAGGTAGGATTGTAAAGAATATGATTGTATTGCTTCAGCTTCTTTCTTCTCATTCCTTTAATCATCTTTGGCACTTTTTTTGTAACCAGAGGGCTATTTTCATTGATCCCACAAAGATTGATATGCTTTGTCTGGGAGGCTCTATGGAAGATTAGAACCATGAGAGCTCACCCTCACACCCTTACCGTACGGTCATTCAGACTGGAGGAACCCAGAGAAAAGAAAACAATTTGAGATAAAAAGGAAATTGCTACAAGGGAGCTGTCACACAGACAGGCTCCAACAGGAATGTTCCACACTGATCAACGTCTCCCTGGTGAAATGAAAGGTCGTTCCTATTGAGGTAAACAAGATTTGGAAATCACAGAAATGAAATGACACAGATTGTACAGATAGAGAATTAACCCCAGTACCTTTTGCTGTAGTATTTTGACTATATACACTCAGACTAAAGACAAGAAGAACTTAGAATAGATACTAAGGTATAGTTAGTAGGTCTGCTTGTACAGGGCTCACAATTCAAAAATGACTTTGAATATATCTGGGGTAGACGGCACATTGAGAACACAGATTTAGAGTTCTCATATTCAGAGAAGTGTCTTTCAAATGTTGGATTAGATATGTCACCTAGGGTACTATGGCTTCTGTCTTATGTAGGGGCACACTATGAGATGATAGACAGAGGATAGGCAGACAGTGTAGTAGGGGTTTGTGTATGTATTGACATAGATAATATATACAGTACTATAGATTTCTTCGCTTTGCTAGAGATAGCCCTGTAGCAATGAGCAAATCGAATGCCTAGGTTTTAGCTCTTAAATGATATTCTTCAATAAAACCAAGTAGAACATGGGGTTACAGGGCACGCCTATAATCCCAGCACCTAGAAGAAAGAAACTTGAGAGTTCAAGCTCTAGGCCATCCTGGTTTACAAACTGAAACTCCATTTCAGACCCCAATAAGTGAACATCTCAGCAGAGCTTCTCAGGAAATGGCTCATTTTAGGACTGGTCAAAAGACAAAAACAGCAGAACTGCAAGGGTTTCCCACTGACCACATTTCATAATTTGAAAGGCAAAATCAATTATGAAGCAGGTTATAATCCACAAAATAAAAGAATAATTCATCATTTCATGCTGATTGCGGGAGGAAGATTAATGGTCCCCCAAAATATCTGTGTCCTAATAACCCTTTGAATCTAAGAACATATTACCAATGACAAAAAAAATCCCAAACTTTAAAGATATAGTTAAGTTAAGTACTTTGGGTTGAGGAGATTTCCTGGGTTGTCTTGGTGGACCTGATCTAGGATCTAGTCACAAGGCTCTTTCAAATGAAAACATGAGCCAGAACTGTTAAAGAAAGATATGTGGAAATTGAAACAGAGACTGAAACTATGGAAAAGGGTCACCAGCCTAGGCATGTTGATGGGTTCTGGGAGCTGAAAATACAAGGAATGCGTTCTCTGATACAGCCTCCAGGAGGAGTGCAGTCCTGCTGAACTTTTGCCATTATCTCTCCAATATTCCTTATATATTATTCATTCTCAGAACCTTTAGATAATATATTATTGTTGTTTTAAACCACTAAATATAGACAATTTGCAGTGATAGGAAACCCATCCAAATAAATACAAATACACATACATGCATCCATACCCCACACATCTCCATGTATGCATTCCCTCCATGTGGACATGCACTCATACCTCCACATACACATGTACACATACTCCCAAAATATACATACATACATATCCCACATGCACATGCAAACATATCCCCCACCTACACATGTACATAAAACCCCAACATATACATGCATACATATCCCTCACGTATACATGCAAACATACCTTCAACGTATATACATACCTCTCTACATACACATACAAAGTACTCCCCTGTATACACACAGCAAGGGAAATCTCTTTTTCCTCTTGTGTTAGAATTCCTATTTAAATATATATATATATATATATATATATATGTATATATATATAGACAGAGAGAGATAGAGTAAAGAAATTAGAAAGTTATCATTTGATCATTTGGCAACATCTACAGTCATAATTTTTGGGCAAGAGTAATAAGTGGATACTAAATTTAATGAGGGAACTTTGATGAGAAGCAGGATATCTGCATAGTCTCAGAGTACCTCCTTATAAAGCACTTATAAATTATAAAATTCATAAAGCACTTATAAATTACAGAAAGAAAAATCATACTTCATGGTGGAGAAACTCAGCAGACACCACCTTAACAAAGTTATGCAAATTAATATCACAGATTCAGAGATAGTGATCACATGTGTCAATCAGTTGGACTAGAACATGACATCACTTCTGAGTTATTCTATCAGAAATGCACAACCTGAGCCAAATCACAAAGAAACATTAGATGAATCTACCTTGAGGGGCTATTTACACAAGAACTAGCTTGAACTCTTCAAAGAAAAGAGGGTCATGAAAGACAAGCCTGGGTCGCTTTAGATCAAAGCAGATGAAGAAGGCAACTGAAAGCAACGTGGGGCCAGGACTGGAGTCTGAAGTTGTTGGTTTTTTTTTTGGTTCAAAGGATAGTGAAACAATAGTTAAAATTTGACTAAAGTCTGTCAATTAGATAATAACTCTCCATTAATGTTCATTTGCTGTTTTTTAGAATTGTACTGAAGTTATGGAAGAGAATTCACCTGCTTTCATGATATGCATAATGGAAGTATTTAGCCATAAAGTGTCCATATGTCTACAAATTACAAATGATTTAGAATATGTGTAGTATACATGAGCGAGCAGGAGAAAGATAGTTTGGCAAAAGAATTCAAAATCTGAAGAAGTTATTACAACTATGCATAAATAAGTTGTATTTTTTTGAGAACTCTTTGTTACTGTAAAATTATTTTAAAAGAAAAATGATTTTTTTAAGGACATGGGGTGGGAGTACATAGTACTGAGGCCATTGCTGTGACTGTGGCTTGGGATTGTGGAGGCAGCTAGAGGACAGGAATTCAATTGTCACTAATGAAACCTGAGGGCCATGTGAAAATGTAGTGAAGCCAGGGTTGCGTAGAGGAAGGTGGAGACTGTATGATAGGGCGAGACCATTTCTACGAGGTTGCATATGCACAGAATGAGGCCCTATCCATCTCCAGGATGATTTCTGAAACATTACAATCACGGACTATGTCCATCTGTATATGTTGTCCACTTCTTTCAACACTGGCTCCCTTAGAACTTGGTCAAATGTGTGGCTCTCTTCCTAAACACTTGTACCTTATTCCACGACACTGGATTGACTCAGAAGCCTTGAGCAAGGCGGATGCTGTCTCCAGAATCTTCTGAGTATCCTGCAGTGAAAGATACCAACATCATTTATTAAACCTATAGCCCAAAGGGTCAAAAAGAGAAGCTTTCAGAGAAGTTTCAAGAAAAACCACTGGACATTTTAAGCCTTGAATTTTGGGGAAATAAAGGTCAAAAGAGTGAGACACAACTAAAAGAAAGGCTGCATGAGACTAAAAGGAGCCTAGACTTGCTTACTCAGAAAACCACTTGAAACAGAACTACTTAATCCCAAGTCAAATAGTCATCAATTCAGCTATTGATTGACCGAGGAAGTATATAAGCAAGTCAGCAATACTTGAGTGAGGAACCACAGCACAAAGAAGGGTCCTGCTGTTTACTAAGGATCTACTCCATGCCAGAGCTCAGGAGGGTGATATGCATTAACTTCCCTGTAAATCCTGTCTAACCAGCCTTCTCTCTTTCTCTTCATTTCTATTCTTTTCATTCTTCAATTCACTGAAAACATACTACCATCAAAGTTGGTTGTTTTTTTTTAGAATATCCATATCTGCACATTCTTCACATTTGTTGTTGTTGATCTTTTGGAGACAGGGTGTCCCTGGAACTCACTATGTAGACCAGGCTGTGCTTGAACTCACAGAGATCTGCCTGTCTCTGCCTCCCCAGTGCTAGGATTAAAGGTATACACCACTGTTGGGGGTCCCAGGACTCAGGGCCAGCCTGAGGGGGACCGAAGGAGCTACACAATAGGGGAGGAGGTGAGTAGGTGCAGAGTCAACACACAGACTCCGGAAGTTGAGCAGAAAGCCAGCAGCAGTGATGGTCTGCTGCAAACTCATTTATTTAAGAAAGAGCAGAGAGTCTTATAGGTCTTGTTAGCCAATAGCCTTATGGGGTGGGGTCCTGACTACAGCCAATTGCAGTTTATTCCCAGGTGGATCAGGTTCCCTCCAGGTGCTGGGCAGAAACTGGCTTCACAGTTGAGCACCACACCCAACGAGAGCCATTCCTCCATTCCTCCTGGCAGGTGGCCTAGCTAGGCCCACCCTGCATTATGCCCAACACACCACCACACCCTGAAAAAAATCACCACGTTCTTTATGCTGATTGGTCCTCACATTAGCTTCTTACACTTTTGGCATACAGAAGAAAGTGAGGCTTGAAAACATCATCAAGTCAGGGATGATGCATTCTTCTGATTCCAACACTCAGGAAGCTCTTTTGAGAGGGGCTGGAGAGATGACTCAGTGCTTAACAGCTCGGGCTGTGAACTCATAGCAGTAGTGACAGCATGTACAAGTCCTATGCAAGTTCGAACCAGACAGAATCCCAGAACGAATATGGAGAAGTGGGTAAGAAATCCCACCCCAACCTAAGGAACTTTTGGCAGTTGACAGCTGCTGAGAGGTAGAATGACAGTGTCTTACTGGACTGGGACTCTTGGTGGGCCCAGTGAATGAATCTACACTAAAGGACACTGGGGATACAAATTATTCTCTATAGGCCATTATTATACACATAAGGAAGTTCATTAAATTGCAGGTGACAATAGGGGAATTGTATGAGAAATCACAGAAGTTCTATAAGAATGCAAAAATTAATGCAAAAAAAGAAAGAAGAAGAAAGAAAGAAAGAGCTGGTTGCTCTTGCAGAGAACCATGGTTCAATTCAAAGCACCTATTCAGTGGCTACTAATTGCCCCCAACTCCAGTTCCAGGGCATCTGACACACTCTTCTGACCTTTGCAGGCATTGCACACAGGGGTGCACTTAGATACATTCAGGCAAAACACTCATATACATAAAATAAAGATTGATTTTATTAGTTAATTAAAAGATGGTTTGAGAAAGGAATTATTTTAGATACGGGCTTTGTAATAACAATCAAAATATTATTTAGGAGAATATTTTTACTATGGACTAGCTTAGGAAAATTCAGTAACAATATGAACATATATAATATGTGTATAACAAGTAGTGTATAATATGCAAATACATTTAAAACATAGCTTTGGTATTAGTGGTAGCTGATGTACTTAACCACACTACTAGGGAAACATAGAGGATGATGTTTTCTGTTCTTGCACAACCTCTCCTTTTCTTTTATCCTCTCTCCTTTCTCTGCACCTTTGTCTGTCTTTTTTCATTCCTGTGTTTCTTTATTGCTTATTGCCTGATCTCTTAGGCTAGGCTGTATTAGATATATTCTTTTAAAATCCTTTTAAAAAAGCACATTTTTTTTTTCTAGGCTGGAACCAACAAACTAATAACTGACCAACTGTCTTTATGTTGTTTCTCTACATAAAATCATAGATTATAATGCCATGTTTGAACAAAATCAACCAAGCACATATTGACTAAGCACTTACTCTTTGTCCAGCTCTCTTGGGCTTGGAGATAGATATGCATATGACAATTTCTTCCTGCCAAGGATTTTTTTTTCTCCAAGAAAACTTAACAGGGTGAAAACCAAAAATAATGAAAGAAGCAAACATTAACTTATTCTGTGGGAAGTTATTTCACAACATTCACTTGACATAATGACAAAGTATAAGGATACTGCTTGCTGGAAGTATGCAGAGGAGAGGCAATGTCTTCAAACTGGGGTGCTCAGAGAAGGATCCATGTGTAAAGGGGAGGAGGTGGTGATCTGGGGTTTGATTGTAAACTAACAAGAATAAGTGGGGAAGCATTGGGGATAAGTGATGCTGTGAACTGAAGCCCAAGTAAAGCTCTTGTGTCCATATGGCTCAGTCTGGATGGGGTCACATTTAAAGAAATACACTACAACAAAAAGAAAGTATCTCTACGTAATTCCAATCTTCACTTGCATCTCTTGAAGCATTTGAAAGGGGACTCAAGTCTTACATTTACTCTTTGTGTTTGGGTGAATAATTGTCCCAGCTTTTCCAGAACAAAAACATTTCCTGGTGTGTGGAACTTTGGGGGTTAAAACCAGGAAAGCTGGGATAAGGAGGTCATCCTACTCCAGAGACACGGATTCTTTGCAATTCAAGGGACATACAAGATGGAGATTCAGTGACTAGCAATGATCTGATGTTAGGCAATCTGTGGCATCATTGAAGGGATGTGTTTCCATGATGCTTGTAAAGACTTCATGACAAAGTTGGTGCCTTGAAGCCTACAGAGAGTTGTGAAGGGCACTTTGGACACCTGCTCAAAACAGGAGTTTCTCATATCCCATTTACAGTGGACAAATGGTATGACATTGTGTTAGCCAACAATGCAAACACAGACAGTGACTGTGATGGAGTAAACTGATATCATCCCTATTTCTTAGGTTCAGAAATTCTTTCATGATCCAGTGAAAGAAGGAAAGGGATGCAGTAATCTAATAGCTAGCTCTATAGTCTTGTCAAGTGTGAATTCAAAATTGACTTTACCATTTTTGCCAGTACATTATTTAATATATGGGGTTGGCTTTTCAATTCTGCCACTCTATAAATTATGTAACCATGGGCAAGTTATTTAACATCATTAAATTTTTGTATATTCATTAAGTGATACTTGATAAGGCTATGATTTGGGAAAATGTAGTTAATATTTGAAAACCACTTGGGATGTTGCCTGATAGATTGCAAGCCTTATAGAAGGGTTTGCTAAGTTGATTTTGAAAAGGAATGTACCATCTCCTACAAGGGTTAGGAAACACATTTATGATGACTAAATCCTAGTAAAGCCATTGAATTTGTGATTAAAGGCTTATTGGTGACCTTAATGCATGCAAGAGGCAAACTGTAATGAATTATGAACAGAATCAATTAGAGGCCCCTTTCACATATTCTACACAGAATGGTTGGTGGAGAAAAGACGTGCGGGGCAGGTAATATATGTAGCTTGTTTAGAGGACACAGAGGCTCCTGCAGAGCTTCTCCTGCTGGGACCAAAGAATACTCTTCCCTTCTAGTTACCCTTTCTATTGTTCCCAACTTTCTAAATAAACAAAATCCAAGCTGTGCTACTGCTGTTCCTGAGGCAGGCACCATGGAATTCAGTCATGATGTCCAGGTTCCAGTTTGTTTGTAGTAGTAGCTTAAGTGTTTATGGAACAGAACAGGAAATTGTAGGTAGCTCTGAGATGATTCACATAGATTCCACTTTCAAGATCATAATCATGATTATCCTATTGATTTATGATTTCACTAACAGCAGAGAGGCTTAGAGAGAAGGTCTCTTACTGCTCTGTGCCCATAAAAAGGGACAGGAAGGGTCTGAGCTCTACCACAAAGGAAGAAGCAGGGGTATAGCTGTGTGGTGTAATCATGAAGAGCTATAGTGCCCTGAGCACACACTGCTGCCAGGTGTTGAGCATATGCTACCTGTTGGCTTTGCACAGATACATATGGTGTATACATACTGTATGATAGTTGTATATGCATGCAAAAGATCAGTTTTAATACAGGAAATTGTTTTATGGGTGCATGTGTATATATGTACGATACATGTACGTTAATGTGTGTTAAGATATGTATGTGTGTGTGTGTGTGTGTGTGTCTGTAAGTACATGTGCAACTGTGCCCCTATGTATGGAGCCAGAGGACAACTTCAGGCATGGTTCCTCAAGCATCTTTACTTTTGAGACTTGAGTCTCTCACAGGTTTGAGGGTCACCGATTAGGCTAGGTTAGCTGACCAGTGGGTTCCCCTGCCTCTGCCTTTCAAGAGCTGGGATTATAAACACATGCCACCATGCTTGACTTTTATAATGCATACTAGAGGGACTGGAGAGATGGCTCAGTGGTTAAGAGCACTGCTTTTGCAGAGGGCCTGGATTTGAGTCCCAGCACCCACATGGTAGTTAACAGCTCTCTGTAATTCCGGTTCCAGGTGATTCAAATCCCTCTTCTGACCAAGGGTACTGCATGACATGTACACTTACACTCATACAGATAATACATCCATACATATAAAATAATAAATACAAAAATATTTTTAAAAATGCATACCTGAGATCAAGTCTAGATTCTTGTGCTTATTAGGCAAACACTTTACCAACTGAGCTAGCTTCCCAGCCTTGGGATATTTTAATTCTACTTTTATTTTTTTATTGCAAACTTCTATCTTACCCATCCCAAGCTCCAGTTACCAAATTGTGATCTGTTAATCAATGCGGGTTGGCCACATAAGAGACCTATAGGAAACAGACTAAATGCTAAATCCAGTGCCAGTGATTTTTGCCAAGGCAGAGGCAAAAATCTGTATTTTTAAAAGTCTTTCAGACAATTCAGCTGTTATAGGCAGGTTGTACAATCTTGGAGGGCCACCTGGAAGTCCCCAAATTCATTTTGCTCTTTTCAACTTCATAAGGAAAGGAGAAAAGAACAATTGTACCCCTGGCCTATCATCATCCCCTTTCTACCTCAAAGAAAGTAAGGAAAAATAAAATGGAACAGAGAAAGCCATTCTAAAGAGGGAGAGGGGAGAAGAGAAGGAAGCTTAAGTCCTGTACATCCTTGTGTACCTGCCGTTTAAAAACAGACACACTGTGGTCTGCCAAGAGAAACACAGGTTTAGCCTGAAAAGGTAGTGAGTTTTGTATTTCTCCAGAAAACTGGAAATCTTGGTTTTGCTGCTTGATGTTCTAGCTGTCAGCTCTTAGACAATCGTTCCTGGATATTCAGTTTCTACTACTATATAAGGAGGATGCCAGAGAAGGTGCCTCAAAAGGATCCCTTTACCACTAAGATTCTGTCATTGTGTTGCCTGTTGATCTGAAGCTGCTCAGTCATCAAGGAGGCAGAGAAAGAAAGGAAAACAGGCAGCCTCTGCCCCTGAGAGTGAGCCCCTGCCTGGTGCAGCTAGATCAATGCCTGCAGGGTGGGAGGTGGGAGGGGCTGCAGTGATGATGGAACAACCAGCTGATAATTCTCGGGCAACAGAACTCTTCAGAGCCAAAGCAAAGTAATTGAACTTAATGTCCAAACACAAATCCAGTCCATAAATCCAGGTGCTGTCTATTGGAAATTTCAGAAGGGCTCTGCCTCCTTTAATCTTATCTCTGCCAGACAGTTACTGTGTTCTTGATGTAATTAGAGTGATAAAACAATGTGGTACAACTGCTGGTTTCTATCATGGCATCGCTGCTGTTGACTTAAATGACAAGGTAATAATTTTATAAGAGGCCATTTATTTTTATTTCCTTCTCCATTGTGGATGGGTGTTTTCCAAATGGAGAACCATCTCATTCCAGATAAGTTCACCAGACATCAGATATGCAAGGACTGCCTCATTCACTCCCATTTAGTCAAGGATCTACATCTCCCAAGGGACAGTTGAGAATGTTTTTAGTAGTTAAAATAATAGGACCAGCTAGGGACTTTTAGAAATTTAGCACATTTCCCGCAGAGCTGAGTGATTTATGCATCCTTCAAAATTAACCCTGGAGGGAACCAGTCTTTCTTCTTTACCCCAGGAGATAGAGTCATGTTTCCCATCTATTCTGTGAGAAAGAATATGTTTGCATAGACCTTGTGTTCATGAGGGCCCTGTTCAGGTCGATATGTCAAAATATAGACATTTTTGACCTTTGGGGGTCAGACCTAAATAACCTAGAAAACAAAGTTCCTAGACAGAAAGAGTGGGCCTTGAAGACCTAAAACAAGTTTATTCTGAAACCAAAAGAACATTCCGAGTCCAAGGGCAGATTCAAACCATCTTTGGAAATGCGGAGTCCAAGACTGGCGACTGGATCTAATTTGCACTTCTCTGGGCAGGAACTTCGGTGGGATCCCACATGCCAGAAGACAGCCACAGGCTCACAGTGACAAAGCCCTACAGCCGGATTTTCAGTACTGGAGGTTCTAATACTTTCTTGTCAAGAATAAAATTTGATGTAGAAATGTTTAATCATTTGCAGATATTGTTGTGTAATGCTCTGCAGAACCTGGGTGGCTGTTATGTGTTTTCAGGGGAGACTTCTCCAAGTCCCTACAAATCTTGATGGCTGGAGTAACAGGGTGGAGTCCTAAGGCATAGAAACAAGAAGAGTCAGCAGTCTGGAAGATTTTTGAATCTCATGCCATATGGCTGACTTTTTCTTCTATTTCTTGAGAGAGCTGGCAAAAGACTCTCTTTAACATGTTAGGTATATATTAAAATGCACAAAACATGTAGAGGCCCAGAGACAAACGGTGGTCCAGCTTGCTGGACTCAAGAGACTAATTACCACTTCAAACCCCTAGTGGTCACGTATTGCTTCTCTCTGATGGCTTTTTCAGATGTATCAGTTAGGAAACTGGTTTTGGGAATGAAGGAACAAAGAAAACTCCTGAATCTATTTTCCAAGAATGAGCTGTCATGAGTATATGAACACGATTATTAGTTACCATTGAAGGAAGTCAGGAATTTTCACAAAGGTCTAAATCTTTATCAGCTTTAGAAGACTTTAGGGCCTTGTATCTTTCCTGAGTTGATTTTCTAATGTGTTAGCTAATATTCTCCACCCAAACAACAAAAACCCTTTAGAACAAAAATGATTCCTGTCTTTGTCATGCAGAGCAAAGAAAGCTCAGGGAATCAGGAATGCTGTATACCATACTGTGGAAATTCCCAGAGTTAAACTGAAGAACTCCAGAAGAGGGAATTCCCTGTGACTCCAGAGAGGAAGGAAGAGAACAGAGCCATTGGGAAACACAGCAGGCATGGAAAGAGGCCCAGGACGCTCACTCATATCTTAGGAGATGTGGAGCTAAGTCGAATTCCTGAAGACTTTCCATTCATTTCAGCCTCTGAGAAGCATTGCTGTCCTTTTCATGAGAGCCCCCAACCACTGCAAACACTGTGCAGGTTCCTCTAAGTCTCCTTGAGAACAAACCTTCCCCAAGTTTACTGAGCTACTTGCCATTCCTCTTAAACCTTATCAAGGGCACTGGTTTCATGTATGACTCGGGACTTGAAAATACTGGTAATTCAAACCATGCCTTCCACTAATAATCACTGCCATTTATTCTGTGCTTACTTTGTTGTAGACAACAGCTACACACTTAGTGTACTTGAGCTCATTTAATCCTAACAGCATGGTGAGGTGGATATTATTATTAACATCCTCTCTCCAGATATGAAGAAACTAAGGTTCAGAAAGGTTAACTGATCACTCCAAGGTGGCTCAGATAGTAAGTGACAAAATTGAGGCTCACATATACATTTGTCTCATTCTAAAGAGTATTGTGTGAGCTTTCCATTGCTTTGGCAAAAATCCCTAAGATAAACAATTTAAAGGAAGAAAGGATTTGGGAATATTAGTGCACACCTTTAATTTCAGCACTTGAGAAGCAGAGGCAAGTGGATATCTGTCAGTTCAGGGTCAGTCTACTCTGTACAGCATGTTCCAGGCCAGCCATGGCTACATAGTGAGGACCTGTCTAAAACATAATTAAAGGAAGAAAGGCTTATTTTGGGACTCATTGTTTCAGTGGTTCCAGTTCAAAATGAGTTGGAGCTATTGCTTTGGGGCTGAGGGAATGAGGAACATTGTGGCAACAGAAGAATGTGATGGTGAAAGATATTCACTTGTGGTGTACAGAAAGCAAAGAGATAGCAAGAAAGGATCCAGGGACAAATGCTACTCTTCTAAGCACATCCATCCTCAGTTTCATACTTCCTCCAGACAGGCCCTACCTGCAAAAGTTTCCAGCACCTCCTAATAGCTCATTAAGTTGTAAATGAATCAAATGATGAGTCCATTGATTACATCATGATTCTGTTACCTACTACATCTGAGCACTGCTGTATGTAGGATCAAGTAGGATCAAGCCTTTAATATATCACCTTTTGGAGGACATTCCACATCCAAACCATATCAGGCACATTGTTTGTCCCTGAGATATGTAATATGTTATTACTTTAAACATATAACAGTATTAGAATTTAGAAGTTCTCAAATTTTATGTTTTAAAACACATTTCTGAAGAGTCTAGTATTTAGTTCTGAAACCAAGAGAACAGGCATTGCGTCCAGACTGAAGCAATTTGAATTTACAGGTGTGGCTAGATATGCATTAGACTTAGGTGTTCTTTTTAATCAGCTTAGGACAAACTTAAAAATCATCACACCTGAAAGTTCAATCAATCTTGCTTTTCTGGTGCTTGAATATGAAATGTTTGCCTCAAACTCTTCTGTTAAAGGATTGATTTCCAATGCAATGTTCAGAGGTAGACACTGTGGAAAGTGACAAGATTGTGAAAACTTTGGATTCGGTGGTAGATTAATTTGTTGCTGGATCCATAATTTGGTTGCATTTTGGGGAGGTGGTAGAAACCAGTAGGTGGAGCCTTGTTAGAAGAAGCAGGTTTCTGGAGGCATGTGCTTGAAGGATATACTTTGTCATCAGCACTCCCCTCCCAACCTCCATCCTGTCCATCGCATGCTTCTGCTGCCATCATGTTCTGCCTCACTACAGGCCCATAGCAACGGAGCTAGCTGAATATTAGCAGAAACATCTGAAACCATGAGTCAAGATAAGCCTTTCCTCCTTGGTTGCTTATGTCAGACATTTTGTTACAGTGACAAAAGACAGAGTACTGAGTAGATACCAGATAATTCTTCTTTCTCTTTCTTATGCTTCAAAGTGGACCTTACCTTAAGCTATACCAGGCTGGATAAGCTAATATCTTACACTTTGCCCAGAAAGGATCAAGAGAATTTTTTCTTCTTAAAGGCCAACTCCCACTTCCCATTGACTTTCAAACTCTACTTGACTCAGCTCCTTTGGTCACTGCCATCTTCCTGATGGTTCTAGCTGCAACATTTAGACATAAAAGCAAGCTGTATTTCATTGGTCTATGAATTTATAGACCAACTTTCATCTCAAAGAAATCCATTTCCCCTTTAAAATGTACTCATGAGGACAAAGAAAAATCTGATTTGAAACATAGCCATGATTGGTCATTAAAGAATAGATCAGTGTTACATAAAATCCACTATAGTTAAAAAAGGAGAAAATCTCCCAGATAATGTCTAATTTTTAGAGGATAGAAGCCTGATAGGGAGAGTATATGAAATCAGCATCTGCTTTCATTCAAGAACCCAGATGCAAAAGATCCTGCAGACCTTCATAAATAAATGTGAAAATATAAAACTAACCACAGCAGAAGAAAAATCAGATCTGTTCCAAGAACGCAAAGTTTATCATTAGAAGTTATTAACATAATTCACCATATTAGATCTAAAATATGATCAAATAAAGAAATGATGAAAAAGAACTTTTAAAGAATTTTTAAATTTTGGAGTCTAGGAAAGACAGCTCAGTTGGTAAAGTGCTTTCCCTGCAAGTCTAAGAAGCTGAGTTCCAGCCCCAGAACCCACATGGGAAGCCAAGCGTGGTGGCATAATGGTGGATGCTTATAATCCCAGCTCTGAGTTGCTGGAGACAGGCGGGTCCGCAGGGCTGATGAGCAGCCAGCTGTCTAAGGACAGCTCTGTGAAGGAGCAGCACCTGCGTTTGACCTCTTGTTTCTACACACAGTACACACGTGTATATACCTGCACACACAAAACATGCACATACACACTTATATACATATACACACAGAAAAAAAGTTAAATATATTTGTTAACTAAAATATAGCAAATCAAGGAAGATTTTAACATGACAGAGAGTATCTAGCTAAAATACATTTGACATTGGTAATGAAAGGTGAATTAATTAACCCCCAAGAGAAATCCGTCAGGTCTTCCCTTATTATTACTATCCCATGTAATCTGAGGCCTACCTAGTGCCAAAGACAATGTGATAGAACCAGATATAAGGGTTAAAGAGGAAAAAACATTTTATTACTTGCAGATATATAAATAATTATCTACAGAAAGTATAAGGAAATATGGCGAAAATTATGCTGGGTGCAAAAACCATGACTATAATAAGATCAACAGATAATAGGGTGCTATACCAATTAAATAATGCACTTTAGACTAGAAGAGCCAGCATAACTGTAAGGTAACAAGGAATGAATATAATATAATGAAAGATATGCATAGGAATGTCTGAAAACCTGGGAAAATGGGCAGCAGGCCCTAAGTTTAGCCAAGGATTTACTGGCAACTGATTACTGGTAGAGGAGTTGATCTTCTTTAAGGGAATGACTAGACAGTCTGACTAGACTCCAGTGGATGAACTTGCACCAAGGGACATCTGGGTACAAAAAATTGACCAGATAGGCCTTAACATATATGACAGAATGCATGAAATCTGGTGGTTGTGGGGTTAACTGGGCTATGGATGGAAGAGGGGGTCTAAATGTTTAAGACTTAATGTGTGAAATGCACAAAGATGGAATAAAATATACATTAAAAAGAAAATGTTTCTTAAGCAGGACCTCCCAAAAGTCAAGATGTAAATCTTAAAGAAATTTGCTAATAAATGCATTAGTATTGAAATGAAGAATTTCTATATAACAAAATACACTTTAAATATAATAAAAATATATGCAACACAACAGAATATATTTGTCACATATATAACTGACAAAAGATAATTATCTGGGGCATAAAAGAGAAACACAAATCAAATGAAATAGCAAACAGCTCAGTGAAAAATATGGAGAAAACGTATGAACAGTTTTCCATAGGAGGAAACCCAGATGAATGACAAAAATACACAACAGAGGCGTACCTTCCACAGCAACGAAGAAATGTAAAGTAACTCAGCACCAGCACCCTTTTCATCATCAGTGGAGAACCGGTCTGGTGGATGCTTTTAAATTTAGTCCGCCATCCGAGTCTGCTTCCTATGAGCAGGGAATGCCCTGTTCTGAGGGATAAAACCAGACTTCCTCTGAGAGCCAAACGGTTTGGAAGGGGGAGTAGGTAAAACACTTGCCGGGCAGGTGTGAAGGGCTGAGCTCAGATCCCCAGGATCACATACAGATAGATGCAGTGGTACACTGTAATCTCAGTGTCGATAAAGCACAGTGAGTGGGAGGCACAGATAAGAGACTCTCCAGGTGACCAACGAAGGAGAGATGTTGCACCAAACAGGGGAGGGTTAGCCACCATACTTCCAGTTCTCCTCTTCCTACATACATGTACTGTGGACACATGAGTCTGAATTCAAACACACGGACAAACATTGTACAGAGAGAGAGAGAGAGAGAGAGAGAGAGAGAGAGAGAGAGAGAGATCAAAATAAGAACGCCAGATGCTCCAAAATGCCAGATGCTTCCTGGTCAGCTTCTTTGTAGCTAGAGCCTGAGCATATGACTTGTGCTCCACCATTCAGATCCCACTCACTGTAACTCTTCTAAGAGGTTATGGAAACACAGAGTGCTGGCTTCACTGTAGCAAGGTCATGTTGGGATAGGGAATGTTGTATGTGTCAGTTGGTGTAGACAGAGTGATCAATATTTAGAGCTGATGGAACCTGGTAATGGGCTCCTCAGAAAACTGAATTTTAGATGCTATACCCAGTTTAGATGCTGTACTAGCCTTGAATCCAGCTTCTCAGTTCTTATGGTAGATGGCTTTGTAAGTAACACAGAGTTCTTCAACATATGTTTTTCCTAAGAGTCAGTCAGAACTTTTCCTTTTTAAAAAATGGAACCAATTTTTGTATGCATGCATGCCTGTGTGTACATTTGTGTGTGTACTTTGTGTGTGTGTTTTCTTGGATTTCTTTTCACCTTATCTTTTGAGACAGATCTCCCACTTAACATGGGGCTCACAATTGGCTAGAATGACTGTCCAGCCTGTTCTTGGGATCAATCTGTCTCCCTCTTCTCCTTATTCAGTGCTGAGGTTACAGATGTGTTGGGTCACATCTGGATTTTTAACATGGGTGCTGGAGATCTGAAGACATTTCCTCATTCTTGTAGTGTAGGCACTTTACCTGCTAAGCCCATCTCCACAGCCTCAGGAAGGCTATGTAATAATTCCAAGTATTGCCAATGATGTAGGAAAATGGCATCTGTTTGGGGCCAGGAGAAGAATTTGTTAAACACTTTGAAAAGCAGCCTGTCAGAATACGTGAAGATGATGACCCTAAGGTTGTGGGAATATACTGGACAGAAATTCTCCTTCTTATGCACAGGCAGGTATGTGTATCTAGAAAATAATGCATTCACGCACATCAGCAAATGATACAACAGTACTCTGTGGACTATGGATAAGTACATGTATGTAGAAATATTTGTAGAAAAGGTTAAGAGGAGAAGGAAATTTCAGTGAAGTGGCTGTCTCTGAGTTGAGAAAAAAGGGACAGGAAAACATTGTATCTTTAATGTTTTCTATTTTATAATATGACAGAATATTATAACACACTAAGTAGGTGAACATAAGTGCTTTCTACATTTCTCTCCACACTTAACTATATATTTGAATCATTAAGAAGAATCCAAAGCTCAATGCTTAGGACTTTGTGGTAGTGTCTCTGTGTATATTTATGTGTGTTCATGCATATGCAGGTACACATGTGTGTGTGCATGCATGTTTGTATGGGTTCATGTATACATGTATTCACATGTGTTTGATGGCATGACAACCTCAGGTGTTGTTCCTCAAGTGTTGTTCATATCTTTATGATACAGGATCTTCCACTGACCTGTGGCTCACCAGGTAGGCTGGGTGGTCAGACAAGTGACCCCCAGTGATCCAACTCTCTCAGCTTCTCCAGTGATGGGATTACACCTGCTATTTACCACTCAACTTTCCTTAGGTAGTTTCTGGGACGCAAACTCAGGTCCTTGTGCTTGCAAGGCAAACACTTTACCTACTGAGCTATCTCCATCCTCAACCTTAATTTTCTTTTTCAATTTGTATGCAAAGTAATCAGTTTTGGTGTAGGACATTCATATGACTGTCTCTTGCCTGTTCTCAATGTACACAAAGATCAGTACCTGTGAATGCACTTCCTTAGTAGATACAGCTAAGCACAGCTCAGTGTGAACAGGGTGGTTCAGTTCAGGAGTGCTAAATTGGCTTCTTTACAGAGAAAATCCCACCTAGGGTTATTTCTATTTTCTTTAGCTTTTTCTCTTATTTCTCTATTGATTTAAAAAATATTTTGTTTATTTATTTTAATATAATGTGCATGAGTATATTGCCTGCATACGTGCAAGTGCACCCCGGTTGTACAATGCACATGGAGGTCAGAAGAGGGCATCAGATTCCTTGGAAATGGAATTAGGAATGGTTGTTTGCTGCCACATGGGTGCTGGGAACCAAACTGGGTCCTCTGCAAGGGTAGCCAGTGCTCTTAATCACGGAGCCATCTCTCCAGCCCTCTCTATTGACTTTTAATTTCCATTTTTTTCTATCCAATCTCACAGATGTATCCTGTTACCTGGAGATCCTTTTTATTTCATCTTCATCCCGTGGCATAACAACCATGCAGATCATCTCTGATGGGTGTTCTAAGTGAGTCAGATGCTATGCCAAGTTTTTATCTATATGATCTCATGCCAAACCTCTGTCCAACTTTATGTTAGGAATGAGTAGCTTGCTTGAACCACTTGGGAAGCTTTATAAAAACCTGCTTCTTGGATCTTATTCCTGGGTCAGTTTGGTAAGACCAGGTATTGGTAGATTTTAGAACTCTGCCAGGACTTTTTAACATGCAACAGTGTTAAGAACCCATGAAATACTTTACAAATGTGTTTTCCAGACTCCATGTGATGTTAAAAATCATCTGGGTGGTTACAAACACAGGTTCCTGGATTCAAAGGCTCAAAGTATCTAGGGCAGATGCAGGAACATTAGAAATTTTTATCAAGTGATTAGATGATCAGGCAAGGCTGACTAATCCAGAACTAATGTTTGTTTTTTCATCTGGAAGAGCAAAAGAAAACATCCTTCCTCAAATCCTCACCCCTTTCCTGACAGTTTCTGATTCAGGAGATCTCAAGTGGGATTCAGAGAAATATTTGAAGAATAGATTTCCTAGGAGATGGCAGCCATATCAAGATCCCTCTAAAGTACATATCATTATTATTACTGATTGTTAGAGGGTCAGATTGTAAAACACCAGGACTACCAGGTTGTTTGCTCTCTTCATCGGTTTGATGCCCCTTCTGTGCGGAGCAATTTTACCTGCACTGAAGGAGCTCTGTATCTGTGTTAATTCTGTTCTACTGTTCAATTCCTGCCAATACGCCCTAGGGTGGAAACATTTTAACCCTCCCATCCCAGCAAACTTCTAGAACTTACTCTTGGGGGTGTTGGATAGTGCCTCTACCTTGAAATAGGGCTTCAGATAGATATGGAAGAGGAGAAGAGAAGAGAGGAAAGGAGAGAAGAGGAGAGGAGAGGAGAGGAGAGGGGGGGAGAGAGAGAGAGAGAGAGAATTTTATATGGGAATTCTGAAAGAACCTGTGGTTGTCTGACAGATATGGAAATCACCAAGCTGCTCTCCATGTGCACCTATGTGTTCTCTTAACAGGCTTGAGAAATATGCATGAGTGAGTGTGTGTTTGTATGTGTGTGTGTGTGTTTGTGTGTGTATCTATAGATGTGTGTTTGCGAGAGAATGACAAGGCTTTTTGTGGAAATATATTGAACCTATTGTGCAATAGCAGCTGGAAGTTAAAGAATGCCTCAGCTCAGACTTTTAAAATTCTTAGGGGTTGAAGTCCCTTTCTATCATCAGAAGAATCACCCTTAACTACATTTTTCCAAAGTATCTTGCAGATCATGAATCACAAGAGTGAATTCTTAGGGAAAGAGATTGTATTTGGAGTCACTCCAACTATCAGTAAAAAGATGCACAAGGCTCTTTAGCATGCAAAGAGCCTCTGTGTAGCCTGCAGCCACCAGGCATCCTCCAGTATGACTGATGTAACCCCAGGGATAGACTCCATCTTTGACATAGGAACGTCTGAAAACTTTCAGCTCTAGTGTTTTCAGGAACACATTTTGGGAAGCAGCATTATAAACTATCATATCACTCCTCTGCAGAGATCTCATATAAGTCCTGGAATCTGCAATAGTAGGAGATATGATGTTATTTAAAAGCATCTCTACCTCATCAGCATCTAAGATTAACATGAACAGATAGTTATACATTTAGGGAATCTCCCAAAGTGATTCTGATGGGCAACTGTTTGGAACCATTGATGTAAGAAAATAATTCTGAATTTCATCCTTGGCCCTGCCCGCGCATACATAACCCCAGGCTGTCTTCCTCTGGATTCTCCCTGCCTCACATCACTTTACCACGTCAATGCCCACTTCTGCTTTTGCTACTCAACTCAACCTTGCATGGATTGTTTTCCTCTAACTTAGTCATTCTTCTGAATAATACTATTCTTCTCAAACAACATTCTCGCTTCCTATGTGAGAAGTCCCCCGATTGATTAGTTCAGTCTTATAACACAGTTTGTATTTGCAACCTGCTGTGTTGTCTTCTTCCCCAATTACCTCTCATCTTCTACCTAGGTCTTTATTCTCTTAAGGGAGACAGTAAAGTGCATAATTATGTATTCAGGTTTTGGACTGTAACACATATGATTTTGATCTCAAATCACAATATAAGTCTTTTCTCTTCTTCCTCCTTCTCCTCCTCTTGCTCCTCCACCCATGATATCATAGTCAACACAGAGTAAGTTCTATGCTTCTATCTTTTCTTTTGATAGTATCTCATGTAAGCCAGGACTTTCATAGCCTTGTGCTGACAGTGTTAATGACATCTGAATTTCTGTGCTTGACACATTCCTGGCCAGGTTGTGATTTGCCTATAGAACTTGAGTTTTTCTGTACCTGCCTGAAATTATAAAATATTTATTATCATTGTTATTACTATTATAAGATTGGTGTGTGTGTGTGTGTGTGTCTGCATGCATGCTATGGCATGTGTGAGGTTAGATGACAATTTTGTTGACTTGAGTCTCTCCTTCTACCTTTGCTGAACTCAGGTTCTCCGGCTTGTGAAGCAAGTTTACACTGAACTGCTCTCTCGCTAGCCTCCGTTTTATCTTTTTAAATCTATAAGAAGTATGTAACACTGTCTCTGTGGGGTGGCTCACTCCTACCTATTTCCTCCAGAGGATATTCATAATCTATATGTGCCAAGTGAGAACACTCATTCTTCTCAGTTAGACTACACATCAGCATTTGACCTATATTAATTATTTTTATCATTGTGACAATTACCTGACAAAAACAACATAAGGAAGTAAAGAAGGGTTATGTGTCTCACTGTTCAAGGACACAGTTCATCATGGCAGGAAAGCTCTGGTTGTGGTGGCAGGGATGTAGGGTGGCTGGTCACAGTGAATCCGCAGTTTGGAAGCAAAGAGAAATAAAAGTCAGTGCTCAGCTTTATTTGTGCCTTTTCTCTTTTTATTCAGTCTGGACCCCAGTCCAGAGTTGGAACCACTCATCTGAGGTTAGGCCTTTCCAGCTATACCTTCCTGAAACACCATCTCAGATATGTCCAGAACTAAGCCTTCCAGACAATTTCAAATCATATCAGTTTGATGATTAAAATGAATCATTATATCTATATTGAAACATAAGAAATTCATTTCTGGGATTTGGAGACTGCTGAGATAGCAATTTTTTCCCTCATTTTTTTCTTTCCAAAAATGTTGATGATAATTATAGTGTTAGTTTAAAATGCCAGGGTCACTAGATGCAGAAGGTTTACCTGAGGGTAAACCAATGGAGAAGAAAAGGAGCTTGAGAATAGGGAAGGACTCTTTAACAGCTTACTCATGTATAAGGTTCTGGAGCAAGCTGTGCTGAAGCTAGCTCTTACTTTGAAATTTGTGGGTACAATGAGCCAACATGCTTGATAAAAAAATTCTTCACTGAGGCCTGTTTGTGGTGTCTGTCACTGGATATCAAAGTACCTCTTACTATGGTGGCTCTAATACTGTGGTACATGGACACTTACTTTCAATTTTTATTCCCTGTATTCTTTTTCTATAATTGTCTGAGGTATCACCCGGTGACCTCTTTTCAGACCATCCTAACTATTAGGCTGTAGTCTGCCTATTTCTTTCTTATTTTTTATTTTATATGTATGAATACTTTGTCTACATGTATGTAAGTGCACCTGTGTCATGCAATGCTCACAGAGGCCAGAAGAGGGAGTTTGATCCATTGGAACTTGAGTTAAAGACAGTTATTAGCCAGCATATGGGTGCTAGAAATTGAACCCAGGTCCTCTGCAATTGTAAGCAGTGCTCTTAATTGCTGAGTCATCTCTCCAGCCCCTTATTTATTTATTTTTATTTTATGTATGTGAATGTTTGGCCTGTACATATGCAAGTGCACCCATGTTGTGTAATGCTTGTGGAGGCCAGGAGAGGGAGTTGGAGTCTCTGCAACTGGAGTTATAGACCACTGGTAGCTGCAATGTAGGTGCTGGGAACCAAACCCAAGTCTTTTGCTGTACCATCTCTCCAGCCCCTGCAGTCTGCTTTTTATCATATTGTATATGGATATATACTGTTATCTGCCTTAATCATAATCACTTGCCTCCTGGCTTTTTTCTTCCACTTGAGCATGAACTCTGGGGTCACAAATTGGATTCTTTTTCTCTGATTTACCAGTTGCATCTGGAGTACGGTCTGAAAAGTGGTCAAGAGCTACTTAGAACTCCTGATTCATATTTTTCGACAACCTCCTTTTCAAATTTCCACTAAAAGCAGCATATTCTTAATTAGAGTGGTAAGTGCCCCAAAGTGTGTTTGCAGAGTCTATCACCCTTGAGTAGTTTAAGACCATGAAGTACAGGCCCTTGTTAACAGCTCTTGTGATACAGTTGTCCTGGCCTCACACAGGTCACTGTAATAGATCGAACAGGAGAACTATAACTCGGGACCTTGTTAATTGTTTTTGCCTTGAAGAGTTAGAAGTTACGGCTGCATATGACTGAAAGGCAATAGAATGAAACAGAAACAGTCCCTCAAGGAAGCTAATAGAAAGTCAATTACTTTGGCCCTCTAAAATGCTTTTGGAAAAAACCCTTGCTGAGCCTTGCAGGAGGCAGCCTTTGACACTCCTCTTGGATGGGTGGATGAAGGACCCAGAAGAGCACCATAGGGCCTGGTCTTATGCTGTGTAAGGAAGCATCTTTCTTTCTAGCTCCATCACTAGCCAATCATCTCCAGGGTTGGGCTGGGGCACCACAATTCAAGCCCCTACTTTGAGTCTAAATCAACAAAGGATACATGTATTACAGGCAAGCTTTCCCTTAGCCAAGATGACCAACAGACCTGTCTAGGGTCTTGTAGAAGTGAACAGGACTTATCCACACGTGGAGAAGCCACTTAGTCAAACCCCCTGGCAAGAGGGGTACCGCCCAGGAAGATCAGCACCATGATGTCTGCTCCCATCCCTGACCCCTGAACCTATCTATTTGTTTCTCATCAAATGAAAAGAGCTGTGGCTACAGGGAGAACTTGATGCCAGGAAAGGCATGTCCCCTGCCATCCTCATCCACACTACTGTGTTGTTGGACCAAGTATGAGTATGAGTACTTTATTTTAGCAGGGAAGCCTCATATATATCTTCTGTATTTTAGAAAAAAAGATGCAGTTTTGAAAAACAAAACAACAAAAACCTTTCCCCCCTTGGCAAAGACACTGCTGTTTTCTAATCAGTGAAAGAGAGAGGAATGCCCAGAGGTGGCCCTCAGCTTGAGGGGAAATTCAAAACCTTGCAGCTTTTACTTATGAAGGCTGTGCACTCCAGGACAACAACATCTGTTTTCATCTCCTTCTGCCTACAAACACCCTCACAACAGCATCTCTGCTTTTCTTCTCTGTCACTGATCTTACCTTGAGACCTTTTCAGTACTTGATCTGCTTTCTTTTCTTTTTTAGCACTGGAAAAAAACTACTTATGAAGACTACTCAGAAGCTCAAAAATAGAAATCATTCAGTGGGGTAGGAAGAACACAAAGTGGCCCGAGACATTACAGGCATGACAGATCTTACACATTTGGACTAGACATACGATCAGGGAGCTCCGATCCATGGGGCAAGGCTCTGCTCTGGACTCCTGGTTGAGACAGCAACTTACCCTTTCCCCATATCCTCTCTCACCCTTCTGCATTGGATCCTGGGCTCCTGGAGACCCAAGAGGTAAGGGTGGGTTGATATTCAGATGGCCCCCAGCCCTTCCAACCTTCTTGCAACAGCATCAGGTAGCAAAAACCAGATCTCTGGGAGGTTCCGCCTCTCTTTCTCTTCTCCAGGATTTTGGAAGGATGGCCTCTGTTTTCTGATCAGGGAGGCCTTTGCTGCCTCTACATGATTTTATGCACATTTGACTGCTCTTTGTTGTGTCCTAGTTGCTTATTCTTCCTGCAGTGTGTGTATGCCTGGAGTACATTTGACCTTCTAATAAAAAGTTCCTAAAGATCCAGTTCTTGGTATAAAGTAGAGAAGGCAGAGTCTAGTCCCAGGGGAGAAGCACCATTAGAGATATCATATGTTTCCCAGGTTTCTACAAATTCCAATTACTTCCTTCTCCTCTAAGCCGCCATATCTGTAAATAAAGAGGACTGACCACAGTTCTGGGGGTAGGTACTGATCCCCTTGACCCAACCTCAGTCCTGATTGTAGTAACCAGTTTTGAAATTTCCTTAACCTTCTGCTTGTCACCACCTCCTAATGCATCTCTCCTGTGTGTGCAAAATGCTGGACTGAACATCTCAGTCAGGAAATTTTAGTTTGGCTGAGCTGGGAATCTGAGTTTGATGGTCCATACAAGTCTAATTTATGCCACTCAGCAGCCTTGGGAATCACATTAGAAGTTTGTAAATCTGAAGGGTGGCTTCAGGTCCCACAAAGGAGTTTAGAACCAATGGACTTAGCTGAGGAGAGAATATGATTGCCTGAAGGGACTGAGAAGCAAGGGTATTCCCAACTCCTTGAGGATTGATTCCGTATTTGCAGAGAACAGGGCTTCGGGGGTTCTCCTTGGGAGAGAGATAATGAACCTCATGTACTTTACAGGCAGCAAAGCAGAACATTAATGAGCATGTATGTCTCACTGTGGAATAATAACCTGGTTAAAGTTTGCATATCCCAGCCACAAGCCATCACTGGAACCTGGAAAGCTGAAGTTCAATGGATCAAGGAAGAAGCAGAAAAGACTTTAAATGGCTTTGCACACATGAGTGACACTACAGTTGGGGTGGTACTGACACAGGAAGTTTCCTAATACGGATCAGGTCTCAGAGTCTGTGATCTACCCAGTTCTTCCTGAATGAAATCACTAAAGTGTGTATATGTATGTGTGTGTGTGTGTGTGTGTGTGTGTGTGTGAGAGAGAGAGAGAGAGAGAGAGAGAGAGAGAGAGAGAGAGAGAGAGAGAGAGGAGAGCATCATAAATTCATTCTTAAATATTTTGAACCTGACAGGAGTGAAGCAGTTGTTTTATCATGTTTGGGTCACTTATAATGTGCACATTCTTGATTTCAAAGTGACTTTTCTTCTGTAGCAATCTACCTCTCCCTCCTTTCTTGCTTCTTTTTACCTCTTTGGATGATCTTTTCTTCCACCCAATTCTTTCTTCTCCATGCTCTCCTGAACACTCCATTCCCCTAGTCCTCAGGCACATCAAGACTGGCTTGTTTTGTTTTGTTTTTTAATCACAGTTGGCTTTCAGAATGCATTAGGGGAGCTAGTTAGGCAAGACTGCCTTCAACAATGATTGGGGCATCTGCCCATCTCTCATTACTCTCTGCTTGACTTTTGGAAAGCCCTGGTATTTAGGGATTGGCCCCTTATGACCATGCTCATGCTCTGTAACCCTGCTTCATGCTAAGGCTGATTGCTCTGATGGGGACAATCAGATTATCTCTGTCTTGGGACCATGAGACTTGGAAAAGAGAGTGGAGAATATAGCTGAGCCCACAATGATGACAGTGCTGGAGAGAACATTCATCATAAACCCTTGTTACTGCAGTGGCTGTGGCAGCTGAGGCACCTGTGCTTGGCAAGCTGGGCTGGCACAGAGATCAACATTTCTGCTGCACTACCTGCCTTGACACTGTGTTAGAAGGGACTGTGCTGATGCAGTAAAAGTTTATTTCTTGCTTACCCAATGTATAATGGCTGGTGGTTAGCACTGTGAATTATTTTTCTTCAAACGTGACTCGGAGATTTTTGGTGGCTTCCACTCCGTAGACATACTATACGGAATGTTGATTTTTCAGAGAGATGGAAGAAAACAACAGAACAGTCCTGTATCCCTGTATGTCTTATTTTACTTGCTACATTCATCCTGAGCTACCTTAGGAGCCACAGAGGAATACATGGCTATTTGGTGAGCACTGTCTCTCTCTGCTGTGTATATTCCTTAGAAGATGAGGAAAAAGGAACTAGAAACTATGCTCTAAGATGCCAAAGTTTTCATTTGATGAGAGAGGCCCTCCACATAAATATTTTAAGACCAACAGAATTTTTAGAGCAAAGCAAGATGAAAGATATTATCTTGTTTGAACTCAAATGTGCCAACACAAAGATAGACATACATCCTACCTCACCATCTGCTTACCCCTAAGAAAGGTAAGATTCAACCCCAGACAGATTCTGAACCAATAGAGCTGAAATTAGTATTCTGCAAGAGGTAGGCCCTGCTTTTCTGGAGAAAATTTCCATCTGCTTCTACAGACCTCAGAGGATGTGTCTAGAATCACTGGGTAGCTGTCAAAACTCCAAGGGAGACAGGCGCTGGGAACTAGTTTAGTCAGCAGAGATGGTGGACAGAGCACTGGGGGAGGTAGAGGCTACAGAGACCAGGGATTGAGGAACGGAGAGTACTATGGCCAGAGGCTGGCAGTGTCCTCCTATGGCCTGAGGATGAGTGAGTGGGGCTCCGAGGAGAGCATTTCCCAGCTAGGTTCCAAGAACCGGAAAAAAACAAACAAACAAACAAACAAACAAACAAAAAACCCTGTGGTAAAAGCTTAAAGAATCTCAGTTAGATTCTTCAGCTCCTATAGATTCTTCTTTCAGCATCTCTTTACTCAGATATGGCTTAGAGTTGCAGAATATCCCTACTGCCTTGCATCACCCCAGGAATATGGAGGTGAGAGTGTGTTTCTTCCCTGGAAGCTTTATGTGTGCCTTATTTTGTGGTTCTTGCCACAGTAAGACAGAAAAAATAATGAAGAAAATATCTTTAATTCCAGATTAACTGAAAATGCGGTATGGATTTAGCACAACAGTTAATTTTATTCCTGAATATTTTTATGGATATATTTAAAAATGCAAATGAAAACTTTCATTAGCCTCTCTTTTAGTTCTTAAGAAGAAATGGACTTGTGCTCCACCATGTCTGTTAATATCTCCAACTGGAGAGGAGGTCTGGGTTTTGTTATAAGGCTCATATTTTATGTGCCCCTTCTGAGGGTGTTTACCTGGATTAAGGTTCCTTCACTCCAGGCTGCGCCTCACAGTCCTGCTCTCTTGCATAGAGGTCATGTGGTTTCAGCCCTTGATAGGCTGTGGACGCAATAGTCACTCTTGCATAATGGGAGAAACAAAGGGATCAGCCACATGGCCTTCAGTGTGAGATCTCCTCTACCCTGCAGGAAACTTAGGGTGAGTGACTTGTTTCTTTGTGTGTACAGTTTCTGATGCCATCATTTGGGGAAATGTGATATCTATGAAAAACATTTAGCGCTCTTTTGGTTTTCAATAGCAACACAATAAATAGAAACAAATGTCACCATTCAAGGGTGGGAATGGGACATAATAGAGCCATTGAAAGCCATAAAGCTTTTTGTCTTTCCGGAACACTGATTTTTTTTTTTTTTTAGCTTATCTGGGCCACAGACACATTTAAGTGTCTGATAAATGCCCTCATACCTTTCTCCAGAAGAAGGAAATATGCAAACAGTATGAAATTTCACATTCTTTTATTGATTGATCACCATAGCTCAGTAGTTTTCAACCTGTTCAACCATGAATATCCTTTTAAAATAACAATTCTTTTTACCCTGTTTCCTCCCTCCAGCTTAACAATCATGGTATTTCTTATCTTCTTAACTGAGAGAATTCTAGATATTTTGGATTCTGTAAAGCTGTTAAATTGTTTTGCATTTTGTTAATCACATCAGCATCTGCATGAATTTGGAAGGAAACAGTATAAACATATCTATTGGCTGTGTGATTGATTCCATCTGTACTTATTCTTGGTCCCTGTGTGGAATCTTCCATTGTGGGAAATCTTTCCAGCTGACAAGTTCTGGGATTAAAGACTGGAAGGAAATCAAAAGACCATGCAATTTAACACCATAATTTTGCTTAACAGAGAAGTTAAAGTAAGGAAAACGACCTATCCAGAATTACACAGTCAGATGGTATCAGGCGTTCATTGAGGATTGCTTGTGTCATTCTGAAAACTACTCAGTACATTGTATCTTCCTATTTCCCAGCTTGAAAATGCCCTGTTCTATCTAGAAGATACAGTTTTTCTAGTAGAGGGCCTGGGAAGGACCTAACAGTCGTGATGAGAACAATCTAAGGTACAGATGGCCTGCAATGCTGATTATATTTAGCAAGTGACCTATTGAAAGTGACTATTTATTTGCCTTTATGGGGGTGCAATCTGGTGGGAAGACAGTGATCCTTTCCGATCATCTGATGTCAGTGGCCTTGTTTAGACATAGCAGGAGTACAGATTGGTTTCCTGAAAGTTCTTGCAACTGGGTACCCAATTTCTTTATCTATAAAATTAGAAGTTGGACCAATTTGATTGCTCTTCAGGTTAGTCAAAGTAGACCGAATTTGGTTGTAGTAACAAATGGCTCACAAATGAAAGGACTTAACACAAGACTTTATTTCTTGCCACTGATCACATTTAACATTGGTTGGCCTGTTATCTGACACATGCTTCTGTTATCATCATGTCAGAAAACAGGAAAGTGGGAATTCTCCACTGGCAACTAAATACTTTCAGTTATAAGTGCTATGTGGAATACACATCTCACTGGTTAAAACTAGTCACATAGCTACACTGAACTCCTAATGACTTATTTTAGACCTGTAGATTAATTCATCTCTCAACTCTTATCAGAGAAGCTTCCTTATGCAGCAGATGGTGATTACCACAGAAACTGACAACTGGCCAATGTTCAGAGAATAAGAGGCTACAGAGTAATTTATCCCTGAATTGGATACATATATCAAACTTCAGCAATTTAAGGCTCAGGGAACATTGAGGAAGAGGTGGCAGAAAGCTTGTAAGAGCCAGAGGTGCTGGATGACCACAAGGAAACAGTTTACAAGACAGCTGAGAAGTTCTCCATATGAACTCAAAGCAATGGTTACAGCATACACAAGTACCATGTAGGTTCAAGACAGAAAAATCCCAGCATACATATGGGATATATAAGTATATAAGAAATTCCAACTGTACTTGAGGAACTATTCCAAAGATGGTCACATGGAAGGGAAGAAATAGTCTCTTTTAAGGTTGTGACTCTTGGTAGGTTAACCAGGATCCAGTGGGTGGATCCATACTGAAAGGTATTTGGAGACACAAATTTGACTTTCTAGGTCTTAATATATATCAGAAATTATATAATATGAAATTGGGTAAGGGATAGTAAGGAGGTGCAGATAGGAAAGAAGATCTAAAGTTAATCAAAATATATTAAAATAAAAAGTTTCAATAAAAAAAGAAAAGGAAAGAAAAGAAAATGGGCACATAGCATTGGAAGTGATCTGGTTGAAACAGGAGTTGAGGACCTAAACCTAGACTAGTTTATTACTCCTTTAGGAAGATCACCTGGAGGCACTGGAATAATAAATTGAAGTAAGTATATAGGAGGGAGGGAGAGAGAGAAAGAGAGAGAGAGAGAGAGAGAGAGAGAGAGAGAGAGAGAGAGAGAGAAGAGAGAGAGAGAGAAACAGAAAGAGACAAAGACAGAGAGGGAGAGACAGACAGAGAGACAGAGAGAGACAGAACACAGAGACAGAGAGAAATTAAGTGGCTCTGTAGGAGTTTTTAGATAAGTGTGCTTGAAGGCCGGGCTAGAGGATGGGATAGAAAGTTATATTAGCTCTCCATTGAAGTGTGAAAATGAATCCCAAGGTAGCAACTTAAATAGCTCATACTCAGTATCTCACAAATTCTGTGGATCAGGAATCTGGGAATGTCTTGTCCGGGTCTTCTGCTTCAGGGGTTCTTTAAAACCCCACTGATGGTGACCATACTGTCTTTTGGATGTTTGGTGACTGTTAGCAGGATGCTGTTCTTTGTGTTGATATTAAACTGGTTTTAATCCTTGGCGCCTATTGGCTGGAGGCAGCTCTCCCTCCCTCAGTACAGAAGCAGATGCAGAACTGGAGCATCATGAAGGTTTAGCAGCATTTTGTGATCTGATAAAGGACTGTGTTCAGTGTGACAGGATACCTAATGTTATCCCTTGATATACAATGCAGTTTATTTGACAATATACTCATTGAGTCATTGTTGCCGTCCCTCTGCTCAGGGCCAGTCCGAGAGCGATGCAGAGTCTCCACTGAGAGGGGGTGAGAGGCATGGAGTCAGAACACAGACACCGAGAGCTGGGTGGAGGCAGGCAGAGGGTGAGCTGCTGCAAACTCTTTTATTCAAGGAAGTCCAAGGGGTTTTATGGGTTAAGTTGACCAATCGCCCTATGGGGTAGTTCCTGACTGCAACCAATGGTGTTCTGTCTCTGGGTAGATTATCTTGGTGCAGGTTCTCTCCAGACATAGGGTGGAAGCTGGTGTCACGCCTGGCTTAGGAATAAGAGAGGTGAGTCAAGTATTGTGAAGAAGGTGGCATTAATTGGCCAGTTAAATGGGATTTTCCTATATTGCTGATATCCAGGTTAGAAGGGAATATTTGGTATTTGGGGGAAGTCTGAAGCCTGGATGGAAGCCTGGAGAATCTGAGATGTCAATGTCTGAGTTCTGCTTTGATGCAGTGCTTTCCAAAGGCAATGAAGAGTCAGCAGCATTATCAAGAAGGCCACAGCATAAATACCCCAGGTTTCCAGGTTGAAGGGCGAAAAAAAGGCTGAAATTCTATTAAGTAATTGTTACCCAAAGCTCATAGAAGTTATTGGGTTGACGCAGGTGGAAGTAATATGCTCAGTCTGGTAATTAAGGGACAGAGAGTAGTTAAGAAAAGCCTGTGACTGGGTGGTTGGTAGGGCGTGCACAGGGTGGAGCAGGCAGAGCATTTAAAGCTCAGTCCAAGGGTGCATTGGGGGAGGGGTGGATGTTGTTTTATCATTGGCAGTTGGGGGTTCCTCCTCATCATCTGAGCTATCAGGAGAGGGGGCCGACAAAGAAGAGGCCTGCAGAGTCAATTTTGGGTCCTCTTTACAACTTTCATTATGGATGTTAATAACTTCCTCAACTGAGGAGCTTTTAAGCCAGGTGATTATGGCAAAAGGACAGGGAAAAGTGGGGTGTGTGTGTATGTCCCTCATGTTCCTCATGAGAAAGAGGACACAGGAACAAAATGGAGGTATCCCAGACGTTTTGGGGCTAATCCTTGGGGCTAGAACGAGGGTTTCTTTCCAAAACCTGTTAAGATCTTTTTGTTTCACTTTCAATCCGTGCTGCAGGAGAAGAACCTTAAGAGCCTGCAATTGTGGTGCTTTCTGGAGGGGGGTGGAAGATTGCCCATTATGGCGGAGTGATGTTTGATGGGGGGGTTTAATTAAGGTCCCCCTGGGAGTAAAGGTCAATGAAATGGAAACTCAAAGCTGCAATGATCACTACACAAACCAAGAGGCCTAATATCAGGGCCAACTGAGACATACAGACAGAATGTTGAGGACCCAAATATCTTGTGTTTAGTGGGGGACTTCCGTGGATCATAATGCCATGGTCATATACCCACACGGTGTGTCTGGAAAGGCTTGGCTGATAGCTTCACCTCGGTTCCAAAATCAGGGGGCTCAGGCCCTCATGTGATTTCACCAGGACAAACCAAGAGTGCAGGGGCCAGCATGGGCTTCAGGACTGTGTGGCAAGGTGTGCCTTCCTATCGGGAGGAAAGACAAACACGGGAAAGGGGAGAAGGAGGGGGTCACCCGCTCACTCGCGGGGGGCTGTCAGCACTCTAATAATGAGGAGCCTCCTCACTGACAACCAGGGTGGGGGCATCTTGCAAACGCTGTGGGGGTGGGGGGGGCAGAGGATCCCTGTTCGGGCACCAGATGTTGCTGTTGCTCTGCTTGGGGCCAGCCCGCGAGGATGCAAGGTCTCTGCCAAGAGCCGGTGAGAGGCATGGAGTTAAGAACACAGACACCGGGAGCTGGGTGGAAGAAGGCAGATGGCCAGCTGCTGCAAACTCATTTATTCAAGGAAGTGCAAGGGGTTTTATGGGTTAAGTTGGCCAACTGCCCTATAGGGCGGTTCCCAACTGCGGCCAATGGTGTTCTGTCTTCAGGTAGATTATCTAGGTGCAGGTTCTCACCAGATGCAGGACGGAAGCTGGTGTCATGCATGGCCAGAGCATAACACTGCATCCATAGAAGCCATTTCCTTATTCCTCATGGCAGGCAGTCTGGCTAAGGCCCATCCTGTATTACACCATACAAATCATCATGAATGAATGAAAATAATACTCTGTTAAAATTTCATTCAATTGAAGAGATTGAGGCTATTATCAGTTTGAATGCCTTGTATAATAACTCCTTAAAAGTGGCATTCCATCATCTTTACATTGTTTTGTTAGTTAAAAGTTTCAAGGTCTAGCTCATTGTTCAAGGACTTCTTCAGAGGTTCACATAAAGTTATGAATTCCATGAGGTGAAACCTTTGGGAACCATATCAGAAGGTGCAGATAATAGATGGGGTAGGAAGAGGTTGACAATCCAGTTATGTTTAAGAGGATGATGGTATTTTGATTTGAATGTGAAATGACCCCCGTATATTCATGTATTTGACCAGTTTGTCACCACCTGGGAAAGCTGTTTTGGAAGGTTACAGATGCCTTGATGAAGGAGGTGGGTCACTTGGGGAAGGGCTTGAGGCTTTGCAGCTTGACTCTGCTTCTTGCTCATCCTCCGCCTCCTGGTAGTAGATGTAATACAACCTATTGATCTGCTCTTGTACTCATTCATACCTTCCCTGACTGTTGCCATGCCCCCTGCCATGTGGAATAATCTCTTCAAACTGTAAGAACAAACTCTTCCTTTTTAAAATTGCTTCTTGTCATGTATTTGGCTACAGTAGTGAGAAAGATAATTTATATAGATGGAATGTGGTTTCTGGGGATGAAGAAGGAGTAAGGTTGCCTCTAGAGCTTTAACTTAGATGAGGTTGATTGGTGATGTTGTTATTTGAATTTCACATAATAGAAAGAAGATATATATAGAAAGTGAATTGAGGCTTGAAATATAGAATGCTAACCTAGGCACAAGTCAACCTGGGTCCTTCGCTATTCAAAAATCCACCAGAAGGGACCTTTTGGTGCTTAGTTGCATGGCTAAACCCATGTGTTATATTCTTACTCATCTTCCTGCCTTAGATCTTGCAAGGACTAAAAGAATTCAGAATGAGGTTCATAGCAAGCAGAGGTGATTGAAGTGTATTTAATATTCCAGTCCTTGCAATGGAAAATACTAGGCTTTGACTACTGCTCCAGTGTTACGGATTTGCGACTAGAGTTGGAGAACCAAAGGGGCCATAGAGTCATAATTTGAATGAAGCTTTCAGAGAAAATGAAAAGAGACAGGGCTGTACACATCCAAGCCCCCAGGCTCAGCTTCCTTTGTGAAACACAGCAAATGGGTTATTTAACATTTTTTTTCATGTGCAAATAAATTGCCTTAAAGGTTAATCTAAAGGAGTTCTTATCAAGTTCTGATAGTCCAGGACAATGAAATAATCCTTTTTAATAGGATTATAGGCTGTGCTAAAGGAAACTGGCAGCTTTTAGGCTCTATATTGTAATATACACTCAAAGAAAGCACAGGAAAGAGAAGACAGAAGACATGTTTCCTGTTCTATTTTATACCCATTAAGCCACTAATATCTGTAGCTCATGGTATCTTTGACTGTACAAACTTTGGACATTTTATGGTTCACTCTCAAGATGAGGCAAAAAACAAAAAAATGGAATGTGTGGACTTTCCCAGGCAATAGGAAATGAGAAAAGTCCTACATATGTAAACAAAATATTTAAAGATTTATGTGTGTATACATATTTGTGAGCATATATATTTTTGAGACAAAATGTTACTTTGTAGCCTAAGCTGGCCTTGAATTCCCAATCATTCTGCCTCAGCCTCACAGATCCTGAGATTATAAGCATGAGTCACCATCTTTGGCTATTTAATATTTATATGTATATCTCTGAATAAACAGATCCTATCTGAGTAGGCACACAAAGATCTTGAATGGGGATAAAAATAAGTTTGATTTTTATCAGAGTTATTGTATCGAAATTTAAACTGACAGTAGCCTTTTTCTGTCTCTTTGATTGAATGAAATTTTAACAAAATATTGTTTTCATTCTCTCGTGATGACTTAAGTATATTTGCAAATAAACTGCATTTCTTCTAAAGAACTGACTTTAGGCATCTGGTGCATGAGTGTGGGTCTTTGCTAGCACTCCTTAAAGAAAGGTTTGTTATAAGTATGCCACAGGTTTCGTAAGGTCCTGTGAAGGTAGAACTTGTGGCTGTTGATTTCTTGGTTGGCCCTGTCACTAACAGAGAATGCCATTCTAGAAGGAACTCCCTTTAGAATTCAGGTCAGATTCTCCTGAATGTCAGCTGGCATGTCTTCCCCACACATTAGCAATGACCAGAGGCTGTTAACGGTGCTTGCTCTAGAGAAGCTCTTTATGTACCCCCTTGACCAATGGAAGTATGTTTTACAAAGAGCCTTACTGAAGCCTAACATCATTAGACTCACACCCAAACTATCATCCAGGTGATGGAGCCTCGTACGGGTATTCCCTGCATCAGGTCAACAGTCTCTTTGCTCAGTGAGCTGTGCGGTCAAGTATCTGAAGTGATGGAGGTCATAGACCTCAAGGGAAGCATAACTCAAAGAAACCAAACTCCCTGCTACTTTTCCTCTTGAAGGATCATTTTATTCCCTGCCTCTTTTACTGGAAGTCCTATGAGGCTTAGGCACTCAGGACTATTTAGACACAGTACTGGAAGAGCATCCCAAATGTTCATTCAGAGATAAAAGGCTGGTATTTGGGAAGATGAATGCATTTGAAATCAGGGTATAGCAGAATGGTGGGAGACCAACACCATTTTGGTAAGTACTTGCTATCTGCACAATACCACGTACATACAGAAGAATCACGAATAGGGAGCTTGTTTGCAACTGACTAATGAGTAGGTCAACAGCAGTTACCTTTGTCTCATTGATAGGTACAGATCCAATTCTTTAATACATGATCATTAATTTGAGTGTCTGAATGTAAAGTTAAGGAGATTAAACACTGTTCATGAAAAAGACTCATTTGATCCCACTGGCCAGGGAGCACATGGAGAAGGAATCTATCCTCAGGAGACCTAACCCATGTCTGTGATTATTTTGTCTATCTCTCCTGGCTTTTTTTTTTTTTGTCTCCCTAGAAAATCTATCCAGTATTTCTGAGCTTCTTTAGTGTTTCCTCTAAATTATCTTCCTTACTCTTGAAGTCACATTTCAGTGGAGGATACTGGGAAGAAGTAAGCTGGAATTTTTTCAAAAATATCTCTTTTAATCCTTGTCATCATCCCCTTTCTACAGCAGTGCACACAGGTGCAGAAGACCAAGTTACTGAGATGCTCAGAGTCAGTAAACGTTGGGAGTGATACCCAGGGCTGTTATAGGTGTGGGTCTGAGTCCCAGGGACACCTGCTCAGGAATCCAAGCTCTTGTGTTCTGTGGCAAAGAACTGGATTATGGAAACATATGCATAAATAGAAATAGAGTTTATTAAGAAAGGTAAAGCACACCTGAGAATGGGAGTGGCCTAATGAGCTGATGGAAATGCTTGAGAAACACTGAGCCTCCTTTATAGGTCATTTACAAAGCACCCCACATTTGTACATTTTTCCTTAAATGTATTAAATATGTTGTATGAAACCCAGGTAAGGAAGGGCTTATAGCCTTTTTCTGCCAACTGACTTCTTTCATATGTGAATCTTGATGCTGATGTCTCCAGTCCCTTGTCACATGTTTACTGGGATTGAAACCCTAGATCATATTTTCTGAGACATGTTGTTCTCTGCCTTTATTCCTTCTACTATTTCTTGATCCTTTCTCTAAGTAGATTTGATTGGTGCCACCTTATATTAGATGTAGATTGTGCACATGGAGAGGACAGAGAATCTGGTATGCTTTTATGTTCACATTTCCTACATTGTGTGTTCAAACTCATCTCTTATGTCAATGGTCAGTGACACATATCTGCTGTTGGTGCCTGAGCCTGACTAGACACCTTGCTGCCCCGAATTACCTCATTTTCTTGTCAGGGTTTTCAGTCTCAGGTGGGAGATGTCAACTAGAAAATCCAGAATTTAATGACAATGGGCCCTCACAAATGTTGGATCACTGTCCATTCAATACTCAAAGTTATCTGATGAACCCACTGTTGCATACATTGTAGAACTCTAAATTAGATCTAGCGAATATTTACTGAACATCATGGGCAGAAACACAATCCTCAAAGATTTAAGGAGACAGGATGGGAGAATATTATAATATTATAGCTTCCTGTAGGGTAGGAATGTGACAAACACGACTCAGAAATAGATTAGGTCTGAAGTTGCCTTCAGGCTGATTGACTGTTGGGAATTGCTTCAGGGCATTTGATTGCCCTGTCTGGCAGGTGTAGGTAGAAAACTGATGCAGACTTGCTGTGTCTCTACTACCCAGCCGGCCTGACCTAGCTTCTGGCTGGGAGGGACATTTGCTCATTTTCTGTCTCTTAATGCGTAACTTGCCCCTCGTTACACATATATGACATTACTTGGCACTGGTGAGGTTGTGTTCCACATCTTAGTCATGAGCTTAGCCAAGGTGGCTCTAACAACAGAATGTAAGTGGAGCCTCCACCTGAACAAAAAGAGTTGGCTCAAGAGTTCTGATATAGATAAAACCACTATTTCCTTAAACAGATTCTACAGGCTTCCTGTCTCAGTTCTGGTTCTTCTATCAGTCCGTTTCTGGTTTATCATGGCTTTTACTTTATTCTTCAGTTGTCACTTAAGTTTCTGTTTTTCTCTCCAGATCAATTTAGTCTTCTATTTGAAGAGCCCCACTTTGATTCTCTCATCCCTGTTTCTTTATTGTGCTTCAGCTCCTGAGCCTAAACCATAGCCTTAGGCTTACTTTGGGAAGGAGCATTCTTGGCCACAGCCAACAGTCTTCTGCAGTGTATATAATTAGAGCTTCTGGTAAACAGGCCTTCCTAGTGGCTCAGGAACCTTTGAGAATCAGGGATTCTTTCTGATGGCTCTGCCCATAGACAAGCTCACTTTGCCCTTGAAATTTTTTTTGCTTGGGTCATCAAGAAAGGGAAGTTGGTACATTTGAAATATCTAAGACAAGTTCACAGAGATGCTGCCAGCCTCTTCATTGATGATTTATGAATGGTGAGTGGGAGCACATGATGTTTTCATTCCTTTTAAAACTTAGAGATGACCTAGGGGAGAACATTATATCTGTACCTGTACTCTTCTCTCCATGTCTTTCTGTTTCTAGTCTGTTCATTTACATCTATGTTTGTATAGGGATCCAATGGCATGAAATGAGCAGGACAGGAGCACTCTATCACATAATTTTCTTTTATTTACATATGACCTAGTAGAACATGACACTTATTTGCAATGCAAAGAGGCAAGAATGTAATATTCCCTTCAAGATATACATATGTAAATATTGGTAAATCCCTTCAATAAAAATATATGTCTATGCTATGGAAATACAGAATGATAGCTACTGAGAAAGGAATCACCAACTGAATGACATCAAGCAATTCCCTCATACTTTCAGAACTTAAGGGGATAAAGAGATTTAGAACAGCAGATCTTTGAGGCAGGACAAACTTCTATGATGCAGAAGTTTTTTACTTCTGATCATCATTGTGCAATAAATAGATTTAACTCCAAATTTAGTTTTACAAATTCTTCTATTAAAATTACAGTTTTTGAGAACATTCTGTCTTGGGCCTAGGCCCCTTCCTGTTGATCTAGAGCTTTGGACTAGTTTGGTAAACTAGATCCTGTCCACTCCATCACAATTTTTCTGCTTTTAGACTGCTCCAGGGCTCACATCTACCCTGCTTACCTAATAGTAACCCTCCCACTCATACATCATGTTTCTGACTCAAGACTAGGCACATTCATGCTGTTGGAGAGATCTTAAATAACCCGTGTGGAGCCATTTTGTCTTTCCAATAAAAAATCAAGTAAGAACTTGAAGCACAGGACAACAAACTATTCATACTTGATCAGAAAGTGACCAAGCCACATCAGCAGTAAAAACAAAACAAAATTCAAACTTCAGTCCAACAAAAGCAGATTAGAATTTCATATCTGACACACAAACAAAAAAAGAAGTCCATATGCCCAGGTCACAAATTCAAAAACACAAATAATATGAAAAACCAAGATATTATATCCCCACCAAATCCACCAGTCTTATAGAAATGTTTCTAGGCTGAGAAATATTCAGAACCCCAGGATATAATCATAAACATGATAAAATTCAAGATTTTAAATTACACATAAAAAATTCAGTGAAGTCAAAGAGGATAAGAATAAACTCATGACTAAAGCTAAAGAAAATATGGGTGAATGAAATGATAAAGATAATTAAGGATTTGAAAAATAAACTCACGGAAGAAACAGAAATATTGAAAAAACTCAAGCTGAAATAAAGATGACATTGAAAAATCAAATAAGCCAGCTTGAAACAACAGGAGAAATTCTCACAGTTAGAATGAATGAAAACAGAATACCAAGACTGGATGTAAAATGAAGAACTGAAACTCTCAAGCAAGGAATTTGAAAAAATTAGAAAACAACCACAGGATTGAAATATACAGAAAATGTGGGACACCATAAAAAGAGAAAAATCTATGCATTATAGGCAGAGAGGAAGGAGAAGAACCTTGGGTCAATGACTTGACCAGATCTTCCACAGAACTTTAGAAGAAAACTTTCCTTAGTTAAGGAAAGGCATATAGATACAAGAAACACACAGAACACCAAACAGACTGGACAAGAGCAGAAACTCCTCACAGTATGTCATAGTAAAAACATTAAATATATATAGAAAGAGGGAATATTGAAAGCTTCAAGAGAAAATCAACAAGTTACATAAAGAAAAACCCATCAGAATTACAGCTGACTTTTCAATGCAAACTATAAAAGCCAAAAGAGCCTACAGTATTCCAAGTTCTAAACTGTCATAGATTACAACCCAGAATACATTACTCATCAAATCAGTCTATCTAGTCAAAGGAGAAATAATACTCTTCTATGATACAACTAGGCTGAATGAATTCATGTTAACAAAACCAGACCTACAGAAAATACTCAAGAAATGTAAAGGACTGAAGAAAGGAATGAGCATACCCAAAAGGTACAGAAAGAAAACAAATGAAGGTATAATTACACTAACAAAAAAGAACACAAACAGAAAATAATATGAGAATAAGCAGCACATATATTTTAATAAAAACTTTAAATATCAATGACCTCACATCCTAGGTTAAAAAACACAGGCTAGTTGAATGGATTAAGAAACAAAGATCTATTTTTTCATTGCCTAAAATAAGCTCATCTTACACTTCAGTATAGATATGTCCTTATGGTGAAAGAATGGAAAAAAATTTCCATGCAAATGGCATGAAGAAACAAGCAGGCATTTACAGATATATCTGAAAATAATATACTTCAAAATAAAAATTAATCAGAAGATATAAAGAAAATCACTTCATTTTGATCTAGAGAAAAATGGACCAAGAAGCACTAAAATCATGAACATATAGGCACCAAACTCTGGTGCACTCAATTTCATTTTAAAAAAGAGCACTAGTAGTGGACTTTAAGACACAGATTAACCTCAACTCGGTAACAGTATATGACTTCAATACCCCATTTTTTTCTGGTAGACAGGCCATCTGGTCAAAGGATAAACAGGGATCATCTGAATTAAATGATATCATACATCAAATGGAACCAACAAACTTCCACAGAATAGTCTACCCAAGCACCAAAGAATCACATTCTACTCAGTAGGTCTTGGAAGCTTCTCTAAAAAGAGATCACATAGGAGGACACTAACAAACTTCACTGAATACAAAAAATTGAAATATTTCCATGTATTCTCTCATACCACATGAAATAAAGCTTAAAATCAACAGCAAAAGAAGCTCTAGTAACTCCAGAAACTCATGGGGATTAAAAAATACACTCTTGAATGAAGGATGAAATAAAAGTATTCCTAGAACAAAGTGAAAGTAATAACACAACACAATAAAACCTCTGGGACACATTAGAGGCAGTCCTAAGTAGGAAGTTTATAGCTCTAAGTGCTTACACTAAAAATCAGAAAGTGCACAAATAAATGACTTCATGATATCACTTAAGACTCTGGAAAAGCAAGAATAAACCAAACCAAACCAAAGGCAGCAGAATGCGAGAAATAATAAAAAAATCAGAAACAATTCAAAGTATCAATGAATTTAAGAGCTGGTTCTTTGAAAATGTAAATAAGATCGATAGACCCTTAGCCCATCTGAGCAAAAGAAAGAGCAAAACAATCAACAAGATCAGAGACAAAAGAGGAAAAATAATATTAAATAGCAAAAAGATCTATTACTTTATAAAGTAATATTTTAAAAACCTATACTCTATAATATTTAGATAATCAAATATGGAAGAATTTCTAAATTCAATTTAACTACCAAATTTAAATCAACAAGGGATCAATAACTTATACACGTTACAAATGGGAAAATTGAAACAGTAATATGAAGCCTCCTGACTAAAAAGAGCCTGATACAGATGGGTTTACTGCAAAATTTTGCCAAATCTTTATAGGAGATCTACAACTAATTCTGCTTAAATTATTCAAAAAGTAGAGAGTGAGAATCCCCAAACTTCTTCTAAGGAGTCAGTATTACTCTAATTACAAAACGAAGCAAAGACACAACCAAAAAAGAAATGTCTATGTCCATATCCCTAATGAACATAGAGGCAAAATTTTTCAATAAAATGCTTGCATATAGTTTACAGACACATATCAAAAAAATATTGACCATGATCAAGTTGGTTTTATTCCAGACATTCATAGATGATTTGACATATGTAATAAATCAAGTAAATAGACTTAAAGACAAAAATTGTATGATTATTTCAATAGACATAGAAAAGGCCCTTGGCAAAATTGAACATGCATTCATGATAAAAGTTCTAGAGGGAATTGAACTGGAGGAAATATATCTCAATGTATTTAAAGCTATATACAACACATGACAGCCAACATTATTCTAAATGGAGAAAAACTATAAGTATTCCTGTTAAAATCAGGAATCAGAAAAGGTAGTCCTATTTCCCAATTCCTTTCCAATATAGTGCTTGAAATTCTTGCTAGAGCAATAAGACAAGAGAAAGAAATTAAGGGGTACTAATTGGATAAGAAGAGGTCAAATTATTCCTATTTCTAGATGATATTATACATATGAAATCCAAAACACTTCACCAGAAAACTTCTAGAAATGATCAACGCTTTCAGTGTAGTGGCACATACAAAATCAAATTACAAAAGTCATTGGCCTTTATATATACCAAAGGAAAGCAATCAGAGACTGATTTCATGGAGTTCACACTCCCATTCACAATATCCTCAAAAAATATCTAGGAATAAACCTAACCAAAAACATTAAGGATGTCTTCAATGAACACTTTATCTGAAGAGACTAAGAAAGACACAAGGAGATGGAAAGACCTCCCATATTCATGGATTTTTAGAATTAATTTTGTAAAAATGGTTATCCTGCTAAAAGCAATTGAAAAATTCAATGTGATTCTAATCAATAACCCCATGACATTCTTCACAGAAAGAGAAAAAAGTCCTAAAATCATAAGAAATCCCAGAGAGCCAAAGCAATTCTGATCACAAAGAGCAATTTTGGGGTGATTGCCACACCGTATCTCAAAGTATATTACAGAGCTATACAATGAAGCAAAATAGAAGACCTAAACTCATGTGCATGCAATTTCAGTTACCTAATATTTGAAAAAGATGACTGGGGGATACTTGACTGTAATTATAAGGATACATATTTTGTACTTAGTAAGAAGTTACATTAGTCAGGGTTGTGACAGCCTTAGGGATTTCTCTAAGATCTATGACCTCTTCAACCGTGTGTATTTGGATATGATTACAATACCACACATGAGTTTTCTCCCATTGAGTGGGATCTAAGACCAATTAGGTAGCTATTGATTGTCCCCCAAGATAAAAGTGCCACTACTGCACTAGTGTCACATGCTGTGCCAGTCTTTGATGTGATTATTTGCTTATGAAGCTGGTGTTGGGACATTGGTTGATGTTCTTCCTTACCTGCTTGCATAATGTTCTCCAGAGCTACGAGAACTAGCCTTTAAGGGAAATAGTTTTCAGGTACATTCCAGCTCCATTGTTCCAAATTCGATCTCTGAAACATGTCCTGTTTTCAGCAATAGGGTCTTACCTTTAAGTTCTGGGAGGAAATCAATGACTGTGGCAATAGCCTGTATAATTTTGAGAGTCACCTGGACTACCCTGGTCAACAACACAAATGAAGGTTTCTCCTGTTTGGAACTGTTTCTTATTATATAGCCTTCACCTGTGCACATGAACTCATGTAGAGATATTGTATGTGTAATTTGTCATTAGATTATTAGATTAATATGATTCCCTCTGGTGTTTTACACTAGGTAAGGATTATGTATCTCTCTCAGTCTAATTGTAAACAGTTGATTTGCTTCAGAATCTCACTTTTGATTTTTTTATTGGTGGGACAGGATAGTATCAAGCTAACTAGTCATGAGCTCTCCAGTAGGGCAAAGGGGCTTAGACCCTGTTTGAGACTATGGGAATCAAGTGGCTGCATTCTGATAGGTTAGTCTGGAGGTCTCAAGCAGGATGACCAGGAGGAAGCTTAGGTGGAGGTGGGATGTGGAAGATCTACCTAGCTCAGCAGAGTATATGTGAGTACTGAAGCAGGAGAAAGTAGCTCATCAGGGTCCAGGGGGCACCAAGGCACCATGAGAATAGTCTGACTTAGAAAGCTAATATGGAAGTCTCAAGTTAAAGGCACAAAGGGAACCCTAGCAGGGAGGTGTATTGGGGACAGCTTGGGGAGGGTCTGATTAGCTAAGTAGAATAAATGTGTGCTGTGGAGTAGGAAAATAAAGCTAGTGTGATCTGGTTATACCACTCTTTGACATATACCCAAAGGCCTCAACAGCCTACTGCACAGATATTTGCTCAGTCATCTTTGTAGCTGCTTTTAAAACAATATCTAAGAAACTGAAACAACCTAAATGTCCCTCACTTTATGAATTGATAATAAAATATGATACATTTACACAAAGTAGTTCTATTTTGCATTAAAGAAAGATAAAAATCATGAAGATTTCAGATAAATGATTGGAATTAGAAACTAAGTCATATTAAGTGAAGTAACACAGACTCATAAAAGTGACATGTGATCTCTCTCATCTGTGGTTGGAGAGTTGTGGTTCCACAACTGATTGTGTGTAGAGGTTAAGCACCTGTGAAATGCCCATCCCTAAGTGATACATCTACAATACAAACATTAAACCTACTCCAGGCAGTTAGTGAACCGGGGGAAGAGAAAACATTAATGTTTCTCTCAACTTTCACCAGTGAAGCTTCTTCATGCAACAGATAGCGATTAACCCCAAAACCACAAATGGCCAAAGTGTAGAGAATAAGAGACCACAGAATCCTTATCCCTGAATAGGACACTTTTTATTATCAAACCTTTGCCATCCAAGACTCAGGGATACCTGAGGAAGAAGTACAGAAAGATTTTAAGAGTTAGACATTTTTAATTGCCAAAAGGAAACAGTTTTCCAGACAGCTCATATGAACTTTTAGCAATGGTGAAAGCATACACAAGACCATGCAAACTCAATCCAGACAATATCGTAGCATGGAAGAGGAGAAGTGGATAAGAAACCCCAATTTGCTATTGACAACTGATAACTGTTGGGAGAGGAAGAGTTTTTTTTGTTTTTTAATGATAGATAGGTTAACCGGGGTCCAGAAAATGAATGCACACTGAAGGACATTTGGGGACAAAAACTTCCCTTGATAGACATGAATACATAGGACGTGAAAACTTGTGGGAGCTATAAGATCTGTACAGATAAGGGAGGGTGTCTAAATACGATAAAATGTATTATATGAAATTCACAAAAACTCAACAAGATTGTAATTAATATAAAAATTACAACTTATGGGGACAGAATACTCTTGGATCTAGATGGTATGATTGTCAAAGTACAGTAGAGAAAGTCAGGGCAGGTAATTTAGCAGAAGAAATTTAACACAGGGAGTCATTTACAAAGTGCTGGGAGCACGGCAATGCTATGGAAGGAGTTATTACATCAAAGGTCCTGTAGAAATGGAGAAATTGAGGGAAATATATATTAGTCAGAGCTGGAATCACATAAAGACATACCTACTTCCATGGGAAGAGAGAGAGAGAGAGAGAGAGAGAGAGAGAGAGAGAGAGAGAGAGAAGCTTGCTTTTGTCATTCTCTTACAACTGATCCCAGAAGCTATTGGAAGCCAGAGGACAAGGGATTTTGGAATGCTTTGTTTGCAGCAGCCAGGACAGAGGATGCATCTGAGTGTGATAAGCAGCTGAGTGTCACAGGTGGGTTGGGAAATATCTGGTACAACCTGAAGGAATATTATCCTAGCCCAGCTTTTCAATGTCTTCATTTTAAGTAGGAGTCTCAGAGATGGAATGATATGGGTGTGGGAGGGCAGGAAGGTCAGGGTGGAAAGATGCCTTGTAGGGTTTTCAGTGTTGTGTCATCTAGATTTGGTGTGATTTAAGCAAATCAGTTATAATAAATCAGTCGACTTCAACTAGAAACTATGTTCATGAAGATGTCTGTGGTAGGCAGTTTATAGAGAACATCTCCTATCCCTTGACAATTACACTTGGAAGATATACACATGTATTTCAAAGATGAGGAAAATAAGGTCAGGAATGAAAACAGAAAGTAAAATAATGGGAATCAATGAACACCTTTTAGTAATAACTTTAGATATCAACAGACTGAACACCCGAGTCAATATACACAGGCTAGTGGAATAGATTAAGAAAGAAAATTAGTCTTTTTGTTGTCTTTAAGAATCCCATCTCACCTTCAAGGACTGGCACTACCTTAAGGTGAAAGAGTAGAAAAAAAAGATTATAAGCAAATGGCCCTAAGAAACAAGAAGGAGTTGCCATTAAAATATTTGAAAACATAAACTTCAACTAAAACTAATCAGAGGAGATAAAGAGAGGGTCACATCATTCTGATCAAAGGAACAATTAACAAGAAGATACAACAATCATGAACACATATGCACCTAACTCTGGTACATTCAACTTCATAAAAACATACTACAGGAATTTAAAACACAGATTAATCCCAGCTAATAGAAGGGAACTTCAATAACCCACTATCTCCTTCAGGCAGGTCAACCAGACAAAGAATAAACACAGAGACATTTGAATTAAACAATACCATATATCAGATGGACCTAAGAGACTACTAAATATTCTACTCAAGCACCCAAAGAATAAGTTTTATATTCAACACCCCATGGAACTTTCTCCAAAACTGATCATGTTCTGGGGCACAAGACAAATCTCAACACATACCAAGAAAATGAAATAAATAAAATAATTCCATGCATTCTACCAGACCACAATGCAGTAAAGCTTAAAAATTAACACTGGAAGAAGCCCTAGTAACTACACAAACTCATGGAGATTAAACAACACACTACTGAATGATGAATGGGTCAAAGGAAAATTTAAGAAAGAAATAAAAGTATTTCTTGAAATAAATGAAAAGGATAATCCAACACAACAAACCTTCTGAGACACTTTGAAAACATTCCTAAAAGGGCAGTTTACAGCTCTAAGTGCCTACATTAAATAATCTGAAAGAGCACAAATAAATGACTTAACATTGCAACTCAAGAAACTTGAAAGGAAACAAATGAAACCCAAATTCAACAAGAAGAAATAACAAAAATTGGAGCAGAAATTAATGAAATAGAAACAAAGAAAACAATACAAAGAATCAATGAATTTAAGAGCTGGTTCTTTGAAAATATAAATAAGATAGACAGACCCTTAACCCAGTTAACCAAAAGAAAGAAAGAGCAATTCCACATCAACAAAATTAGAGATGAAAGGGGAAACATCATAGCAGAAAAAAAAAAAAGATCCAGAACACTATAGTTTAAATGTTTTGAGCACTTTAAAAACCTGTATGCTATTAAATTTGAAAACCTTAAATAAATGTATAAATATATAAAATCATGGGAGTCAGCAAAGCTAAACCAAGAAGAGATCAACAACTTAAGAAGACCCATAACATATAAGGAAATTGAAACAGTAATATAAAACCTCCTGACCAAAAAAGGCCCAGGCTTATACATTCACAGCAAAATTCTACCAGACATTCAAAGAGCATCTATATCTAATAATACTTAAATTATTCAAAAAGATAGAAATAGAAGAAGAACTCTCAAATTCCTTCTATGAAGCCTGTATTATGGTAATATGCAAACCAGGTATAAACAAGACCAAAAATCATAGACTCATATCCTTAATGAATACAGATGCACAAATTCTCAACAAAATACTTGCAAACTGCATTCAGACACACATCAAAAATATCACCCACCATGATCAAGTTGACTTTATTACAGAGTTGCAAGGATGGTTCAATATACATAAGTCAATAAATATAAATCATATAAATGGACTCAAAGACAAAAATACCCTGGTCATCTCAATAGATGCAGAAAAGTCCTTTGATAAAATTCAATATAGATTTATTTAAAGGCCTAGAGGGAATTTGACTGGAGGGAACATACCTTAACATAATGAAAGTGGTATACAACAAACCCATAGCCAACATCGTTCTAATGCAATTTCTTACTATGTTCAAAGTATGCACCTTTATATTTATTGACAAATATCCCAGTCACTACTCATCAAAGGGGCTTCTTTTGCACCAGACAGAGATTAATACAGAGTACTACAACCGGTCTCACACAGACATTGTTTATGAATTTCTCAAACCCAAGTGGCACATCTGCAATGCAACCTTTACACCTAAGCCTCATGGAACAAAGAAAAAAGGGTAACGAAAACAGTAAGTGAATGCCTTAGTTCTCATTAATGACTGCAGTGGAGGGCCAGAAACACACAAGGTCAAAAATGGTCAAAGTATAGAGATTAAGAGTCTGCAGAATGCATTCCTATATTAAATTCCACCTATCCAGGGTCCAGGAACAACTGTAGAATAGAGGGTAGAAATATTGTAAGAGCCAGGGGGGATATTCATGACCACATGGAAATAGGGTCCCACAAGCTCCTGTGCCATGCTCATGTGAACCTGTAGCAATGCTGACAGCATGCATTAGACCCACAAAAACTCAAGCAAATAAAAACCCAGCATAGAACTTTGTTTGGAACTAGACAGTGGACCCCAATCTTAAATGAAAAAATATTGGCAACCGATTACTGATGGTGAGGATAAGTTGATCTCCCTAAAGTGAGGGGACTCTAGATAGACTGGATAGATCTCAGTAGATGAACTTGCACTGAGGAATATCTGATGACACTCACTTGACACAATAGTCCTTAACACAAATGACAGAATGTATGTATTCCAGTTGGGAGATAGGGAAGTGTGCCAGTGGGGAAGTGGATATAAAGATGATTAAGATTGATTGAGATGTTCTGTAAGAAATATACAAAAAGAAAAAAGGAAAGATAAAATAGATAATAATAGAAACGTTCTTGCATAGCATATGTCCTCTGAACAAAACAAAACAAATTCATTTTCATTTTATTAATATTTGTAATACTGTAAAACCAGAAATTCAATAAAATATATATTGCAAAAATTATTTTTATTTTCTGTGTACGGATATAATGTACACCCATGTCATCCAGTGCCCATGGAGGACAGAAGAGGGCATACATTCCCTGGAACTGGAGTTGCAGATTGTTGTTAGCTGCCTTGTTGGTGCTGGTATTCAAACCCAGCCTTCTGTAAGAATAAGCAGTGTTCTGAACTGCTGAGCCATCAATCCATCCCTGATGCTGATGTAAGGTTCGGTTTGGTGTGAGACCCAGTAGAAATGCACGAGAGGCTCTGGCATAGGTGTTAACAGGGCCAATCTATTAAGGGCACAGGGCTAGCCTCCAGACTCGGGAGTGGAGTAGCTAGCAGTTCCATGGTGAGATTTTTAAATGGGGGGAAGGTAATTAACAAAAACCAGCCTATAATTGGTATCAGGAAGCTTATCTTATTGGCGTTATAGAGTTTCAGTCAGTCCCCTTTTATGTATACTTGTGAATTCTGGAAGTTAAACTGGAATCGCCAAGGTGTTTATCAGTCCCCCTGGAACTGTTGATGGCGTGGTCATCTTCAGTCACATCTTACATTCCAGCCTTTAGGGTCATAGGAGAAATGGGGTGGTATTCTCCTTTGACTTCTTCCTCCTGACTTTCTGGGTGAAGATGGGGGGATGATACAGGAGGCTGGAATGGTTAGGCAGCTAGCTGTTCATATTCTCTTGGTGGGAAGGTAAGCAGAAGTTGATTATTTCAATAGTGACTCAGTGACTGGTGGCCCTTATGATGTATGACTGCTGCTTTGGAAGGGAGATAAGAATTTAATAGTTTAAAAAGTTAAGGAGCCATCTGTGATTAGGGCAAAATTACATACAGCTGTCTGGGAGGAGTGGCTGGATACTCAGGTGATGGTCCAATGACCCTGCTGAACAAACCCAACTGTATGATCTTTAGCAAGTAGACACAGCTGAAGTCATGAAGACGGCAGTTATTTGGCTCAGAAGAGTGCTGAAAGAACACATAATGTCATGAATTAATATTACCTGTGTATACATTGCACTTTATAAGTTCCCAGGTAAGCTTATAGAAAATGTAAATTTGTAGAGAGGTCTACCAAAACCTTGCTTTAGGCTTTGAAAGAGTATAAATACTTGGTAGAGAGGAGTAACTGGTACATAGCAATATATTATAAAATTGAAGTTTATAATAGCCATAGCTTAATCACTGAGTGTTATAGACATTTTATATTATGAGACAAATGATAGTAATCTGTCTGAATTAGAAAAACTATATAGAGGTGCCCAGGCCATGAAGGGACAGGGAAATGCTCTATTTTAGACAAAACAGTTTAGATCACAATGCAAAGAAAGGCAGTAATTAAGACCATTGAAGGATGCATCCCAAGGCCTGGCCAAAAGGGTGAGGGCTGTGGGGGGGTATCTCAGAGAATGCAGGGAAGAGGGGCAGTGGCCCTGGGAGTGTGAGGAGGCCCATTGACTCCCACCAGGGAGAGCTGTGAAGGGTGCGTCTTAGTCAAATAGAAAGGGAGGACAAACCATGTGGCCCCCAATGACAAATGAGACAGGCTTTTTGTCCACTGTGGCAGTAGCTCTGGGCTCCTCCATTGTAGTGTATCGTCAATCACTGGTAGTCAGGCAGATGAGTTCTGTCAGTGAAGAAGATCTGGAGGCAGGGTTGGGGGTTTAGGTAGTATGATCGACCTACCTCAACTCTGCAATGAAGGGCAGTCATCCTTTAGGTGTCCCTGTATTCCACATTGTGAGCATGGCTCTGGCAGTGGATGAAAGTTGGGGGCAGGCTTGTGCCCAGTGCCCTATGCTGTCACACTTGAAGCCTGGGTCTGATGGCTGTTGTGGCCTTGATGCTGTGTTGTTTGAAGTCTTCTTGGGAGGAGCCCCTGAGTGCTGCTGCTAGCAGGTGAGCCATTTTGTGTTTTGAGTGGCTCAGTCCACCTTCTCCTGTGCCGCTGGGCTATGGAATATTTTAAAGACCATTCTTCAGAAGCTCTCCCTGGGGAGAGGGGAGGCTTTGGGGCCCTTGTTAGTGGGAAGATTGGGATATGAGATAGATATCAAGGACAAGTATGTTTTGGGTCTAGGTGGGTGGTGGGTGTGCCGGACCAGGGTGAGACCTTCTTTATCTCAGCCAGGAGGCAGGAGATTATATCTGTGAGGTGGACCTCATTGCATGTGTCCGAGCTGCTGACCAAAATCAATCATTTCATGCCAGGTTAGATCATAGGTTCACATTAGATATGTAAATTCCTTGGTGTAGGTGCAGGGGTCAGAAAAGGAACCTAACTTCCTTTCAATTTGAGATAAGTCAGACATGGAGAGTGCAGGCTCAGCTTGTTTGGGGAAAAGAGAGAGGGACCAGAGCCGGTGATTCAAAGTTGGGGCAGGCAGAAGGAGGTTGGACCGGAACACGTGTTAGGGATGTGGGGGAGGGAGAAGGAGGAGGAGGTTGTGCTGGAGGTACTGGAGGGAGATCATCAACTGCATCCGGGTCCAGAGCCAACTGAGAACATGGGGGCAGTGTGGGTAGCGTACGAGTAGACTTCTTTCAAGTTAGGAGAAATTGTTGAAGGGAACAGTGAGAACTGAGGTCAGAATGGGAATGCAGTTCAAGGAAACTTTCCACATAGGGTTTATCTAGAGGATACTGGGGCCAAGCCACAGGACACAGAAATTTAAGATGTTTAGGTTTAAGAGTATTCTGGAGTACCTGGGGTGCCAGGGATCACATAATGTATCTTAGTGTAGTTAGGGGTGGTGTTTGGACTGAGAGGAGCCTATAGTTAAATAGGAAGAAAAATTGAAGAAGGCTGTTTGAATGAGGAGAGAGAAGGAAGAGACTAGATGGAGGAGTTCTAGGGCAGACTATCAGGAGACCAAGGGGAAGGGATAGAGAAAATACAAACAGAGAAGAGACAGGGAAATGGAAGGAGGAAGCCTGCACCAAGAGGGGTGGTGGCTGTGGGACTACGGGACTGTGTGTGGATGGCACAGCAGGTAAGTGTTCCTGTCTGCATGACATCCCAGATGAGAGTTCTAGGCTGGGGAACCTGCCAGGAGAGGGGAGAACTGGGTCTTAGGATCCAGAAGAAACCCCTGGCATTCTGGGGAACATCTTTCGAAAAGAAAAAATATGAGACAAAATACAAGAGGACATGAAGTTGACCGGGGTCCCAAGCCAGGAAGCCAGAGATTGTCATCCACACTAGAGGGAGAGGCTGCTTGGTAGGATTTTTAAATGAGGGGAAGGTAATTAACAAAAACCAGCCTACCATTAGTATCAGCTTATCCTCTCAGGAAGCTTATCTTATTGATGTTAGGGGGCTGCAGTCAGTTCCTTTTAATGGTTGCTTGTGAATTCTGGAAGTTAAGCTGGAGTCGCCACGGTGTCTATCTGTCCCCCTGAGTCCTGGAACTGCTGGGGGTTTCTCTTCAGTCACATCTTACAGTTAATACTTTGATATCATGTGGCAGGGGTGAAGACTGAATGAGGTAACTGGTAGGAAAGTTATTTATTGATTTAAAACTGTGTGGTTAGTTCTAATTATTGTGTACTCCAGAATTTCTGTAAAAATTGCTTCTTTTAAGGATGTTGAGTTGGCAACATACCATTTTTTTACCAACTTGATACAAATTAGCTTTTGATCCCTTTATAAGAGTTGTGGGCAAGTGGGCTGGGGATGTGGATCATTCAGGCAGTATCCAGGCTTGAGTAGGAATCCTCAACAACCATATAAAAAGTTGGGCATGATGATACATGCCTGGGAGGTGGAGATGTGAGGATCCCTGAGGCTCACTAGCCAGCTAGTCTAGCCAGTTTGTAAGCTCCAGGTGGGAGACCCTGTCTCAAAACATGAAGTGGGGAGGTCAGGGGAGATTGTTCAGTGGTTAAGAACACTGAATGGTCTTGCAGAGGATCTGTTTTGGTTCCCAGTACCCACATGATGCTTAACAACCATCTGTAACTCCAGTTCCAGTGGATACAATGCCCTTCTGGCATCTGTGGACATTGAATTCATGAGTGCCTTTATATTCATGCAGGTAAAATAGTCATACACCTAGAAATGCAAAAAATAAATAAATAAAATCAATGAAAGTGATTGAGCAAGTGATTGAACAAGATACTTAAAATTGATTTCTGGTCTCTGCACACATATATGTCCTTACATTTGCACCCACTGTGGCAAACCCTTACATATGCACGCCCCGCCCCGAACACATACAAATAAAGTCCCAGGTAAGAATATTCTTACTTAGCAGTTTGGAGGACCAGAAAGGAGGAAGAGGTCTGACTGCAAATTACAAATTGAAGTTGGCTGGAATCTGGAGATGTCAGTCACTCCAAGATTTTCACTTTACAGATGGGAAGACCAAGGACAAGAAAAACAGAAGCACCTTCTCTAACCTATAACAATTGGTGTTGGGGTCAGGGTCGAGTCATGGTCCTGTGGTCCGTGTCTCACATTTTTCTACTGTTCCATGGAAGGAATAGCTTACCACCTTCTCATGTTGGCAGTCTGATCAGATAGAGACTGGAAGCTGATCAGTTGATGTTCTTTTCTGAGCCTTTATGGGTGCTATTCCAGGAAAATATAGAATTTCTGGAACTTAGCAGAGTCTGAGGCCTGATGGAGAAGTAGCTTCAGATGGCCAGGCTGATAAGCAGTCCTGCTTTGTTTATTCTGTGAGGGTCCTTGACGACACTGGAGCAGTGGGAGAGTGGCAGCAGGTTTGGCATGATTTGTCATGCTGCACAGCTTTATCACTGTAATTACACCAAGAACAAGTTTTCTACTTGAAAAAGGAGCTGGACCATAAAAGGAACTTCTCGCCAAAACAACAGGATTGTTGGCAGCACCTGCCATGGCTCCTGCTGCTGCTATTGCTGGTGTCCTGGTGTTTTGGCTCTGCTGGCTCTGCTGGACTGAGGATGGAGAGATTGGGCAGAGTTCACTCTAGTGACATTTCCCAGAAATGTTGGCTTCCTACTATGATGGGGGAGAAGAGGAGAGGGAAAAAAAGTGGGAGGGAGAGGGAGGGGAGAAGAAATATGATAAATGAGTCAGAGGAAGGAATAGTATATATGTTCTAGAGAAGTGATAGATAATGAAGTTTAGAAACCCCCCTCTCAAAAGTGGGGTTCTTACACATGTAAGAAAGAAGGCAATTGTTATACCTCAAGATTGGGATTTGAGAGAAATAAGCATTTATCTTGAAGTATACTTTTCTTTCTAGAATAAGTAAATAATGCACCAGGTTACACAGGTCCCAGTAATGGCTGATTAAGCTAGTGATCATCCCAAGACAGTGTTGAGGCCAGCCCAGGAGGTGGAGGCAGCCAGATTCTGGCCTGCTTCTCCCAGTTGTGCCCACAGGAGGCAATGCAGAGAGGGAAGCTCAGGGGAAATGTTGGAGACAAGATGTCTGTCTCCTTCAAAGTACTAAGTACAGCTAAGAAAGAAGGGTCTTGGATTACAAATTTTGATAGCTGGGACTGGATTTGACCCCAGAACTAACTCTCTGAGTAGCTTGGAGGTTAGACTGAGTCCCTGCATTTTCATCTACACTGAAAATAGAGCTGAGGGTTTTTCTCTCTGTTGTAAGGTTATCTTGAGGATTAAATGATATAGGACATGCAAAATACTTTTCTGATTTAATAAAAAGTGTACCAAATGCTTTATACGTATTATAAAACACATGTAAATTGTGTTATTTACTTAACTTTCTTTCTACCAATTGAGTGCAATTCAGTTTGGTGACTTTTAACATTTATTGAGGACACAGTCTGGAAATCAATGAGGTTTTTTTTTTTTTTTTTTTTTTTTTTTTTTTTTGTATGAAACTTCCATGTTAAAAGAAGACTCATTTAAGAGGTGTAATATTTAAGGAGGGACTTATAGATTCCTTCAAGCCAATTATAATGAGCAGAGTGGGGCAATGGAAAAACAACTCTAGGAGACTCAAGGAAACACAGAATTCCCATAGGCAAAAAAATCTGAATGGATAGGATGTTATCTGAACTGGCTTAGGTATATGTGCTGCTCTTAAGGCTGGAAAGAATTCCTCACAGGAGGAAAGGCAGGATCCATATCAAGCAGGTCCCGAATGAACCTGAACTCAGGACTGTGACCCTAGGTCTGTGGTTGCTGCATAGGAGGAAGCACCACAACCTATCTCTGTGCTGCTCACTTCCAGCGACACCTTCCCACCCTGTCCACAAGGATGAAAATCTGACAAGCAGTCTTTCCCAAAAGAGACACCTGAGGTGTTAGGTATGAGACTCAACCCTTCTTTCATGGTTGAAGGGAAGAATTATAACCACATTTTTCATGCTTTGTCTAGATCAGACATGAGAATGTCAGGAACCCTTGAGAACCATTGCTTCAACACTGAAGTGGGGCCTTTTTCTACCAGGAAGGTAGCAGGAGCTATCTCTATTACTCACTTAGGAGTTTCCTTCATTGCATATTGGAGGTTGTGTCTCTTGGTTTGCTTAGAATCCCGTCAGAAGAGGCAATTATTTTCAAAATTAATTTGGATCTATTGAACTTCTTGCCAAGAACAATGGAAATGGGAAGATAGTTTTTTTTTTCTTTTGTGATGTTTTGGGGGCAATTTACACTGGGTGAACCTTTTATTAAAAATAAAAAGGAGCCACAGTTTTTCCCTCATTTGCAAACTGTGCACAGGTAGCAGAAAGTAACTCCAGGCCAATGTGCAAACGCTGCAGATACTTTGTTCTAGAATTCCACACACATCCAGCTTGTCTTGTGAAATTTCCTTAGCAGCTCTGAAACAGAGAAGAGAGAGGTTACCAAACAGCTTCCTGGATCCCATCCAGCATGTTTCAAATATTTGATGGGACACACTATGAATGGGGTGTTTTCATCCCCTGTGACTTGGAAGGAGGAAATTTGTAACCACATAATTATATTCTGACCTCCTGAAACTTGTCCTACATTTGGCACAGAAAATAATGCTGTGCTTTCCATCCTGACCTGGGGATGGGAGGGTTTCTCCTTCTATCTATCTAGCTTCTCTAGGACAGCTGGTTCCCACACTAGCAGTTTAGTTTTCTGTAATGTGCGTGGATTCAGGCCATCTGCTGCATCTGATGTTAGGTGTGCTCTTGAACTTAACAAATCGCAGTCTTGCAAATCAACAGCACCCTAGTGTTGTCAGAGCAACCTTGCATGCCTGGAACACAAGCTGGAACTTAGGACCCCAGTGTACATGTTGACAGAAGCAGTTGTCCAGATGTAGTCATTGTGATTTCTCAAGTCAAGTAACAACTGGCCTGGAAAAAGAGGGAGGTAGAATTCAGTTAAAGAAAGGCTTAGCTGTGCTTGCATCAGAGTGGATACATTGTGTTCTTAAAATAACCACATCAGTTAGATGTGGATTGTTTTTTTTTTTTTAATGTTTGGTTTTGTTTACATTTGTATTTTTTTCAAGTAGTGCTTTCAAAAGCTAATTTATGTCTGTCAGCACATCCTTAACAAAACTGGCTAATCACCCAATTAAAACAAACATTTCAAAAATAGATAAAGTGAAAAATAGGTTGTTTTCATTACTGTCTCAGACAGTTTCCGTGAATAACATGACCTTCTTAAGAGGAACTTATTCCAAACTAGAAGGATCACAGGAGCTGAACTGCATTTAGAAATGATGGGTGGATATTCCTCAATAGCAACTGGTTTCTTGTTTCTTAGGAGACTATCTCTCTGACTTGGTTCATAAGTTTTAATATATTCAAAGGGAAATGGTACTTTGACACTCAAGTTTTCTCCGTTGATTGAACCCTTGATGTGTCTTATTTCTATCCCTTCTCTTTCCTCTCCAGACACTTCTCTTTTCTATGTACATGAATATACTGTCTGCATGTACATAAGTGCCTTTGTGCCATCCAGTGCTTGTGGAGGTCAGAAAAGGGCATCAGATCCCCTGGAAATGGAGTTATGGATGATTGTTAGCTGTCCTGTGTGAACTGGGATTCAAACCTGAGTCCTCTGCAAGAGCAATCAGTGCTCTTAAGCACTGAGTCATCTCTCCAGCTCCTTAGAAACTTCTTTTTTTGAAAAAAATATTTTATTGCATTTTTGTGAATTTCATATAATAGATCTTAATCAAATTTAGAGCCTCCCCATATGCAAACTCTGTAGCCCCCTGCTGTATATCATTCATTCTTTCATATATGTTAAGTCTTATCTGGTCAAGCATTTGTGCCCAGATCTCCGTTAGTGCAAGTTCATCCATTAGAGTGTTGTTAGTCTATCTGGAGTCTCTCCCTTAAAGTTTTCTCTCCCTTACCCAGCAGTGATCAGCTGATAATAATTTTTAGTCTAGGCTTGACACCTGCTTCTCATTTCGCTTGTTCTATGATGGGTTATTGTATGATTGAGGGTCTCATGCATGCTGTCACCACTGTTGCAAGTTCATATGAGGAAATTATCAGAGGCCCGAAAGCCTTTGTTTCCTTATGTCCATGCAACAATCCTAGATCTTATAATCTTTCTGCTCCTCTTCTGCAATGTTTCCTGAGCCCTGGGTAGGTGAGGTTAAATATAGGAGTCCTATCTATGGCCAATCAATCTGCAATCTTTTATTCTCTAAAACTTACTCAGTTGTGACCTTCTGTGTGTATTGCACTCTGTTGTATGAGGAAGCTTTACTGGTGAGAGTTGAGGTCTGTACTACTATTCACTTTACCCCATTCCACGAGCCTTAGGTGTCGAGGTTCCACCGTAAATGTGTCACTTTGGGCTGGGCATCTTTTAGACATACATCCTCTATGTTGGAGCAGTTGTGGAACTGAAATGGCCACCATCTGTCGCAAAAAGAAGTGTTTCTTTCATGAGTGGTGTATGGCATATTTCTCACTACGTATAAGAATTCATATTTAGCAAACAGTAAGAAATTTCATTTGTCTTCAGAATGGCATAGATAGGTTTTTCTTTAGCATCTATGACATTTTCAGTATTTGGCTATATTTACAGTGCCATTCATGAGTTCCCTCCCATTGAGCAGGCCTTAAAATATGTGTTGAATATACCCAACCCCCAAATAAAAGTAAAAGTACTTCTACTGTACCAATAGATAGAGTTTGCTGCACCTGTCATTGTTGTGGTCGTTAGGCTTTACAGCTGGGCTCAATCGTTGATTGATTTTCTCTCTTAGCAGCTTGAATAGTATCCTGTAGAACTATGAGAGCTAGTCTTCAGGGAGAAGATTTTCCAGGTCAGTTCCAGCTCCATTGCTCCAAATTCTGTGTCCAAAGTAAGTTCTGTCTTTGGCAATAGAGTTTCTGGGAGGTAATCAAGGCCTGTGACAACAGCCTCTGTTATTTTGGAAGTCTCTTGGACTACCCTAGCCAACAACTCAAAGGGAGTTTTCTCCTGTTTGTCGCTGTGCTCCTTTTTATATAGCCTTCAGTTATACGCATGCACTCATGTTTAGATATTGTTTGTGTGTGTTTCAGGGGGGTTTATGTTAATACATTTCCCTCTGGCTTTTTATACCACCTAAACTTTCTCTCTCCTCTCTTTCTTATGTCTAACCTCCCTCCTCCCACCCCAGTCTAAGTTCCCTCTCTTTTATGCACTTTCCCTTGCTAATACCTGTCTCCTATCATGATGCCCCCTCTTTTCGTTCCTCCTCCCCTTTGCCCCATGGTTCCTTGTATATCTTTCCCTCCTTCCTTCTCAGTTGCATATTCCCATTTTCCCCCTTGGTAATATCTATTTCCTACTACACCCCCCCCCCCCCGCCTTGGGCTCTTTCCTTCCCTTTATCTCTATGTTACCTTTCCATTTTACTGGTTCCTATGGTTACATCAGGATATAAACTCACACATAAAGATTTGGTGCTAAGAACTGCAAATGAGGAAGAACTTATGTCGCCTGCTTTTCTGAGTCTATGTTACTTCCTTTAGTATAACAGTTTCTAGTTCCATTCATTTACCTACAGATTTCATTATTTCGTTTCTTTACCACTGAGTAGAACTCCATTATGTAAATGAACCATATTTTCATTATCCTTTCGCAGTTGAGGGACATTTAGGTTGTTTCAATTTCTTAGCTCTTATGAAAAGAGTAGCAACAAACATGAATGTACAAGTATCTTTACAGTAGGATGAGTCCTTTGGGTATATGCCAAGGAGTGCTATAACCACATCCTACCACAGGTTCGTTTTTAGTTTTTTAAGAGTTCTTCATACTGTTTTCATAGTTGTTGCATGAGTTTCCATTCCCACCAGCAGTGAATGAGTGAGTGCCCTGAAACTTCTTAATCAAGGTAACTACTAGGTACAATTAAAAGATTATCCCGGTAGGGCCTGGTGGTAAAAGCCTGCAATCCTAGCTTTTTGAGAGACTCAGCCAAGAAGATCACAAATTCAAGTCTTACCTGGACTGAAGTGATTTCAAAGCCAGTCTGAGCAACTCAGTGAGTTCATACAAAACCTCTTTATTCTTTTAATTTGCCTCTTATTTGACTTTCTGGTGAAACTCAACAACTTCATGTTTTCCATGGTCCTTTTCAAATGCATTAAAAAGAATTTAAATTAAATTCTTTTAATTGATAGCTAAAACATCAAAATATTAATGGGCTAGCATAGTTTCCCTTATTTTTTTTTTTTTGTATTTGATAGAGAGCCTCACATAGCTCAAGCAGGCTGGTCATGAATTTGGGATTTTTCTAACTCAGCTTCTTCAATGCTGGATCAGAGACCTGTGCTTGGCATAGATGTGATGTTTTGATATATGTGTGCATTATGTAATGTTTACCTAAGGTTAAACATCCATATCTCTAAACATTTGTCATTTCATTAAGGTGAAAAATTCAAAATTATTTCCTTGAATTTTTTGACTGCACAGTACATTCTGCTCTCTGTAGTTGGCTCACTAGGGGATAACACCACAGAGCTTCTTGCTTCTATCTAACTGTAGTAGAACCTGCTGATCAATATTTCTCAACACCTACCTCCCCCGTTCTCTAACCACCACCTCTGCACACTCAACATCTATAAATTCAACATTTTAAAATTTCACACATGACTAAAATCATGTATCTTTCTGTGCTTGGCTTAATATTTCAGTTAACATCATGGTCTCCAGTTATACTTGTGTTATTGCAGTCGACAGGGTTTCATTCTTTCTAAGGTTGCATAGTATTCCGTGACATATATGTACCAGCTTTTATTTATTTATTTTTAATCTAGTCTTCAGGGAGTGCACTCCTAAGTTCTTTCTATTTCTTGGCAATTGTAAATAGTGCTCTGATGAACTGGGGAGAGCAGGTGTCTCTTTTACAGACTGATTTCATTTTCTTTGGATAATACCTGTAGTTCTGTTACTGGATTGCTTCCCATTATGGTTGAACAAATTTATATTCCCAACAACAGTGCAAAAGGGCTCCCATTTCTCCACACCCTAGCCAGTGCTTGCTTCTCTCGGACCATTTGGGTAATAGCCATTCTTGCTGGGGTGAGGGAACACCTGCTTGTGGTTTTGATTTCATTTCCCTGCTACTGAGACTGAGCGTTTTCTCTTCTGACTTCATCTGTAGTTTTTGAACTTTTAAATGAGGTTTTTTTGTAGGAAATGAGTGCATGCCAGTGGTAGAACCAAAAGCACTGGACCACGATGCACCTCTGGCCCCTGTTTGTTCTCTTTCTCCCCTTTACATTACCACAATGTCTGCCTGTCTCTAGATACTGTTCATGCACTGCTACCTTTTGACTCATTCTTCTGTGTACTTTTTTGTGTACCTGCTCGTGTGTGTATATGCGCAGACCAGAGGACAGCCTCAGCTGCCATTTCTCATTCTTCAGACTCTGACTACTTTACACTAGGTTTTTTGGTTGTTCTTGGCCTGGAACTTGCAAGTGGGCCAGGCTGATTGGCAAGTAAGCATTGGAAATCTTTCTGTCTCCCCCTCCTCAGCATTAGGATTACACTGCATCACCATCCTCTGCATATTTTTTTTTTTCGTCCTGAGTTCTGACAATCAAACACAGGTCCTCATGCTTGCAAGGCAAGCATCTACTGACAGAATTGTCCCCCCAGTCCATGATTCTTCGTTTTATTGTGTTATCTAATGACTGGTGAGACAAACCCTGCAAGTGTTCTAACCTAAGTCCCTTCGATCTTTCTTGCATAGCAGCCATCTTCTGTGTAGTAGATGACAGAAACTGATGTTTTACAAGCTGAATTCATTTAAAAGATATTACTCAGAGCTAGAAAGATGGCTCAGTGGTTAAGTGGATGTTGCTCTTGCAGAGGATTCACATCTCTGGTCCAGAGGATCTGACACCCTCTTCTGGCTTTGTGGGCACTGCACACAGGTGATGCACTTACATGCATGCAGACAAAACTCTTAAGTATATAAAATAAAAATAAATTTAAAAAATAGCATATGACTCACCTGGTATGCTAGTGAATTTTGATTTTCCATTTCCTGCTTCCTGACTAGAACAAAGATGTAATGACTGGAGTCTGAACTCTTAGGACCCATGAAAGACACTGGAAGATTGAATTATCACTCTGAAGGTGATGGCATGGGAAAACAGAAGTCCGGTAATCATGCTTTCCAGGGAACATTTTTATCTATTTACTTTGATGTTTTGCAATTCGTTAATAATTTAATATTTTCCTACCTGCATTTGGGTTTCATAGAATTATGGTCAAATTTTTGAAAATGTCCTCTTTTATAGAAAATGTAGATTGTGATTCTGTTTCATTTCTTCAGATTTTATAGATATTGTTAAGAAGCTAAAAGGCAAATTATATTATGTTGTTAACCTGGAAACTAGAAATTTGTTATATTTTTAATATTCTTACATGTAAATAGGGTCCCTTCTGGAGCCCCTATTTGCAACATTTTACCCCTTTCCACTTTACTTCTTTACAACTTTCTTTCAGGCCCCAGCCCATGGTCTCCCAGAGCAGCTGTGTATTAACACCTGCCTGGGCTCCCTGTTGCCACCTCTAAATGTCATCATAGTTTTAAATGATTTGATAGGTGTGGTGGTTTGTATGTGAATGTTCCCCATAGGCTCTAAGTATTTGAATATTTTGTTCCCAATTTGAATGAGAATGCTCTCTACAGGCTCTAAGCATTTGGACATTTTGTCCATAGTGGGTAGCACTGGTTTGGGAAGTCTTAGAAGGTGTGGCCCTGCTGGAGGAAGCACGTCTCCCAGGGCAAGCTTAAAGAGTGCTTAAACCTTGCTGGATCTATAGTTACTCTCTGCTTCCTGTGCCTGCTTGAGGATATGAACGCTGAGCTGCCTCATCTATTCTAGTCACTTCTGCCACCATGGTTCCCTGCCATGATGGACTCTTGCCCCTTTGGAACCATAAGCTAAATAAACTCTTCTTTTTATCATTTCCTTTGGTCAGTGTTTCTATCACAGCAACAGAAAAGTACAATAGGCATCTATTAGTTTCTTGTATGACTAATAGAACCTAATTTAAAACATATTGTTATTTTATTTTATGTGTGTGAGTATATTGCTTACATGTAAGTGCACCCATATCCTGCCATTCCCATGGAGATCAGAAGAGGGCCTCAGATTCATTGAAACTGCAGTTATAGATGGTTGTTAGCTACTATGTGGGTGCTGGGAACTGAACGTAGTTCTCTGCAAGAGTAGCCTGTACTCTTATTGCTGAGCCATCTCTCCAGCTCTGACTTAAATATTTAAAAAAGATTATGTTTTGTTTGTTTTGAGACAGGGTTTCCCTATAGCTCTATATGGCCATGTAGAGTAGGCTGTCCTTGAACTCATAATGTGCCTATATCTGCTCCAAAGTACTGGGATTAAAGGCATGTGCCACAACACCCAGCAAGATTCTTTATTTTAATATTTCCTTTTGCTCTCCTCTCCTCTCCATCCTCCTCCTCCTTTTCAGTAATGATCACTGAACCCAGGACTGTACATAGGCTAGGGGGAAGTTCTGTACCACTGAGCTATATCTCCAATACCTTTTAAAAACAGTTTCCCTCCCTCCTCCCTCCCTTTCTCCCTCCCTCCCTCCATCTTTCTTTCTTTTTTCCTTCCTTCCTTCCTTCCTTCCTTCCTTCCTTCCTTCCTTTCTTTCTTTCTTTCTTTCTTCTTCTTTCTTTCGTTTTCTGAGGTAGTTCTCAGTAAATTGCTCATGCTGGCCATGACCTCTTACTCTCCCAGCTTCAGGCCTCTAAGTCACTGGCATTACTGGCATCTCAGGTTGTACAACCTGTTAATTGAAACTGGAGAAATTTGTGCCGTTTGATTACTCTGTGTGTCCCTTCTGGAGTTCCTATTTGCAACATTTTACCCCCTTCCACTTTACTTCTTTACTTGACTATTTTAGGTTCCACATAAAACTACATCTTTTGTATACTTTTGTGAATTTACTTTCATTTTTGCTTCTTTTGAGACAGCTTCTCTTTGTAGCCACAGCTGACCTGAAACTCACTATGTAGACCAGGCTGGCCTCAATGTCACAGAGATACTCCTTCCTCTACCTCCCAAGTGCTGGGATTAACAACCTGTACCACCACGCCTGCTTATGTGATTATCTTAAAACTTTCCTTATATTTAATATTTTCATACTGCTCGAAGCACTACCCATATATCAATGCCACTAGAATTTTTCTTTTTCAATATGTTGCAGATATTTGTCCCCAGCTTTCCATGTGCATACTTATTTTGCGTATTATTTTTGGCATAGGAAAGATTACATTTTAAAACAGTTACATTTATTCATGTTTCCTTTATAGTTTCTTTTATTGCCTTTTCTGTTTAGGTGCTATTTTTCTGATATTAACTGTTTTAAGATACTTATTTTTTCTTCAAATTAGTTTTTACATTTAAGTTTTTAGTACACCTGGAGTTTATTTTGATGTGTATATGCTGTTTTTCCTTTCTTTTATATGGACTTTAATATTTTTGCAGCCTCTTTCATTGGCTAATTAATCCTCCCCATTGCTTTATGTGTTCTATTGAACAGTTAACTACATATTGCTCATTTCTGGATGATCCTCTTAATTGTGTGAGAATATTGGTTCTTTGGTTTCTGTTGGGCTATCGAAATATTATTTTATGAGATAATTTTATCTGTAAGAGTAAATAAATACACAATTATTCTCCCCCCCCCAAAAAAAACCGGTATTTTCTATTTGCTTATTTCTTTAGGGTCATTTAGAAAAAAAATATATTCAAAACATCTAAGTAGAATTTATATTCATATTGTACTATGTCTTAACCCTTATAAAATACTGACTTAGAAAAGCACAGTCTTCTTATCCAGAGTCATTACTTACACAAAACTTTTATCTATTTCCAACTTCATAGTTTCTTTTATAATGAGTCTTTCCACATACTTTTAGGATTGGTATTATGGATTGCGTGGGTATTTTTTGCTTATTTTTGTAAATGTAATTTTACTGCCATTATTTCTTTTAAATGGTTCTTTCTGACATATAGGAAATTTGATTTTTTTTCACATTTTTCACATTTTTACATTACATATGGTCATTTAGTGAATGCTAATAAATTATAAGAGCTTTTAAATGGATTCTCTAGTGTTTTCTAGGATATAATTAGATTTCAAATCTGCCTTTGGGGGAGCTTTCTGTATGTAGTTTTATTAATTGCTCCTGACTGTATACCTGGTGTCTTCTCCACCATACTAGAAGGGGCTAAAGGAAGGACTTCAGTGAAGTCCCGCTCTGCAAGAGAAGGCTAAGAATAAGTCTTAAAAGGTGGTTAAAATGTCACACTGGACAGCCTGAGCCCATTCTTGCTGTCAGAAACAGTAGGAACAATGACAAAAAGGAGAGTCAGGGCAGGGGATTGTGAGAGTCAGGGCAGGGGGTTGTGAGAGTCAGGGAAGCAGACTGTTGGGGCTGGGGATTGTCGGGCAGGGGCAGGGGATTACCTGTAGCTGGAATGGCTGGATTGAATGGGTTTACACACTCAAATTCCACAGTGCTGCTGATTCTGCTGCTCCCCTGCGTTTCTCTGGCCCATCTGCCATGGCTCAGCAGCCACCATGCTTTCTGCTACTAGGACCAGACCTCTAGCTCAGCCTCATGCTGCAAAGGCTTCCTCCTCCCTCAGTCTCCTGCAAGATAATTTCCCAGGTCCTAATGCCAACAGAGCAATAAATAGTCCTATCATTAAAAAAATGTAATATGCCTGCCTTCCATCATAGCCAGGGCACAAAAACTGTGTCTTATCTTTCTGTCTTCCATCAGTCCGCCAGTGTGTCAGACACATAAAAGGCAGGCTTTAATTGAATTTGGACTTTCACATTGGGAAAGATTTCCACATTGTCTATTTTATGGATATTCAATTCCCCTCTCAACTTGGTTGCCCTGATTGAAGCCCAACAGTTTAGACTCTGTTTTTGTTATGTTTTTCCTCTTTCTTGCCAGATTTCTGAATGTCTTTTTTAGCTTTGCACATTGCTTTTTGGAGATTTGCACATTACTTTTCAGAGGTTTGCTTCTGAACTGTTAATTCTAGCCTCAGAGAGAGAAAGAGGCAGAGAAGTGCTTATCAGTTTTCTAAACATGAGGGAGAGAAAGTCAAAGAAGAAAATCTAATAACATGTCCATCTTGCAGGGCAGCAAGGGTGACTAGCCCCATGGGAGAGCTGCATGTGAAACCCAGAGAAAGTCTTTATGAAGGAAAGTTTCTAATCAGTTGCTTCAGACACAGTTGCTGTGAAAACTACATTTCTACATCCAGGTCCGGGAAGAAGGAAGAAGTTGAAAGATTTAGCAATTGCCATCTCCCTCTCCCTCCCTTCCTCTTTTCAAAGATGAGCATTTTCATTATTGGTGGATGTAAACAAAATGATGAAGATAGATTTGAAATAGATAAATTAATTTGAATATTGGCCCCACAGGTCCCAAGGAGCCTTCAAGACGGATATTGGCTTACATGATATATGTGAATTCCTTCCCAGGAAGTGAGCTTGCCCTGAGCGTAGATCCATTTTCACTCCTAGAAGACAAGGAGGGCCAGAGTGGTTGCTAGCTGACTCAGTGGACTGCCATGGGGTTAGACGGCTTGGGAGTGCATAAAGCAACCAAACACTGATGGGAGAGAATCAAGGCTGGAGAGAGAGTCCCACATGTGGAGGTGAGGCAGAGAACCAGAGCTGGAGCTGGAGCCCAGTCAGGTACAGGTCAGAGGCATAGCAGGGTAGAAAACACTATACAGGTGAGGTACAGTGACCAGGGTTTCCCTGATCTAGGCGCCGAGTCCCTCACTTCCTATTATTGACCATAGGCCCTGAGGTCAAGGCCAGGCATCGTATAGAAAAATGTACTTTAGTTCCTGAGGAGATTGTTAGGTGTATTGTCTACTCACAACCAGGCCTGTGATGAGAATATTCAATCACATGGACTTTTCAGACCACTCCTTGAGGTTAGTTAACCAGGTGACAGGAACTTCAGCTCAGTTTACTTTAGTTGAATGTTTCTACAGATGCTTAACATCAAATTAAGTGAGGAAAATAGAAGCAAATAAGTAAAGCAAGTGTCTTACCTACTTACGTTCAGTTCTATGAAGCACAGGTGTTTGGACTCCATGATTGAGGACTGGTTAGTCAACATAAATTTGAAGACTGACTATAGCTTATGATCATAGTCAAATATAAACTGTTGAACTGATAGTCAGAGAAGAGAGAGAAAAGCTGTAAAAGGAAGACACATGTGCCTGCAGAGAACCCCAGGGACAAAGAGCAGAAGCAGCTTCAGACCTCGAAGACCCAGAATGTAGCTTCCACGCTGTTTACTAATAGCAAGGAGAATTGCTAATGCTTACTCCATTGAGTTGGTGACTTATGGTCATTCAAGTAGTTTACATGTGTGAAGAATCTTCATGAAATTCCTGAGAATTAGTTACTATCAGTCCACACTACATGTAGGGAAGCTGAGGTTGGGGAGATGGAGAAACTTGCTCAAGGTTATATAACTGGCAAACAGCAGAACTGGAATTAAGCACTGTGTTAACAATTACCATACATATATTTATTTATTGGGTTCTTTTGGAGATAGGTTCTTGGTAGGTAACTAGCCTTAAACATTTCATCTTTCTGCATTTTCCTACTAAGAGCTTCAAGTTTTAAATGTAAATATTTCATAATAAAGATATCATTATTATCTTCATTTATAAATGTAAAATTTGAGGTTTAGAGACACAGTGGAAATTTCCTAAGGTCATGGCAATTAAGATGGTAAAGTTAAGAGTCCAATCTTCTGTTTCTAGGTCACCTTGTGGTATGGCCCATTGAGAAAGAACATAGTGATTTCTGGAGTACTCTGGCCAAAACATGTCACCTGAATTAAACAATTCCACCTAGAAGGATACCTAACAGAGTGTTTGGAATAGAATCTGTGAAAGAGTCAGTGTTATAAATTACCAAAATCTGGGGGGAGAGGCATGTCTTTAGATTAAAAGGGACAAATTGGCCAAGTCAGACAGATGCATGCCGAATGTGGTCTGAGATTAGACTAAGATACGCATCTGGAAAGGACAACATTAGGACCATTAGTGAGGTTTTAATCCATATAAGTTATGAGACAATAGTGTTTTAGTATTTTTCTCAAGTATGTTAGCTGTACTTTGCTCTTATGAGAATATTCTTGTACTTTGGAGATACCCGTTCAAGTTCTCAAGGGTTTACTGTCATGGTGCCCATTACTGCCTCTCAGTAACAGAAAAATGGTGTCCGTGAACACACACATATAGCACGTGTGTGCAGTTATATAAATCTATGCATACATATGGATCTGCTTATGTGACCATTATATCTACTTCTGCTTATCTATACACATGCATTCATGGAGATAAAAAGAGATCATTTTAATAATTGACAAATTTAGAGTAAAGGTACATAATTTTTTATTGTACTGTTCTTATGACTTTTGTACTGGTTTGGCTTTTTCACAGTACAGATTTGGAGAAAAATATATGGTAATGTCTGATTCCAATTCTTCCTAATTTTATTTTTATTTTATGTGTACGAGTGTATTGCCTGCAAACATGCTAGTGCACCAGTGTTGTGTAATGCCCGTAAAGGTCAGGAGAGGGCATTGGATCCCCTGGAATTGGAGTTACATATCATTGTTAGCCACCATGTGGGTGCTGGGAACTGAACCTGGATCCTCTGCAAGAGCAACTGGTGCTCTTAATTGCTGAGCCATCTCTCCAGCCCCTGACTTCACTTTTTAGCTTCTACTCTAAGAGATTTGAAAAGTGCATATTCCTGACCTGAGCTACCAATAGAAAGACAGGTTTTACTACTTCTGAAAATAATGAGCAACAATTAATATTTACTGTGTTTTAAATCAGCCAACTAATTTAGTGATACCTTACTATGCACTAAGCATTTCTCCATGCCTTGAAGAGAAGGTGATCACAGAACATAGCTCTTGATTTTTTGAAAATATAGAAATGAATTTAGGAGACAGAAACTAAAGTTATACTAGTAAATGATTAGCTTCAATCACAGCTAAAGTAAGGATCTAGGTGACTAAGGGACTATTCAGATGAGTGACATCATAGAAGTTGTTTCCGGTAAGATGACTGTTAGGTTGAGATTCTAGTGAGTAGGAGTTCAAGATGAGGATGGACTGTGTATTCATTAACCTTTTTCCTTGCTGTGACAAAATACCTAAAAGAGACTACTTAAGAGAGGAGAGGTGTATTTTGGCTCATGGTTTGAGGATGTAGTCCCTCATAACAGGAAAGACATGGCAGCTGGAACAGCTCTCATCCACGGCAGTGTGTGAAGCTGTGTGCTCACTTTGCAATAGACCAGGAAGCAGACAAAGTGGTGTTCAGCTGGCTTTCTCAAACTTTCCTTTTTATTCAGTCCAAGTCCCTAGCTCACCTTATGAGGGTGCATATTCCCTCCTCAGTCACACCTCACTGGAAACACCCTCACAGACACACTCAGGGGTGTATCTCCTAGGTGATTCTAAATGCAGTCTAGTTGACACTGAAGATTAACCACTAGAATACAGAAGAAGCCTTTTTTATGCTGTAAAAATTCATGTGCAAAGTTCCTACAGGCAAAGCCAGGAGTCATCCAAGAACTTCTCATCTCTTAAACTCTTTATAATGATTTACCATTTGGGCATTATTTGGGCTTTTGTTTAGTTTTCAAAATGTATAATGTGCTTTAACACTAGGCCTTTAGAAAGAACATAAAATGACATATTTCTTTACATTACAATCTTTATTTTTCAGAAGGTATAAACAAAGAAACAGCCTTGCTATTTTAAAATGTCCTGATGGTTAAGGCTGAGAAATGACTGAACTGTTGAGAACACTGACTGCTCTTGCAGAGGACCCAGGTTCAATTCCCAATGCCCACATAGGGGCTAACAACTGTCCTATCTGTAGGGAATCTGAGGCCCTCTTCTGACCTTTGCTGGCATTGATTGTATGATATGGGTGCACTTAACCACATGCAGACAATATACTCATACATATAAAATAAAAAATTTTTAAAAATGTCCTGGTACAAGAAATGCCATGTTTCTTGAAAGTGAGCAGGTTCTTTGCTCTTATTTCAAGTTTGAAGAGTTTTATAGATTCTATAATTTTTCCCAGAGTTGTTCTCATCTGCTGAATTCTCCAGGAACATGAGGGCTAGGAGAATCTCAGAATTCTCAGCCACTGGAGGAAGTGACTCTTGATTTGTGTGGTTTGCCTAAATACTCTTGAGAGCTGCCTCCCCCATTTTTTATGAACTGATATTGGGAAGAATTTGTACTAAAGACTGGCTGGTCAGTGAGTTTCCAGATCTGCTTGTTTCTGAGCTCTCCCTCCAGTCCTGGTGTAACAAATACACATCACCACACCAGGCTTTTATGTGGGTGCTGGGGGTCCAAATTCAGGTCCTCATGCACACATACTTAACCCATGGAGTCATCTCCTCAGTCCCATCATTTATTCTTGTGTATAATTCACACAGATTCTATGAAGATGAATATGAACAGGAAACAATGAAAAAAATGTTGCCACCATTTTGAGATGCTTATTAATATTATTCATTTTGGCTGATGTCCATATTATATTCTGTTTCATGTTTGCATAATTTATTGAAGGTATTATATTGTTTTATGTACTACTTGACAATCTTTTATTTAACTGGACTCAGTAATATACTGTAACATCACTGCATGTCATTGGATGTGATTTCGTTCTGTACACTTCAGGGCACTTTTACTTAAGAACTCAGAATGGCTTGTGATTTTATATTCTCAGAGTACAATTCTCACAAATGTGTGAAACATACACAGAAATAGACTCATGTATACTAGGATTTTCATAATGAGAATTCATGGTAGGGGAAGGAATACTTTGTTGATGAAAATTAGCAGATGTTAAGTAGATGAAGAAATACTGAGGTCTAGGCACTTACACTTCAGAGTATTATCCACTGATTTCTTTGTGCACAAATGAAACCCGTTCAAGTGTGGATCAGTATGTATGGGTGTGTTTATAAATAAACCACCTCTTAGGACCCAGGCCTCAGGTTTTGTCCTCAATTCTCTATAAGAAAAAGAGGGTGCAAAGGAAGATAATTCAGAAAAAACGGTTTAAGTGGATTATCCATTTAAGAAAAGATAACAAAAGAAAAGAGCACAGAGGAGGAAATTTAGGAATTCTGAAACGACTTGTAAATATATTTATTTATATAAATAAAATAGTACATTACTTAAGTTGTGGCAAGAGGAAATTCAAATAGATATAAGGTACAGTTTTAAATCAGTTCATTAAATGCTAGACAGCAGCATATAGAGTAACTGGAGAGTCTAAAAATTAGAATTTATAAGTAAAATTATTTACATTTTAGAGCCTTTATTGCGTGAGTCGAGGGGATGCTGGACAGAATGAAGAATTCCTTTCAGCTATGAAACTCCCAGATTTACTTTGTAAGTTGTGAACATTTGAAGACAAAGATTCAAAGAATTTTTGGTTGATATGCAAATTTTTCCTACATTGAATCCTATAGTACACACTAATTTTTGTAACTTCTTTATTTAACACTATAGCATGATGGTTTCCTCCATCTTTAAACACTTCAAAGCGCCATACTGAGTGGCTTGGGAGTATCCCACAGTGTGGGTCTGCCTTAGCTTATTTTAACTGCAGATTCAACTCTTGAACCTAACTTCAGTTTGGGGGTGTTGAGCAAGTCTCCGAGAGACTCTGGAGTGGTATGGAAAGTCTTCAGGCCTTGCTATATCCTGACTCAGTCCCCAGCAGTTCTCAGGGAGAGTACTCAGAGACAGTGCTCCCTTAGAAGGAGGCTCTTCAGTTATAGTCTCAGCTCCATTCTGACCCCACTGAGAAGCTGTTTCTGAAGAAAGGGCTCTGTCTTTATCTAGTCTGGCCTCAGACTAGGGTGGTGGGGTAGAGGGATGCAGAGTAAGGAAACCCAATTGGACAGTGAGGTGGGTTTCTCTTCTGCACTAAGCTCATTTGACACAGAGGTTTTTTTCTGCATTTTCTTTGTCTCAAGGCTCCAAAGTCACTTGTTTGATTCCGCTGTCTGTGGGCTTAATATATTCATTTCTCTTAAGGATTTACATGTTCAGAGCTGTCATTGGTCTACTACTTCCTGAACACGAAATGCTATTTCCAAGATAAATGAGGCGGGAAAACAGCATACGGTCAGCTAAGAATTCCTGCCCACAGCACACGACCGGCTAAGACTTCCTGCCCATCATTTGTGGGTCCAACGTGGGGTTTGAGGATGTCTTTCCAGACTCCCATGGCAAGGATGTTGGTGGAGTTACACACAATGATGAGCTTTCTGCTGTGGGAAGATGGGGGAGAGGCAGACATTTCTGGCTCATCAAAGTCCAGACATCTTCCCCCTATAGGATAAGAAACAGTCTTCTTCTCCAACATAAAGGTATTCTGACCCTTTCGATGTCTATGAAAAGCTTTGTTAGCAAGTTTAGTTTATAACTGAAAGTGAGTCCCACTTGACTTTTATGGCAAGAGTGTATTGTCACAAACATTGTGGTGACACCAGGGTGGACTACAATGCATAATACCCCCAAACTCAGGAAATATTGCTGATCATACCGGATGCCTGATAGAGATCGGCAGAGACAGACAAGACAGTAGCAGGAGTTTACTTTGGTCATGAATCCATTTTTACTACTTAGATTGAGAAAGATTACCGGAAATGGGAAACAGTTGAGGGATGGATCCCAACATAAACACACAGACACACATTCTAAGCAGGATTTTTGTAACCTGGACATACGATTTGAGGAGATAATGTGAGCCTAGAATCTAGGATAGTTCAGGTCAAAGAATAACACAAAATATATTGACTTGAAATGATCTCTAATAAGTGAATGATGGTTCAAAAGCCACACCTCTAAATGTTCTGATTTCTTTTTAGAGTTCGACTCCCTTACCTCCTCTCTGTGAGGCTGGGGTTGAGTCAACATTTGCTTGAGAAGTCGTGGGTCACTACCTGGTTTTTCTGTCATGTCCCAAATGGCCCTAGACTCTTTCTCATCACAAAATTTCAGGAATCTGCTACCAACCCACAATACACACATCTCGAAAGCAGTTATCCAATTCTAGACCAGATGAACTCAGTGACCCCCTTAATCACTTTTTTTCCCTGTGGCCCATCGTTTAGCTCTGTCAATCTCCATTTTTTTAAGGAAGAAGGAATTATACATACTGGATATTTAAAGACAGGAAAATTTCAGTTCCAATCATGTTTCCTCTTTTTATATACACAAACCAAGAAAACATAATTCATGAAAACCAAATATCAACTGGTTAAGATGTTTAATTCCAATCCCCATCCAGGGCTGCTGAGCTTCAAAGCTACCATTGTTTCTAGGATATCCTGATGCTTGAAGTCTCATAGTAAATCGAGAACGCAACTTCAATGGGGATCTTGGAATCTTAAATCTTTTCTAAAATCTCAGTTTTTTGAAAACAGTATTTCATTTTTCTGTATCATTAGGGAAGGGTCTTTAGGGAATTGGCCCCTAAATTCTAGCTCCAGAGCTCTACTGGAGAGACCAGAGGGCTCCTGGCTTCTCTGCCCTCTGCCTTGCCATTGTAGTTCTGTCCTTGGTTTTGAGCCTGCCTTTGGGTGAGTGCTCTTAGCGTCCCGAGTCTCTATCCCTGGACATATGTGTTGAGATGCTGAGAGTCAGATTTTAGCACCTCTTAGCAGAAACCAAATCATCTTCTGCACTTTCTAATTAGCAATAAATGCGAGAAGATTGGGGAGAACCATTTTTAAATTTTAAGCACTCACATTTGGATTTAAAACTTTTATTCTTTTTATTTTATGTTTAAGCTAAGACGGTATAAAAAGGCAATAATTTAATTTACTTCCAAATATTTGTTTGGTTATTACAAATTTAATGTATTTGTGTTTAAAAATGTTTGAGAAAGCACACTCTGGGTACTTTGCAACTGAATGTGTTTGAGAATCCTTTGCTTGGATTGCCTGGTTTTAGAAAGCAGAAGCCATGCTTGAATGAGCTTTGAACTGGAGAGAACACAGTAATTCTTCAAAGCACCCTCTTTGTGAGAGTAGCTAACCTCTAGCAAACCATTTTGAATTGTAAATAAGTCTGGGAGAATAAGGTGCTTCTATGTCAGAGAATCTGAAGTAACTGATCCCATTCTGTTAGTGTGACTTTTCAGGTTATAGAGGATATTACAGGCCCCAAATGAGGACTATCTTCAGTTCTTGCCTGGTTATAGATGTCTGTAGAAGGAAGAGTCACTTCTAGGATCTATGACATCTAGACACATCTACACTTGGAATATTTTTGTTTGTCTCTCTGTTCCAAAGCACCTGGATAAAATAACCTAAGAGAGTAAAGATTGACTTTACCACCTGGTAGTAGGGGATATAGTTCACCATGATGGCAAAGGAATTATGGCATTATTTTGCTTTCTTCCTTATGGCCTAGACCTTATTGATTTGCCCAGAAGACCTGGCTGGCCTCCAAAGTATCATATCCTGCTTGGATGACCTCAGAGTCTTGTGTTCTGTCACCAGGGAAGAGATTCTGCTTTTCTTCTCTGGTGTTTTCCTCTAGCACCAACCTGGAGTCAACCTTTTCATGCCTCCCATAGGTTGGCTTTGCTGACCAACAACACATGGTCAGAATGTTTCCAATATGAGCAACATTTTGTCCATGGGGGGAAAAAAAACTACAATTAAGTAGGAAACATCAGTATACCAGTCAAGTGAACTATCTAGATAAGTAAGTATAGCACTTGGTCCACTGAAATTTGTTTTGATCATTAGTTGAACACCTACAGATACTAAACTGGTTGAATGCTAGCACTCCCTAAAAGTCCTAGGCTGTCATTTTCAAGTGATATTCTTTAGATAGATCCTCAAAAAACCAATGACTCCCTCTCAAGTCTCCAACTTGTACCTATACCATGAGTCATTTCAAAAAAATCTTTGAAATTCTGAAGGTCAGTGGTCAAATGCCTTACTCCTCATAAAGATCCCATTTAACATTCTCATCATGTTTCTAAGAAACATACTGACTCAAATAGTCCTGACGTACTGAGGCCTCTTTCCAGCTGAGGTATTAGAAAATATCTAGAACAATCAATCGCAACAGTAGCACGGTAATTTTTTCTCCCGAGTCTAACTTGAGCGCAAAGCATATCAGAATGTTTCTCATCAAAACAGGGTGTTCTGTCTTTCTTATTACATGGGACATAGATTCTCTATAGAGCAGCTCATCCGCAAGCCTGTGTTCAAGACAAATCCTGGTCATCCTTTCTCAGACTCCTTCATGAGACAGTAGCAACAATAGCTTTCATTGTCGAGGCTTGCCTGTGTTCCAGGCTTGATTAATGTACATTATTTTGTGTGATCCTCACTACAAGCTTATGGATCTCTGCTTTATAAATAAAGAGATTTGGTTACAGAGTAATGGGTAGGTCTACTCACCCAAGCCCACAAATCTTAGCTGTAGCAGAAATAAATCTTTAACCCTGGACACTCGAACCTATCCTCGGAACCACCATGAAAGCTTGTTCTGTCTTCAAAGGTTATTCTTGGTTTTGTTTTCTAGGAAAAAAAGGCGTTCTGTACAATTTAATTTTGAGCACATTTATTGAGTATATAGCAAGCAAAAGTTGAAGGATAGTGAGTCACAGACAGATAAAGAATCTGCAGAGGGATAGCAAAACACCATCAAATCCAGTTCCTGCAACCATCCAGCAGAAATGGACCCAGGAAGCTGAGGCCATCAGTTGGAGTTCCTGATTCAGAAAGTCCGTGGCAGAGGGTCCCCCCGTCCTCTCCATGGTGGACTTCCCAAGGCCAACCTTCCTGCTTCTGGTTCCATCTGCATGCATTTTAAATCATGGTAAACAATTGTAACATCTGTTTATCTTCCAGCTGTTTTCAAGGACACAATGTTTTTTTTCTCTTGGGCTGTTTTACTATTCTTTTTCCTCCCGGTCACAGAGTTAGGGAGCCAGGCCATCCCCGGAAATGGGGGCCTTGGAGGACCCTTGAAATAGGATGCTAGAGCCTGGACATGGCAATTTACCAACATAATGTACATAACAGAAGGGAATTCACATTAACTGAAACTTCCTTCTTTCTTCTTCTTTGCTGTTGTTAATTAAAACATGTAAGATCTCATTGTATCCTCTCAAATCCTCTGTACTCTATGTTAAAAGTTGCTCTGTCTCAGATAGGCAAACTGAGATTGACTGGGTGGCCATGCCCAGAGACACAGACCTTGGGTGATTCTGGAGCTGGATCACCTGCAGGTTGAAAAGTATTCACTGCCTCAGTGAGCAGAAAGAGGGAAAAATCAGGTACTACTTTTTCACAAAAGCTCTTCCTCCTGCCATCCAGGTGGTGTCTGTTCACAGTATTTCTTGCTGTCACATTACAAGGCAGGTAAAATGTGCATCTTGGGGCAGGATCTCTGTGATTCAAGCACTTCTTTTATGCATCTGAAAACCTTGCAAATATTTGGTGTTTAATAGTCTCTGGATGATTCATGGGCAGGCTGACTTTGCTCCTGTGTAAGGATAAAGGTAAATTAACCTGCATTCCCTTGGAACAGTCAGCCATGGCTCAAGTGAGAGATGGAGTCCTGGGACTTCTGGTTTCCCTGGAGCTTTGAGGTGCTACTGCTGTCAAGATGAGTGGTTATTTCATTCACATTCTTGAGACCTGATTACCTTTTCTCCTCCTCACCCTGAAGAATTCTCTAGCTCTGTGGCACTCATGGTAGAGTCCGCCACAGAAGCGTTTAGGCTGCATTTTCATCACAGAGAGACAGGCATGAGGCAGGAAAGGCAGATGAAAGATAACCATTGCTTTTTACCACTGATGTGTACAAGGATAGCCAGATGTATTCATACACTCACCTGGAGAGCTGCATGCACACAGGTGTGCAGACAAGCCATCTAAACACAAAGATGAGAAAATAACCCTCAGATTCCGTAGGCAAGTGTGTGATCTGCACTCACCTCAGTCTCATGCACTCAGTTCTGCAGAATGGAGCTTACGCCTTCTCACTGTGATCCATCATGTCCTCCAGTAGTCCTAGAGTAGGCCTGGCACAGCAACTTCAGGGCAGTGACTAAAAGGCACCTCCTTCTGTTCACCATAGCTGCCTCTCATTTTGTGGTAAGTGCTACTGTTCTTGTTTTAGAGAAAGCAGAAATTTTGGCTGCATCGGGATTCCTGAGTGAAGGGGAAAGTAGTATTTCTCAGACTCATATTTTCCTTAGCCTAGAGGAAGACAGAGCTAGAGTCAGTCACCCTTTACAGCAGGAGGGACCACTTTGATCAAGACCGCTAGCAGGTAGGAATTCACCTCACTGCTTAGAGCTCAGCCATCTGGAAGATAGGGACCTGCAGGACTCTGCTTCAGACTTTTCTCTTTCAAGCAGCCCCTGAATTTCAAACACTTGTCTCTGATAAGTTCACTTTCACCCAGCTTCCCAGTCTACAGCTAGTCACCTCCCAGGGTGAGGTGCAGCCATAGTACATCTATCCTCACCGTCTGCAGTAGAGTAGTGAGAGCTAGCCTAGAAGCCACAGCCCTGGGGTCCTGGGACAGACTGGCCATGTCTCCAGGAAGGCCTGGCCAGTGTTTTCACAGCTGCAGGCTTGGAGGGCTGCTCCTCAAGGGCCTTGAACACAATTGGCCTGCAACTCAGCAGCTGTGCACACCCAGGACTGACCCAACTCCACAGGGAGCGGTGGTCCTGACTAGCATGTGGGACCAGCACTTAGCAGTCAGGGTGCCCGATCTTGCTGACCTTCTGATTCAGTTGGTGAGCATGGCTTTTAAGTGGTTCTCACGCAGCTTCCCTAGCCTTCTATTCACTCTCCAGGCAGCAGCGACAGCCTTATTAACTGCAAATGACTTCTTGTGGCAGTGTTCCATTTCTAATATTAATAATCTGCGTTTAATAAAAACAAAGAGGGGAAAAATACAGGCAGAAAAAACAGACTGCTTTGCCCCTTTCTCATTTATCACCCTGGCAGGAGGCCACTTGCAGAAAGAGCAGAGACAGCAGAGCCATCAGCCCTTAGCCAGAGATATGTGTGCATGTGTACATACAGGTTCTCACGTATTCACACATGCACACACTCACATGTACATACAGTCACACATGCATAGTCATATACATAGGTGATATACTCATATACCCACACAATGTGCAAATATATACACATATGTACATATTCACATGCCTGCAAACACCCACATACATAATATACTCCCCTACTCACATGCACACATTTAGTACACAGGATCACATTTTTTCAAATAGCCACACAGATTGCATATTCATGTACAATGTGCACATTAATATGCCTACATATACTCACATACACACAATGAACGTACACATGTGTACATATATACATACACAAATGTACCTGTATGCATATGTATACATCTGCATATACATAGGCATTCACACACACAAACTTTTATATGTGTGCACATAGGCACATGCATAGACATACAATGACATATGTACTGCTTCCTGGGGTGCACTTTGGTCATTGCCTGACTTCGAGCTCCTTTTCCTGCATTATCCCCACTGCTCTGGGCCTCCATCTGGCACCTACAGTGGTTTCTGTGGTTCGGAATGGTACCATTAGCTGATGTTTCTGGTGAAGGGAGGAGAGAGGAGGCCGTGGGAGCTGGCATCATTTTTTTCCTCATCCCTTCCGCTTTCCAGGAGTCAGGCTAGTCATCTGCAAGACAAATGACTCCCTTCTGCCAAAGCTGAGGAGAGTGTAGTTAAAAATGTAGTTAATTAAATTTACTCAAAAAGATCAAGTCTCTAGATTAGGAGCTGGGTTTATAGCCACTAAAAATAAACAGGGCTGGGGAAGACAGGATAGAAGAAAGGAGAGCAGGAAGGTGGGTGGGAGGAAGGGGGACTTGGAGCTTTGCATCCTTGGATGCTGGCTGATAGTTAAGTACCTTTTCCATTGCAAATGATCTCTAAGAACATCTGATATCTCCCGGGAGGCTGCAGAGGTTTGTATCATAACATGCAGGTGAGGGGACTATTCTCTTTACGGATGTGCAGATGCTTGTAGGAAAAGGGCTCTTTGTTCCTGGTGGGAAGTATGGATCTTCAGTTCTGCTTTTGACTCTTTTAGTATCTGTGCCACCATTCTCTTCCTATAACTAAGAAAAATATAAATTACACCCCCAAATCTCCTGCTTTGAACCAAGAGTGAGGTGGTGGTCTTGTAGGGTCATGCTCTACTGGCCTTGCTTTTCCCAATGTTTTGTAGTCGTGGCACTGCCAGGACACTCCCTCTTCCTCTGGAGGATGCTGAGACATCCCTGACTAGGATCAGCTAGCAAAGAACACAGTAGATACATGGAGATTTACTCATGAAAGTGAAATCTGGACTGTAGGAAAAGCTTGGAAACACAAGCCTGCATTGTGTCTGCTGTGTCCCACGTCCACAGCCTTGCCCAGGTTGTTCACCCAGGCTCCTATTCCTTTTTCAGCATTCCACACAGTTTCCATTCCTTGATCCTTCTCTGTTAGCACTCAAGTCTGATTCAACTCTGACTTCCTACTACTTGCTGTACCTTCTTAGTCACCTTCCTGCCAAACTCCCTGTGAGCTGTCAGAGGTCATGAAATACCTCTCTTCTCATCTTGCTCACTCCAGAGCTTCATGACATGTTTCTAGGAAGAGCTCAAATGCTGGGCTGGGGGTAGAGAATCCAGGAGATGGATGGACTACAGAAAGAAGATGGAATAAAACTGTGGGAAATAGGGCTTGTGTGCTGGTTCTTCAGTGAGTGGGACTGAAACCAAGAAACCTATGAGTTCATTAAAGTGGCTATTGACAAAGGACTTCCTGGCTTGAAAAATGACTGTCACTCTCCTTCTCTGAGCTTTACCATGGAATATCCAAAGAATAGAGTTAGCACATTTCAGATTAATTTAGTCATCACAATTTCATTCTGCAAAAGCTATTTCCTAGCTTCAATTCTCTCCAAGTTCTGTGGCTTTGAGTAGGAGATTTCTTGTGTTAAGCACAAACTCACAAGGATTCTGGGAGATGCAGCATGAGCTTAGTCTCCCCAAGGTCAAATCTGACCCCTCACCAAAGCCTAGGCATCTAATAGAGCTGCTATCAAGGTACCAGCTTGTCACATAAATCTCCGTCAAGGACATGCTTGGAGAGAAAGAGGACAGGAAAATCATCTTTGATAAAAGAAAAGAAGGAAAGGTTCCTATAGAAAAGATGCACAGTGTATCGAGGCCTTTTAAAAAAAGAGAGACATAAACTCAAAAAGCCATCACCTTCCAGGATATTAATGTATTTACTTTTAATTTCTTGTATCGGCTATCCAAGGCAATCCAGCAACATAATATGGCTGAACCAATGGCTTGGGCAAGGTTGAGGACAGGGAGGGGTGGACTTCTGAGTGACACCTTCTGCTACAGTAAGCCACTGGTCACAGCCATACACCAAAAAACTGGTTTTCTTTTGGCCACTAATTTCTGTTCTGCAAAAAAAAAAAATGATCAAAAGTCCACAAGAATCTTACCTTCTGGCCCACTCTGTAAAGCCTGCCAGCCTCTTGGTGAGCATATTAGATACTCATAACCCCAGAATGCAACCTCTGCACCAGCTGCCTTGCTTCTAGGTCAGAGACAGAGTAACTAGTGGTTAGATTTTCTATCCACTCTGTAGAATGAGACTTCCTTCTACCTCCATTGGAGGAGGTGGGCCTAGTAGCCATATTAAAATAAGAATCTGGCTATGTGCCTTTTTTTGTCTTTGGAGAACTAGCTCCTTCTTAGAGTGGTTTCTTCCATAGGTTTCATCACTGTAATCGGCACTGCTTATTTTCTACATGCATGTCTGTGTGAGCATGTGTGTGTGCGTGCTTGTGTGTGTGTGCACAAGCGCGCATGCATATGTGTGTATGTCCTGCATACAAAGAAAACAAAGTACTGTACAGGCCCTGAAAGAGGAAACCAGCAATCTATATACACCTGTCTAAACAATTAGAAAGAGATGTTTCTCAGTCTCCTAAATCTCTCTGGCACGTGTTAGATGCGTGCTGTCAGGCAGGCTGCCATTAAATAGCTTCTAAATAATGCAAAGACAATCAGATGTACAAATAAGCAACTCAATTTGGGTGATTGATTATTGGAATAATGCTCACGCACCCGAAGCACAACATTTCCAATCACATCTCCATTTCATTTCTCCAGCAGTAATGATCTTTGTACCTCCACAGTGGGAAGTGATCTCATGGCTGAAGGGTTGGAGCATGGATTAGTGAGAACTCTTTGCATTCTCTGTCTGCCTGTTTATCTTGCATATGAAATAGGTGCATTCCTTTTACTTCCTGTCTACAATGTGGGAAGGACGGCGGCAACATGCTATCTCCTCTCATTAGAGCAGAACCATTGGTTAGACATCCCTGAAGATCAAAATCTTGCAGATAACTGTGTATGACTTGGCTTTTTACTTTATGTCCCTACTGTCTTATTTAATGTTCGAAGTTCCTAGAAAAAGCATATGGATACCTCATCACTGCCCTCAGTATTGTGAGTCTTATTTCAAAAGGGTGTGTATGAACATAGTATGACCACATTCCTGGATTTCTCTGTATAGCTGAAAAAGTAACGAAGCAGGCTAGTGTGGGCATCTAGCTGCTACTCTCCAGTACTACGTCAATGATGAGCCTGCTCCCTCTGTTAAGCCCCATGCTTTACAGTCATAGCCTTTTGGAAGATGGTTTGGAAGAGAGTTCCTCACAGACTTGGAGGGAGGACATTTTCAGAAGTTAACTTATGTCACATGGCTCTTTGGCTTGGTCTTACATTTGTTTTTGGTGAGGTTCAACTGCTAAGGATCAGCCACTTGTACTCCTTAAGCTCTGCTTTTCTCTACCTGGGGAAGCAGAATTCTGCAGATTAAAACCTTATTGTTCAGAATGCAGTCTCTGGGGTCAGAAACGTTGGTCTCTTTTGGGAGTCTATCTTCAGTGATAGCTCAGACCTACTGAATGAGAATCTTCGTCTTGATGAAATCATCCTGAAACTCAAACACATTACATTTTGAAAGGTATTTCTCTAAAGCCTATGAGAAGTGTAGTGGAAAAGTTAGGGATTTTGTCTAGTATGTCTTTGACTTAGGGAAAAAAGCTACTGCTATCTATCCACTGATAATTTTCTATGCTTATGGAATAGGTTAAATCAATAAAATAACTATAGTAGTACCCAATAGACAAGGTCATACATAGATCTTTATCATCTTCATTCTCTTCTCTGCATGAAAACATGGCTTATGAAGGCTTAATAAGGTGCTCAAAGTCAGAATAGACACCCAATAGTAGCAGGAACTCTACTTAGTCATTTAGAAATGTAGTACCTGGCAGTCTCCTGGCTAGCTGAGCGTTAATGTTTTGACTGACTGTAATGTTTTCACAAAGCAGGTGAGAGCAAACCCCAGAAGAGTCCGTATATCAAGTCTTCTCATGGTGCACCAGGACACCTGGGCATTGCATCCTTATTTTTCAGTGCATACCTTGCTTCATCTCCTTGGAATTTGAGGTCATATCCTCTGGTCTCTAGTTAGAAATAAATGGGCTTCAGTAATCATTTATTCCTTTATTCCTGTTAGGATGGAAGTTGGATAGCGTCTCCCAATTATTCAACACTGCAGCCATGCTGAAAGTATAGTATGTGTATTTCTGAGTGCTGTATACATATCAGTAAACAAGAGAGATATCATCTTTGCTTTCCTAGACTTCGTGTCATGGGTGGAAGAGACAGGAAAATAGATTCACAGATAAGAAAGGCACTTCACATGCACAATGGGAAGTATCTGGAGGAGAAAGATGGGACAATGTGATAGAGAGGGGCTGAGATGGCCTGTAGTGAGGAGGTGAGGTGATCCACCTTCTGGGCTGTTGAGACAGTAAGCACAAGAAGGCAATACATGAAAGATGGGAGGATGTGTGATCCAGGCAGAGAAGATTCAAAGGAAAAGGTCATGGTAAGTGAAATGAAGAGAAAATAGGTCAATCTGATCAAAACAAGAAAAGAGACTTTCATGTGAAATGAATGAAATTGGAGCCATGGGCAGGGAAGGAGTGTTCTGGGAAGTGTGAGAGTAACGAAAACCTCTGTAGGGAGTGGCAAGATTTGCCCTACATTTGTAAAATACTGATGCATACTTGTCCTGCTGACATCAGATAACAGAAGGGGTGTGGCTGTGAGGAGGAAGACAAGTCTGGAGCTCTATAATTCCAGTACTGCACCTGATCATGAACAGCCACAAAAATGGCTAGAGTTAACATTTGAGAACTTTAACAGAACATCTATGTCCTACTCATTGGCTTGAAAATGCCTGCTAACACTAGAATGATTTAAAGAAGTCTTGAGATCTATATATGTACCAGTTGTTACTGATAAATAAATAACATGTTGCATCCTGATACTATTTATAATTGCTACTTTATGTTATAAATACTGTAACTAACACATTCATTCTTTAAATAGTATGAAGGAATTTAGAAAAACTTTGAAGTGAATTATTCAATAAGTATGAAATCTGTAAAATGTTTCAAATTGAAAATATGTCCTGAGTGAGTCACTGTCTAGCATTTATCCTTGACCCAAGGAACACAACGCCCCCACCACATTGTTTCCTCTTCCTGGAGACTCTATAAGAATATATTTCCCAGCCGCATTTGTGGTCAGGGTGAGATTATGTGATTGAGTCAATGGACTCTGAGAAAATGTGAAGTAAGTACTTCTTGCCTGAATTATTGGAGCAGGTATGTATTTCTTTGCTCTTGCCATCCTGAGTTCACTAGGCTGGCAGTGAGGAACTCTTCTGTGTGGAGTTGCAGTTTTGATATAGTTTGATCTTTGAGTCAAGACCAGAAGAATAAAGTCTCAAGAAAGCTTCAGATAGGGGCTTTAGACATGGCTCAGTGGTTAAGAGCACTGGATGCTCTTGTAGAGGACATGGTTCGATTGCCAGCACCCATATGGTATCTAACGACCATGTCTAACATCTAGTTCCAGGTGAATCCAATGTCTTCTGAATTCTGCTGGCATTACATGACTTAGATGCATTTAAACACATGTAGGCTATATACTCATACACATAAAATATAAACAATAAATAAATATTAAAAAGAAGAAAGCTTGACATTATCTCCAATGTACGGGCAAAGTACAGAGGGCAGCTTTTTGTTTCAGGAAACCAATGACTTTGCAATTATTAGCACAGTCCAGTTTAGCCTAGGTACATAGATAGATATACTTGTGACCAAACAGACATATACAAGGCTTGCTACTGGTACCACATTGTGAAAACCAGACAAAGGAAATTCCTTGAATTTGTGGTAAGTGGGTTCAGCAAATACAGCTCAGTCAAGCAGTCTGGTCTCAGAATCATATCCTGCCACTATGTGGAGCCTGTAAATGACACTTAAAGGTTCAGTAGAAAGTACATAGTATTTGGTCATTTGTAAGTGAAAGGATAAATTCATATACAGTAGTTGCTGACATGTATTAGGTTAATTGGCCATTCAGAATCCTAAAGCTTTTCAATGAATAATTCAATTAATCTTCTCAAGAGCCCTCTATTATGGTAGGTTCCAGCTATATCCCTGTTTCACAAGATCAGTCCCAGAAAGGCCAAGTAACCCAGCTGAGGTGACATAGCTAGGACAGAGGCCCAAAGCCAGCTTTAGGCTTCAGAGCCTGCTCTTTAATTCAGGTCAATGAAGACATGGGGAAGCTTGTCTATGCAGATACTTTCTTTGGGAGGAAACATAAGATTATACCAGAAACAGATGTCTCTGTCAAGGGAACTGAAAAATTCATCAAGATAGGGGAATTGATTTGATTTTCAGTGTATGCCCTTTGGTACCTGTTGGTTTTCCTGTGTGCAGAAATCATGCGTTTCCAAACAAAAATCAATTGTTTTCAAAAAAGATAAGATACCAGAAGATCATTCCATCTTCAACATTATATCTGACAAATATCAGCTTTTCAGGAACTGTTGGCTCCAGATGAAAAGAAAAAAGTCATGCTGACTCATTTTTACAATGGTAAGAAGATGCTGCAGGCTCTTCGCAAATCTTCTCTAAGACCAACATGGCTTCTCGTTGCCTTCCCCAACTCCCTGAGCTGTGGCAACACAGACACACAGACTGACCCCCCTCCCACAGAGTTGGGGGGGTACTGTCTCACTGTTGGGAATGCATTCCTTATTTCACTCAGGTAGATTTTTGCTTTTTGAAATTATGTCATTAAAAGTGTTTTAAACTTCAGGCTTGAACTCAGAAAGGCCCTGCCCTTTGAGCTCTCTGACTTTACATAATTTACGGTTTTAAATCTTACTGAAAAAATGCAAAAGGGTTACAGAAAATGTTCTAGGCAGGCACACATAGATATGTAGCCTTCTGCTCCTTCTAGTAGATTCTTCATCAAAATTCTCTCTTCACGTGGAGATGGCTCCGTTCTCAGAATTAGAGGGTCCTAACCTGGGTTATGGGAAGAGGACTGGAGAAGCATGTGGATATTGTAGCTCAATCTTCCTGCCTATTCTGCTGACCCCTTTGCTATCAGCTGTAATATTCTCATATAACCTTGTTACTGGAAACTTCTCATATGTCCCTAGTCTCTTCCTTTCCTACACTCTTAACTCTCCTCTGACTCAGTTCTTTCTGGTAACATCACTTAAGCATTTAAGAGAACAAATAGTACAAGAAAGGGATATTTGAAATCTAGTGGTCTGTTTTCTAGTCCTGACCCTGCTCTTTTCTAGACTTGTGTCTCTGAGAAAATCCCTTTAACTTTGGCAACAATGTCTTGTTCATCTGTAAACCAAGGCTAATAGCTGTCTCTATTTCAGAGGCTATATTACCGTACAGGGTTAAACACTGTACTGAAACTCAGCCTTGTGCTTGTATATGGCAAACCTTTACCAATGACTAGCTTTGTGATTTGAGGGAGCCATGAAGTATTTATGTATGTAGGATTGTGTTCTCTGGGAATGGACTCAGTTTGAATTCCTGTTTTGTCATGTAATGGCTGGGCCATTTTCAAAGTCATTTTTCCTCTCTAAAGTCAGTTTTCTATTAGCATGGTGGCCATAAGGATGGCATTTACCTGTGGTTTGACCATAACAGGAAACAAGATGCAACAACTTAGGGGGACTGAGCACAGGGCCTCTCACGAGGAGACTTCAAAAACACAGGTTCCTGGCACGGGGATCTTTTGACTGGCAGAGTGAAACAAAACAAAGATCAAACAAATTTCTTTAATTCACTGAACATTATTGTGTCTAATTATTTAGAAGACTAGCTTCTTCTTAAGCCAGATTTTTACCTGCAAATCTAGACCTGGAATGGATTCACCTATCTTTGGGTGCTATTGCCTGCCCCAGAAGCTTTCACACTCTTGGCTGAGACAATTTTCGAGATAAAGCATATGCCTTCATTTCGATCTGGCCACCTCTATCTCGGTACCCATTTTGTGATAGTGAAACCCCTCTAAATTTCTTTCTCTGCACAAGTGACTTTCCCTTCACTCTAAGCCAGTGTCCAAGATGTGACTGAGGATGTGTACCAGAAACCACTACTGCTGTACAGGCATTTCTTCTTGGGGGAGAAAGACATGTTCTTGCTGATCAGCTGAGCCTCTCGCAAGCCAAAGAGATGTCCCATTTCCTCTCCATAGCAGAGTAGCTCATTATAACCCCCAACTCATGAACTTCCCTTATGGCCTGAATATGCTACTTGAGTTTGGATTCCATCAAAAGAGAAGAGAAAAGTTGTACAGGGAAGAGAAATTGAAGCCCCATATCCAGCCTGTTTAGATGTCCAGGTAGACATCTAAAAAAACCTTGCATTTTTTTTCTTGGGCAACGAAGTAGAGCATAGGAACTTGATGTTGTCTATCTAAAGAACAGTATTGGGAGAAGTGAATATGACTGGAAAGTGGAGTAAAAACTTTGCCCTAGTTTCTGTCTCAGTTGATCATTTTCTGCACAACCAACCCCTTAACCCTTGACTTTTTCTTTTCCTTTTGTTAGTGAAATCGAATAATTTGAATAATTCATGGAGTATAATTCTATTAGTCTAAATTCCGATAGTCTGTGTATATGGCACGTGTATGGGATCTGCAGGATGTGAGAGGTTTAGGGAGGCAGAGAGAGGATGATTCAGCAAGTGGACATTGTGAGTCTCCTAAGAACGAGAAAAGAAACTTAATATGGCCAGTGAAAAGTAACCAGATCTGGTATTTACACTGATTTTTATGTGTAAAACCCAGGGCAACTTGTACGTTTGTATTTAGCTCCATTACTTGTTCTAGTGGATGGGATGAAAATGGAGAATCTAAGAGACTGATACAGCCAGTATTCTATATTTCATATGTATTTAATTAATGTGATACCCAAATACAGATTGGTGCTTATGAAACATGAAGTGTTGTTTGATGTGTTTGTTACACAAAACCTCTTTGAACGCCAGGTGGGCACAGCAGGAGGGGCTGCCTAAGTGAAAGCTTGGTGTATTGTCACATACTCCCCAAAATGTCCTCAGACTCACACATGGGCTTCTTTCTACTCATGCCCATTGAAATATTCAAAATCACAGGAGTGTAGTTAGTTCTGCAGCCACTTCCTTTTATGTAAGGAGTCAGACAGCAAATATCTTCAGTTTGCAGGTCAGAAGTTCTCTGCTGCCCTCACTCTGCTTTGCCACAGTAATGCGAAGGCAGCCACAGATAGTGCAACTCTAATGGACATTTCTGGGTTCCGATGCAGCCCAACTTACAGAAGCAGGTGGCAAGCAGGACATGCTCAGAAGTCACAGGTTCCAGTGCCAAGCCAGACTTTGGTAAGCTCAAAGAGTATGTTAAAAACAAGTCTGGTACTTTGGCAAAGTTTTGTCATGGATGGAGGCCTGGACTCAGCATATTTCTATGAGAAAACAAGCAAAACATAAACGTGGTTGTCATGGAAACTGTGTAATTTTCCTGGTTCACTGACCCTAAGAAATCCCTTTAACTTCTTTTAGGTTTAGTTTTCTAACAAATAAAGAAGGGTTGCATTAGAAGCTCTTAGGGCCTTTTCTAGAATGTATAGGAGACTCATTCTCAGGTACATTCCTTATCTGCCACTGTTTGTTTGTTTGTTTATGCTTTTGATAGATACTTGGAATGTCAGCATAGGCCTTTTGAGAAAATTTGTATTTGGGAGTATGATATGAGAAGAGTCTCACTGTGTCTATATTCTGCTTTATGGTACCATTCTATTTCTGGACAGAAAGATTCTGTATCATAACTTTTTGATGATCTAGTATGCAGATCTGTGGACTTTGCCATTGCCTATATTGTACCAATAGGGTTGTGTTCCACACCTAGTAGCTAGGGTTTCGGCAGCAACTTAAGTCAAGGAAATTTGGCCGTCTCATTGCTGACCTTGAGAAACCTTGAGAAATGAGGAAAAGACAGAGCTGTCAGAGAGATTGTTTAGAGTCAGTGGGAATGGAGACTCCATGAAAATTGATTGGGGTCAGGACCAGATAAGATCTTAAACAGACCCTTCCTTGTCTTGCCTTTGACTCTGTTCTGGGCCCATTCTCTTTCCACTGAGCCTCCCTCCAAAAAATTGTGTAATGTGTAAGGATGACTGAATTATCTTCTATTGACAGTAATTCAGATCCCTGATTCCCTTTGACTGGAATGTCAAAGATAAGACTCTACATTTAATTGTCATGTTCTAATCATTATTACTCTAGGTAAGCCCTTTTCCTACTGCCAGAGGCAGTAGCATATATCATTAGTTCAAGCTTTGTCATATCATCTCAGAGTGGAAGAAAGCCCCAATTTTACATAGGGAAGCCTTGCCCTTAAATCTACATCTATAGGTGAGAGTGATATTTGACTGTCTTCATCCCACCACTCATTTAATCATTATGCCATCAATATGTATCCATCATCTACTATATGTATTTGGCACTACATAGATGGTATTTTCCAAGTCAAGAAGGCCAAAAAAAAAAAAAACTTACAGTCTATGGGCAGTATAGCCATATACTTGCATATCTAGTTATTGAGTTATATCTTTTAAAATAAGAGCCACAGAGAAGTTCCACAATTTGTCTGAGGGCATGCTAAGAAGAGCCTACTTAAGGAAGAACAGATGAGCCATGAATTGAGGGATGATTAGCATGCAGCAGTTGAGGTAGGATAGCGGCAGAGGAAATAATTGTGAATGGTCTGGGCAGGCAGAATTTTCTTGGACTTCAAAACTGAAAACAAGCCAAGAGATCTAGAGTTGTATTGTCTGAAGAATGGGAGTGAGTGGGATTGGAAAGGCTTTATGGTACCATTCTATTTCTGGACAGAAAGATTCTGTATCATAACTTTTTGATGATCTAGTATGCAGAGCTGTGGACTTTGCCATTGCCTGTATTATAGCAATAGAGTTGTATTCTTGACCAGTGTAAACCAATGAGGGCATTTTAGCAGGAGACCTGTTGGAAGCCATGTATCCTCAGGTGAGTGACATGACTAGATTTCCACATTTTGAAGATCACTGTTACCATGATGTGAAGAATTCATCAGAAAAGTCCCAGAAAGGCTAAGAGGAAGCAAGTTAAGAGGCCACCATATCCCAACTGAATGAACCTTAATCTTCTTACATGTTTTTGTACTTTTGTTGTTTTATTGAAGATGAGACTCAGGCACTTATACATTCCAGGCTAAGCCTTTATTATCGAGGTACATTCTGAGCTAGCTGGCAGATCTTTAGTGTAGAGTGGTGGTGGTGAAGAAAGGCAAGAAGAGAATTCAACTGTGGAAAGGAAAATGGGCAGAACGACATGGCCAATTGGTAAATGGTTTCTGTAATTATTGTAGGATGGATGGAGGTGATATTGACTGATATGGAGAGATTTGGAAGACAGGAAAAAGAAGGAGGAGGAGGAGGAGGAGGAGGAGGAGGAGGAGGAGGAGGAGGAGGAGGAGGAAGGGGAGGGCTGTTTTGATTTAGGCATATTTTGTCTTTATGTTAGTCACCATGGACGCCAGTGTCTCTCCGTGTGTTCATTAGATATATTGGCCCCAAGCTATGATCAGTAGGCATGTAAAATCTTTCAAAGATTCAGAGTTTATCTTCTCAAATTTCTTGGGTCTTCTTTGCCAAAGTTTTTATCATGCCAAAGCTACACATAAAAAACTGAGAAAACTTTTGAAACTCCTATCATAAAACCGTGGTCAAAATTGCACGGGGACATGTTTTCTGGGTGACTTGTGGCCACTACGTCATGTTATCACCATTTTCCTCTTTATCTGTGATATCTGTGATTAACTGAGCCTTTCCTTTCATGGCTGAATCAATAATAATGATTGCCAAGCCTTTAGAACATGTCAGAAACTAGATATAATATTAAATTCCATCTAAGGAAGCCTGATGAGTATCCCTGGTCTTTTTTTTTATGGAAAACTAAGCTTCAGAAATTTTCCATAATTTGTCCAAATGAAGATTCAAGCCCTCCCCTTTTCATTTGAAGCACAACATTGTTTCCTTTCATTCTGTTTTCCTCTGTTAGGATGGGCATTGTGCTGGAAAGAAATAGAGCATGTGGCACATGAAGGACACAGAAGGAAAAACACACCCCACGGGCAGAGGAGGGGTGGAATGAGCAAGTGCATTAAAATATTATTGGAAGTCCAGAGGCTCACAGAAGAGTCCATCGGCTCAGCAGTCCTGGATTTGTTCACTGCATGACACCAAAGCTGAACAAAATACTACTCAGTTAGTTTTGTGGGTTTTTTTTTTTTTCACATGACTTTTAGTTAGAATGAAAACATCTGGAGTTTGGAGTCAATTGTCCAGAACTAGCTGCTGTGCTAATTAATATTCAGTCAAATGGCACTCCACCAAAGTGTCCCTTTCTGTGTCTCTGTTCCCAAAGGTACCAGTGCTATCCTAGCAACTTTGCCCATCGTTAGTGAGCATTCTGACGCCAGAGGTGACACAGGGAGTGGGTGACAAAGAGCCTGCAACATGACTTTCTGACTGAGACTAAGAGCATTCTCTTAGAGGAAGAGATAAAAACCAACTCAGGAGCAGGAGTGATGCTGCAGAGTGGATGTGGAGATTCCTTCCTGCGGTGAGGTGGATTCTCTGGTCTCTCCAGCATAAGAAGACTGTGAGTTCCAGAATGGCTTTGTGCTTGCATCTTGTCAAAGAAGTTGGGAAGGGTATACAGAATTAAGACTTCTGCATTTTGATCATATGACCACCTCTCGCAGCTCCTCTCAGATTCGGTCCTAACTCTCTACTCTGCCACCCGTGTTCTTTTTTCCCTCCATAGAATTTAATACGAGCTGTCCAAATAGCACTATCAGCACTGGTTAACCTAATACGGCATACACCCTTAAAGAAAAGGGACTGTTCCTTTCCCAGCAGCTCTCACATACCGATAGCTCCTTGGTTAGGGGAGGTATTTCGTGCTCACTTAAACTCTCCATGCTGAGGGTCCCATCTGGCTTGAGTTGGAACAGGCCTTGTGCATTCTGACACAGCTGCTGTGAGTTCCTGTGTGCAATTGCCCTGCTCGCTGGAGAACATTTCCTTGTAGTTACCTACTACCTCTGACTCTTACAATTGTTCAACCTCCTTTGTAGACTATTCTGGCTTAACCACAATTTCTCCTACTGTAGAGCCAAAGCAGGTGGCAGAAATGTTTAGGCACTGTCACTGCCAATAAGAGTCTGCTCAAATGATTCTGAATCTGCCTCACTCTGTTCTCATGGCTTGGAGTAGTCTATATTTCATTCCCACTTCAAAAGGCATGGATTGAACAGAGGTTTATACAGATCCCAACACCTCAACAGATCATTTTACCCAAGTCACTGACTTGGTGATTCACACTGTAGACTCACATTGTCTAGTACAGCAGCGTCTTGAAATGTTGATTGGTCAGAATTCAGATGCACTGTATGGGTAAAGTGTATACTAGATTCCAAAACATGATATAAAGTCCACCATAGTCTTAAACTGGTTGTGAAACAGTCTTAATTTTTAAAGAAGACATGAAAGTTGAAGGGGGACTAGTTGAGAAGAATGGGTTCAACAGTTGGTTGAAGCAGACAAAAGAAGATGTAGGGGATAAATATGGTCAAATATATTTAGTAGATATATAAAATTGTCAGGAAATAAAAAAATTAATAAAAACTCATTTAATATGTGATATTGAAATTATTCACCCATTTCTCACTTCTTATCCTGTTTTCTCTCTCTCTCTCTCTCTCTCTCTCTCTCTCTCTCACACACACACATCTTTTGTTTTTGAAGCCCAGTATCCCTTTGCAGCCCAGGATGGCTTCAAACTCTCCCTTGTAGCCAAGGATGATCTTGAACTGCTGATCTTCCTGCCTCTGGATTGCTGGCATGCTCCACTGTGCTTAGTTTTATTTACTTCTGGGGTTTGAACCCATGGCTTCATGTATAACAGGCAAACAGTCTATACCTGCAATCTTCTTTATACCCTTTAACGTGGCTATCGAAAATTTAACATTATTGGTGTGAGTTGTGTTTGAAGGTATAGTACATTTCTATTGTGCTGTATTGATACAGAATTTCAAATATCACTTCCATCTAATTACATAGCTACTGTTTACTGGCATGCAGATACCATGGTACTGATACTATAATGCCAATACCATGAGCATAGGTTTTAGTACAGCAACCTTGCCATCTAAAGATTACTAGCTTCATTTTGCAAATGAAGAACTTGGGCCAAAAGAGAACTTGAGGTATCCATTTGTTTCAAGACAACAATAATGATTGAGCATCAACTGTCTGCTTGCTCCACATTGCTCAGACTTGAAAGTCTTAGATTTGGGGCATAACTCCGAGTGACTTGTTTGAATAAAAGCCACTCCAGGCCCACTTGCTTTAAACCTCTCTTTCCTTTAAACTGTTCTGTTCACCTACAAGTTTCTCAGTGTCAGGAGGTAGGATTTCCAGTCACTTTCAGCATTTCAACTTCTCCTTTAAATAGGAACTGACTGTGAGTACAAGATTATTTTAGATAGAAGTGGAGTCAGGGTCTGAGTTTGACCTATTGAAACTCTCACCATGTGCAAAGTTCTTCCAGCAAAAACTGACACTTGAATGGCCTATGAGTGTAATAAGCTAAAGTGTCCTGGACCAGGTATTTATATGTGTTAGCAGCAGGCAAATTCAGAGAGTCAAGAGGCAGGAATTGCATGTGGCACATCTGAGTTGAAAGGCAATGAGTTCTTATAATGATAACAGGCATCATGAAAAGGGAGGCAGGTCTGATAGCAAGATCTGAACAGGCAAAGCTATAGTTAGGCTTTATGCTCTGATTCGTAGAGTTGGGCCTTGAATACAAAGGAAGAAAGCATGAAATATGGTTTACATTTAGTTATAAAGAGTTTTGTGTTCATCCACCTAAAACACTGAGGAAGTGCTCTACTTTGAATATGAATTGCCCCCTAGCCCCTGCCTTAGAATCACAAGTTTGAACACGTGCTTCCCAGATAGTGCTGTTTGGGGAGGTTTGAAACCTTTCAGACTATCTAGTAAAGCTGAGTTACTGTAAGTGGACCTTGAGGGTAATGTCTACTTTGGATTCTGGGCTGAACCCTTTGCTTCATGATATACCGGTAAGGCTGAAAACAAATCACACTGGAAACTCCTGTCACCATGAACCAGACCAATCCATCTGCCATGCCTTCTCTTCCACGTTGGACTGTGCCCTCTGAAACTTTGAGCCAAAATAAACCTTCCCCTTGCTAAGCTGTTCCTGTCAAATAAATTATTTGTCACAATGATGAGAGAAGTAATTACTATAAGCAGGTGCACCTAAACCATCTTTCCCCTTTGAAGAGTAAGATAACTGAGGCATAAAATTCAGGTAACATTATAGCACACAGTTGGTAAGGGTGATACAGTTGGAATTCCTTTCTAGATACTAGATTCGTTATCTACTGCTCCATACCATGATTCCAGAAACTCAGCAACTTAAAATAATGCATACTTATCATCTATAGTTTTACAGACTGAATCAGTCTTGACTGAACTGGATCTTTGCTCATGGCCTCAAAGGCTGCAATCAAGGGATGCCTGGACCACATTGTCATCGGGATGCTTATGGGAGAAGACATCTATCTCCAAGTTTTTCTGATTTTTGGCAGAGTTTATTTCCTTGTGGCTGTTACTGAGACCTCTGTTTCCTTGCTGGCTGTCAACCAGGGTCCATTCTCACCTACTAGGGACCACACTCAGACTATTTTTAAAGTGGCTTCAAGAGCACAGCAGATTCTTCAAGACCAAAAGGATTCTCCTTGACTTACTATGGGATTTGTCTTGACAGGTTCACAAAAATCATCAGATGAATTTTTAATTTTTGTGTGTGTCTGGCTTATGCATGTGTGAGCATGTATGTTGGACAGTGTGAGTCCACCATGTATATATGTATGGAGGGCAAAGATTGATGTTTACTGTCTTCTATCACTTTTTATCTTATTTCCTTATATGTTTATTTTTGAGGCATGATCTCCTACTGAATCTGGGGAATGTCATTTCTGTTGAACTGGCTGACCAGTGAGCCCCTGGGATCTGTCTGTCTCTGACTCCCAAGCACTGGGGACTCAAATGCATATTTCAATGCCTTGCTTTCATGTTGGTGCTGAGATCTGAACTCAGGTCCTCATGCTTGTCAATAAGCACTTCAATAACCACTTCCTTGTCAATAGCCACTTCCCTAGTTTCAAAATTATCAGTTGAAGACACCAGAATACACATGACCGACTGAACATCATAGCTTAGAACTTAGCACTCTGGAGCATCAGATCTTCACTTTCATGTGTGGTTCTCTGGGGAGCGGCAACTCGCTGTCATTTCTTAGTATTTTGAAAGATTACCCTACTCTATGCCACTAAACTGGGAAAATGAAAATGCAAACATAGGTTTACAGCAGGTGTCACCTTTATACTATCAATGAAGTAACATCTAGGTTCCTTTTGTGTGAAGTAACCTAGTCATGGAATTGATCCCTTCCCCGTTGCTGCATTTTCCAGGTCGGAAAAGGTCACATGTTTCAGCTAGTCTCAAGGGGAAGGAATGAGACATCACTTATGAGAAGTCCTATGAGAACTGTTCCTATCAGTGTGCATGCCAGTCATAGGAGAGAGCTGAGTATACTATTGTGCAGAACCAGCAGAGCCTGCTTGCGTCTTCCTGCCACACATTTGCATTCTACTGCAAAGAAGTCATAAAACCAGCTGAACCTATGAGCACCGAGCTAGAAGTGCCTGCTCTTGAGCCCCCTTTACCACTGGGTGTTTGCCAAGGAGTGGTATAACCAGATCATATAATAGATTCATTTTTAGGTTTTAAAGAGTTCTCCACACTGCTTTCTATAGTGGTTTCATGAGTTTGTATTCCCACCAGCAGTGAATGAGAGCTCCCGCTTCTCAACATCCTCACCAGCATTTGATTTCATTTGTTCTCTTGATCTTAGCCAGTCTGGATGGCTAAGATGAAATCTTAAAATGATTTTGATTTGCATTTTACTAGTTAATAAGAATGTTGAACACTTTTTAAGGTGTTTCTTAGTCATTTTTATTTCTTTTTTTTAGAACTCTCTATTCAGACTCAGAGTCCATATTTTAATTGGGTTATTGGTCTTCTTGATTCATTGTTTTAATAGTTCTTTTATATTCTGGATGTTAACCCTCTATCAGATGTGTAGCTGGTGAAGATTTTACCCAGTAAGTAGAGGCTGAAATTGTTTTGCTTCCCCTAGCCCTTGGAGTCCTGTGCCTCAAATGAGCCATGAACCTAAGAAAACATACATTTATCTCTTCTTTCCTATTTCTGAATCACTTTCTGACTGACTAGGTGTATGGAGGATGTTTCCTCTTGGTACCATAGTCTGCCTTTTAGTTGTTATTTGGAGACCCTGCTTTAATTCAGAAAATCTTGGAATGCTAGGTTAGCTTCCAGAGATTCCTCAACTTGGCCTGTGCCTATCAAAATGGATTTCTTGGAGGCCAATGGGAATCATATATCTATGATTATCTATAGAATCTATTCTACGATCTTCAGAAGGTGCCCATAGCAGAGTAAGCCTAGATCCAATTTGTTTTTTCATTTTCCTCTTTCACCTCTCTTTTTCTCATTCTACCTCTTGGCCCATGGTGAAGTCGTAGGATGACCTTCATCAAGGTCCAGGTGACTTATGATAACCTCTTCTCTTCTGGCGTCCTGAGGCTGCTATATTAGGCTGAATTCCTTTTAACCATGGCTATGTTATTAGGCTTAATACATTTACTTTGTGGGTAAATGATAGTATAGAGGAGAACTCCATAGCAGAAGCCTTTATCTAGGTGATATAGAGTGTGTGTAACCATCAGTTTGTTACCTGGGTTGCAGGAGGAAGGCCTCTGCTTTATCCAGAAGGATCCAAAATTAGCAGTATTCTCCAAAAAGAGGATGCCAAAGAGGGAAGAAAGAAAATTACTTCTGTCCCTTAGTTGCTTGTGGTAAAAACTTCAGTTTTTGCTGCTACTGTTAGTGCTGGTTCTGCATATTGAATATTTAGACAGTCTAAGATATATATATATACACACACATATATGTATGTGATACACATATATTCATAGGTGGCACACACACACACCACATGCATATGAATCTTTGCCTGTCACTTTTGCAGTCTGCCTCGGGAGCTTGTATTTTTTCATTTCTTAATGAATTAATAACCTTGATTTGCTTTTGCATAACTTATATGACCACCTGGCCTCAGTTGTTTCTAGTTGGGGCCATCTGATTGGCACTGATATCTTTCTAGATGATAGATCTGCCTTGTGCTGACCAATTCTGTCCCTTAAATCCTATGTTTTATTGTAGTATTTTTTTCTAGGTATTTTTGAAGCCAAGAATGATGAGGGCCAGTGAAAAATACAATTGATATCTATTTGTATTAATGCATCATAGTTTTCTTGACTCCTGCATTGCCTGGAGTGTTTCACAAATAGGGATTTAATCACCTTAGTGTGGGAATGGTGATCTACAGCAACTTTTTTGAGAGCTAGATCTATGGGTTTCTATTTTGAATATTTTTGAAGTTGTAATTTCACATATGTACCAAAATATGTATTCTCATAGAAACTTTAAACTTTAAAGTATTTTATTATCTTTATTTTATGTGTGTGAGTGTATTGCTTGCATGTAAGTATACCCATGTCATGCAATGCCCATGGAGGTCAGAAGAGGGTGTCAGAGCCTCTGGAACTGGACAGTTGTTGACTACCTTGTAGGTGCTGGGTATCGAATCAGGGTCCTCTACAAGAGCAATCAGTGCTCTTAACCACTGAGCCATCTCTTCAGCCCCAAGAAACTTTCAAGACCTTTAACATGACTACAATTTATGAAAAGACAACCATAATTTCAGTAACTACTTATACAGATTGTTTATGATCACATCAAAGTCAATGAGTAATTATGGAGACAAAGGAGGAAAGAAGTAGATTAAAGCATGAAAGATGTTTCCCATCCAAATGATGTCACTACACTGTGTACTAGGAATGGTTTTTACAGTGGTTTGCACAGCAAAGAAAAAAAGTAATGGATAAATTGAATCATCATAGAGCCCATATTAGCATTAGTATGCTAAATTCAAAATAATTTATTCCACAGCAGTCAGGATCACATTCATTTTGTGAGTTGAAATTTGGTTTGAGCAAAAGAATCTTATCTATCACACTAAATTAATGCTGTTAATTTAAATATTATTGGCTTTGTTTATATTTTATTTGTGACTTTGTTTTGATTTTATCATTGTGTAAGAGTTACAAGTATAAGGAATATATATTTAATTTATGTCTCTACATATTTTAGCATGTCAGGGTAAAAGAGAAAAACATAAATACCTACTGACTCTCCTTATCAAGTATCTCCAGGTGGAACCCAAACCTCCACTTTCCTTGTAATTGTCTCTCTGGGCCTCCCCACTCTTGGAAATCAGTGTTCTAGATCAGAAGTCTCCCTTATTTAGGCCAATGAATGGGCCCAGAGTTTGTATAGGAATCACACTTTCCAAGGCTCAGAGTTTATGGATTGTCTGGAGTATTATAAATTCTCTAAGTGTTTCATTTTAACCCAGTCTTCTGAAGTGATCAAGCTTGCTAATGGCTGGTTCTTATGATGCTAGTAAGCTTCTTTCCTTCAAAGAAATACTGTACCCAGACTCAGAGTAGACACACAATGATGGTGTGACCTGGGCCTGAACCAAGAGGAGGAGGTCTATCCATGTGACACTCTCAGACTGCCGCCGCAGGCTGCACTCCAGTCCCACGCTGTAGAGAAGAAGCTGGACCAGCCCATGTAGTGCTGCTCACTACAGATCCTGGTCTCTGAGACTAAAGGAACGGGCGCTCCTGGTATTTAGTCATGGAGAGCAATGCTCATACTGGTACTTGGAGCATCATCTTAACTTTTAGCCCTGTAGTACGTGCATAGAAGAAAGGCGACTCTGAGTGTCTTCATCTGCCTCCTTTTGGACAGAAAACTCTGAGGTTCAAGTGCCTCTGGATGAAACCTTGGAAGGAAAATGGAAGTTAATAAGGACCGTTTGAGGTAAATATTGTCATACCAGTGTCCAGAGGACTTCTCCTCTTCACATTGTGATAATCTTAAACCCAGCTCCAACAGCTTTCAGAGTTTACGACTCTCCCTCTTCACTTAAGGGATCTGAGTCTGTTTTGGGTCTTTCCTGTTTTAGAAGTCTCAACTATTAGAAGGATTCTCTATGAAAGAAAGCTTTTTTTTTTTTTTTTTTACCTCTTTCTCTTGCAGGTTCTGGGACTTTTATTCCATCACTCACTGAGAATGGGGACTTCATGCTTGAGGAGGAGGATTATGTGTTTCCATCATCATCCCTGGTCTCTATGGGTTAGGCTCCAGTAGCAATTCACCCTAATTATGGCAAACAAAAATGACTCCAAATCCTGCCATATGTTACTTGAGGTTGTGGACTAACTGAGAACCATTGGTGGAACACCAGAGATTTTGCCTATCTTCCTGCAGAAAGACAGTACGAATTTCTTTTCTTATTTATTTGTTTCATATGTGCTTCTTCATAAGTTCCCATCCTTGGACAATTATACTTTTGAAAAGATCAATTATACTGCCCTAGCCAATTCAATATTAAATTATGGTATCTATGTTACTTTATCTAAGAACCCTATACTCAGCTGACTTCTAAACCAGACTTCTAAAAAGTCAGGAGTGTAATCCAGGAATACACGTTTATTGGGCAACTATTAAGTTGTATTAATGTATTAATAAGTATATCCATTATGTTTTCTCTGATTATTTCAACTACCCTAGAGGATCAGAATTAACAAGTCCACTTTACAGGTAAAAACATTAAGTCTCAAAGAAATTACTTAGGAGGAGGAACTAGAATTTTAGCATGGATGAATTCTGCTCTCAAGTTCCTAGAACCATTCTGTCTCTGTGAGTGCTCCGTAGCATTCTTGGACGAAATTCTGTGATGTACTGTTCTGGAGCAGCGTGAGGCACTGCTCCTGTCACCACTAAAGCTACACAAATTGTGCCACACACAGACATGCTTTCAGCAGGCTGTCGGCCAAGTGCCCAGGGAGCCTGCACCGCAGCTCCGTGGATGACCTTGCAATGCTTTTTGGATTCCCATGAAACCTGAGCACCTCTGTTAAGCACTCTGGATATTGGCCAGACTTCTTTCTACTTGTCTTATTTGAGTTGTGGCTGTGATAAAACCTCTGCTTCAGGGAGTGAGAAGACCAGATGCTGAGCTCAGGATTCTAGAACAGTTTAAGATGCTGTGCCCTCCAGACCATATTTTGTCATTTCCCTTCCGCTGGTGAGTCTATATTCTCCAAATCTTTGCAGTCCTCACATCTTTGGAGGTCATGTCAGTAGCATAAGCTTAGGGCAATTACCTTTAAAGTTTTAAGTGGAGGTCTCACCGGCCTGTTTAAAAAGTCCCAAAAGGTAAGTAGTTGGAAAAATAATATTGACTTCTGCAATTAATTATTCTAATTTGCATGATACATATTTGCATCTCCTTTTCCTGTCTATTTTAGATTGAACTCTCTTTTCAAGAAAATAATGACATAACACTGAAAGATCACCCTGAGAAACTGGCAAGTGACTTCAGTGATGACGTCTTTAACATTTCTGCAGATCTTACCACTTTTATTCTCTGCCAGCCCTCTCTTAGTGCCACGCTTCTGGCTGGATTCGCAATTGCCCATGGTTTTTCTTTCTTTTAATAATTTGTAACAGAGATGGTTGTAAGTAGTTTAGTATGTTAGGCAATTTCCTTAATACCCTGGAGCCGCGTCATCAGAATTTCCTGATTTGTGCCCATTCACAGTCCTCAGGCTTTCTCTTATCTAGGTTTTGACAACAGCAATTTGGGTAGCGATTCCATTACTTCTTAATTGCTTTGATTTCTTTCTTATATTTTCCCTCCCCTCACTAAAGACAAATTTAGAAATTGAGCTCACTAGCTCCACTGTTTCAACCCGCCCTTCTTCCTGGGCTCCTTCCTTTCTTATGACCTGAGCTGAGGTCCCATGAAGACCTAATTAAATCACTGTTCTCTTCAAAGGTAGAGAAACTTGACTTCGTCATTTAGGCTTTTTATTATTTATTTATTTATTATTTTTTTTTGGAGACAGGATCTTAGGAGGTAGCCTAAGCTGACCTTGAATTCATGTTCCCGTCTCAGCCTCTCAGTTGCTGGGATGATAGATATGTGCCACCATGTCAGATAGACTTTTCCTTTTACTAATCTTTACTAAGAAGTTTAAGAAATTCAGTGTGGTGGTTCACTTTTGCAAGTGTAGCCCTTAGAAGGCTGAGGCAGGAAGATTTCTACAAGTTCAAAGCCAGCCTACCCTACATAGTGAGAATTTGTCTCAGGAAAGAGAATTTAAGATAAAGAAGAGCATTTAAACACACACACACACACACACACACACACACACACACACACACACACAACTTCTTTCTGCCCCTCACACATTTCTTTGCCAGGTGCTTTCAGCCTCTTCCCTGACGCTGTGATGATTTAACCAGACAGCACTGATCAAAGATAGCCAAAGTCCAAACATACCATGGTTATCAACATTGTGCTTTAAACTGTAGCTTTCAAAATAGCCTTGTTTCATTTATGTAGGCTTTGTGTTTTCATTTGCTTGGTTCTTTCTCAGTCATAGAAGATTTATTTTAAAAAGCTCTGTCCTCTACTTCACAAAGCGTCAGAAGTGGAGAAGGTAGACAAATCCAGTAACACTAAAATCACCTTCATTTTCTGTTCAGAGATAGATATTGTATTACAGACGAAGACAACATCTCCGTGTGATAAACCAAGTATTTCTGGGAAAACTTGCTTTCATTCTGAGAGGTCTTGTGTGTTTAGGAGGTTCTCTCTCTCTCTCTCTTCATTTAGTAACTGAGAATGATGTTACCTGTTCTTCACATCTGCATGAGATCAGCCAACATCTTAGCCAACCCCAGCTGAAACTTCCAAACATCTGGAGGAGGCTTGGGACTGTGAGCAGGACTCTGGACACTCCTGCTATTCTCCTTCCTTCTGGCTTTCATCCTGACACTTGGCCCTGGTGCACACACCACCTTGGTGGTTCCTCTTGTAAACTGAGCCTGGTGGTGCAGACCTCTAACTGAAGTGAGCTCTGGAAGGAGGGTCACGGGTCTCCGCGGAAAGTTGTTGGACAGGTCCCAGACTGTGTTATGAAACAAATCGTTGTTTCCAGGGTGGAACAGTCCAGTTGTTGAATGATCTGTGTTACATGGTTGCATACAAGCAAGACAAAAATACAACAGTCTTAATTTCTGAGAAAGTCCATTTTCTGAGTTCAAGAATGAATTATTAGAGAAGAGGTGGTATCTCATTGATGGGAGATCTGTTGGAGAAAGTACAACTGTTTTCCAATGGGGGCATTTACTCACTTGGAGGAGTTAGCTGTGTAATTTAGACTGAAGAGTAGGAGTCCATGGTTTGTCATGCTAACAGCTGTTCATTTGTGAAGATCCTAAGGTACATTTCCCCAATGTCCTTCTTTCTCTTTCCCAACTGAATTTTTGCTTCCTTGACCTTTAAAATCTCATTCGATATCCCTGGACCCTGATATCTGGAGGTCTGCCCTTTGCATGGTGTTCTCATTTTCCCCAAGACTGCTTGGCCCAGCCCTGGCCCTTTGTCTATGTGTCATCCATCAGGTGATCATTTCTGCTTCTTATATGAAATCTTAAAGATGATATCCATCAAACAAGCAAACAAGTAATTGAAAGCTCAGGGTCCCTAACATTCACCTAGTGTTTCATGTTCACCTACATCACAAGGAAGAGGCCTGTTACATGACAGTTTGTACCTCACTTCTCAAACTTTTCTCTGCTTCTTTTAAATCATGAACTTAACTCAAAGACACAAAAATCCAAATGCCATGCCTTACTATTGCCTGGGGCTGATTTTTCCCCAGAGGACATACTTGGATGTATCTGCAGATAGTTTTGGTTTTCATAATTAACAAAAAGATGCTACTGACTTCTTACGGATTAAGGCCAGTGTTATCAATATCAACCCTATAAAGCACTGGGTAGAACCAAGAATGAAGAATCATCTGACCCTAAAGCTCAGCAGTGTTGGAGGTGAGAGCCCTGATGTAAAGGGAGAATTTAGTGAAAATCGTGTGTTTATGTGTGTGTGTGCGTGTGTGTGTGTGTGTGTGTGTATGTGTGTGTGACAGAGTGGTCACACACATACACACACTCATATATCTTTATACAGCAAGCAAATTTTCTTCCTTAGAGTGACTTGAATTTATTTTCTTTTTATTCTACTCAGCATCAGTCAATGTAAGTCCACAGGTAGAAGCAGACTTTTATAGCTGCACCTGCTGGAGCGTGTATAATGTACTGCCCTCTAACTTTCTGCTCCTCAAGTCAGACCTCTGTGTTGTACCACGATGTCCTAGCCATAGAATTTCCTTGGATTACCTTATATACAGCAAAATATTTTGTGAGATATTATCTGTACTAAGAATAGGATAAGACTCTTAGGATACAAAAATAACTTCATGGTCTCTTCTGTCAAAGAAACTAGTGAGAGAGCCAGCAATTAGCTACAAGATTATACTCTGATAAAATAGGGCTGAACAGATAAGGGGGAAGAACACTGTTGTCAGGACTGGGGCCAGAGAGTACTCATCATGAAAGGCAAAATCTGAGTTAAGTTTAAAGAGCTGTTAGTGGTGGTACATGTCAACTGGGCAGAGGGATGGTTCATCACGGGAAAGCATGGAGTAAGGTGGTGTATCTGTCAGGGTTCTCCAGGAGAACAGAACCAACAGGATGAACAGAGATGTAGAAAGGGAAGCATTTATGGGAATGGTTCACTCAAGTGAGGGAATCAAGAAGCCCCTTAATATTCTGTCCACAAGCTGGAGAACCAGGAAAGTCAGTGGAATTCAGTCCAGGTCCCAAAATGTGAGACAGGAAGATGTATGGGCAGGGCTGCTAGTGTAAGTCTTAGAGCCTGAAGACCTGAGGACCCCATCTCTGATGACCCGGGGTTTCATAGGCGGAGAGCGTGTGCTTCTTTGACTCTTGTTTTTCCTGGACTTTCAGTAGATCAGATGACATCCACTCACACTGGTGAGAGTGGATCTCCCTTCCTCAGTCTGATTGTTTGTTCAAATGCTAAGCTTTCCACCCACCGTGTCTTCCTTAACTCAGTTAAATTACTACCGTGCGCAGGCTTTTAATAGGGCTGGCTGCCCTATGCTTTCCTTGGTTTTTAGCATTGGATTGCAAGTTGACAAGGTAAGAGTTACTATGGGTGGAAACACAAGGCAACACTTAAGACAACAACATAAATCAGTTGCAGAGTTGCAAGAGATTCTCTTTATCAGGTACAGCTGATTCGTTCATTCCTCTCTATCCTTTGTTCATTAAACCACTCACTTGTTCAGGAAGTATTTGTGATATTACTAGGTATTATGTAAGTTTAAATCCTAACTCCAGCGCAAATGTTGATAAGATACTCAAGGTCCATAAGCCTTAGTATTTTTTTGTTTCTTTATGAAATAGAAATATAAATAGAAACTCCCTTTCTGTGGCCTCCTACAAAAACTAAATGAGCTAATGTTTTAAAACACAGTGAAGACAAGACAATCTCTGATTTACTGAACACACCACCACAACGACCATGACCACAAACACAACCACTGTCATCGTCGTCATCATCATTATTGTTACTGAGGTGGTTCTCACCCTGTTCTCCCAAGTGTGTGCTTTCTGTACTGGGGTTCTCCAATGTTACCCATGTAGTGAGGAGGCTGCCAGACAGGCATAGACTATTTTGTGTTAAGTCTGCCTATTGTTTTCAAGTGGGACCTGAACAGAAGCGCTTGCTCAGCCAGCGGTTTGCATGCTCCCTCACCTTGGTGAGCTGCTAAAAGGTAGGGAGGAAATTGCCCACGGCCCCATTTACACTTCTTCAGTCTTTGCTCTCTTCAAGGGAAATCAAATTGCTGCAGAAATAGAGCTTGGCATACAAGATCCCAGCACACTCTCTCAGTGACGCCTCGCTGCACATCATGCTCATTGCATTACCTAGACTGGAAAGTGATCACCACACTCCCATCCCAACATGTTCCTTCCATGAGCTATGTGCTGAAGTAAATTCTCTTTGGTATGGAGCTATGACAGACTAGGTTGTAGTAATGCTAGGAGGCTGAAAAGATCACTTCTCAAGCTGACTTCCATATGACTATAAATGGATTCCAGATTTGTTTTCAGAGTTGGCTAATCCCATCCCTTCCTGTGCACAGGGGAATAATGAGGGCTCCAGACACATTATCAGGCTCACAGATGGTGGGATGTCACATGTTTGGAACTTCTTAAGAAAGGATCAGTGCCGTTGTCCTCTGGTGCTTCAGCTTGGGATATGCCTGACAAGTTGCTGGAATGTTCTTTGTGGGGATAAAAACGACTTTCATGTGACCTTTACCAATTTACAGACTCCCTGCCATGCCCAGATACACATAGGCACATTGTTAAACAAAGACACCTGAAAAAACCAATGACATTGTACCAAATCAAGTTTCAGTCTCGTGATGTGGAGACGGTGGGACGAAATCTTTGAACAGAAATGAAAGGTGTTTAAGGTCTCTAACTTCCCTTGAGAGTCTTATAGAAACAAACTAAGGAAATAAAAGCTATTAACATATCACTTTGGATATTCTTGTCCTTCTGAGATTCTGCTATCTGTCTAGAGCTGTCTTTCTTAAACTTTAACAAGCATTGGAATTATGTTGAGGGCTTGATGAAATCTATACTGCTGGCTCTACCAGAGGACCCAGATTTAGGTGATCTGGATCCATGCCTAATATTTTCATTTTAAGAAGTTTCCAGATGATTCTGATACTGCTGGTCCATGGACCAGTTATCTAGAAGAAATATATAGGCCTAAAATAGGTCAACAATGAGAGCTAGTTACCCTTAAATGGGAAGACCCAGCTAAGATAAACAGAGGGACATCTCAGTTGTCAGGCAACAAGAGTGGAGGCTCTCCTTCCATAGCTTGTGGTGAAACTGCCACCTGGGCCTTTTGTGCTATTAAGTCATGGACACTAGACTAGGGAATTCTGTTTCTGTTCCTTTAGAATACTGTCGCATTCAGTGCTTCATCTACCTTTCCAATCAAGCCAGCCTCTGGGTTGGTCTCTGGCCATCCTGGCAGCTTTCAAGAACAGGCTTGAAGTGCTAGGTAGTCATTCCTCTTCTCTCTGATGCCCTACTGTGGATGTAGCACATGGTCTGACCTGTCTGCTGAATACAGGAATAAGTAGGTCCTTCCATCTTCTTCTCCTCCCAGGTAGATGGATGGGTTTTGTGACCTCAGGAGACAGTTGTGCTTGGCAAGAAGAATTAAAGGGAACAGAAAGCAAACATTCAGAACCTACATCTGTGTTCATATTGCTTCCTACCTGTGTTGCATAGCTTTAGCTGTGAACTTGATACACCTCAGAATAGGGAATCACAATTGAGGGTTTTCCTCCATTGAATTTGGCCTATAGCTGTGTCTGTGGGGAATTTTCTTGATTGTTGAGTGATGTGGGAGGGTCTAGCCCACTGTGGGTAGTGCCAACCCTAGGTAGGTGATCTTGTATTGTATAAGAAAAAGGATGAGCACAGGCCAGAGGCACAAGCTGGTAAGCAGCATTCCTACATGGTTCAGCTTCTGCTTCTAGGTTCTTGGCCTGAGTTCCTGCCCTGACTTCCCTGGTGATAAACTATGACCAAAGAGATCTAAGATAAAATAAACGCTTCCTCCTCAACTTGGTTTTGGTCAATGGTTTCATCACAGCAATTGAAGGCAAACTAAGATACTGCTTTTAATATATGTCTTATTGTTCCTGAACTGTTGAAATGCCGCCAGCCTTAAATTAGAAGGTCATATGCATTTGAATCTTTAAGACTATTTTGGCTTAAGTAAGTTGAGTTAACAGCAGAGATCATGGTGGAAAGGTGTGCAGAAGTCCTACTGAAGAGAGCCACATAGGCCACCTCCAGAGTTTTGCACATAGATTAGCAAAACAAGCGATGAAAGGTCTGGGCTGAGGAGTGAGGCCAGATCAAAAGTCATGTCTCCAGTATTGCTTATTAATTAATTTTTATAAAAGTAAAATTATCATCTCAGGTCTGTGAAAAAAAATGTAAGATAAATACTTCCTGCCAACAGACATTATACTATTCTACAAACATACATTCATCAACTTCATGAATAAGTCACAATTCAAAGAGAACCAAGGTCTCATACAGATGGCATAGAAAGTCTTTAGATAGTGCCCTTAATATTAAAGGAGGTTCAATACCTGGGGCAAAGGCAGGCAATTTCATTAGAAGAGAAAGAAAATCTAGTAGATGCATACAAAGTAGGAAGCATCTGAGTAGAAGGGAGAAAGCAACAGACAAGGACAATTTTTAAATACATAGTTAATTCCTAGTAGAGATCTCAGTGAAACAACCACACAGTTAATTAGAAATTGATGGTCTCATTTTGATTGTAAAGGAATAAGTTCGGAAGTGCAAACTCTTCAAATTTCTTTAAGAAGTAAGTGATAGACCTAAGAGTGAAATCCAGCTGCATTTCAAAGTTCATGCTCATCACTCCGTTGCTGACCACCTCAACACTCGACAACAGAAAGATGGCCTCAATCTAGACTTTTTTCAAGCAGTAACAGAGAAGAGCCAAATATTAGCAGATTCTTATGGAAAGTCTGATGTGCTGTACAAACTCAGATCAGGACAGGAGACGTAATTTACATCCAGAAGGCACAAGGAAGATTTTTATGAGAGTGTTTGAGTTGCTTTTGTGGTTGAGGTTGAGTGACTCCGTTTGGGTAGATAGAACTACCAAGGAAAAAAGAATCTGGAATTTTATGGCAGGGAAACCTGTAGAACACAAGCATTCGGGTAGGAGATTAGGGTGCAGGTAACGGATAATGAGGATTTTCAGAGGTCACTAGGTAGGAAAGTATTTTGAAGATTATATTGAAGCCATTGAAGCAGGCTGTGTGTGTGTGTGTGTGAGGGAGAGAGAGAGAGAGAGAGAGAGAGATAGAGAGAGAGAGAGAGATACTGAGTCATTGTTCTGTAGGCAAAACAGAGTCAGTATCCATGTCAGTTCAAGAAGTTTGGCTGAGGGAAACCTGACATGGCCAAAGCCAGCACTGGAGAACTCAGTGCCATGGTGGTGTTCTGGAACCTCAGCGCTTTTCACTAATGCAAACAGTGGGTACAGTGGATGAGGTCCGAGATGAGAATGAGGGCCACTGAAGAGACTGTATAAATAATTTGAGGTTTTAATTAGGAAAACAACCCTTTTGAATTCTTGAGTAATATCAGATATAAGAACGATAATGCCATTTGCACTGGGGAATGCCAAATGCTGGGAGGAAATCAGTGAAGGGGGAAGTGAATGAAGTGAGGATTGTGGAAAACTCAGGGTAGCTCAGTCACCTCACTTCATGGCTTTTTCTTGTTCAAAGCCCCTTTGTAATAGAAACAAATTCTCACAAAACTGGGGTTATGCACTCTCACCAGACTGACAGCTCAGAATAGTTTGTTTCTAGACACATTGCTGACCCTTCCATTCAAGAGTGGTGGCAGACACAGAGGAAGTGGGCCCACACTATCTCCCCTAACACCCTGAGGCTGAGGGTGGAGTTCTGATAGTTTTGATTCACTCATAACTGGGTTTATCTGTGATTATTTTACCATGAGTAGTTCAGCCTTCAGTACTGATCCAGATGAAAAACATATCTTCCCCAACATCTTGATTGAGTAAGTCTTAGGCAATGTATGACACATTCCTTAAATGTTTGAATATTACAAAGTGGATGATGGATAGCAAGAGACTCCTGATGTGTGTGTATGTGTGTGTGTGTGTGTGTGTGTGTGTGTGCATGTGTGTGTGTGGAGAGAGAGAGAGCGCAATTCATGACTCATGAGACTGGTAAAGAACAAACTTGGTTACAACCAACAGAGTTCGGTACCATCACCAATGTCCCAAGGTTGAGGAGCAATTTCAACCTTCCAAATATTAGTTTCCATGAACAACAATTGAATACTTGATCTCATTCTAAGTTTAACAGTGTTCAAATTGTTTTCCAGTTCAGTTTAATTCTTGACATATAGTTTCAGCAAAGTGCTTTTAAAGATGTTCATCAAGTACCTAACATGTACCAGGAACTGCATTAGATCACTTTTGTGATCAAATTTAATCCTCGGGACAGCCTTGAAGTTTGGAATTCCTGTGCCATCATGCACATACTCACGTGGGAATTTTGAGATGGTAAAGGACTTGCTCAAATTAATAAAGTCTCCCATTTCCAAACCCCTGTTGTTTCTGCTATATGAAGCAATTTAGCAAGTCCCTTTTTCCTTTCATGATGAAGAGCTCCAGAAAATAAAGGAAAAGCAGCAGGCATCCATTATAACCAGGGCCACAGAATCCAAAACGCTGGGAGGTCTCCTCATGGAAAAATGATGCACAGCTTTTTAGGACATCATAAATGCCCTTTGCTTTAGAACAGATGTCAGCAAACTTTACTATAAAGGAGTAGATGGGAATGATTGTAACCTTTGTGCCCTTTTGTCTCAGTGTAACTCAGCTCTATTAGGGTAATGGCAAAGGAGCCACAATAAAGAAGGAGATGAATATGTTGGTGTTCCAATAAAACTTTATTTATAAAAACAAACCAGAGGCTGGATTTGACTCCTGGCTTGATCTGGCCTGGAGGCTATTCTCTGCTACTTCTTCCTTAGCATGAAAGACAGCTTGAAATCGACATCTATCAGGAAGATACTGAGGAATGTTTTTTTTTTTCTTTCTTTCTTTCCCTAAACGTTGGATCCTGGAAGATTATGTGAATGAGAAAACTGGGTATAGAATGTACATGTTAGTAGAAAAACCGAGCATGATTTAGTAAGCATTCATTTGACCTGTGCAATATTTAAGATGCTTCATAACTGCTTACTCTCAAGGATTAGGAAAATTAATACTTTAAACATCTGAAATATATACATTTTGAGAAATGGTCATGGGGGGGGCAATCTCTCCAGCATTTTCCTGTGGTAATCCCTGAGGCTGAGTAAAGGCTGCCCTCATTCTTCAGGCTAAATGAGTGCTGCAGTTTACCTCAGCCTCTGCATGAATCTCTTCCTACCTTTACGTTGCCTACTTGAGTTTGCACTCCATACTTTAAGGATGCTTTATTTTATTTTGTGAATGGTATATGCATGTGTTTACATGTTTGTGCATGTTTGTGTATCTCTCTGTGTGTATATGAATGTGCAGGTGAGTGAGTACACGTGTATGGAAGCCAAATATGAACATCAGGTGGCAGATGGTCATGCTCTACCTTATTTCTTTTTATAAAAATCTTCATTATTTATTATTTTTATTTCGTGTATATGAGTGATTGCCTGAATAAGTCTAAGTGTACCTGTGTTGTACAATGCCCTTGGAGGTCAGAAGAGGGCATCAAATTTCCCTGGAACTGGAATTATGGACAGTTGTTAGCCACCATGTAGTGCTGGGAATCAAACACAGGTTCTCTACAAGAGCAATTAGTGTTCTTAACTTCTGAGAAATCTTGCCAAGTTCCCTTATTTCTTTGTTGAGAGAGGGTCTCTCAGTGGATCTGAAACTTCCAGATTTAGCTGAAAAATCTGGCCAGTGAGCTCCAGTATTCCTTCTGTTTCTCCTTCCCAAGTGTGGGGGTAGCAGATGCATGCCACCATGCATAACTTCTAAAATGGAGCCAGGGGATACAAACTGAGGTCCACATGCTTACATGGCAACCACTTTACTGACTGAGCCATCTCTGTAGCCCTAGTGATATTTATTTTTTAAATCAAAAATTCTGTGTTTATTTTAAGTAGACAACATGGTATTATGAGATACATATAGATAGCAAAATGGTTACTATAGTAAAGCAAATTAACATATCCATCATGAATAATTTAAAAAACACAGTCAAATATACAGATTGAGAATAAAACAGTGGTTACCAGAGAAGGCAGTGTTGTCAGAGAAGGAAATGGGGAAACATATGACAAAGCATCCAAAGTAGCTGGCAAGGATCTTTACAGGTAAGAATTAATTCCAGTTCTAGGTGGGCTCTCAGCTGTCCACATACATTTCTCTTACTGCTTTTCTAATGCTAAAACTTCCATCAGTGAGATAGGGCAATGAAGTGGTGATGATGCTGAAATACACTTCGGATGGAACAACTTTCCAGAGCAGCAGGGACAAAGAAAAGTCAGGACTGTGTATATGGCAGAGATAGAGCCCCAGTGACAACACCAAAGAAGCCAAGTTCAAAATCAAGAAACAGACTTGGCATGGGGATAATGATGAACAGAAGAATGCCTAGCAGGTGAGCAGGCTGAGAGACAGGATCTAGCCAAGTAGGGCCGGATTGGGCTTGGATTCGAGCAGGTCTGTGCAGAACTCTCATCTAAAGGTAGATCATGTGCACAGATCAGCCTCATTCCCCCGAGACCGTTCCTCCCCCGCTTCGCTTCCCTCTCTCTGTGCTAGGTGTTATACATATTGTTTTTGTGCCCTGGAGGATAGGAAATATTTTAATAATGTGCTGGACGTGATTAGGTCAATATTTGTGTCTGCGTCAATATTATACATGTCAGCCTTCTTCCGTGTCAGCTGCCTCCTTCTTTGCTTGGGCTTGCTGCTCAGAGAGAAATGTCACTCTTTGCCTGAGCATGACCTTCCCCTGTTTATTTTCCATTTTTCTCTCTTTCTCACCTTCTTCTATTTTTCCTTCCAAGCCTATTCATATTTCCTCAGTCATAGAGGAAGTAGAACCAACTGCTCCCCGTAAGGAGACGCCCTTCTGCTGGCTTGCTCCCACTTCCTTCACCTACTGTCTCAAGAACCTGAGCCTACGCTTCCCTGTCAACCCTGCTCACCGCCCTTTGCCTCATCCTGGCTGTGGCCCACTGCTGTTCGGAATCTGTGCTCCTCAGACCTCTGTGTGCCACAGTCGTAAGCACCCTGTGGCTATTCTGCAGGTGGCAAATTGTTAGTTAATACCCAATGATCATTAAAATAATAATTTGCATTTGATGCTAATTCTGCATGCATTATCTCATGTATTCGTCTTGATCTTCTTTTCAGAATAAATCCTGTAGATTTTATTTGTGGACAAGGAAATGGATACTGGGAAGGAATGCCCAGGGGCTTTCAGTAACACTGCAGTTCAACTCCTTCCACCTTGAGCTTTACTCATATTGTTAATTCCCTACGAAAATTACTGTGATTTTTTTTTTCCTACTTCTTTGAACTGGGACTTCTCTGTCTCCTTTGCTTGCATATAATCATCCTGCCTTGGTTCCCAGATTTTGTTCTTGGGCTGTCTTCTCTGGACTGGTCCCTTAGGTCCTTTGTTTCTGAAATAGGCTTATAACTGTGTTCACTCATATGATTTTGAATTAGATCCTTCTTCTTTTTGGATGCCATATTCTTTCTTTGACATAGAAGAGCTTTGCATAGCTGATGCATGCTTTTACAACAGCTCCAATTTTAAATGAGATGAAGAATGTTAAAGTAATTTTTAAATGAAAATCAATATGACAACATGTGATCTAATAAACAAGTTCAGCAAGGTTTCAGCATGAAAATCGATACAGAAAAAAAAATTCTAAGTGTGTTTCTATATACTGGCAATTAACAATCCCAAAATGGAATTAAGAAAACAATTCTACTTCATAATAGCATTCTAACGGGCTAAACTACTTAGAGGTAGATTTAACCAAATAAATGAAAGGCTTAGAGAATGAAAATAAAAAGCATAAAAACAAAGGTTTAAAGGAATCACAGCTTATACTTATGGACAAGATGATTTAGCAAAGTTTGACGTTACGATTCTCAAAATTGAACTAAACTTCAGCCCAATTATTTTCAAAATACCAACTATGGGGGTATTTTTATAGATACTGACAAGCATATTCTAAAATTTTGAATTCATTGTGAATGGAATGCTACCCAAAATAGTTAACACAAGCATGTGAGATCTTCCTAATTTCTTTTATTTTAAAATAAATTTAAAAAAACGATTTTTATTTCATGTGTGTGAGTATTTTGCTTACATGTATGTAAGTGCTCCCATGTGTACAATGCACATAGAGGCCAAAAGAGGGTATTGTATCCCCTGCAACTGGAGTTATTTATGGATGGTTGTTAGCTGCCATGTGGGTACTGATCTTCAAAAGTAGCCAGTGCTCTTAATCACTGAGCTATCTCTCCAGCCCAACATTTTCTAATTTCAAAAATTACTAGCATATTGGTCAAAGTAGCATATTGGTACAAAGACAGATATAGAGTTCAATAAAACAGAATTTATAGTCCAGAAATGGACTTGTAAAGCTATGATTGTTGTTTTTCAAAAGTGATACCAAAATAATTTAATGGAAGAAAGTGATTCTTCCAATAAGATCCATTGAGGCATCTCAGATTCTGTATGGAAAACAACGAATGTGAACCTCTACTTCACATACTCAAAAATTAGTTATAAACTGGTAACAAATTGATATCCTAGCTAAAATTGTACTATACAATTCTTAGAAGAAAATAAGCTTTGTTAAAGTTAAAAACTTTTGTGTGCCACTACTAAAAGTGAAGGATAACTCAAAATAATATAGTAACACATCACATATGTGGTGATGTGGTTTGAATGTGAGATGTCCTTCATAAATTCATGTGTTTGAACACTTCATTCCCAGCTGTTTGCACTGTGTGGGAAGATTGTGGAACCTTTAGGAGATGAAGCCTGCACAGAGGAATCGGATCAGTGGGTGGATGGTGGGGGTGGGGGTCAGATCTTGGGGATTTATAGTCCACCCCCACTCTCTGTTTTCTCTTTTCTGATGTAATTAAGAGCTGGTTGGATGGGTGGTTGCCTAGGTATGAGAGTTTTGGGAGAGTAGGGACTGACTGGCAATGGGCTCAGTTATGCTTTTGTTGATGAAAATAGGTAAAGATCACGGTCATGAATGCAGAGCTCCATGACTATAACAAAAATCACTGGCCTGGACATTTTAAATGGATAAACTAGCTGCATAGCATGAGAAATATATTTCATGGATACAGCTGAAGACAGTCACATTATATTAGTTACATGTCTTGCTGCTGTGATCAAATTCCTGACAAAAAGAAACTTAATGGTTTGTTTTAGTTCCCGATGCTGGGGGATATAGTTCATCATGGTAGGGAAGGTATGGTGACAGGAATGTGTTCTCCAAGCATCAGGAAACAACTTCAGCTTACTTTTTCCATTTTACTCAGTGCAGGACACTGGCCTATAGCGTGGTGCCACCCACATTGAGAGTGGACCTTCCATCCTCAGTTAAACCTCACTGGGAACACATTTACAGACACATCCAGGTGTAAGTTTCTATGTTGATTCTAAATCCAGTCAAGTTCATTTTTATAACTGGCTATCTCACATATAGTTACTATATAAATGACCATATAACATACTATGTATTTGGTCCCATCTTCTCCCATCACACATAGAATAACACATATACATGTATGTACATGTGCACATGAAAAAGGGCTATTTATTTATTTATATATATAAATGTATATTTATATATATAATAATGATTAAATTAATTCCACTGAAAAATTATCCTTGTATGCATGCAGACTTTGGAATAATAGGTATTTTTTTCTAAGTATGTTGTAGTTTACATAGGAATAATTTCTGCTTTTAGTCAAGAATACAAGTCAATTTTGTTGTTTTAAAGTGAAAGGATCTCAGTTGGGCTTTCCAGACTGCCAAAGTCTGGCTAAGGGATACTGAACAGGGCTTTGAATCTAAGTCTCCAGTTCCCTATTTATAGTAAACAAGGACAGTAATACTGTCTAAATAGAGGTAACTAACAGATCTAACTTGAAGTCTTTGGCCTAAAACCTGGAATATTCTAATTATCTGGGTCATGCTAATCTCATCTCCTCATTCAGAAATGCACCTCCAGTTCTTCCATATAGATGGAGAAGACAGGATCTATTGTGAGGTGCTGTGTGGTCAAAACTATGAGCAAAGAAAAGGCCATCATGGCCAGTCCTTTTTCCCTGGGGATATGCTTGATTCTGGAAAGCTCTCAGAGTTGATAAGAAGATCACATGAGTAAGCTAATAGTTTTCTCAGTGGATTGCTTCTTCCATAAGAAATTAAGTGGACACCATAGAGTGGCATTTCAAGCCTAGAACCTAATTTCCCAGAAGACTTTGAAGGTCAGAACAACTAATCTTCCTAGGAGGAGTGACGAGGTGAAGAGAATAATTGACTTGAGTTTTATTTCTGTCTTTCAATCAAGGAAAAATGTAATCTGAAAGGAACAGTATTCACTCTGTATTCAGCTTCCCCTTCTACTAAGCGAAGCTTAAGCTTTCCTGTGTGCCCTTCCCCCAGACTCTTTTCCTCTGAGAGCATCTGTTGTGAAACACTTTAAAACTGACCCATATGGAAAGAAGATATCAAATTGAAAACAAAGTTTCATTATCATCATTTTACTTCCTACCCTTACTTTCTGTAATTTGGTGGTTTATATAATTATAGCACAAAATTATAATTATTTAGGTCTTGCCCGATGAGTCACATGGTCATTCTATTTAGATATGAGTACAGTGTTGTTGCATAATAACCTGGAAAATTTCTGGATTTAGTTGTAAGGATTTACTTGCTTCCTCATTCTCCTGAATTCAGTCCATCCTATGGAACAGAGACCATTTCTCAGGCTTTTGGCTCCTATTACTAATATGTCCAAGCTTCACAACCACATGACTGAGGTGGAAAGTAGTGGGAACTATACCAGTTACATTCATCAGAGTGAGCATTGTCACTATAAGCTTCCTCATGTGAACTGTAGGGCAGAAGATGTGCACATGGTAGGATGTGTACATTAGGGAAAAGTAAAACACGAAATAGTTAAGACACCATAGAAAATGTTCTATGGCAATAAATGCTACCGAGAAAATTAAAACAGAGAAAGAGAATGGGGACGCAGCACTACAAAGGTCGCCTTTGATTACAGAGTGGAAGCTACCGCATGGAGACTCACAGGAAAATCTGGTAAACAGCCATTCATGCACAGCAATGAAAAATGAGGGGACGCTAGGACTGGAGTGTGCCAGACTCCAGTGTAACTCCACTGAAGTGAAGCAAGGGACATTCTGGGGAGATGAAGCCAGAGAATGATGAGGGCAGACTGAGGATTACAGGGGTTGGTAGACTATGACTAAGTGCAAATCTGACTTGCTACATAGCTTCATAAATAAAGTTTTATTGGCACATGGTGATGCTCATTGGTTTGTTTACTCTTATGGCTGTTGTAAAGCTATAATGTCAAGTTCAGTGGTTGTGACAGGGACTGATGAATAAAATTCCGACAAAGCCTAAAATATTTACTAGCTGCTTTTTACAGAAGATATTTGCTGGGCCCTGGAACAGGGCGTCACTGGCGTCATCTCTTACTTTCTTCTGATCAGACAGCATACATCAGACATGGAGTTTGGAGAGTTCAGTGCATGCCCTCAGGGTACAGCTCTGCAGTATAGTGAAGTGATAGGATAATAGAAAGACGTTCAAAACACAGTTCCATGCTCTCATGCATTGTTCTGAGGTTCCAGAACAGGACAAGCTACTTGGAAAATAGTTTTCATTATCTACTAAAGCAAAACACATTTATTTACTGTAACCTAACATTTATATTCCAGATTTTATGCCCAACTAATGTCAAAAAAGTCATACATAGAAATGGCCTGTAGGGTAATTTACAGAGTTTTCTCTTTGCCTTGAGGGACATGCCTCCAAGAATGTGATTGACAGCCAGCCAATCAATGACTTAAGGGGGAGGGTCTAGCAGGAAGCAGTGAAAGCTGGGAAGGAGACTCATGAGCAGTGCCATGGGTCTTCATCCTGGGTGTGTGTGCTGGAGGTCCGCCAGACTTCTGATCAAAATGCTGGCTCCCCCATATGAAATTTCTGTCTCTCTCCCCAGGGATGAATCTTTTGTAAGTAACCCTGAATAAAACTGGGTTCACTAATTGGAGAGCATTCTCCCTTCACTCACTCAGTCGGTGCAAACCTAGGGGGGTGGGGCTGAATGCTGGGCCTCACTTCGAGAGGAGAATTCATAAGACATGGCCTTAGAATTTTATTCATTATAGCTCCTTAAATGACAATAAACCTAGATATCTATCAACCCTTGAATGGATTAATAAATTTTGGTGTATTCATACAATGGAATACTATGTCTCTACAAAAAAAGAATACATTTCCTCTATACAGTTACGTGGATGGATCTCACAAACATAATATCAAATAAAGAATATTGATATAAAAGAATATATATTGCACAGTTCCATGGATATGAAATTCAAAGACAGGCAGAACTGATAGAATTCAGAAGATTTTTTTTTTCACTGTTTACCTAGCTGGGGCAGGTGTGAGACAGATTTCTAGGCAACTAGCTATCTATTTTTTGATCTGAATGTAGTTAAATGAATGTGTGCACGTGTGTGTGTGTGTGTATGTGTGTGTTTAAAAATATCTATGAAGCACTACACTTCAGACTTGTATACTTTATGCAACATATGTTTTTGTTAATATGTAAAATGAATACATACATTCACTAGCATAGAGGCTTGTACTAATACTATGACAATATGCAGGAAACCATGTGCCAATCCCAGGCAGGGGTGGGGGCAGGACTATTTTATCCTGATGTCAGATTTTGAGCTTAAAGAGACAAGTTTTCCTAGAACAGATCAGAATGGAAATACACACACACACACACACACACACACACACACACACACACACACACGCACACACACACACACACTTTGGAGAGGAAAGAGTTTGAAAAACAAAGTTTATTCAGAGAGCTCTACAAGATCATAGTGCTTATGGTCCAGTTGGTCCAGTCCAACGCACTGTTATCCCCCTACTGTCCTCCCCCACCACAGCTACCATTTTAATTTGGTTTCTTCTCTTGCTTTGTTTTCATCTTATGCTGTTACTCTGCCTTTGAACCCAGGAGTTTCTGTTTAGTTCTTTATTCCTTCATGGTAATATAATTCACACGCCATAAACAGCTCCTTTGCGCAGTGTGGTTTTTAATATATGCTCAAGATTGTCCACACCACCACTATAATTCCAGAATACTTTGATCACCTTATTAAGTACCGCTGTATACATTAGCGGTCACTCCTAATTCTCTTCCCCTAGCCCTTGGGCAACCTCTAGGGAATTTTGTTTTCCATGACTTTGCTGCCACTAGACATTTCACAGGAATCCAATTACAGAATATGGAACCACCGTATTTTAGCATATTTTCAGAGTCTACTCATTTTGTAGCATAAGTGAATAGTTTTTCAGACTGTAAATATACTACATCAGATAACAGACAGTAGATTGTTTCTCATTCTGCACCAGCAATAGAAACTTCTATTCACACATGCGTCCAAGTTCCTGTGCAAGAATATGTTTTTAATTCCCTTGAGTATGAACCTAGAAGTCTAATATGCTATCATGTGATGGCTTGATTTCACTTTAGGGGGTAACGGCTGCACTGCTTCCCACAGGGGCTGAAGCATTCCTGACTCTAGCAGTGCAGGAGGTTTCAGTGACTCAGCATCGTCACTCTGACTTGCTTGTCTGTCTTTGCTTTTACAAACATCTTAGTGGATATGAAATAAAACTCTGTGATTCTGATTTGCCTTTCCCTAGAAACTAATGATTGAAACTGGAACTATGTGCTATGTTTTAAAAATGTGATATACATCGCCCAACTTTGTTTTTCTTTTTCAAAATTGTTTTGGATATTCTGGAGTTCATATTAATTTTAGAATCATTTGTTGACTTTTCAAAGAAATTAACTGGGGATTTTGATAGAGATCAAGTTCATCTGTAGACCCAGATGGGCATAATCACTTGTTAGCAATATGAAGTCTTCTAATCTATGAACATGGGAAATCTTTCTCATTCATGTAGATTATCAATTTGTTCATAATTTTCCTCATTTTATTAATGTACAAGCCTTTAGTTTCATTAATTATTATTCTTATTTATAACTGTGCTGCTGCAAATTGGAATTTTTTCTCCATTTTATTTCCAGATTGTATTTTGTCATATGGAAATAAAATTAATTTCATTAACTTTGTGGCCAGTACGTTATTGCTTTCTGTATCTCAGAAAAGAGAAAAAACAAAATACAAATCAAAGTTCATGGGCAATTCTTTTTGTATTTCCTAATGTAGTTATAGTCTTTATTTTTCCATATGGATTCAAGTGATCCTATAGTGTCCTTTAATTTTGATGTGAAGTACTCTGAATCTCTCTAGTATTTCAAATAATTCAGGAATGTTAGACCCAACTTGCCTCAGGTACTGTTTATCTAGAAGTGTCTTAATTTGTCATTCATTTTTTGTGCAGTTCATCTGTGACAGTTCTCTGAGACTGAGGCCATGGGAGTGTGATGACTCCTTCTGCACCCTTTATTTTGCTTTCCTCTCTGTGGTTTCCTCTGTGAACTTCGAACATTTTTAAGATGGAAACAGAGTAGAAGAGATGTGCTGAAGACAAATTAAATAACCACAATACTTATTGTCCTTAATGAGATTTTTATATTTTTCTGGTATAAATACTAACTAGATGACTGAAAGTCTTTGGTTAATTTCCAAAGTGCTAACTACAGCAATGAGTCTCTCTACTTCTCACAAATGTTCTGCTTTTATGGAAAAGAAACATTTCAGTGTGGCACTTGGAAATTTTTGCTAACTTCCTCCACTGTTTTGAATATGTTTGTGGCAGGAATACTTTTGCATTTCAAAGACAGTTTATGATGTAGTTAAAGGGAGAAAGCCTATATGCACATAGCATAGAACAGAGAAGATTATGTTGGTGTCTTGCTAGTCTAAGGGCATGTAGCACTGTGATGCTGGAAGTCGTAAAGAATGTAGCATTTCAGGTTCCTAACACACCTGTTGTCTTTAATATTTTGACACCTTTGTCTTTAATCTAGTTGATTCATATATGGAACAATGTTCTGCTCTTCTTGTTAAATGAATAATGCCAGACTCTGCTCCTCTGTACCCCAATCTTAGTGGCTTACCATGGCACTTTTAGTTCTCTTTTATACTCTGTTCAGTGTGGATGGGGGGAAGCTTGCTCCCATCTGCTGAGGAAGGGGTTCTCCTTATTTTATAACATTATCATATAAACATGCAACTTCCATTTTCCGCTACAGGGGACAATTCTGTTCCTTGAATGTATCAGTCAAGACGTGACTTAGAAAACTTCCCTGTATACACTATTTTCATGAACTAGTTGCACCCAAACCCAGATAAACTTGGAGTAGAGATAGGCAAGGGGGTCATTTGCTTAGTATGGTTTCAGCCACTCCACTTTGGTTTACCTGATCCAACAGGTGTATCCAACTGTGTACACCTGAAGGAGAGAAATGCCAACATTTAGGGAAATCATAGAAAGAGGTCATTTCGTTTGGAATTTAGAAGATTCATTGGATATGACCAAAGAGCAAGAGCAGGGGTTTTAGAAAAAGAAGAAAGGAGAGCAGTTTATAAACAAAGAAGTGGGCACTGACATGTATTCAGAGAAATTTCTCACATTCCTCTATTCTTATTCTATCCTGAGTGAAGCCATTGCAGAACAGCTTTTCTTTGAGAGTTTAAGTAAGTTGCAGCCAGCAGATTAGAAGTGTGAATTCTGATACTGTCTGCTATGGCCAATGTATAGGCCATTCCCTGAGTGAACACAGGTCCCCTCCCGCTCACTGAGAAGTAGTAGGACGTGAGCATGAGCATGAGACAGGCATCGGAGGTGCCTCATCTGGCTGACTCAGGCATTCACTGTGGCATTTCCAGCCTGATTCTCAACATTAGTGAGCTGGTGGGAAGAAACGTTTAACAGTGATTCCCAGTCCCGGCTGTACATGAGAATCATCCATGAATTTAAAATAAAAAGTGAAACCCTCTCTCAGGAAAGGAGGACACCAGGGCACCTACACAACGCTGGATTAAGAATCTGTCTTTTTTTTTTTTTTAGAATCTCTGGTTTCTCTTCATGGCTTCAAGATATAATGTGCCTAAGATCATAGGAGGATGTTGTTTAGATGAATATTCTCATTCCTCTGGTCTGTAATGTGACCAGCAATTCTGTATTTCTGTATGTACATGTATGCATGCATGTGTAGACATGCAAGTGTGCTTTCCAGAAGTCATACATCTATTTTATTATTTTACTTTATTTTATTTTATTTACACAGGGTCTCTCCCTGGCCTGGAGCTCATCCAGTAGGAGAAGCTGACTGACCCCAGAACTCTAGAGATCTTATGCTTCTGTGTAAACTCTTTGCTGACTGAGCTATCTCCTCAGCCACAATTCTGCATCTTTAACAAGATGCTAAGGAGTACTGCTGTTCCTGGTCCAAGATCTACTCTGGTCTACAAAGACTGAATAGCTCATTAGTTTCAGTCAAAAAGACTGTTTCCCTGAACTTGGCCAGTGATATAAACATGGCTTCAAAACAGGCTGGGGAGGCTCTGAAAATCTCTTGAGGCAAAAATGAAGTGTTTGTACACACAGGCTCATCCATTGCCTGCCCCAGGGCATAGCACCAGCTGGGAGCCTCCTTGGCTCATCACTAGGTCAACACTCCCCTTCCAGCCAAGCAGGTAGCATGGCTTGAGACACTAGGCAGGCTGATAAAGGACCAGGAGTAGAATTAGGTCGCAAATCAACACAAGCTGCACTGTCACTGGCGACCGGGGAAAGGCAGAGGGGGAGAGGAGAATCATATCCAGTCAGCATCCAGGAATCCTGCCAGACACTTCCACATGCATTACACCATTTGCTTTGTGAAGATCCTCAAAGGCTGGTGCTATTAACCTCATTTTCTAGATTAGAAAATTGCAACTCAAAGAAGGCAAATCACTTGTCAGTCAAGAAAACATTTGTGTAATACCAAAACCCTCCTTCTTCCCATTACAGCACACTGAAGTGTCGTGTTTTAAGCCATGTTAATGGTGGATAGTGGTCCTGGAGCACTATGCTCTCCTGTTATGGGTCATCATACCACGGCCATGATGCTGGTGGTGTTCAGTGCTTCCATCTAATATTTTCCATCCTTTTTATTTTACCTACAGATAGAAAGAGAAGAGATGTCCCTAAATAGAAACTATGGAAAAGAAAGCAACGGTTCAAAAACCATCAAGAATTGCTTTTTCAGGTTCTGTCCATCCTCCGGAGCCTACCCTTCCCTAAGAGAAAAATGGATCATGTATATTCCCCTTCTACTCCTTGGCCTTTCTAATCCAACTCGATTCACATGTGTAATTTCTAAGAGGAAGAAATGAAATGTTCCTAGGAACAGGTTCATGTTGTGTTCCCTCAGAGATTGCTATGTTTTCTCCCTTCTCCCTTTAGTGGCGGTCCCATGTCACCTCTGAGCACATACTTCTGACCTGCCTACTTTCAGTAGCTCTCCCCGCCACAGCATCATTAGCTTCAATCTTCAAACTTGCTTTAATTATTATAGGAATATTCTTTTATCTCTTTTAAAATCTAAATGTTCCACTGTTCACTAGAACAATGGTTTGCAAACTTTCCCCAAAAGGTTAGATAAATATTGTAGGCTTTTTGGACAATGGGGTCTCTGTTGGAACTCCATAGTTATGGCAGTCATAACAACACACAAATGGACAAGTGTGGCTATGTGCCACTAAACACCTGCTTACAAAAACAGTAAGTTTCTGTCTTCTGGTCATTGCTTACTGACATTTGAGGGTTTTCTTAAGATATATATCTTTTGAGGTTATGGTCTTGCCTCCATTAGGATTCCCAGTGCCAAGCATAAGTGCTCAGCATCTAGTGGCATTTCCTGGATTTATTTTCAAATGAATAAATGGGTACATGAATGAATATACTACCTCAGGAAATGGGAATCACAGAAAACTAGACTTTAGACAACTAAGTCAGCAAAGTATGAACTTTTAAACCTGCAGTCCTATCTGCTAATAGAGCATGGGACCTCTGCTATCATGTCATAACTTAAAAAAAGAGAAGAGAGATCTGGAGCTGTAACTCAGTTGGAAGAGTGCTTACCTAGCATGCACAAAACCATGGGTTTGATACTCAGCACTACATGAGCTGGGTTGGTAGAATAAAGCTGTAATCATAGCACTTGGGAGGTAGAAGCAGGAGGATCAAAAGTTGTGATCACTCTCAGCTGCATCGTGAGTTCAAAGCTAGCCTGTGCTACACAAGACCTTAGTTTTAAAAAACAAAATAGTATTTGAAAAAATATAGAAAGGAAATAGATCTATGAGCTTTATAATAATACTGGGAAGAACTCTATGATGGGGTTCTGTCCTTCATCCCTTTGAGCCAATCATGGAAGGCCAGCCAGAGATTGAAGGTCTGAGGTGGCAGAATCTGAAGAGAGATTTAGAGCTAATAACAGGGAGGATGTGTTTCCTACCTCATTTGATCCTGGGGAGCAGGAACCTCAATGAGTATGCTAAAGGGAAAACAGATAGCTATGTGGAAAGTGTGGCACAAAGTTCAGTCATCAATACACAGCTTCAACTTCTGGTAAATGAACAAATCCAGACCTTAGCGGGTCACCATGCATCTGAAAGCAACTCAGCCCTGACAGACCTGGAAGAACCTTGGAGTGGGAATGAGGAAAATACTCTCTCAGTTGTCTGCTTGGGCCACAGTTCTTAGTCCAGAGAATTTGAGGCCGTCTTAGAAGATGGCACAATAAGACAGACACCTTTCTTTCACTCCAGTATCATGAGAACATGAAGGGCCTACACAGGAATTGTGCCTGGAAAGTCCTTTTACTTGCTCCTACTCCTGAAATTCAGAAAAACTTAGTGGTTTTTGAACATAGGATCTCTATTTTCATTTTGCCTGGACCCTATAAATTATAGAGCTGATTTCAGCTCTACACAAGCAAACTAAACTTAGACCAGAGGATAAGTTATTTATAACCAAACAGAAAATTTTGAATGGACACATTTACCCTAAGTCACTGAACTTTAAGTTTTACTAAGAAGCAGAATGGTATTTTAAAACATTCACTAAGCTATGGAAAAATAAAGGAATTTGAAATTCTGCCCAGATCTCTGTTCTCTATGAGAGAGAGAGAGAGAGAGAGAGAGAGAGAGAGAGCGCTAAAGAGAGATAGAAATTTTCTAGCAGATTAACTGAAGTCCCACATGAGTTTTAATTCTTTTTGGAAATATTTGGAGGCTAAATTCTCAATCTCTAAGATACTTGTCCAAATTATCATGTATTGGACTGGGGCATCAGGGTCATTTTGGAACACTGGGAAAACTGCCTAATTCATATTCCTTGCATGGCTCTTGTGAATTAAAGAAATCCATTTATATTCAAGAACTCAGAGCTTTAGGTCTAAGATCAAAACCTGGTTTGTGTTGAATAAGCAGATCGTGAGTGTGGGCTGCCTCCCCAGAGAGAGGAAATGAGGCCAGTCTGAGGCAGCTAGGAAGACGCTGGGATAAGGGAGCATGGCCAGTGGCAGCCAGCCCATCCGTGCCCATTCTGGATGAAACGGAAATTGTCATCATTCCAGATGACAAGGAAACTGGCACCAAAATACTCAAGTCTCATAATGAGTCTATTTTCAGGAGTCTCTGCACATAGTCTGGGGTCAGGACAGTGTTAATCTGCATGTCGATTTCCCCATCAATAGTTCTGGGATACTTCAGTGCTTAGAAAAAAACTTATTTTCTTAAGAGGCCTGTTTAACCTCCCAGAAGATTTATTTCCGACTTAGGGTTTTTAGATTCTACTCACCAGGTACTAATATCAGTAGGGTACTTATTCATGGAAATAGTTCTTAAATCATTGGGTGGGCATCTTGGAAAGAGATGATGTGGCTCCAAGCACAGAGAGAATCTCTAGATACTTACAACAAGCAAGAAACAACTGATGGTACATGTCATGAGCTACTGTGTGCATGGACTTCCTGCAAACTGAAGTTTGGAGAAATTCAGTAAGTCTCTCAAAACAATTGTCTGTGTAGAATATACACATGATCATATCTTGATCCTGCTGCTGAACTTTAACATCCCCTGGTGGACTAATGGGCATGTAAAAAAAGGATTGTGGTCCAGTCCTTCCTTACTGCCCACATTCTCTTTGACCTAGCTGCTTCTTCTCTTCACATCTTACCTCAAACTTTTCCTCTGCCTGAACCGTGTTTTCCTTCTTCTCCTTTTGCCTAGTCGTCATTTCTATACTTTCTTTCCACCTGTCAAATTTCATCAACCTATCCAAACATAATTTCTATCCCATCCTTTGGCTCAACATTGTAGCTCTTCAATTAATAACCCTTTGCTGTTCTGATATTTATCTTGAGATTTGGTAGCTCTGTCAGGGAAGAAAGTGGGAGAGTGTTTCCTTTCCTCTAGCCTGAAGTAAGACGGGGCCTTAATAAATATTTACGGAATAATTCAATGAGTTAATGAATGATAGAATGAATGAATAAATGGATATTTGCTAGACTATGAGCTTTCCAAGGGTTAAAGTTCATGTTTTTTTGTACATTACTTGCATTTTATATGGTTTTACGATTTTAATAGTTAAGATTTTTAATGTTTAATATTTCAGAAAATCAGTCATTGCCTATTTATAGAATAAATAAGCCATCAAAGGAGCACATGCTTATTCTTTAGTATAAAAGACTGGATACTCAGCACTCAACCAACTTCAATATCAGCTCCTTTAGGAACCTCTTCATTGACTATCAGCATCAAGTCACAGAAAGATTTTATTAGTGATACAGCTATATGTGATGATTGGCTTTAATTATTAAATTGCCACAATCTGGACTCACTTGGGAAAAGAATCTCAAAAAGATATTGGACAAGTCAGGTTGGTTCATGGATGTGTCTTGATGTTAATCGAGGTAGGAAGATCCAAAAGCTGCAAGTGACACTATTTCCTAGGAAATATATTCTAAATCCTGTAAGAGAGGAGACAGTGAACAGAGTACAAGTGTGTAAGTGTGTGTGTGTGTGTGTGCATATTCATTTCTTTCTGCTCTTTTTTCAGTGTACATTTTTATTGAATTTTTGTGTATTTCACAAAAAGGTCTTAATCATCTCTATGCCCCTCCGTATCCACATCCTCTTCAAAGCCTCCCACTATATTTCATGTGTTCTTTCATATATTTTAAGGCCTATCGAGTCAAGTTTGTATATCTAGATGTCCCTCAGTGGAAGTTCATCCACTGGAATCTAGTCAGTCTACCTAGAGTCACTCCATTGAAGAAGATCAGCTCTCCCCTGCCAATAGTTCTTCAGCTAAGGTTTTGGCCTGATGTCCATTTCCCTAGTTCTGTGCTGGGGTTTTGTCTGATTGGGTTTGCACGGGTCTTGTACATGCTGACGCCATTGCTGTAAATTCATATGAGCAAGTTTCCAGAGACCGGAAAGATTATTTCCCTTCGGTCATGTACTCACTCTGACTCTTACAATCTTTCTGCTCCCTCTTCAACAATGGTACCCTGAGCCCTGGGTGGGTGAAGTTTAATTAGGAGTCCTCTCTGGAGAAAGGCTCTCTGCAATCCCTTATTCCCTGGCCAGTGTGCCCTTTTTTGTGCCATTCGTCTTTTGCACAAGGAATCTTTGCTACTTTGTCAAACAGTCACGGTTCTTCCTCTGCTTGCTGCTTTTGTCAAGGCTCTTTCCCATGGATTCTGTTCCTCTCACTCAAGCTCTTTTAAGAAAATCCTGAGGTCACATATGATCATCGTGTAGAGAGAGCATGGATATATTAAGGTCTTCCTGTCAATATCTCTTTCCTGACAGCTCAACACCAAGTGCTGCCAATACTTGGAAAACTTTTTCCATTGAAGAAAGAGCTTACCTATGGAAAGGCCCTGACTCAAAGTTCTTGGTGGACTAGAGCACTAATTCTTTCAGTTCTAGGGGAGTTGAAGCTCCTGGGCTAGTTTTCTAGAGCGTATTGGTAAACACTTAGGAACAGCTTATTTAGGAACTACTTATTGTTCTCCAAAGTCCAGCCTTGTTTTGTAAGAACGAAGATAAGCAACTATCTTTTGGGGCTCTTCAAAACCCATTGAGAAGGACTGTTTACTCAGGAAGAAGACCGCCAGAAGAGCTGGCAACTACCCTCATGTCTAATCTTTGGAAGGAGTAACCCCCATAACTGACCAGTCTTTGCTTGCTTCTGAATATTTTGGATATGCTACTCCTGTTTCCCAGAATTCCTTTCTTCTTGTTCTAATTGACCTATCAAACAAATGGCTAATTCATCTTTCTATGCCCCATTCAGAATCTCCTCCTCTGTGAAATGCCGTCATTTTCCCAAATAGACGAAGGAGCTGGCTGTTCTGTTCTCGTAGATTGCTCTCTATATCACTCTCTTTCAGAGCTTCATTAAATAGTTTAAAAGATGATTATATGCAGGGAACCCTGTTAGGAAATGAGAAAAACAACAATGAAATGAGACATAAATTTTCTAAATTGAGTGCTTCTGATCAGATTGGTGAAACTGTATGCTTACACATTTGTTTTATGAATAACAGGAGCTTGGTTCCTGGAGTCATATTGCCTGGGATCACCTTTTGACTATATAATTAATTACTTGCATGAATGGCAACACTCTTGACTCTCTGATACCTTGTTGTTCTTACCTGTAATATGGGCACATTACCAGCATCTCATGAGTTGTCATGGAAAGTAAATGAAACAATGATCAGTAAGTATTTGGTACAATGCCTTAGACATAGTAAGCACTTCAAAATACTTATTATTTCACTTGTCTTACTTTTCCCTAGGGTAGATCCTTTATTTTTTGTATATTCTAAGCATTTAATATATAGTACACTGTAAATACTTAATAAGTTAAGCACACTGTAAATGCTTAATAAATATTTGTTGACTGAATGAAGCATTATACAACAGTTCAGTCTTAAAAGAAAAGACACTAACCCGTACATCTCTTCTACTACAGGGAATTCACTATTTGTTCCCATAAGACTTTGATCTGCAACAGTCATGCAGGAAACCACACTCAGCCTGTGGAGTTTTCCACCCACACTGGGTGGTATTGATTTTACCTACTGAAATATTTGGCTCCTTCATAAAATGAAAAATTATTCACAAACAAAGCAGGGAAAAGTCTTTAAATGCTTATATCTGCAATTCACATGTGATTTAACATTTTTTCGTTTTGGAGAGGAATGAAAAATGTCTCTCTGTTTGGGATAGGAGTGAAAAATGGCTCTGAATCAATTGGTTATTTGGTCTATAGTCGTTTCAGAAGATGTATGGGGAACAAAAAATAATTTTGTAAACTGATTTTTTGCTGGGAAACAGCAGATCAGATTTTCTCCCTGGCTCAGCCAGAAGCCAGAATTTTATGTATAAGGGTTTGCTGCGATGGAATTTGCCAGCTAACTGGGTCAAACATTTTTTTTTCTTCTGAGCCATCTTTTTAATCTGCCTAATGATGACTTGAGTAAACTGACTAACTCAATTCTACTGTTTTGAAATAGAAAGAGACTTTTGGTTTGATAAGTGCAGCACCATGCCTCCTGTGAAGTGAGAAGACATGTCTGATTTTTACCTGGTCATTTGTACCTATTGGGATCAAAATGGAAGAGAACATACCTACACTCTTCTGAGTCTTGAAACCAGACCTGACTCTCGTCCAAGGTAGAGCTCAACTTGAGATCTAACATAGACTTACTTCTCTTACCTTTACTGAGAATCCCAATCATACTACTGGATTTTATTTTTTGTCACTGAGGTCCTCTATGTACATGGTCTCAGTCCCCAAAACAGAATCACATAGGAGCACTCATTATGGTCTCTGTAGCTGATATATTAATATTCCATATTCTGAGACATATCATAGCTCAGACATATGTTTTGAGGATATCTTTCTAAGTGGTTACTCAAGGATATAGTCCATTCCCAAGGTCATTGAAATGCTTCACAGAATCCATTCCATCAATTGGGAAACTATAAAAAAGCAAAACAAAGTAAATTACCCCCTTCTCTCAGATATATTCAAGTCTCCATCCTGTGTGTCTCTTAATGTGACTTCATTTGGAAGTAAGATCTTTGCATATAAATCAAAATGTAAGTTATTGAGGTCATACTGGATTGTGGTAGGCCCTAAGTCCTAAGTCATGAGGGCAGTGGGCTGAAGACACGGGGAGAACATAGGGAAGAGGGTTGTGGGATATTGGAGGCAGAGATTGGAGTTATGCAGCCACAAGTCAAGGAATAGCACTGTGGATCATCCGAAGACACCATGAGCAGGAGAGCTGGAAGGAACAAAGTCTTTAGATTCTTCCCCAGAACCTCAGAGTAAATGTACAGTGTTCTACTGCTTAGTTTGTGAAAAAATATAGTGTAAATTCTAGAAATGTGAGAAAGAGAGAGAGAAAGAGAGAGAGAGAGCCCTTTGATTCAATTCTTTCAGACTTTTAAGTTACTGCATCATTGTCTCCTGATGTATTTCAGTAAGAAGTCTATTGCCATCTTGCCTTTTGTACTCCTGTACATAATGTGCATTTTCTCTAGATGCTTTTAAGATATTCTTTTTATCGTTGGTTTTAAGCAACTTGATTATGATGTGCCTTGGAGTGGTTTTCTTTATGTTTATTGTGTTTTAGGTTCATTGAGCTTCTTGGATATGTGGGTTTATTGTTTTCACCAGATTTGGCTATTTGAAGTTGTCCTACAGTTCACCGATGATGCTCTGTTTATTTTTATTTTTTTAAGCCCATTTTCCCTGTGTTTCATTTTGAATAGTTTTGATTGCTAGGCCTTCAGTTTCACTAAATGTTTTCTTCAGAGAGGCCATTTAATCTGCCATTAATCCTGTTTGGTGGATGCGTCCTCCAAATGTAATTTGCATTTGTAGAAGTTTAGTTTTAATATTTTTAATACAGACTTGTCACTTTTAAAATGCTCGATCTTTTCTACAGTTTCTTGAACATATAAAAGAGTCTATTCAATACTTCTGTTTCAAGGTCTTTGACTACAATTCTGTGATCTGAAACACTTCTCTGTAACTTCTGTTGATGAGGTTATGATTTTCATCTTATTATTGATTGCATTTTCCTGATTTTTGCCATATCATATGATTTCCGGAGAGTATTATAACTTCTTGTCTACAAGATATTTTTGCATTCCTATAAATATTTTTGGATTTTTCTCTAGGACATGGTGAATTTACTTAGAAACATTTCTGTCCTTTCAGATTCTTCTTTTAATCTTTCCTGGGTAAGGCCAAAGTCTCTATTAATTTGGGTATCATTTCATCCTATTATTGAGGAAAGGTGTTTCTTATTACTCTGATGCCCTTGTAATTATGAGTTTTTTCACTTAGGTTTTAGTGAACATGCACTTTTTCTGAAAAAGGTCCTCCATGTGTTACAAGCTCCAGGCAAGCTAATTCTTTCAAGGGATCTATTCTTTCTCTGGACTCAATGAATCTTATTTTTCACAGCAATGTCTCGATTAATAGTCAAATGGATATTTAATAGTAACCTCTTGTCAATGTCTCTCTGTGAACCTTTGTCTTCCTGTGATCTCCCTCGCAGACTTGAAGGTTCTTAGCTTTTGCAGATACACAGTTGTGTCTCAGTAAAGAATGAAGACTGGAAACTTCCTCCACATAGGAAACTGAATTATTGCAGGGCTCACCCTTTACTGCTCATCTCTTAGTGATCACTGGCCTTCCTTGCCTAATGCCCACTGATTTGAAAGACATTGCCTTATAGATTTTGATGGACTCAGATGCGAGGTTAATCTGGTCTTGCTTCTTCCATTTTGACTGGAACACTGAGGTAGGTTAAGTGAGCAGAATCAAAAACCTTTTGACACCCTTCACACTGCAACACATCTGTCTTCTCCCCTTAAATTCAAGCAGGCTTTATGGCTGGTTTGACCCACAGAATACTAGCATTTTGTTAGTTGTTGTGCCCAGACTTTAACTGGGAGCCTCTGTTTCATGCCTCTTAGAGCATTTTCTCTTGGAACCTTACCATGATGGTACTAGGAAACCTATCATGCTATGAGTAACCCTATATGAAGAAAAGCAGAGCTCCTCACTGACAGCTCCTGCTAAATTCTAGTTGACAACCAGCACCAACTTATCAACCATGCAGGTGAGTGATTGTGGAAGAGGGTCATCCAGTACCAGTCAAGCTGTTTCAGCAGATACTATGTGGAAAAGAGACAAACTGTCCCTTAAACCCTGCACATATTACAGATATAGGAACAGAGGAGATGACTGTTGCTGCTTTAAATTGCTGAGTTTGGGGGTGATTTGTTACACAGTAATAGATACCTGAAACACCTAAACTTAATAGGAAATGCATCACTTTGGGGTGTACTAATTGAAAGAAAGCTGGGAAATATCATCTCTCAATGCTTTCAAATAATTAAATAAGGACTTTTATGAACATTTACTATGAGTTTCTCACAGTTAGATAATGTTTACGTCTGTTCTGAACATTTTATGACACCAAGATTTACTGAAGTTGAAAATGTGACTGAGGCCCTAGAAAATCGTGTAGGTGTCCAAATTTTCACTTTAGATTTTTAATCTTTAACCATGGACTCCTTTTTTTGCATTTTCTTTGAAGTGCCTTCATTCATCTGAGAAGCTATGGTCCTGCTCCAGTGCCTAGACTTCCTTGTACATTCAAACATATTATCTATAACTCTCTCTCTGTACATGACTGGGGCTGATGGAAAGAGTGGTAAATGAAGTGCAGGAGACTCCACAGTGTCGGGTACATGTAGTCCAGCAAGTCTTAGGGGAAAGGAGTTCTCAAAAGAGAGACTGAATATTTAAGTATAAAAACTCAGGTAGTAACTACAGTTGCAGAATCTCAGACCCAACATAAAGGAAGCAATCAATTCATGTGGTGGTACCAAGTGTGGTTCTGAGTGATCCCAGAGCCAGTATGGTGACTGTCACTGGTTGATCAGACCACGTGTGGCTCAGGATTTGGCAGATTCAGGCGTGGGACCAGCAGTGGCTGAGTTGTCAGGGTTCTCACCTGAGCTGGTATGGATTTAAAAAGAGGCTGTCAGGCTATACTCTATTGCTATTCATGCTGTGCTATTAGTTTTCCATGTCAGCTTAGTTAGATTATAGCATCCAGTTATTCTACCAAAACCTAATCTAAGGACTGCTGATATTGTGTAGATGGTGCGAACATTCCTTTCAGTTGACTTTATGGGGCAGAGATTATCCTCAGTCATATGCGTAGCCAGATTGAATCAGTTGAAAGATCTTACAAACCAAACAGATTTTTCTGATGAATGGATGAGAAATTTTGCTTCAAGACAGCTGCCCTTTGCTCTTGCCTTCAAAAGTTTGTTGTGCCAGGATGTCCTATGGATCTTATTTACAAGTCTGAAGTTGTATGATCTGATTCCTTTAAACATCTGTGCATCTGTCTACCTCCTCTTGGCTCTGTTTCCCTATAGAACCCCTTCTGACACACACTCCATGGGGCACAGTCAAATTACCATTCTGACAACACACTTGAATTCTTTGCTCAAACACCAGGGACTAGAGCCTTTAGGACTCAGTTTCAAAAATCCAGAGAGGACAAAATGCTGCCACCAACTTGACCTGATTTTGGTGGCATCAATTATGCCCTTGAAAGAAAAGAGCAAGTTTCCCCATACCCCAATTACCATTGCTCAGCAAATCAATGCATGCTCACCTTGGAAAGCTGATTGATTGCCCTAGAAACCCAGGGCTTCTCAGGTGGCAGAGTGACCTTCCATAGCAAACATTTACCCTTAAAATGGGGTTCAAGTACGGTGAGGATCAGAGATACTTTAAGGAATTGCTCTGACAGGCAATTATCTGCATTGCACAAGAGGGCTCAGCAATGCTCACTGGAAGGTGGCAATTTAAACTCTGTGCACACACCAATAGCCTCTGAATTAACTGCCATGTCTGTGTTAAAGGGGGAAAAAGAGGAAAGAAAAGAAAGGTGAGATCTACAGCCAGTGTTACTGTGGGCGGCTCAATGAAGACATCTACTCCATGCCCAGTGGCAGTCAGAGCCGCAACTAAGACTCATGACTGTGAAGGGGATGGAGAAGGAGATGTGGAAATATTATCATGCCATTCTATAAATCAGTGGTACATTCTCACTTTGAATACAGCAGCCAGGGTCGGCTGTCTTAACTCCTCCAGAATATAAATGAAAGGGTGAAAGGCCAGTGAGGGGCAGTGTAGCTGATTAGAGTCATCAGGAGCGAGGTGCTCACAGGAGGCGAGAATGTAGATTTGGCTGGCAAGGAGAATGTGGATGATTAGAGCTCTATGTTACAGAGTCGCCTACAGTGAGTGATGAGAGACCAAGTAGAGGTAAATGAAGTAATGAAAGGCTCCCAAAAGGCTGAGTGGGTGTTCCTATTTGTCCTGCCTCATGAAATTAAATGGCAACAGATTTGAAATGGATGATAAGACATCTGTCCTACTGCCTAAGGTGCCTAGTTTCCCATGGCACATGTGGAAAATTATCTGCCAGGCTGAGGACCCTGGTAGGGAGTTGAGGGTGGAGCTGAAGAAGCGTTGTCATTAGGTAGGAACGTATAGTCTGCTGCCTTCTCCTGTCTGACCCCAGATTCAGTATCCTTAATTTACAGGAGAGGGTTCCTCCCAGTTGTTTTCTAGCCCTTCCAGCTCTGAGGGTCTTTGAGTCTCTGCTCTGCTCAGTACTGAGTTCTGTGAAATCCAAGCACTGTGACCTTCATGGTTTCCTTCCCTCCTTTGCTCCCCTTACTAAAGGACGAGAATAGGCAGCTGTGAAAATCCTGAGAACTTCACAGTATTCTCCTGTAAATCCATGAGGTGTTGATGGGATGAAATTCTTCAAGGTACGAATGAAGCTTTTCCTGGCTGAATTAAAACCTCTTTTTGGATCCCACAAAATCTCTAGATGACACCTTGAAGTTTTAAAAATGTATTTATTATTATTATTATTACTACTACTACTACTGTGTACACACACATGCACATCCATCACACACCTGTGGAGATCAAGGGACAAAGGGTTCTTGAGATCAAACTTGGGTTGCTAGGGCAAGTGATTTTACCCACTGGGCTACCCTATCAGCCCACTCCTTAACATTTTTACTTTGGTTAATTTCCAAATTATTTCTCTTTCCCTGAGTCTCAGTTTCTTTCTCTTTAAAGTTAGCTTAATCTTATCCTCAAATTCTCATTAAAGGCACTTAGTCACACAAGCAATGTTTAGTAAAGGAAGGCTACCATTAGACCTACTATTAAAAAGATTGGCATAAGCCTATAAGTAATTTGACAAACCAAACTGGTAATTAGTGGAAGATGCAGAATTCAAATGTCAATCCATTATCGTAGGAAATATTTACTTTTCCCACAAGACCACAGTGATTTCAGCAGAAGCTACTCACAGGCTGAAGCAGGCACTGATGAGTACCATGTGTTTGGTGTTTGAGGCAAGTAAGAAGCACTATGAAGGATGAGAGGAGGGGAGTCGCACACTAGAATGGACTAGAGTCAACCTGGAAAGCTTCCAGGAGGAGTCATCAGTTAATTGGGACATAGCTGAACTGAAAGAAAGAAGTGGAGAACAGGAGAAGATATAGCAAGAGATCTTGGCAGGACGGGACTCTGATAGAGCATGCAGTGTTTGTCCATTGGAGTGTGACTTATTTCATTTTACACATGATACTCCAGTATCATTCATTCTGTTGTAAGCATTAGGATACCATTCTTTTAATAGTTGAATAATATTCCATTGTGTATATAAGCCACATTTACCTAAACAGCTATATCACAGCTAAAATAATCATTTCTAAGCAACAATGAAAATAAGCTTATGCCCAAGAAACATGCCTGTTTTCTTTTGGTTGTTGCTTTTGTTTTGGGGACAGGATCTACCTGTAGTCCCAGATGTTTGCAATGTTCTATGTAGACCAGGCTGGCCTCTATCTCAAAGAAATATGCCTGCTTCTGCCTCCTGAGTGTTGAGAGGATTAATGGAGTATGCTACCATTTCTGGTCTGCATCTGCTTTCTCAGGGTTGAGAGAGCCATCAGGGTGATGGTAATGATGGAAAGATGGCATATAGCACTGGACTTTGAAAAGAAAGCTTTTTGTCCTATGGAAAGAAAGAAGCCACCAAAGATTTGTTAATTAGAGAAACACACAACTTTCTGCTCAAGTCTGTCTGAGAAGATTCATGCAGCAACTGAGATGGGAGGGTGAGAGACTCAACCCAAGGCTTTCAGAAAGCCTTGGTCAGTCATTGTCATGGTAGTGGGTTCTGAGTAGCAGGTGAGAGAGTGGAATGGTGACCAAGGCATGTAGCACCTGGGCCTATTGGGTAAAGTCACTGAGCAGGCAGTGTGACTGGCCTGCTCTGCCTGAAGCTGTAACCTAGGTCCCAGGAAGCCACTGCAGATACAACATCCTTGGTAGTTCCTTAATCCCCGCTCCCCGAAAGATCATCCCAGACCCAAACCAGATTTTTGGGTTTCGTTTCCTTGTTCCTAATTTCCACATGAGCCCTACAACCTTCCCACCTTTACCTAAAGGCCCCACCTTCAAATTCCCCATGTTCTGTAATGTCCAGAAATGTCCCTATATAAACCCCTGCCTTGCTTTCAATAAACGAAATGCCAACTGACATAATCTCCTGGACATTCTTCCCATGCGCTCTGAATCACCTGAGGACCTGTTTGCTCATCCTCCATTCTCTGGGATGGCTGGAGCACAACAGCTGTACTGGACATGGAGACTCACCCACAAAGGCAGGTCACTCAGAGTGTAACCTAAAGGAAAGATCAAGCTGCAATTGTAAGGATAATCTCCCTGTGGACTTGCTGTGTGCTGTGGATTCTCTTTTGGTCACTTAACTGATTGTTGTAACAGTCATGTGAAGTGTTATCTGATTTTGGAGTAGACAGAGCTAAAGCTGAATATTTATCGAATTACTTCAATTACTTACTACGCTAATGACCTCACTGACTCAATGTTAACTTTCTCATGTTTGAATGGGGTGATAATATTCATCCTACAAAGTTGCTTTGAGGGTGAAATGTAATGTGTGAAATGTATCTAAGAGCATAAGATCTTATAGAATGTATATGCAAAATAAATATTGTTCTTACTTCCTAGTTTATTTATTAATTCATTCACTTATTTACCTAAAATTTTTGACAGGGTTTCCTAAGTCCCAGCCCACCTGGAACTCACTAGGTAGCACAGGCTGGACGTTTTCCTGCCTGTGTACCCGAAGGGCTGGGATTAAAGGTGTATACCACCACAGCTGGCATGCTTACTTAATTAAAGTTCTGAAATAGATTCTTCTCACGTACCTCAAGTTTGCCTTGAACTCGTTAGAAATCCCTTTGCTTCAAGTTCTTGGACCACAGGTGTGTGTGATCATGTCAAGCTTACCATGATTTTTTAAAGAACTGTTTGAATGGATTTAAGCCCCGTATGTATGTAGGTGACTGAGGCCAAAAGGGTTGACGCTAACTCCAGAGTTGATAAGAATCAGAACCTGAAAACTGCCCTTGGCACAGATATAAACAGGGACATCAGTTCTAACGGGTGTGTCATAGGCTTGACTTGATTTGGAGGGCCTAGCCAAGCATCCATGAAGAAAAGTTAGACAGGCCATTGGATGCACAAAGCTAGATCTCAGGCAAAACACCAAAAGTCTAGAGGAAAATTGAGCATGTGTCTAAATATCTGGCCCACAAGACTGCAAACATCCAGCTTTTTGGAAACTTTTTGATGTGGATTTAAATGTCAACTTTTCACCTCAATATTTGTTTTGTGTTTATGTGTAAACAAAGAACTCTCATTTTTTCAAAGATAATATCTGAGATTTTTTTTAAAATTTTACTTCTGGAGTCCGTATGGCCTAAATCACTTTTTGATTTTTTACCCTTTGTCTAGCCACTAAAAATACACTTAATCAGAAAGTTTACCTCTTTGTTTGAACTCAGCCTTCCATTTCCTTATTATATTTACCTCAACTGATCTTCTTCCACTACATTTTTGGAACTGCAGTGTAATTTTGGTGATTAACTTTAAATTGGGGATAATGCACTGACAAGCATTAACATAATGTCAAAACATTTTCTTACAATGAATTCTTAACCTTCTTTAAATCACTCTTTCCCTGTGGACCATTAATATAATATGGACAACACGCCAGAGCTTGAAGCTGAGGAGAGATGAAGTGATGAGCAAGGATGCTTATCAGAAGCACCGAGGCTAGGAAAAGACGGTGGGAAGGAGTTTGCGGTCTTAGATTTCCATCTGCAGCAGCCGTGAGGAGAGGAGCCCTGGAAGCTGCTTCTGGGATGTTTGGGTTAGAGCGCGGCTGGTAGGAGTTTTGTTCCCATTGTCACATCTGTTACCGTCACCCAAATGGAGCACACATTCTGCTGAAAAACGAAAACAGCTTGGCAGGCCAAAAATAGGAGCGCAGCTCCACATGGAGAGTCTCAGGAACCAGACAGCGCTTACAGCAAGCAGAGGTGGAGATGATACCATATAAAGCCAGAGCCTTAAGAGTTTTCAAAACATTTCCAGTCATAGCATCTACTTTGAGAATCCCAGCCACTTTGTGCAAGTGGGCGAGGTCAGAGTGAATCGACCTCATTTTATGGAGACTCGGGCATTTTAAATACTTGCACAAATAAGACAGTGACTGAGGCAGTAGAGCGAGCAGTGACTGAACGCAAGTGTGGCTCAGTCCTCCAATCTACCAGCTACGAGGTTGACAGTTCCTCAGTCACACACAGCTCTGCTTTTCTGATTGGATCTGGTAGAAGTACATTCTTCTTAGAGTGACATTGACATTGACATAGGTTTTGAATCATTGATAGCTATTACTGATATTAGCGGTGAAAGTAATAGTAGGATCTTTTAATAGACCCAAAGCTGGAACCTAAGCTGGCTGAGTCCTGATTTTTCCATTATTTCTTCGCAGTGCCGGGTGGGATGGACTTAGCAGAGCATAAAAGCAAGAGGTGTGGGTGAAGCAGATCCAGCCATGTTGTAGTGAAAACCCCATTACTACATCTTTGGTCTTGTCAGTCTTGGTACTGAGATCCTGATGCCCTGTATGACCTTGAGTAAGTAGATGAGGAAAATATATGTCTATGCAAACCCTCCTGCTGAATAAGACCACTTGAGATTATCACGATGAATAGCACTTTCTTTGTGCCTAATGATTGTCCATTTTCTGTAAACATTTATACATGCTTATTAAATGTCAAGGAGCACACTACTTTAACTAAATCAAAACTGACACTTAAATTTACTTGTTCTGATAAAGCTGAAGAGAGGTCTAATACATTAAGGGAGGTAATTTCACAATAGTTATAAAATGTATTTGCTCACTTTTAGTGGATTCATGTGATGACAAAAATATTTGGAAAAATTACAATGAACATATTCAGACTTTTTTCTTGATATTATTCCCTGAATATTACGATATAGCACTTTTTGCATGGTATGAAAAGCAATCGAACAATGATTGTGAATACATGAAGAGGACGTGAGTTCAACATAAACATTATACCATTTTACAAAATATTTTGAACATCTGCAGATTTCTTTTGTCTTACTAGGTAGAGAAACCAATCCCCCATGGATACAAAGGGTCAACTGAATTTGAAGTGTTGTATGTGCGTTATAGAAATCACAGAGGGAAAAATAGGAGAGACTAAGGTCAGGAAACTAAAAGTTCATTTAGAGACATACTACTCCATTCTGCATAGAACTTTGTAATTGCATGATTCATGATTATCCTGTAAACTTTTGTCTAAAGGATCATCATAGGAGCCAAAGAGTACTTGAGATAATTCTCTTACCTGTAAAGCATGGGTATTTACTATTGTAAAAGCACTCTTGTTTGGGGAGGTTTGCTGCTTATAAAAGCCATCAAGAACAAAGCAGAAGACAGGCATAGTTCTAACAGTACAGAGGCTAGGCTTGTGTGGTAGTTCTGGTTTCTTCTGACTTCAGGTAGCTCTCTGGTTGCTGGCATCTTCCTTCTGTTGGCTCATATGCACAAAATCTACAGCCTGCTTCTGAATGTGAACACTCGTAGAAATGTAGCACATTTTTTTCAGAATGCAGTTTCATCTGCTCAGATACCTGACCAGAGGCAAGATTCCAAAGGAAATAACATGGGACATTGTAGGCAGAGGATGGTGTCAAGGGAGGAAGAGGTTGGGATAACGCATAAGCTCTCCTACTTTACTTGGATGCTACGTGGGTTAATGAAATCCTGCTTAGCATTTTCAGTTCCTCATCTATAAAATTGTAAAATGATGCTTAACTTTTAATAATTTTGAAAATCTCATGTGTTAATACTTCCAAGATACCAAAAACACAGAGGAGAGGTACAATAAATGATCCCTGTTCTCATCTCTAACACCCTCACCCCCAAACTGCCTGAATATTCCAAATTAATTCAAACTATTTAGTTCCTTCTTTGGATACATTGGCCTCTTAATGTCGGTATTATACTGGTATAGCATTCCTAATTATGTTCTGCAGGCCACTAGAATGTTTGTTAGTGTAACTGATATTCTTCCAACATAGAGGCAGTAAATTATGTTGCTTTCCTCATATTCTTTTGGCCACAAACATTTCTGGTTGAGTGGAATATGCACAATTCTCTAAGAGAATGTTAATAAACATAAGGTGGTGACTGAGACTCTATTCTTTGGGATGGGATAGATTTGAGCTGTAAATAGGTGCATGATCTGGGCAAAGTTTATTACTGTCCTTGAGCATAGTTCCCCAATCTATTAAATATCATTATAGTGTGAAGCCCTGATACATTGAAGTGTTTAATATCATACCTAGCATTTGTTCAACAAACATTGGATGTCTGTTTGCTTATTTATTCTGCACATATGTGCAACCTTGACGTCCATCCTCAGATGTTCTCTGCCTTGTTCACTGAGACAGAGTCTCTTCTCACTGTCCTGGAGCTCACTGATTAGACCTGGTTGACTGGATCAGAGATCATTGCAGAAGAGAGGGCGGAAAGATTGTAAGAGCAGGGCTGATTCATGAACTTAAGGAAGCAGTGACAATGGTGGCATCAAATCAAATTAGATTAGGACCCCGAATGGCATGACAGACATTGGTGGAAGGCCAGACTATGGGAGACTGATTATCACTGCGAGAGGGAGAGTATGCCTTACTTACAATCTCTAGATAACCTGATCAGACTCCAGGGGATGAATTTGCACTAAAGGACATCTGGGCACAAATGCTTGACAGGAAAGAACTTAACAAGTATAATGGAATATATGGGGCCTGTTGGGAGCTGGGGGAGATGGATGGAGGAAGGGGTCTAAATCTGATTAAGAACTATTGTATGAAATATATAAAACTCAATAAAAAAAAGAATTGTAAAAAGCACAAAGTTCATTTTCTGGATTTGGTCCAGTTTTGGCGTTCTTTGTGTAAAAGACCTGTCTACCAGTGTCACCTGTTGACTCTATGCAGTTGATTCTTCAGTCACTTCCCTGAAGCTCCCTACCACAGATCACTCTAAAGTTCTGCCCCACGAAATACTTTCACCCTGTTCATTTCCAAGTTCAAGACAGTGTCTGGATTCAGAAGACCATGAGTGTTATCTAAGGGCCCTTTGATTCATGAACCATGAGTGTCAACTTTTCATTTGCATAGGACAGTTTTAGTCTCCGGCCAGAACTACACTGCACATTCTGCATAACTGGTTGTTTTGTTCCTGGCTGAGAAAAGCTAATTCTGTTTATTTTTCACTGAAACAGATTTAACAAGCATATCATTTCTGTTTTATTTCCCTCAAGGAGAGACCAGGCCATTTAGAAAGTGTACATCCCAGAAAAAAAGATAAAAAGATGAAATATAGAGGTTAAGGAAGAGTTCTCAACACGAGGATAGGGAGTTCCAGGAATGGGTTAGAAGCATCTTTATGATATGATGTTTCTTCTTACCTTATAGATTAGCTGTATTTTGACTCCTGTTAATAAGAGAAGATAATTCTTTTAAAAAAACTTCTTCAACAGTTTATACATGTTTGGGAGATAATAGTGTAGGGACAGGGCTGGGGGAATGAGCAAGGAGGAGGCTGAATTGATAGACAACAGATTGCCTATAAGCTGGGAAAAGGCAATGGGAAAGCTATAGATCCTGTTGGATTACAAGGCTAGATGCTTGCATAATTTAGTGGGCACCAGTGCTTTTCCAGAGTGTGATGGATTGTCTAGGCTGGGACCAATTTTCCTAGCTGCACAGGTAGCTTCTGCTCTACCATTGAAGAGGTCAAGTGAAGAGTCTGTATGTAGCAGCAGAGGTAAACTTGGAAGAGAAAAGAAATTGAGGCTCCAGAGAGGTCAAGGAAGTTGACTAATAAAGTACTTTGGCTCATACAAGGACCAATCAGAGCAGAGATGGTTGCTTTCTAGAAATACAGAAAGGTCAAGTTTTCTGCAGAGTGAGTACCTGTTGGTCAATAAGGCTGAAGACTAGAATTCAGCATTAGTAGGATTTAGGCGACAAAATCATGGAGGTATGGATTTGTTCCAATCCAGGTTTCCTATACTGGCATTTTCTTGGTATTTGTGTTACCTACTTTTCTTATTCTGTGACAAGATACTTGACCAAAGCAATTTAAAGAAAAGAGTTTATTTTTAGCTCACAGTTTGGTACAGCCCGTCATGGTGGGGAATGCATGGGGCAGGAGTGAATGACTGTCAGTCACATTGCATCCACACTCAGGAAACAGAATCATGAATGATGGTTCTCAGCATGCTTTCTCCTCTGATATGCAGTTCAGGAACCCAGCTCATGAAATGGTGTCTCCCACAGTTAGAGTGGGTCTTCCTATCTCAGTTAACCCAATCTAGAAATCTACCTCATTGACATTCCCATAGGTTTATCTTCCTATGATTCTAGATTCTGTCAAGTAGACGGCCAGCCTTAACCATCACAGTCTCTAGGGCAGGTTAGAGTAGGATGCAAAGACAGGAAAAGGACAAGTCTGCTTACCCATCACATTTCTGATGTGGTGCCTACAAGTGCAAAAGTGATCATTTCTGTGTGGTGCCCTGGTCTGATGGTGACAGGTTTGGGCTTGAGGCCTACTCTCTTCACACTGTCTGGATAGTACAGAGGAGCATTGAATGACATGAGCGGAACTGTAGTTGAGATGAAAGCATAACAATAATGCCATCAATATAGTAAAGTGGAGGGAGCAGTATCAGTCAATGGCCTGGAAACGCAAGGAATTTAAGGAGCATCCAGGGTCAATGAGCTGTAACTGCTCAAAGTGTTTAAGTTGATGGAAGCCAGTCAGCTACCAGGGTGTGATGGCCCAGAATAGTACATGAAACGAGAGGACAAAATAGGTAAGAGCAGAAAGGACAGTTATTTGGAAACCACAAAATTAAAAGTTAAAGCAACAGCCTATTGAGTAACAACATGCCTGCTTGTTATAGTTGAATATTCTGAATTGACAGCTGGCCTAACAGAGAATTTCTGAGGTCAGAAGTAGGTAACTGTGAAAGCACATCCCTATATACTATGTAAAATAAATATTACTAAGGAGACTTCCTGACAACTAGAAATCATACCAGAAGGTGAATAACAATAATAATATATGCATTACTTATTGAGCACTTTCTCACAGTGGGCCTGGCATTCATTTTAAGCTTGCGTTAATCTTCAAGCAGCAATTTGAACATCTTCCCATTGACAATGACAGTGCTGTGTTTTGGCCCAAACCTATGTTTGCTCTGTGGATCATTTGATCTCTCTTCTAGTTGGTCTGTTAGAACAAAGGAAGGTGATTGAATCTGCTTCTGGAAAAGGTGTGAGTGGAAGTGTGAGTATGGCAATGCCAGGTAGATCGTGCATTTTGTAGCTCAAGTGATGGCTATTAGATATGAGGTCTGTGGATGTTGAAATTATCCCCTTGAGTTGCTACATCACTTCTAAGTGGAAAAAGAACGTTGACTGCCTCATTCCATCACTAACTCAGGTATTGAATTAATATGGCTGCCTTAAGACCTTGCTGTCCTCATCTGTAGTAAGTTCTGCCTGACCTCATGTGTACTGAGCTGCCTCAAGTTCTATATTCTCATCTACTGAACATAAGAAGGATATATACCTTGGGATGTACCCCCATGGTACTCAATAGCTGCCTGAACCCTAACTGAATCACATCTCAAATTGGCCAAAGTCCTGGGGGGAGATTTGCAGTCCTCATGATGGCATCCCCGACCATTCTGTTACTGTTGTCTCTCTATGGCTCCCTTCTGCTGACCAGAAGTCCCTGTCTGTCTTGCTGTAGCTGCTGTAGCCTGAGCCTGAAAATGCCCCAATTACCTACTATCTGTAAAGCAATGTGACAAAATTTATCTGAGCTTCTTTCCTCATCAGTGAAATGGTGATCAAACAACATTCACTGCTTTATTGGCCTTTATTAAAGATGTTATATGCCAGGAGCGCTCTTGTATATTGTTATACTTCATCTCAAAAGAACCCAGAATTTTCTCTTTTACTTTTTTAATCTAAAGCAGAGTTTTTGTACTAGGTGTGCCCAATTGTGTGCGTGTGTGTGCTGTGTGCTGTGTGGTGGGTATCGGCATGGGTGTGTGTGGCAGTCAGAGGACAAACTTAGGGGTTAGTCCTCACATGCCTTCTACCTTCTGTTTGACACAGGGTCTTATATTCCCTGAGAACTTTATCATATGGGCCAGGCTGCCTGGCCTGAAAACTTCCAGGGATCCACCTGTCTCTGCCTCCCATCTCTCAGTTCTGGGATTATAGGCCTGTTCCACTGCATCTGATTTTTCATATGGGCTTTAGGGATCCACATTGAGGTCCTCATACTTGAGAGGCAAGGGCTTTACTGACTGAGTCATTTTTCCAGTCCCCATTCCAACTTTTTGACATTATGGTATGATGTCATCATCTACAAAGTTCATGCCTGAGGTTTGCACAATTGTGTAAAAAAAAAAAACACTATTTTTAGAGAGTTTATATTTCTGTGTTAGGCTGCATTTGTGTCTGTCTTTGGTTGTATGTGGCCTTCAGGCTGGACAGAACTGGACGATTTTCCTGATTATAACAGTTTTACCGTGCTACTAAGCTTTGGCTTTTCTACATTCTTACTTAAGCAATTTGGGCTGGTTTCTCCAGGCATTCTCTCCATCCCAGATCTCTCTCTTTACCAAGGTTGCTGAGATGCCAGGGAATCTCACATGCAAATGAAATCAAATGACTTTCAGTTCCAGAGTGAGATGATCATCTTCACTCTCAGGATGCTAAGAGGAACAGTCTTGAAGTTGTGCATGTAGAAGGAGACTTTTGTTTGGTTACTTCATTTAGATCACAGAAGTAAAGGAGCCAACAGTGTGTGGTCTCCTTCTGGTTAAGAATGAATTACCTTCTCACCAAGGTATTTCTAGGTCAGAAACCAGTGGTCCTCAGCTACTGGTGACTTTCTCCCTTTTGGCATTTGAACATCCCTGGAATAGTTTTCCCAGAGGAGTTGAATACACAGAAAAATTATATGTCAGAGAGCAGGGAATTTTAAGCAAAGGTAGAAGTTTTATAAAAAATAAATACTTGTGAAATAATACAGTATGGGGAGGGATTACAAGTCATTGAATATCACTGGGTTTGTGTGTGTGTGTGTGTATGTGTGTATGTGTGTCTATGTGTGTGTGTGTTGCCTGCAAGTATATAATACTGTTAAAGGATGAAGTGAGAGGTGAAGAAAGAAAGGAATACAAGAAGTGGATACAGACTGCTTCCTTGTGTGTTAGGCTAAGTAGGTAGATTTTACTAAATAATGACAACCATAAATCATAGTTTTATGAAGTATAGTGGATTATTTATGAATAGCAACTTACATGGTAGGACGCAGGCCCTGTTTCAAGGTGTATTTATAATTATCAAATCTGCTACCCTGGCTGCCTTCTATTATAACATAACAGTGATGGCAAGCTTACATACCTCTGGCTAGTTCACCATGTGAATTTAAACAAGATTATAAGCAAGAATCAAAATGAGCTCACAAATAGTTGCTCTAGGATGGACTAGGGAAGATTTTAGAATTCTGTGCTACTGACAAGATCTCCTGGTACTTGATAGACTTAATAAAAACAGTTGAGTCTGGTGATATTGCTGAAACACTAAGCAACAGACTCCCCAGAGCATATGCAATGAATATAAAAATAAGTGTTCATGCCTGAGAGTGAAAGAGAGCAACTAGGGGTCAGGGATCAGTCACTGGTACAGTAGACATATTCCCCTCCATGTCAGTGACGTCAACCCACCCAGTAGCTCATTTTCAGGGGTTAAAGGGTCTCTGTACACTATTCAAGCTTCAGAGGGAAAGAGTAGTCAGATTTATTATTGCATTTAAAAACAAACTCTTTAGAAGAAAGCACAGGGAACTATAGTCAACCATGTTTTATCAGGGGGCAAGCTTGGAAAGGTAACAGTAATTGATCCAGTGAGTGTAATAGGTCAATACACTTTCATTACCCTTGAAACATTTTTGTTTGGAAAAATTCAAACTTACTTAAAAGTAGAGAGATTAGTGTTATGAACTTGTGTATTGAGCATCAGTTACTGGGGTAATAGCAATTATTATTTTTGCAATGTATATTTTTATTGAATTTCTGTGGATTTCATGCAATACATTTTAATTATATATAGACTTCCCCATCTACACTCTCCCATAGCCTGCCTACAGGATTTCACACATGCTGTCTTATATGTTAAGGCCTATGGAGTCAAGTTTTTGGACCCAAATGTCTCTTGCTGTGAGTTCACTGCTGGAGACTGTTCAGTTTATCTAGTATCTTTCCCTTAAAAGATCAACTCTCTCTAACTCAGCAGTGATCAGCTGTCAATAGTTCCTCAGCTAAAGTTGGGGCCTTCTGCCCATTTCCCCAGTTCTACACTGTTGTTTTATCTGATTGAGTTTGCTTGGGTCCTGTGCATGCTGTCACCGTTGCTGTAAGTTCACATGAGCAGGTTCTCAGGAGCCTGTAAGACTGTTTCCTTATCATCATGGGTCAACACTGGCTCTTACAGTTTTTTTGCCCTCTCCTCTGCAATGGTCCCTGAGCTCTGATTTGGGGAGGTTGTGTCCTAGATGGATGTAAAGGAAATATCAAACACCCTAACATTTTACCCACAATACTTAAGAGGTTATTGCATTTTAAAATTCCTCCTGTATTTCCCCTATCCTTTAAGAAAGATGATGAAACAATGTCCGCCACTCTCTTTTTAACCTGAGTATATGATCTAATTTTAAACACAGAAAACTGGGAGGGGGGTAATAGCTCTGTGGCAGATTTGTATGTAAGAGGACCTTGCTTACATCCTTATACTAAAAAGGGAAAGGATTCCTGTATTTCATTTACTATCTATTCTTTGACATAATCAGTTCATGTGTAAACCAAAGTAAGGTGGTCAAGTGATACCATGCCTACCACGATAAGAAGGTTCTGCAAAGGCATCTGCAGAGGTAATCAGAACATTACAGGATCCTCAGAAGACTTAGAGTATGAGGTTATGGGACAGAACATTTACATGAGTGAATTTACATATATTTGTGTCTGAAATCAGTAAAGGGACTAGCATCACATTCGGTATGCTGTAAATATTCAATAAAAGTTAGCTACTTATTATTCCTATTAAAATTAAACTCACTATTTTTAATACTACCAGGTAATAGGAAAGGAGTTAACAAGGTACAGTGGTAACAGCACAGGGAGAGACTCTGAATGTGGATAGAAAAGAAGACGTGTGAGGAATGTAGTACTGAATAAGGCTCGGAGGAATAGGATTTTGAACCTGGAATAAAGCACTAAGCAAACAAAAATACAAACATTATCTCAAAAATCTACATGTTCAACTGGGATTGGCTTTGGTGGATAACTTGAAAATTTTCAGCAAGCTTCCTAACCCTTGATCTGTATATTTCTTTATTATCTCCTTTGGGGGGGGGCAGATGTAGTGATGCATGCCTTTAATCTTAGCACCCTAGAAGCAGAGGTACACTGATCTCTGTGAGTTTGAGGTCAGCCTGGTCTACATAGCAAACTACAGGAGAGCCAGGGCTGCATAAAGAGACTCCATCTCAAAAACAGACAAAGGAAAATACCATCGACTATCCCTAATAGAATAGTTTTGAATGAGACAATGCTATTAACCCAGAGAACAACAGGCCAACCATGCCACCTGTTGGCCTATCATTTCTTGTCAGCAGTAGTATAATACACAGTCCTTGGAGGAGCCCAGAACAGTGGATTTCTGTATGGGACACATGCTAATGTTGTCCTCATGGCGATATCTGAGCAGCCCCAACAGAGGGAGTTAATTTACATATCACCGAGGGTGTTCATCCTCTGGGGAAGATGACAGCACACAGTTGGAAGATTTGGTTCAAATCACCATAATAGACTTGACTTCCCCCAAAACAGGCCCTGAAATGAGTGCAAGCAGTTTATTTGGTTTAGTACATGACTGAGAAAAGCAATTGCAGGTTAAAGGAGTTGAGAAACAGCAGGAAAACAAGTCAAGGGATGTTACTGAAAAGGATACCACAGTGAGGCCTGTGAGCTCAGTCCTAGAAACTGCGTGGTGTGCCTGAGACATGTCTCAGCCAGGCAGTGAGGAAGCAGGTGCAGCTGTCAAACATCCCAAGTCCACCAGCATTGAGGATCGCTCCCAGGAAAGAGACTGAATTTCATCTATACTGGTCACTTTTCTCATTGCTGTGTCTAAATGCCAAAGGCCAAAAAGGACCATCTTAAGCAAGGAGAGATTTATTTTGGCTTATGGTTTGAAGAAATAGAGCCCATAATGGCAGGAAAAGCATGTGGCAGAAGTCTAAGTTTGCTTGTTTACATGTATTTGACAGTCAGGAAGCAAAGAAAAATTGGGGTAGAAAGCAAGGCTGAACTATAGTCCATAATGTTGCATCTCCTCCCAGCGACCCACTTCCTCTAGCTAAGCACCCCCTTCGAAATGTTCCACAACTTCCCCAAACAGCCCCACCATCCAGAGATCAAGTATTTAAACACATTAGCCTGTGAAGGATATTTGACATTCAAAAAGTAGCATTTCCTAGACATATAGCATGTGTGCAGAGAAATAACCACAGCACAGAGTAATTGTGTACAGGACAAGCTCAGGACTCTGGACTGTGAGGGACAGTGTAAAGTACTGCCAGCAAGCCCACTATGGATGGGATTTCTGTGTTGTTGTGAGCAGGATCTCTTCACCAGCTGGTCTTTCGTTTTCCCACTATTTCCCAGAGCTCTACTTTCTATTCCAGTTTTCTAAACTATGGTGTGGAAGAACTGTGCACATAAGCCCTCTCTTTGTGCTCTTAAAAGTGAAACTAAACGTTTCCTGTCATTTGATGCAGCACATGAGGGAACATAAACAAGCTGATGTAGAAGGAGGTGTGAACATGACAGTCAGCTATAAGTGGGACCCCCCCAACACTTTTTTTTTTAACTTGTGACTGAAAGGCATAACTGGGTGTGAAGAATCAGCAGAAACTGTTAAGAAATAATGTCTTTTAAAAACAAACTTACGTTCTTGTGATCTCCATTTTTATTGGTTTTCGATTTACTCTACAGCCTTAGTCATTAGAGCCATAACAAGTGAATCAATCGATGTACATTATTATTTAGAAATAGCCATGCATGAGCAAGGATGGAAAGGTAGTAGAGACAGGACACTTGTGAACTTTATCCCAGTGAGATCCTTCAGGCCTAAATCAAGTCTGTGTTTTTGAGAAATGAGCAAGAAAAAGACAGGTCCAAAAGAGGCAGCTATATATTAAAACAAAGGAATTGTTTTCAGATACAGCAGGAATAAAGCCTGAATCACGATGCAACACGTGAAAGATGTTAGGAAGGACAGGCTACGGAAAACGTTCTCTCTGTTCTCATTTCATCTTCTGTACTGAGAATTGAATGCAGAACTTGCACATACCGAGCAAATACTCTACTACCATCCATAGTCCACACTTTAAATTTTAATATAATTTTATGTGTCTATACTGTCTATTTTGGCTATGTGTAGATATAATCTCGTCTCCCCCAACCCCTCCTACATCCCCTTCTCAATTTCTTATCCTCCTATGTTTTAATAACCCACTAAGTCAAGTCAGTGCTGCATGGGTTGTACGGCCATCCACGGGGACATGGGCAACCTACCGGGAGCCCTACCAAGAAGAGAAATGACTCTCCCTCTCTCAGCAGCCATCAACTACCAATAGTACCTCAGTTAGTGGTGGGGCCTCGTAATCTACTCCCTCGTCCGTTTTAGAATGCTGATTGGCTTGTGCAGGTATTGTGGAGGCAACCAATAGCTGCCATGAGTTCCTGGGTGTGCTGGATGCCTGAAGGCACTACTTTGTAGCATTCCTCCCCAATCTCTGGCTCTTATAATCTTTCCACTCCCTATTTGATGATGGTTCCAGAACTTTGTGTGTGTGTGTGTGTGCACTCAACAGTCACTTATTCTCTATATTTTGATCAGTTGTGAATCTCCAAGTTAATCACTGATCACTGCAAAAAAGAAGTTTCTCTAGAGAAGGCTAGGAGGTGCACTAATCCACGGGTATAAAGATAAGTGTTTATAAGGTTGTTTGGTACTATTTCTAGGATAGGTACTTTCCTCCTGGTGAAAGAAGAGGGCCTAATTTCAGGGTCTGAGAGGCAGCAAAGCAGCTGAAGTGCAAAGAGTTGGGCCGTCCTATGGCCTCAGCATTTCAGAGCTTACACTACAACATATTCTACGTTATTGGTGGTTTTTATAAATATATTTGGCCCAGGATAACTTATTTTGGGGGTCCTTATTTTAGGTAACTATGCTTCAGACAGGCTATATCACTATTTTAAAACCACATAACTAGATAGAGATTGAGCTCAATGAAGACAGGAAGTCAGGGAAAGACCATCAGGAAGAGGCACAGGCTAAATTCATCACTCTGAGTCTAAGAGTTAGTATAGCCTGCTAGTACTATATCCATATAATTATGAAAGGAGAAAGAAGACATCCTTCAAGGGGTCTTGGGCATCCAACATTGTAATAGTTACATAGTGGCTAGCTCAAGACCCAATTTTGAGTCCATGGATAGGACAGTATACTTGAAGTGTTCTACATGGAGTGATGGTGTAAATATTGATCAATACATTTTTCCTCATTCAATTTCATAATATGATCCATCACCGTGTCCCAGAGCAGAGCAGCTGGTTCAGATACATGACTGATTCTTGAGTGGGTGGAATATGATAAGAAGGAACCAGAGCACTGAATTCTATCAAGCCTTGGAGGACAGCTAAAGTGACCAGCTAATCCATGGCTAAGAGCTCAGAAAACAAGAAGGGACTGTAAGACAGGTTTATGAAAATGAGCTAGGAAGAGAGACCAGTAGGGGTGAGGCAGGAACCCATCCTTAAAGACAAACTGGCACATCTAACATGATTAGACCAGTAAGCAAGGGTATATAGAGGAGAGGCCTCAGGACTCTAGACTTGAGTGAAATAGCAAAACAGTGACAGGTGATGATGGAACTGCCTCATTAGGAACAATGTCAAGCACAGTATTAACCATGGAATGCTCTGATTCAAGGAATCCTGAGTCACGGTACGTCATGCAATTGACAAGGGGTTCTAGGTGGGGGTGAGGCCAAAGAGCATTTGACCTTTTCTGTGGCAAATGTCATTTAGTACAAAAGAGAAGATGAGGAATTGTTGCTGTAAGGCTGAATCCCTGTTGAGAGCCATGCACACAATTCCACTTGTGCCTTGCAAAAGTCTAGAAAGGCAAGCTTTCTGAACTCCATTTTCAAGGAGAGGTTGTATAATTGTTATTTGTAATCTGTCAATAAAAACAGTGTAGGAGTGAGGGTTCAAGACTGTATAATGCCACACATTTTGGTATTTCCACTCCATTGTACTGTGTGGCATTAAGTTCATGAATCTAAAGGTGGAGTAAGAAGTGAAACTATACAGTTATATAAGAAAAAAAGACATGGACATCAGGTGTGAAAGACTAAGCAGATGGCTTCTATTAAGATTTTTTTTTACCTAATAGCATCATCTAAGTAATTAAACTGCCTGGCAATGGTCTAACAAATTTGCACACGTGACATGGAGCCATAACTTGCTTCACAAAATGCAAAGGGGCTTAATGGAGGTTAGGTTGAATCAGGTCCTTATATTCCAGTTGACACTACAGTTACAGGTGTACTGTATTAGTTAGGTTTCCATTGCTGCAATAAACACTGCGACTAAAAGCAGCTTGAGGAAGAAAGAGTTTATTTCATCCTACGACTCCCAGCTCACAATTAATCACTGAGAGAAGTGAGGGCAGGAACCTGGAGGCAGGAACTGAAGCAGAGACCATGGAGGAATTTCTTCCTGGCTTGCTTCCTCTGGATAGCTCAAGTACTTTTGTATATTGTCCAGGCCCATCTGCCTGGGGGTGACACTATCTACAGTGAGCTGGGCCCTCCTACATTATCACTAATTGAGAGAATGCCTCACAGAATGAGAACAGGCAATTTTGATAGGTGTAATTCTTCCATTGAGGTTCCTTTTTTCCTAGTGACTCTAATCTAATCAGCATATATTCTTCAATGAAAGAGTGCTTGCCCAACATGCAGGAGGCTTTGGGTTCAATCCCCAGCATTGGATCAGAATCCAGTTCCAACTATATATCCTACTGAGTTTGAATATGCCATAGTCAAGTGGCCACACATGCTCCTCATCTCAAGAGATGTGCCTATAGGATGTGTGTAATATACATAACATCTGGTTTTCTGCAAAATTATTTCCATTTTAATGTTGGTGCTCATCTCATCACAACAATAGTTGTGCAGTTAGTGCAAATCAACTGAAATGATTACCAATGGAGAAGATTTTAATTAAAATTCATTCATATTATTGGGTCAGTCATTTTTTACCATTCAGAAATATTTATATTTCACAGTACAAGAAAACATGCTTGGGATCATAATAGATGAAGAGTTGCTTGCTTCCCAATTTGGCTGATATATAGGGCAAAATTAATCTAGCAAAAATCTAGAATACGCTAGGCATTTTCACAGAAGTTATTGTATTCAATCCCAGGATAGAACTGTGGTGATAGCATCCGTACCATTCAGATAAGGAAACTGAAGTTCGTTCCTCTAAGGCTTATTCCCAGGGGCCAAAACGTGAAGATGGGTGTGTATGTAATGACTCTAATCCTGCTTCATAACCTTGAAGTCAGTGTGTCAGGCTGCTTGGGTGGAAGAGGAAACAGTCTTCTGTGTAATGTGATGTGAGATCACTGGTGAGATGCACAAAGAACCAAATCATGATGAGTCTAGGGATCCTATGTCACTGTCTAGCATGGGTGAGACCCTGAGCTCAAGTCCTAGAGCCGCCTCTTCCTCCCGAATCAAGAAGAGCTAACAAAGACTTATACATTTTATCCCTATCTTTTATATTTATTCCCATTGTTTTTTATGATTTTTCTTGAGCTTTTGTATGTCTCATATAATAGTTCTTAATCAAATTTAGAGCCCCCATCCACACTCCCATCTGACCCCCACTGGACCTCATGATTTCTACCATACATACTAAGTCCTATCCAGTCAAGCATTTGTATGCATATGTCCTTTGGTGCAAATTCATCCACTGGAGTCTTGTCAGCCTATGTAGAAACTGTAAGTAAGGCATACTCTCCATCACTCAGTAGTAATCAGTCTCCCATAGTTCCCAGACTAGGGTCGACTTGCCACCCCTTTCCCTCTACCCAGTCTGGGCCCTTGTCTGATTGAGTTGACATGGGTCCTGTGCTTGATGCCCTCATTGCCACAATTTCATATGTGTAAGCTTCCATTGGCCTGAGAGCCTCTACTTCCCTATGTTCATGAATAAGTGTTGGCTCTTACATCCTTTCCAACCCCTCTTCTCTAGTGGTCCTTGAGTCATGGGTAGGTGAGGTTTAACATAAGAGTCCTATCTAAGGACGCACAAACTGCAGTCTCTTAGTCTTTAAAAGTTGATCAGTTGTGGCCTGTTGTGTGCATCACACTCTGTTGTATAAGGAGAGAGTTGAGGGATGCACTAGTTTTCTCTCTATCTCCCATTCTACTATGATTTATGAACCTTATGTATAGAGGTTCAACTGTAGATGTGTCACCTAGGACTGGGCATCTCTTAGATGTATATTATCTGTGTCTGACTAGTTGTGGGATTCTGCAGTAATGTCTATCTGTTGCAAAAAGAAGCTTCTTTGATGAGTGGTGTATGGTATACCTGTCTGTAAATATAAGGTTCCATATTTAGCAAATAGCAGGAAACTTCATTTGTGTAAAGATATGACAGAGTTAGGGTTTTCTCTAGGAGCTGTGACCTCTCAGCCATGTGTATTCAGCTGTGTTTACAGTGACACCCATGATTTCTCCTGCTGAGAGGGCTTTAAGTTCAGTTAGACAGCTGTTGGTCACCCCACCCCATATAACAGTTCCACCACTCCACCAATAGAGGTAGTTTGCTGTGTCAGTCATTGTGAGTACTGGGCTTTAGGGCTGGGCTGGACCATGGATTGATTTTCTCCCTTAGCAACTGGCATAGTATCCTCTAGAACAATGAGAGCTAAACTTCAGGTAAAAGACTTCCAGGTCAGTTCCTGCTCACTTGCTCCAAGTCCTATGTCGGCGCCCTGCCCTGTCTTCAGCAGTAGGGTCTTATTTTCCAGTTCCGGGAAATAACCAAGAGATCTGGCAGTAGCCTGTGTTACTTTATGAATCTCTTGGACCAACCACTCAGAGGGATGTCTCTCCTGTCTGACACTGTTCCTTGCCATACAGCACCAGGTATACCTTTGCACTAATGTTCAGGCATCATATGTGCATTTCTTGGGGCGGGGGTCAGAGGCAGCACATTTTCCTCTGGCTTTCCTAGCCCCCCAAGATCCTTCATCTCTACCATCTCTCCCACTGCCATCAGACCTCCCTCCTCACTCCCCAGACCAAGCGCCCCGTTATCCCTTCGTGGTTTGATGACTGCTTTGAAAATGTCTCTTTTGTGAGTTCTGAACATTAAAAACAACGCTCTTTTTCACCCCTTGTTTATCACTGTATTTAGTGTAATCCTTTCTCTGTATTCCTTGCTGGTCCCGAGGCCTCCAATCATAATTTTGTTCTGGGCTCATTTCTTCAAGACATTGTAAAAGTCGTGGTATCATCCCCTGCTGTAATCATAACCTTTTCCTTCCCACCTGTGACCTTAATAAGAGATAAAAAACATGTTTAGAATCCAGCAAGCAATGAATGACATGAGGTGAATAAAATAGTAAGGCATTCCATTTGTTCAGATGTAACTGTTTTGGGTTATAACAATAGTACTAAATTAGCAGTAATTATTACTAAAATTTATAATAAAATATTAAATAGCAAACAAATCACAAATACAAAGTATATTGTAAATGGCACTAAATATTACAATTCAAATAATATAATAAGACATTATTCTTATATAATTCTTAATAAGACATTAAGAAGAGCTTAATTTATATTATGTAACAAAAGGGGTTTGGGGAGCAGTGCCTCATGTGTCTCAGGGTAGCCTCAAACTCAATATGTAGTCATTGATGACCTTAAACTTTTTAATTCTCCTGCCCTCAGATCCCAGAGTACTGGTATTACAGGTTTGCACAGTCACATCCAGTTTATGCCATGCTGACAATCAGTCCCAAGGCTTTGCATGCTATGCAAACACTCTAGCAACTGAGCCCCAACTCCAGCCCACTATATAAAGTAATTTCATATATCATGTGTAATCTAAGTGGGCTCTGATGCTTATGTTTAGAGCTCTTTTTATACCACCTATCAATAAGACATTAAAAATATTTCTCAATGTGTCTTTTTTAGGCTGATTTTATAGCAAGAAAAATATTTTGTAGAATAGAAAAAGAAAGAGCCTTTAACGATTAATCTATGATGGGTATATTCAATTTGTATCCAGAAAATTAAATGAAGCAGACAAACATACCTTGAGGACTGTGTTAGGTACCAATGAAATATATGAACATGAAGAAGCCATAGATGATCACGTGAGCAGCCTGCCTTCTAGGAGAGATGTGTGCGTGCTCTGGGAAAAAAAAATTATAAATTATTTGAATGATGGTTCGGGGATGGTCTAGATGATATATCTCAAGGGGACTTACCAAACTGATTGATAGCCAGAGATGTTTAGGAGAGGGATAAATGACTAGGTGCAGTTATACCACAGAGTTTGGAATGCTTTACTGAAGAGGTAGGCTCTAGTGTGGGTATCAAAAGCCCCACTGGAAAGAACAGTAGAGTATTGAAGTTCATGTGTATATAAATACCAATTCCTAAACCTTACTTGTTTGTTTTTATATGAGTCTGAATCTGGGAGAAGGAAGCAGAGACAGCCCATGTCTGGCACAATGCAGCTCCAAAGTCGATCATTATGCATGCTGACGGTCTTTCCCTCAGTGCTCCCTCTTCAGGCTGGACCTTGAAAAGCAGAAAAAAAAAAGATAAGGAAAAGCTCCTCAAATCCTCAAAAGGCTTGCTAAGTTGCAATGTGGGGTGGATAATTCTAGTTGGACATTGTGCTGGATAGCTTCTGTTGTCAACTTGATACACCTAGGTAGAGGGACCTTCAGCTGAAGAATTGTAATTACCTCTTTTAGACTGGCTTGTGGCCATGTCTGTGGGGCATTTTCTTGATCATTGAGTGATTCAGGAAGGCTAAGCCTACTGTGGGTGGTGCCACCCTTGGGCAGGTAGTCCTGTAAAGAAAGCCGACTGAGCACAGGCGAGAGGAGCAAGCCAGTAAGCAGCGTTCCTTCCTGGTCTGTGCTTCAGCTCCTTGCCTCCAGGTCCTTGCTCTAAGTTCTTGCCTTGGCTTCCTTGATGATGTGAGCTATAAGCCAAATAAAACCTTTCTTCCCCAAGATGATTTGGTCAGTGTTTTTATTTCAGCAACAGACTAAGAGTCTTGGTACTAAAGAAAGAGATACTGCTGTGATGGACCTGATTGCGTCTGGGATGATTATGGAAGTTTTTGGAGTTTGGACAGGAAAGTATTTGGAACTCAGAGAGCTGTTCTGTAGGAACTTGGAAGATCATGCTGAAAGAGGCATAGACAATGGAGGCTTGACTTGTGAAGCTTCAAAGGGAAGCAAAGACTCTACCAAGGATGCTTGTGTGCTATATTTTGAATTGAGAATGTTTGAAAGTGAAACCTTTTCCTGTACTGGGCTAATGGATGCTGGTCAGTTGGGGCTGAAAAATCAGTTGTGATTAATAAGATAATCAGCATCAGTTAAGTGAAATCTTCTGGGAAGTGTTTCCTCAGAGTGAGTGAGTGCACAGAAGCGGAGGACTGGAGGGGCCCAAGGCTTTACATCAAACTGGCAGCAGCACTTGGCAATGTGTAAGACTCCCCCAGGTGGTTCTGTTGTTGAAGGGGTGAGGAGGTCATAAAGAGAATTTGAGGCTATTCTCCGGGAGAAGCCACTAGTTAAGGTGCAGCCTCATTGTAGTGAAGACCCCAGGACTGAAGGGGTCATAAAGAGAATCTGAGGCTTGGCAACCTGAGAGGCCAGGAGAGCCCATTGGTGAAGATGCAGCCTCAGTTGCAGTGGAGACCCCAGACTACTGACGATGCCCAACCCACAGAATGATCATCTAGGGCAGTGGCAGATATAGGAGTGCAGCCAGCCTGAGCCTATGAGATAAGCTATATGTGTTGTGGACGGCAGAACCAGAGAAGGAGAGCTGCCCAAGCATTTTGTCATCAGAAGATGGTGAGTAAACCCCAGATGTCGAACAACTGAGCTGTATTCCCAGTTCTTTCTTTTTGAAATAACAGTATGTAACTTGTTTTGGATTTTAAAGGAGCTCACAACTAAAACTTTTTAGTTTTCATTTTATTTACTATTTTAAAATTTTATGTTAGTGAGTGTATTGCCTGCATGTATATAAGTGCACCCACGTCGGGCAATGCAGTGCCCAAGAGCAGAAGAGGGGATAGGATCCCTGGCAACTGGAGTTATGACAGAGGGTTGCTAGCTGCATGGAGGTGCTGGAAATCCAAACTAGGTCCTCTACAAGAGTATCCAGTGTCCTTAACTGCTACGTCATCTCTTCAGCCACATAAAACTTTTTAAACAGACTTTGAACTTTTAAAGTATTTGAATTTTTGAAAGACTGTAGGAGTCTTAGGTTGTACTGTTTTATATTATGATATTAATATTAATATCATATCTTGGGGATAAGAAATGGAAAGGTTGTGATTTAATAGTTAAGTGTTTGTGTGTCAGGTTGACAAGAGGTCAACTGTGCCGAATAGCTTCTGTTATCAACTTGACACACAGGTAGAAGGGGCTTCACCTAAGGAATTACCTCCATTGGACTGGCCTGTGACCATGACTGTGGGGAATTTTCTCGATTATTGAGTGCTGTGGAAGGGAAGGTGCCACACCTGGGCAGGTGGTCCTGGGTTGTGTAAGGAAACAGTCTGAGCACAGGCCAGAGGAACAAGTCAATCAGTGTTCTCTTATGGTCTGTGCTTTGGCTCCTGCCTCCAGGTTCCAGCCTCCAGGTTCCTGCCCTGAGTTCCTGGTTTGAATTTCCTTGATGATGCACTGTGAGCTATAAGCTAAAAGACAAAAAACAAAAAAGAACTCTTTCCTCCTCAAATTGGTTTGGTCAGTGATTATATTACAGCAATAAAAAGTAACAAAGGCAGGTGTTTCTTGGTTGTAATTTGAAGACCCCGAAAGGAACAGAAGTTACATGTTGAAGTATAGTATCTTCATGGTCTTTGGCTACATGTCATGGCTTATTGGCATTCATTTGCCTGGAGGGAAGGGGGCCGATGAGGGAAGGAAATGAGCAGGTACCCAAGAGAGGGATGTTTGGAGAATGCCTGGTATCTGCCCCAGTCTGTATCCATAGACTTGGTGCTTCAGCTTTATGGTAAAGGGTATAGGTAAAGCCAAGCTACTGCTTTTGATAGGGTCTTAGGAATTATCAGAACACAGGGGATCATGAGCTCCTCCAGTTAGGGGCCTTAAGTATTTTTGATAGGATTTGAACAACATAGTGAGCCTTTTGATTTCCATTCTTAGATTCATGGTGTGCATCTTCTGTGCCTTAAAGACTTGAGGGGGAGGTATCAGTATTAGGTAGGTGTGGAACCTGATGTAAAAGTGAGGCCTCATCAATGCCTGGGCACAGTGGTTTTATTGGCAGAACTGGACACAAGCAGAGCCTACCTCTACCTGAGGAATGCTTCCTACGGTGCCAAGGGGACCAAGATTTTTTTTTGCAAGTATGGTTCAACTTGACCTCACATGTAGATGATGGGTAGACAAAGTCAGATTGCTGTACTTCAGTGAGGTATATAAACCCAGGTAAACACAGGCACCCTCCTTTCAGTCCCCTGCCCAGTATACACATACAAGTATGTGTCTGTCACTGTGAGTCCTTGGCTTGGAAATGGGAAATGTGGCTTCCCAGGTGCCAAGAAGAAGATAGACTGTAACCAAGGAGCATGTAATTATTGATTCCAGGAAAAAGAAGATTAGTAACCTATATTTGAGAACAAGTTTAGTAATGTCAAGACAGGATACAGAAGGCAGATGCTGTCATAATAACAAAAACCAGAAATTTATTTTCTCCCTTTTATTTAAACTTTTGTGTTATTTTTGTAAAAATAATTTGTTCCTATTACAAATAATTTAAAAATACAGAAATTTTAGAATTAAATACATTAAGCATTATGCTAAGTTTCAGGAAATATTTTTCTTTGTCTTTTTTATGCCTATATCTAATATTTTACAATATTATTTTATTGCATCTATTTTGTTCCCATTCTTCAGTAGGAAAAACATATTTCTCTTGTCATAAATATACATCCACAGCATTCCAAACATATTTCCCATACTTTCTATATGGTATAATTTGTCCAAACAACCTTAGTCTTATGAAACATTTAGTTAACCTTATAACATTTTCAAAATCATGGACAGATATGAGGTGAGCATCCTAAGGGAAACACTGGCTCTTGTTTGATTATAATGTTTCAACTCCAGGAGGAAGACAGCTGCATCTAAGGCGATGCTCATTACTCTGTCAGGACTTTGATATGAGGCAGCAGTTTCCATCTGTGCCCTCACAGAACTTCAAAGGGGGCTTCTGGAGCCCCCTGTCAGGGGACTCAAGCAAGAAAATCTAAGGCGTCAAAGCTCCAGGCCCTTTGCTTCATCTCAACCAAAGTTGATTCAGTTTTATCAGTTTCATATATTGGTCTCCATGAAAGATTTTGTTTAAAGAAATAATTCCTTAGCTATGCCTGGTGGTATGAAAGTGAAGAATAGAGTCTACCTCCGGGTGGAGAAATGCCATTCTCTCTTTCTTTAACAGTTAATTTGGTTGGGCCAGTCAATCATCTGACCAAGGATCCACCCCTCAGAAAGGAGGGTTAATATTAAGCAATTATAAAGATATGGGAGGAGTAATTATCCCTTTAATAAGGTAATGTGTTTTCCTTCTCATAATCTCTGCCCTGAGTGCAGCTGCTACAGGGCTACCAACGGCCTCCTGTTGGGTCTGCTCACTCTTCGGAGTCCTGATTCAGAAAGGCATAGCATTTCCTTTACCTCTCTCTCACTTTTCTAAATACATGCCTTCCCAAAAACTTTGGGCTTTTTTCTTTCTCTAAATCTCTTCTCCCTGCCGTGTGGCTTCTTGTCCTCTGAGTGACTGATCATGCCAGCCTGATTTCTATCTTCCTCCTCTCTATCTCTAATACCCTAGGCAGCTGGTGGGATTTACAGCTTTCCTGCTGAGAGGATCTTGAGTTCCAGGGCTATAGTAAATCAGGCCTAAAATCCCAGACACTGAGGAAGCTGAGGCAGGAGGATTGAAAGATATAAGTCCTTCTGAACTACAGAATGAGTTCAGCCTATTGAGACTGTACTTCAAAATAAGGTGGTCAAAAAGGACTGGGGATGTTGCTCCATGGTAGAGCATTTTGTCTAAGATTTGTGAGGCTCTAGCTTTAATCCTCAGCATTATCACATGTAAAATAATTAAAGGAAAGAAGAAAGAAAAGAAGAAAGGAAGAAAGAAAAAGAATAAGAACAAGAATGTCTTGATTTACAAATATAATCACAGCATTTGAGGAGCACAGGTAACCCTGTGTAACAAATGAATGGCATGGTGACACAAGCTGGCATATCTACACACTTGCTCTCATCTATGTGTTGAACTAGCATGCTGTTTGTTTTCCAAGGACTCATGGAGATTTTGGTCTTCCTACTATAATAATGATGTTGCTATTGAGATAAGAGGCCAAAATTAGAATATTTTCAATCTAGGGCTGAGGAAATGACTTTAATTCAAAGACTGAAGAAACTGAAGAAACTTCCTTAGAAAATGACTGGACATTGAAAGATTTGTAACCATCTGCTAACATTCTGCTCAAGTCTGTAGGGCAAAGGGCTTCTGCCTAATTTATACCTTTCTTTCTACACCTTATTCTTACAGAAGCTTATTTCTACCTTATTCTTACAGAAGCAAACACATGAGCACACATAGGCCCATATAGATAGCAGTGGCCTATCCCTGAGGACCAATGATCTGCCACACTGAAGGTCTACCATTACCCTCAGAAAGCTCCAATGCATCCCCAGTAAGAAGCCAGACACACTGCTCAACCCTCTCAGGCCTTGCTGGAGATCCTCAGTGAATCCTCAGCATCCTGTGTCTTTGGAGAAGGAAAGGCTCTTAGATCTTTAGTCAAAGCAAGAGAACAAGAGTTCTGCCTAACTAGTCAATTTTCCTAATGAGCTATTAGGAGCTGTTTTTGTGCTGAACACTCTGCCCTCATTATAGCCGTGCTTCCCCAGAAGCAAAGCTGTCTTTCTGCCCATTGTAATGAGCAGGACGCTGGAGTGAAACACAGTTTTAATGAGTTACAGCATGGATATAAAATGGAACAATTTGCATCTGAGAGCACCTCAAAGCACGGAAAGACCAGTGGGTCCATTTACATCAGTGGAGCAAACTGCTTAGCGATAACTTTTCTCATCAGCCAAACCTGGGGAAACCAAGGGGCTTCATCACAAAATGTGCAGGCTGACTAGGGATAGGAAGAGAGAGCTGGGGAACTCCTTCAGGTTAAAAGGAAAAAAAAATTCCTAGTGACTTTGGGAAATAGATTAAACAATTTCAAGTCACAGACATGGCAGTATTTGCGTTATGTTACAGTGCACAATAATATTGACACCTGCTCTGGAGCATGCTGGGATAAAAGTAAATAAATGAAAAGAAAAACTATTATGAAGACAGAGGGGTAAATAGCAATCAGACAGAAGTTTCTAGTGGTATGCTGAATATGGTTTCTATTCTTTATAAATGCTGTCAAACTTGCTTCCATTTCTTAGCTATTGTGAAAAGAGAAGCAATAAACATGAATGTACAGGTATCTCTGCAATAGGATGAGTCCTTTAGGTATATGTCAAGGAATGGTATAACTGGGTCAAATAGTATGTTCATTTTTAGCTTTTTAAGAATTCTTCACTGTTTCCTTAGGGGTTACATGATTTACAGTCCCACCAGCAGTGAATGAATGCTTCTCTTTCCCCACGTCCTCTCCAGTATTTGATATCATTTGTTCTCTTAATCTTACAGTATGACTGGGGTAAAATAACATCTTAAAGAGGTTTTAATTGCATTTCCATAATTACTAATGATGTTGAACACTTTTTAGGTGTTTCTTAGTCATCTTTATTTCTTTTGAGAACCATCTACTCAGATCCTTAGCCCATTTTTTAATTGGGTTACTTGTTTTCTTGATTCTTTGTTTTTTTGAGTTCCTTATATATTCTGGATGATAAACCTCTGTCATATGTGTCACTGGTGAAGATTTTCTCCCACCCTGTGGATTTTCTCTTCACTTTCTTGGTTATTTATTTGCTGTACAGAAGCTTTTTGGTTTAATGAGGTCTTATTGGTTATTGACCTTAATTCCTGAGCAACTGCTGCCTGATTAAGAAAGTTCTTCCTTACAACTGTACCTTGTAGGTTACTTCCAATGTTTTCTTCTAACGTTTTTAAGAGTTTCTGGTTTCACATTGAGGTCTTTGATTCATCTGGAGTTGACTTTTGTACAAAGTGAAAGATAAGGGTCTAGTTTCATTCTGTACAGGTTAAGATCTAGTTTTACCAGCACCATTTGCTGAAGATGCTATCTTTCCTCCAGTGAGTGTTCGTGGTCCACTTCTCAAATATCAGCGACTAAAATTTCATGCCCTCATGTTTGAGAATTCAACTTTGTTCCATTGGTCTGTGGGTCTATTTTTGTGCCAGTACCATGCTGTGTTTATGACTATAGCTCTGTAATATAGTTTGAAATCTGGTACAGTAATCCACCCTGCATTGCTCTTTATGCTCAGGGTTTCTTTGGATATCCAGGGTGTTTTGTGCTTCCATTATTAATTTTAGGATGATATTTTTTCTAATTCTGTGAATAATGTCATGAGGATTTTGATTGGGATTGTATTGAATCTATATAATGCTTTTGGTAAGATGGACATTTTCACAATATTATTTCTTCTAGTCCCTGAGGAGCATGGGAGGTCCTTCCATCTTCTGGTGTCCTCATCAATCTTTAAAGATCTAAAGTTTTCATTGTAGTGATCTTTAATGTTTTTGGTTAGATTCATTTCAAGATATTTTTTTGAGGACACTGTGAATGGGATGGTTTCCATGCATTTTTTTTCCAATTGCTTGTTATTGGAATATAGAAAGACTACTGATTTTTGTAGATTAATTTTGTAATCTATCACTTTACTGAAAGTATTGATCATTTCTAGGAATTTTCTGGTGGAATTTTTAGCATCTCTTATTATAATATCATGTCATCTGGGTACTCCTTTAATTTCCTTCTCTTGTCTTATTGCTCTAGCAAATTTTCCAGCACTGTATTCAAAAGGAGTGGAGATAGTTGACAGCCTTGTCTGGTTCCTGATTTTATTGGGAATGCTTCCAGGTTTTCTCCATTTAGAATGATGTTGGCTGTGGGGGTTTTTTGAATGTAGCTTTAATTATGTTGAGGTATGTTCCCTCCAGTCCAATTCCTCTAGCACTTTTAACATAAATGCATGTTGAATTTTCACAAATTTGCAAGGTTTTTGTTAAATATAGTCATTTCTAAACTTTATATAAACAATTAAATATAAACAAAGCCAACACATGATTAAAACTCAACAATTCCTAATTATTTACTCCACTTTTCTATTAACTGTTTGGTTATATCTGTGAGCTGGACAGGCAGACCTATAGCATGATGCTCTTCATCTCTTTCTAACTTTCTAGTCAATGAGCCTATGTTGGTAGCTTGAGGTTTGTTTTGGCAGGTGTGTTTGCACCACGGAAACCAGCAAATATTGCATGATATGACTTGTTTTATTTTATGGATTGTCTATCTAGACTCAGAAAATAATTCAGATCGAATGGATCAGCATGCCATACCTTTTGGATGTGCTATGATTAGCCCCCAAAATGAGTAAAAATTCTTCTGTTGGTGAAAACTATTACCCTACTCAGCCATTATGTCAGTCACACCATAGATGAATGAATGAAGTTCCCACGTAAGATTTATTGTTTCTCCTCTCTTCTACCAACATATGTTTGGAATTCTGGTTATTCACCAATTGAAAATTCAGGATGGGTATGAATATCAGAGTTCAGCAAAAATCAGGACAAATATTCTATAAGAATCACTTGGCTGTGTAGAAATTTCATTGAATAATAATTTACATTTTGTTATTTTAAATTATGTGTTTTATATCCTTTATATCAGAATGCTTATAATATTGTATGAATTGTTAGAATATATACAGAATATATACAGGTTTTTGGCGACATGGTTATTCAATGTTTACTGGAATATGATTGTAGGCACCACATTCTCTTAGTGACATGCTCACTAAGCATATAGTCAAGTAGACTAGAAGATGGAGGTTTTAGGAGCAGGTACATGAACCCAGTTTAGAATACTGTTCTGGGTCTGACTACCTGTGTGCCAATGGACAAAGGATTATGCACCTTGACTTTCCATTTCGTCATCTGTAAAATGGAGATAATACTGCTCACATTTAAGGGTTATGGGTAATAGAACATTATATTGAGTGTTATATTAGAATAAGGCCTAACATTTAGCTGGCTGTAATTGTTACTATCTGAAAGAAAAGATGTTCTATGGCCAGTTCATTTCCAGATATTATGATTACCTGAGAATTATAGAATTCATAGGAGAGAAAAGATGTGAATATAGAAACTTTCCAAAGGGCAGCTGGCCATAGTCACCAGAAGGGCTTGTTCCTTCTCCCTCTGCTTCAGGAATAGGGTGAAGGTTAATACACACTTGCCATTTGCCAAGTGCCTCGCCGTGATACATCTTATTTCAACTTTATGATGATTCCTTATGGAAATGTGGAAGATAATATTTAGCAAAGGTGGCCGAACCTGTGTTTCCTTCCCAACATGCTCTATAATGTCCTTATTCTCCATCTGGAGATAGAGGCTAATTTCCTTTGTCTTGAATGTAAACAGGTATCTGACTTATTTGCTTACTGACAACAGAAAACACTACAAAATGTGACTTCTTATGTGAGATGATTTCTAGCTCATGAGCACAGTGTTCAACTTTGGAGATGGGAATCCAATATAGAAAGCAACTACTGGCCGTGTTCTACAGAAATGCTTTGTGGTGATGTGGAGGTTTTCCTGTCCATGGGCCTAAATTTTGAGCCCTCCTGTTCTTGGCTTAAGATACCAACCAGAGTGAATGAGCCTTCAGATAATTCTAGCCCTCAACTGACAATCATTTTTAGACTTTATTGTTTCCAGGAGAGATCCTGGATACTGGTCAGAGACAAGCTGTAGACTCTGCCCTTTCCAAATTACTGACTTGACAAATTCATGAATGTAATTAAGGGGTTGTTCTATGCCCCCAAGTGCAAGGTGATTTCACACATAGTTGTTGGAGTTGGAATTAGTATTTTACTTTCCCAGACTCAAAAAACAAACAATACAAAACAAACTCCCACCCCCTGACTCCCCCCTCCCGCAAAAAAAAAATCTGAGTCTTAAAGAGTGCCCTGTACCTTCCTACATTCATCCATTATCATTTGGAATTTACACAAAGGCCTTCCGCCCTGGAAATTGCATCTTCCTACTATGTTACTTTTTACTGCTTGTTGGAAGGGTGAGAACTGTTGCACTGTAACCAGATGTTTTCAACGGTATATTGACAGGGGGGCAGAAGAATAGGAAGTATGCCAACTACCACAGACAATCCTAAAGACTGGATTCTTACTAGAAACAGATGACCAATGGGAAAGGAGCAACTCAGAGTTTAGCAAGTTGGGAGTTTGGGTTCCAACTCTGAAATTAATTCCTTCTATTCTTAGGAAAAGATACAGAAAAAAATTATCCCTAGATTTTTGAATTTGCCAATGTTTCTGTATGATCATAATTGACATCATATTTTACAGTATTTTCTAGGGTTCTAAATCTTCAGGGGTCTAGGTTCAGTCTGGGGACTTGTGGCATTTCCTCCCTTTTCCTCATCCAGCTGGAGACAGCAGAAAGTATGTTTTATTTTTTTTCTTGGAAGGTCCTGGCATCATGCAAGCTATAGGAATCCTCTGGTTCTAGACTGCAGTTGTTGTGACAGGCCGATGGAAAGCTGTCCCAGAACTGACTCTAGAGAGTTCCCTCTCTGACATGGCAAGTGGTGCAGAGAGGCCTGCCCAGCCTTTTCACTTGGGTTCCATGTTGGCTGTACTCAGTCACTTTGTTTGCACTCTCAGTTTCAATGATAGCAACATCAATATTGTAATCACAATTTTAAGCAGTTAATGCATTTTGGTCACATGTGACATTGTGTGCTGCATACGTATTTGTCATAATGACTTTACATACTGCTCTCATGGGAATAGCATCATTCCTCTTCTATCTACAGGTGGAGAAAAAAGTCACAGGGAAGGTAGGTATCAACATAACTGAACTCATATTCAATGTGAAAAGTAGCTATCGTCCTTTAGTATTTTATTTCTTTAGAATACACTTTCAGGGGCTGGAGAGATGATGGCTCAGCAGTTAAGATTACTAAGTGCTCTGGCAGAGGACCAGGTTCAGTGCCCAACACCCACAAAGTAGCTTGCAACCATCTGTAATTCCAGTTCCAGGGGATCCGAGGCCCTCTTCTGACCTCCGTGAGCACTGCATGACACAGGTGCACTTACATACATGAAGGCAGTACACTCATACACAAAAAATAAAATTTAAAGTTAATTATGCATTATAACTACCATGTATTGAATGCTTATTTAGTATTAGATACTTTGTCCACCACCCTTAGAATTAGCAATCCATATGTTAAGTCATCTTACAGATGAATATTCAGAGGATCAGAAAGAAGTAATTTGCTTCCTGCAAGTTCTATGCACAGCTTTGTTCAGTTTTTCCTGAACCTGTAATTTCTAGGGTCAGCCAGGAGACAACCTTGTTTAGATCTCCAGACTCACATGGCTTGGCCCGCTTACACTGTCACATTTCCTGAGATACAGAATTTAAAGACGGGGCCAGTGGCCAGTGATTATGACAGTATGGAGGTGGCATCCCCCTGAACCCAACCATTTCTCATTCCCTTGTACTTGGCACCTCTGCTACTTTTCCTGGCATAAACGTCTGAATTGAAATGGCAACTCTCTTAGAGTTGGCTCTTCTTCCAAATTGAAACATTTCCATTTCAAAGGAAGATAAGAGGGTCTTGAAAATTAGAAAGTTAAGGAAACTTACTGAACTCAGGAAGCTCAGAAAATTACAAATTCACAAGACCTCTCAATAATGCCAAGCAAGCCCTCTGTTACTAAACTACATCGCTAGCCCTGAGCACTTTTAAAAAATAGTGTGCAGTTGTGTGTATCTGTGTGTGTGTGGTATATGGCCATGCATACGTGCAGCCTGTACATCCCTCAGTGTGTATGGAGACTGTAAAAGAGCTTCAGTTGTCCTGCTCTATTGATACAGTGGAAAACAATGTCCTCTCTTAGGGTTCTTAGTCGCATTGATAAAATAAATTAAGAATGGACTTAAATGGCAGGATAAGTTTCTTAGAGTTTAAAAGCAAAACCCTCAGGGAAAGTGAGCTGTAAATCTCAACAGCTTCCCTGAGGAGGAGAGTGGAGGAGACAAAAAAGCCATAAAGCCTTTCATCCCGTCTAAAACTGGCATGGAGGACAGAAACGTGAAGAACTAGAAGCCACATGGCAGGGGGTGAAGTTTTAAAGAAAGAGTAAAGAAACCATAAACATTGGGGCAGCCCAGAAGGTTAGGGAAAGTATGTTTAGAAAAGAGATAGATAGGACAAAAGGGAGGTTATGCTTTTCTTCAGGAAAGTTTACAGACTCACAGAATATGTCTTCTGCTGGCTCCCAAGCTACTACAGTAGGGGTGAGGAGGGTCCCAGGCAGGGACAGTTCAGCATCTCATTTACCCACCAGTTAGTTGCCTATCTTTGTAGCATAACTTAAGATGAACCTACCTTTTAGAGGTGGTCCTGTGGCCATAGGATTGATCTGGCTGAACAGGAATGATGTGTTTCTACCTGGGTTCTTCAATGTCTTTCTTGCAACTATAACACTAACACTCTTTATTACTTTATTCCCTGGAGACACAGTATTTCACTAGACCTGGAGTTAAGCTGGCAGCCAGTAAGTCCAAGTAACCCTCGTCTTTGTCTCCCAATAGTTTTGGGATTACCATTTGTGACCACATTCAGTTTTTTGCCTGAGTTCTAGAGATTTGAATTCAGGTCCTCATGGCTGTGTATCAAGTGCCCTTACCCTCTGAGCTAGAGCCCCAGCCTCTAATATTTAATTCTGTTATACTATTTTCATCTAGATGTTACTGTTTTACAGATGAAGAAAAAGACAAGGAAGAATCCGTTTTCTGCCTCAGATTCAGTTGTATAGAAAGTCAGAAAAGAAAAAGAACCCATCCTGTCTAGTTTATTTAAGCCTCCCTCTAGCTATTTGCTTCTATGTAGAAAATGAAAGGATTGAAAAGTATAATGCCTGGACTCCGGTCCTCAAACTGGGCTTCTCCAAGGTAGAAGCTCTGGGCTGGGGAACAGAGGAAGCACGCTGGGGAAGAGGTTCAACCCTGGTCTTAACAGGCATGCAGATAACTCTAAGGCAACAGCAGCCCTAGAGAACAGAGTGAGAGCCTCTAGTCCTTCTGGCCTTTCCCCTTGGCTTCTCACCAGGAGAAGTCTTTCTTTCCTCTGTGGAGTTCAGGGGTGGGCAGGGCTGGAGGGAGAATGCTTTCTCCACTGCAGGTGTCAGGAGCACTGGGAGCAGCTACGAGGAGTCAGAGGTTAAACACTGCCTCTAACTAAATAGGATAAGATCTTTAGTAACAATTAGCACCTCTTCAACTCCAGAGAGCAGTGTTCCCCTTGCTGGACTTGCTTGGCTTCCTGGTGGTCACCTGTTTTGAATTAGTAAGAGAAGCTTGGTAAAGCTGCCTGTGGGAACTTTGTCCTGAGCACAGCACGCCTTTCTCACAGGGCCTGCATGGGCCCCTTGGTTTGTCTTGCTCAGACAGCTTCCTGCACTGGAAGGTGCTTGAGGTCTCCTCCTGCCCCGGCCCCCTCCTCCAACTCCTCCTCCTCCATCTCTTCTCTTTCTCTCCTTTTCTTTTATTAGTGCTTGGGGACCAGATACAGAGCCTCCAGCATGCTTAGCCAGCTCTTCACAGCTGAGATACACTGCCAGCCTTTGTCTGCTCTTTTGCATGGACTCAGGTGTCAGAACAGGATGGGCTCTGTAGAGACAGTTTGGTCCGTCTTCCTAGTTCCTTTTACCACTATTACTTCTCCATGATTAAGCCGCTTCCTCCACGTACAGAAGAAGTGTATGGTGTGGATAGGTGAAGAGTGGACATTCATGGAGAATGGCATCAAATTCACAACCAAGGAGGAGGAAACACTTTTTAGTAAATATAATCCAAATGTCAACCTTTGAATTCGTCTGGAGTTGGAACCAAGCTCCTACCTGTTTTAAGCTATTTGAGATATATGCCCAGATTGCTCCATGACCTTTATAAAGTACAGTTTCCCCCTCAGCGGTATCATAAAGTCACTTTGGTCATTGGGAATAGCACAGCAAAAATAACTCAGCGGGGTCATTGGCCTTTGTTTTGAATTTTCTTTTGTTTTTGTTTAAAATACCAAAATTCCTGCTGCTCAGGGAAGCATTTCAGACAAACTTGAAATAGTCATGGAATTTTCTTCATGCTTGTATTTGGCTGTTATTTCACTCTCTATTGGTTTAGTATGTGGAAAGTTCTAGATGAAGAGAAAAAGAAAACAGAAATCATAGCCTATGAATTTGTGAAGGGGAAAAGCACATTAGGGATCTGCACAAGGAGCTCTGTCTGAGGAGTAGGGGGGTAGAATGAATGCTTAAAGTGTTTCATATGTTGTATACTTTCAGCATTATTTTCACACAAATGCAACAGAGGAAGATATGAGAGGTAAAGAAGCTAAATAATTTCCTCAATGCCAGAGATAGTTTATAGCAAATCCAGGTTGTAACCCAGTATGTGGGTTCATTGCGCTAATTCAGCTCTGGCACAAGCTGGCAGGTAGAGCTGGGGGACTTGATAGGTAGATGTTAGCACAGATACATTTGTTCTTGGATGTTACAATGTGTAGGTCTCTTGGATACATAGAAAGGGAGCCCTAGAGAAGATTATGTCTGAGTAGATCAACAGAGAACTATAAATATGCACCCCAAGTGTAAGAGAAGGCAGGAAAGCACACTGGAGCTATGAAAAGCATGTGGTACATTTGCAGAGCTATGTGCGGTTGTGTTTGACACGAAAAGAAAGATTGTGCAGGGGAAAACAATGGGGAATGAGGAAGAAGGAGGAACTTGCAGCAACATAGCAGAGTTCCAAGTTAAGCTGCATATGAGGCTGGGTATTGTGGCTGCTGGGTGCTGATGGATAGCCATCGGTCACAGTTTCATGCCAGAGTACTGTATGTCCATCATCATACTGTATGTCCAAGGAGCAACTGACTTCACTGTGACATTTTCCCACACAGTCTAGCAACCTGCTTTAGACTGCTGACGTTGTTCCAGTTTTTCATGGATGGATAACAGCGTCAGTATAAGCTGTGTGCCAACCTATTTCAATCACAATAAGCATTAATATTGAGAAGAAAACCCAAATAGTTCTGAAGCTTCTCCCTAGTCCCATCTTTCTGGGTAACTTGAGCTGAGGCATGCTCCACCTGAGGGCATCATAATCAGTTGTTCTGTACTCACCAGTGAGCTTCCTTGACCATCAGCCACTTTTACTTTTAGACACACCTCTCATTCCCTGCCTCCTCTACTAACCTGTCATCTTATAAGCTCTGAGAATTCCTCACTAAATGATTGCCTCCCTAATCCTCTCTCTGTTTAATCACTGCCTGGTTTTACTGCATACCTCTTTTACTTCTTTGTCTCCCTCAGGAAGGGCATGTACCCTGCTGTTGGTTCATTAATCCTCCTGCCTGATATTTGCTTAATTTAAATTCGCAAAGCCTTGCTCAGTGTTGTTGTTTATAAGGAGTTGTTTAGAAAGTCATGGTATTAAAGATAAAGCATATGGATATATTTTCCATACCCATCACAGTATTTTAAAAGCAAAATTTTAATGCAAATAGGAAAAGAGAAAGTCACTGTAGGCAACAACTTGTGGTGGAGGGGAAGGGGTAGAGTGCTGTACTAGGTACTGGATAAATGATTATTGGACTCTGGAATTTAAGGGAATAATACATGAAAATTGAAATGATATATGCATGGGAACAGAGAAAAGGACAATGGATATTGATAAAACTGCTCTAGCATGAAGTTTGGGCAGGATTTGAGAACAGCTGTGTAGAAGTGATGTCATTCCAACCACACTTTAAGGGATACATAGTGGTTCATCATGAATAGTAGAAAAGGAAAAGAAGGAGATGGAGGAGAGTCAAGGCAGAGGAATATTTGCTGTGTAAAAGCAGAAAGAGAAGGAAAAAGAAAACAAGTATGGGAATGGCTGGAAGGTCAATATGACTAACTGTAGCATTCAGAGAAATGAGCTAAAAGGAACGCCGAATTCTGCCAGCTTCCCGGCTTTCTTATCTGTCTCTATAGACTCATTCTCTTCTATATGGCCAGTAAAGGCTCACATGCTCAAGGCTTAATCCTGGCCTTGCTTTCATTTCTTTCTGTGTTCTCTCTTTAAGCAACTTCAATCTTGCCTGGGGTCAGTCCCGTCTATATAAGAATGGCAGTGAGTTTCTCTTTAGTTCACAGTCTGACTTCTAGCTTAGACCTTCACACCTCCTTATTCACATGAAGCCTCAAAAGGAGTAGATTTGATTCAAAGCTGAGCCAAATTCTTCCTCCCTTCACTTTCTCCTTCCTTTAATACTCAGCTCTCTCTGGTATCCAGCTTTGAAAGTTGGCCATCATCCCAAACGCTGGCCTTATGCTCAACACTTCTTCAACTCCACATGAACTTTATCATAAGTAATGTTAATTTTACATCTGAAATATCTCTAAATATCTCTACTATTATCTACTTCTGTCAAATACGTAGTAGGTGAAGCTACACTTTCTTGCCAAGGCTATTTCAATAACCTCTAACTTGTGCTCCTGTTTCACTTTAATTTGAACTCTCTAGTTCAGATTCAGAGAATCTTTTAGGAATTTGAACTGCTTGGTAGACTAGAGAAAACAGAAATTTCTCTCATCATAAAACTAAATAAAATACTGTGTTGCTGATCTGAGAGTGGGAAAAATCAACTCAGAATTCCTCAGAGATAATACAGCCAATAAAAGTGTCAATCTACAGGATCTGCCTCTTGCCGTGATAGTTTATACCCTGGGTCTCAATGAACTTTCCATCCAGCATAAGATGGGAAGTTGAAAACAAGGCACAGAGAATAAAGCTGGATGTTCAAGAGTAACACTGTTATGAGACTGACACGGTCCCTACTGCGCAAAGAGAGCAACTTGAGTAACCCTATTATGAGGCAAAATAAGAAAAATATCTGCTGAGGAGACTGTGGAGCTATATGCAAAACTTTGCATTGCTGTTAGACTGGAACAAAAGTATTCATTGGCAATAACAAGTTACAACATTTTATTCCTCATTCATGACCTGAGAAAACAAAATTTTGAGCTTAAAATATATCTAAGGTAACCAAGATTAGTAATTGTCCATTTAACTTGCAAAACAACCAAAAAAAAAAAAAAACAAAACCAAAAACAAAACTCAGATTTTGGCTGGTGGGAAAAGTCCAGGCCTCAATGAATTACCACAGGCAAAGAAACAATTTCTTAAAAATCAAACAAGACATGTGAAAGAACAAAGCTAGGAATAACAAGATTTAGACAAAAACAAAACCAAAACAAATGAAAAAATAGACCTTTAAGGACTACTTATAAAATTGAGATATAGAATACCAAAAGTGTGTCTAAGAAATACACTTTGTATTGCCGCAAATGAAAAGGATGATGAAAGACTATCAAGAATGTACTCACAGAGAAGTGTGAAGTCTCTACCTGAGAAACGAATAAAGGATTGATAGAAAACAATTTTTATTGCAGTTTTGACACAGACTGATGAATGATTAATATAATGGAGGACACAAAAGAAGTGATGATAAGGAATCTGAGAAACAGACCAGAGACAGAACAGAGAGACTGAAAATGTTAGAGTTCAAGAGAAACAGCAAGAAAGTACAATACAAGTCTAACTAGGGTCCCCAAGGGAGTATGCATGGAGAGCAGATAAAATTTAAACAGCTCATGACTAAACTCTTTGATAAAATATGCCAATCACCCAGCACAGAAAGACTACTTAGTCACACTGAAAAAAACTGTAATGAAATTTATTTTCCAATACATTTTATGTAGAACATTATAGACAAGCAAAGGTTCTAGAAAACAGACATAGAAACAAAAAGACACATTATGTACTCCAAAATGGATAGAGCACTGTTGATTTCTTAAAATAACAGTGGGAACCAGAACAAAAATGAAGTTTTATCTTCAAAATTAAAAGAAGATCTCTCCCTTATAAAACCTTTCTTGAAGATCAAGATGTAAGGTAATATTTACAGACAAACAGAAATGGAAATAGTTCACTTCCCAAAGATCTTCACTAATGCAATTCCTGGAATGCACGTCAGAAACAGAAGAAAATATCACCTGGGGTGTCTACACTACAAGCGATAATGAGGGAAAGGAACTGCCAAACGTGTAGGTACATCTGAAGCATTGACTATCTGAAGTTGTAAGTGTGATGCATAGTTTCTAGAGTGAAATAACAAGAGATTGAACTAAAATGCAAATAAACAAGACAGTCACTGCAAAGCTGTTAAGTTAACAAAGCATTCTAAGGTACTTCTATTGTTTTCTATTGGGGTCAACACTAGAGCATTATGTGATGATGAAAGTGGTCTGTAGATATGTTCAGTACATGCCAGATGTAGTCATTATGAGCTTGAGATATGGCTAGATACTACTGAGGACGTTAGGTATTAATTGTATTTATCTTTAATTAATTTAAACATGAATTTAATGTCACTGCTAGCTACACAGTCAGACAGGAATATTTTAGAATTTGTACTGAAATAATGGCAAGTAGAGGAAACATTATATGCTTGGATTGCAATCAAATAATCAAAATCCAGAAAGCAATAAGGAAAGAATGATTTATTCCAGTTATGTGATATGTGTGTTCAATATTATTCCAGTTTCTTCAAACACCTGCTACTGAACCTTTAAAGTGGGACTGTTCCCTTGGTCTGGATCTTTCGCTTTTCACTGTCCTTCCTGCTCTCGAAGAACTCCTCTTCAGACTTTTAATATCTTCCAATCAAGTCAGATCCACTGTTAAAGTTCTTGGGCAGTACGTGCCTCTCCCACCTTCTTAGAGTCAACCTTTTTGTTTTAAAGGATTCGCATGCCATTGTAAGCAGCAACATAGTGAGATGACATGTATTTTTGCATTTTTCCCAGTGATAACTTTCTGCAATATTCTAGTTGGATGCTATCCCCAGATATTTTATGTATGAAACCAGAGAGCTTCAAATTATTGAATAATCTGTTATATGGATGTAATACAATTTAGTCATTCACTCACTGAAATTTATTTTTCTTGTTTCCTTTTTGACAAAAATACTGCTATAAATGTTAGGGATTAAGAGTATGTGTGTGCATGTCCATGTGTATGGACATGTGTGTATATGTTCAAATAGTTTCATATCTCTGGAGCAAATATCTAGAAGAGAAATTGACAGATTGTACAATGGTTGTATGATTATTTTTTTGTCAAAATTGTTTTCCTAAATGACTATCAATTTATACCTCCTCAGTAATGTGGAGTTGATACGGTTTCTGTGAAAATTCATCAGCTCTTGGTATGGTCACTATTTTTTTGGTCATTCTTGTAGGTGTGCACTACTAACATATGGTGGCTTCAGTGTACATTTTCTGTTGGCTAATGAACAGTTTAGACAATCTTGTCACAGGCTTGTTTCTCATCTGAGTGCCATCTTAGATCCAGCATATATTGAGTGTGTCCATTTTTTTTTTACTGTTGAGTTTAAGGATTCTTCATATTTTACATATCAGCCATTTGCTAGATATTTGGATTGTAAATATTTTTTCCCATTCTGCTGCATGTTTACTAAATTTTCCCAGAACACAGATTTTTTTTAAAGATTTATTTTATTTCTTTTTATAGATATGTATCAGCATACATGTGTGATGTGTGTCATATGTGTATGGGTGCCCCAAAAGGCCAGGATAGGGTATTAGCTTCTCTGGGGTTAGAATTACAAGAAATTGTAAGCCACTTAATGTGGGTGCTAGGAACCAAACCTGGGTTTGGTGTTTATTTTTTTTTCTTTTCTTTCAACAGAAGCTAATGTTCTTAACCACTGAGTCATCTCTAGAACCCTGGCATGGGGTTTTTATTTTGATGAGGTTTTCATTATCATGACTTTCCTTCTTTGTATCATATTCCGGTAATTAAGTTTATGAACTGACTTAGATCCTGCAGAATTTTCTCCAATTTTTCTAGAGGTTTCACAATTTTATTTTTGCATTTACTTAAGCTAGGGATCAATTTTGAGTTGTTTTACATAAAATTGAGATTGATTCTTGGAAATTTCTTTATTATATTTCTCTCTCTCTCTCTCTCTCTCTCTCTCTCTGTGTGTGTGTGTGTGTGTGTGTAAAGCTGATTCTCTCTTTCCACTATAGTAGATAATGGGGATCAAATTCAAGTCTTCAAGCTTAAGGGAAAGTCATTTTATCTGCTGAGTTGAGATTGATTTTTTTTTATTTTCATGAATATCTTTTTTCTACAGAATTCTCTCTTGAAAGGGATAATATTCTATTGATCTATTTCTGGACCCTTCTGAAAAATCAGTTGCTCATGTTTCCCTGAGGTTGTCCTTCTAAGGTCTGTTTTCTGTTCTATTGATTAATGTCAATCTCCTTCACTCAATATCACTTAATCCTGAATATTATTTAAAAAGTCTTGATAAGAGTAGAGTCTTCAACTTTGTCCTTCTATATCAAACTTAAAGAATAGACTTGTTTATATCTATAAAACATTTTACTGAACTTTTAACAGAAATATTGGGAAAACTGAGAGCTGTCTTGAGATAACTGACATTTGAGTTATAACGACATTCCTGATTCATGAACATTGTATGCTCCTGTGTTTATTTAGTCTTCCTTCCTTTCAATAATGTTTTTGCAGATTTCAACATCTATACATGCACATGCTTTGTGAGCTTTATTCACATTGCATCTTTAATTACAAATGATAATTGTATTTTTAATTTTGGCAGCTATGAGATCATAGATAGTATCTACATATGCAGTTTAATATTTTCAGTTTTGTTATTTAATCTATACCCTGAGAACTTACTGAACACAATACTCTTTCTTGAAGTTATTCTGTAGATTCCTTAGGGTTGCCTACACACAGTGGTTTGCTGTCTGCAAAGAGCATAATAGATATTTCTTCCTTATGTGTGTGGATTTTATTTCTGCAACTCCCCCTAGGTGTTGCTTATAATATCCAGTACTATTTAAAATACAAATGGTGGCCATGGACATTTTAGTGTTGCTCTTGATTCTAGAAGGAATGCGGTGTTTCCATTAACAATTTCATTTTAGTTTATTTGTAGGTGTTTCTTCAAATTCCGGATGTTATAGTCTATTCTTATTCTTCTGAGTGATTTTAATAAAGATCAAGTGCTGGATTTTGACAAAACCTTTCCCTTCACTCATTGACATGAACGTGCTTTTTCTCTGGTCAGTTACTATGTGGAATTATAGTGATTCATTTTCAAACATTTAGCCAGTGTTATCTCTGTAACAAACCTCTCTTGATTCTGGGATAAATTACTTAAGGATTTTTGAATCCTGATTGCCCATTTTTTAAAAGAATATTTAGGTGTACATTAATAAGGTTACTTCTTGTACTTTTTTCTTTGTTAATGCTATGTTTGCTTATTTTAGGTATCAGAGTGATACTAGCTTCATAAAATGAATTTGAAAGTGTTCCTTCTTCTATTTACTTGTAGAAATTGTGTAATAGTGGTAATATTGAGTTTCTAATAGAGGATATAATTATCTAGTGAAATCATCCAGGCCTGGAGATTTCTTTTTGAGAGTTTTTAAAATTATGTATTTAATTTCTTAACAGTTGTAAGACCATTAAAACACATACTTTGTATCATGTTATAATTTTAGCCATTCTAAAGTCTACAGTTGAGTGGTTTTTATTATATTTACAAGGTTATGCAACTTTCACCATCTGATTCCAGGATATTTATGTCACCCTAAAAGTAAACTCCACTCCCGTTAGCAATTTCGACATATTTTCTCCTCCTCCCAGTGCTTGGCAATCCCTAGTCTAATTGTTCTGAATTATTTCATGTAAATGAGAACATGCAGTATGTGATCTTTTATATCTGGCATTTTTTTCCTTAGCTTAGTGTTTTTGATGATTACATAGAGTCATGCATCATAAACTTGATCCTTTTATGCCCAGATAATAGACTGTTGTATGAAATATATTTTGTTCACCGAATTTTAATTCAGTATGTATGGACTAAAAAGGACCTTAAATAGTTACTTATATATTTTAAATGCATACACATTTTCAATTCTCTTGAATATAGACCTAGAAGGCAATTTATGAGTAATAGGGTTTTGAGTTTTTTGAGGACCTATCAAAATGTTTCTCAAAGGATGGGTACCAATTACATTTTTATCAGTAATACAAGAAGTCTCCAATTTCTTCACATGCTTGTCAACATTTGTTATTTTTATTATTGTACTTTTTTATTGCATCTCGGTGGGTATGAAATACCATTTTGCTTCATTGTTGTATTTGCATTTCCTTGGTGACTAATGGTGTTGACCATCTTTGCATTATTTGTTGACCACTTTTATAACTTCTTTGAAGAAATGACCATTCCACATTTTTTGTTTATTAATTGGTTATTTGTCTTTTTTGTTCAGTTGAAATCATTCTGTATATGTTCTAAATATTCAAACCATATCAAGTAGTAATTTATGAAGTATTCTCTCATTTGGGCACTGTCCTATAACTTTGCTGATAATGTCAATTGACTGACAAAAGTTTTAAAAATGTGTAATTCCAATTTTTCCATTTTCCCCTGTTTGCTTATGGTTTAGGTATTATATCTAAGAAGCCATTGTTTTCTTGTAAAGGTTCTACTTAAACTATTATACTTAGGTCTTGATCTATGCTGAGTTCATATGTTATAGCAGACTCACGACATTTGGCATTGTAGTAAGTTTGGAAATTAAAGTGTAAGTCTTCTAAATGTGGTATTCCTTTGAAAGGTTGTTTTGCCTGCTCTGGGTTTCTTTCATTTTCATACAGATTTTAGGAGAAGCTCACTAATTTCTGTAAAACCACAGCTGGATTTTAATACAGATTGCATTGAAACTGTAGGTTAATTTACATATGATGAGCTCAGAGTGGCTGGCTGGCATCTTAACTTGCAGTTCTTAATACTGTTAAGTCTTTGACTCTATATTCATGATATATATATTTCTGTTTATTTGATATTCTTTACTTCAGACATAGTTTTTGAAATTTCTTTAAAATATTTCTGTTGATTACATTTCATGCACTATATTTTGTTCACATTCAGACCTCCCCGTCCTCCTCAGCCCTCAGTCCCTCCTCACTAACTCTGCCCAATTTCATGTCCTCCATTTTCATCTAATTTTCATCCATTTATTTGATTTTTCTTTTTTTAAGGCCTGTCAATTCTGCTACGTGTACTGTGCTCCAAGTGCTCCTGGTTGTGGGCTCATGCCGTAGAGTCTGGTTGAACTATCAGACATTACACCAGTCTGGAAAACCGACTCTCAGTCTCTCAGCATCTCTTAGTTGCCAGTAGATTCTCAGCTAGGGCTGGGACTTCCTGCCCACATCCTCTATCCATGCTGGTTCCCTGTATGGTTTTGCTTTTCACAAGTCTTGTGCATGCTGTCATAAGAGCTATGGGTTCATATGTGAAACCATCCTGTAGTGTCCAAACAACAGGGTTTTCTTGTGTTCATTAACCAACTCTGGCTCTTACAATCTTTTTATAAATGTATATTTTTTATTGAATTTTTGTGAATTTTATACAAACTATCTCAGTCCTCTTTATACCTTCTCCTCCATCCACATACTACCACAGCCTCCTTCCTCCGTTCCCCTTCCTCCTTCCTTCCTTCCTTCCTTCCTTCCTTCCTTCCTTCCTTCCTTCCTTCCTTCCTTCCCCCTTCTTTCCTTCCTTACATTCACCCTTCCTTGCTACCTTCCTTCTTTCAAACACTGTAATGTTTACTTGGTTCTTTTCAAAGTTTTGATCTCTTCTGTGATGTTTTCTTTCATGGAGATTTCATTCTACCACTTTCATTTAATTTTTTAAACCTGATTTTTTTTTTTACTTCTTTGAACATATTTAAGTACCTGATCTGCAAGCCTTTAATAAATTCAGTATCAAGACTTGCAAAGAGACTATTTCTATCGATTCCCTTTGGGCTGTTTATTTGCATGCACATTTTTATTCCTGCTGCAAACTGGGTGGTAAAACTAATCGACTATGTCAAACGTCCTCTTCAGGTTTGCTGGAATTTCTTTATTGGCAATTTTTTCACTGTCACCATTGGCATGTGTGAGACAAAAATAAACCTCAGGACTTCTGCCCACTGTTTTTCTTCTGGTTTCTTGCATTCCTAGCCTGTCTGTTTTCTTTCTTCAGTTCAACTTTCAGTTTTCCTTTGGTTGTATTGAATTAGACAGAGTTTTAGTTACATTTAGCAGTCAGAAAGTGAAAAGAATACCTACTTCGTTTTCAAGCAAGTGGAACTATTCCTTGATTCTTAGAGGACATTGTATGGAGAAAGGGGGGTATTTATATATGACTATATTTCGTTATATGCATGTATAACTTTCTTGAGAATAAGTTTATAAAAATTCAAAAGACCCAACCCTAAGTGACACATCTACACTACAACTTCTACATGTAAGGCTCAGGGAACACTGTGGAAGGACTGGATGGAAAGATTGTAAGAGCCAGAGGAACAAGAAACCTTCTGCTAATAATGCATTCTTGACATGATAGGGAAGCTACACTCATGAAATCTCCACAGTATGGTAGCCTAACAAGGTCTGCATAATGACAAAACCAGTTGACATGCCAGTGTGGGTGGGGAAATTTCATAGCGTCACAGCAAAAGATGAAGAACTACAGGATTCTTAGGGAGGGAGAATCAGTTTTCTCTAGGGACTAGCTCCCTGATAGGTTATGTAATCCCAAGGGGTTAGCCCTTAAACATGTACAAGGACCACTACTCAAAATAGAGTAGGTGCAAGAGAGAGTTGTGGGGGACACAGGAGGAGTTGGAGGGTGTCCTAGGAGGAGTGGAAAGGATGTAAATATAACCCTCATGTTTGACATTCTCAAAAACCTAACATATATACAAGAAAGAATTCAAGAATTAGCAGAAATATGGCTGCATATAGTTTTAATGATTTTTGGCTTATCTCCTCTACTAGATGATGAGCTATGAAGAGCAAAAGTCTCATCAGCGCACCATGCTTTCCCCAGTGTCTAACACAGAGTACAGCTTCTACACATAACTCAGTTACTGTAAGCTGCTCTAGAAAGTGCAATGAAGTGAAGTTTATGAACTGATAGATATTTTGTCTTATGATGTTGCTGGAGATGAAACTTTAGAGCTTGGAATCCTCTATATCTAAAGCCCTCTCTGAGTGCACTCAGAACTTACCAGTAAATATACTGTGATGTGAAGCTGGTGCTCTCTGGGCATCTTAGGCCAGGTGCCTCTGTGGGGCAACAATTTGGGAATGAAATTGCACAAATGTACTCATGACTGGATAACAATTCAAGAGCTGCTTTGTGACATCAACATGACAAGGCAAAATGACAAACCCTCGTGTTCTGAGAGGCTACCCCACCATTCCAACCAGAATAGATGATTGCAAACTCTGTGTTTTAAGCTTCATGAACAAACATCTATAATTGTACAAGAATGTCTACTCATTTTACATACTGTTCAGACACTGTTCTTTTTTTTTCTCCTTAAAATTTATGTAAAATATAAAGATGTTAAAGTAGCATGTAAACAGTCTCATTTGAGATATAGCTAATATATGAAAAAAAATATATATGAAAATATACATTTATGTGTGTTTGATTGATGCAGATTAGAAAGTGACAATAATATTTATTGTGTAAGTAATGGCATACAAAGTGTGAAAGGTAGGAGACATTCAGAGTTGACACAGAAGGCTAGAAAAAGGCTCTGTGGGCTCTGTTTTCAGGATGAAGAGGAAATTTGTACTGAGCCTAATGGAAAAATCACTCTTAAGTTGAACAATATGCTGTCCTTCTGATGAGAACAGTAGCTAAGAAAACTTGACATACTGAATGGACATTTCTATTCTTTTCAAATGGCTACTGCCTTGATCCTGGGCCACTTAACTGTACCTACAGTCCTCATCCCTACACTGGAGATAGCACTTGTCATTTCTTCATTGACAAGTCTGAGGATTACTGCACATAAGGTATATTTTCTATGGACGGAAGAAGGGGAAGAGGATGATGAAGAGGAGAGTTGTTACTGGTGTGGTGCCACATTTGCGCTATAGAATTTCCAGTGATGGCAAAATATTATAAATTGTCAAGACCCATTCTCATGCCCCTGTGGCTTTTGTGACTCTTTTTAGAATTTACTTTGTACTGAATCTTTGTGCATTTCATACAGAACATCTTAATCAATCTTAATCATCTTTATACCCCCTCCCCACTGACACCCTCCCCACAGTCCCCCAACTGGAATCTATGCGTTCTGTCATCTATGCTAAGGCCTATTGTGTCAAGTTGGTGTCCCCAGATCTTAGTGCAAGTTCATCCACTGAGATCTATTCAGCTATCCAGATATCCTTGCTTTAAGATTAACCCAACAATAATCAGCTGCCAATCTTTCTTCAGCAAAGATTGGGGTCTACTGTCCATTTCCACAGTTCCATGCTGGGTTTTTGTCTGTTTGAGTTGCATGGATCTTGAACATGCCAACATCATTGCAATAGGTTCAAGGAGCTCATAGGAATCTATTTTCATATGGTCATGTACCTCCTCCCTGGGTCTTACAATCTTCCTGCCCCTTCTTGTCTTCCACAGTGACTCTTTATAAAATGGCTGCAGTTGTGGGTGGAGAACAGCTTTGGGACATAGACTGCATTAACTTGGGTGTATATAGTTTATAATTTTCAGTGTACTTGACATTTCAATAAGAGAGTCTTTCCTGAAACTCTGATCAGATTCAAAGTGGTTTATTCCAGAAATGCTGTGAGAGTGCTCAAACTATAAATCCAATGAGGTGTTGATTCCTCTGTAGATGTTGAAAAGCAGACAAGGTGCAGGGGTGCTAAAGGAGCTGATTCCCAGGTTTTTCGTAGTGGGTATCTGCCTACTTCTTATCCTAGAGAACTTATTTGCCCTTATGTTTTCCCATTTTCTTCTTGTTATAAAACAGAACATCTTTACAAAAGAGGCAAAGCCCATCACCTCAAAAACCAAGTGATGGCATGCTCAGCTCCACCTTAGTGACCCTTCCCTTTCCTTTAGCTAAAATTAATTTGCTATCAAAAATTTTTTTCAAAAATGTGAAAGGTATACACTGAAGACCATGGGAACCAAATATCCACATCCACATGTAGAACATCTGGATGTGCATCTGGCAGCTAGCTAGAACCGGGCAGACAGACTAGCAATCCACAAGAAATGTGACATAAGGTTGATTGCAGTGACTAAGTTCTCTATCACAGCATGTGTGGGCCGACAGTAATGAAAGAGATATCATACATGGATGAGGGCCACAGAGAAGCCTCCTGCTGCCAGGATGCCTTCCTTTTGTGACTCTGTATCAGTTACTTAAGGAATGACTACAGTGAACTGATATTTCCTGAGCACTCTTTGTTTCTTCTTCTTCCTTTATGGAAAGTAAAGGAAACAAGAAACTGACCAGAAGGCCAAGAGCAACAGGACATTGTTCCCTCTGTAGAATTTGACATTGTGGCTTGCCAAATTCTTTATGAAATATTTTTCTCCCTGGATTAGCCAGGACAATGTTCTTCTGTTTTTCTTCCAACAAACATTTTAATCACTCCTCCTCTGTCTTTTGGTTCCTTAACTGTATCTTCTTTTTCATCTTGCAAAGTAGATGTGATTTTCCTTGCCCTCCCCCTTTTTTTTCCTGTACTTCTTCCTTAGAGGCATAAGCTAGGTCTTGCACATGTATTTGTAGCATGTTTGAGTTCATGCACTTTACATGATCATTCATTTATACAGTGTCCCTTTGTTTTCAGCTCTGTCAAGAAAGGCACTGAGCCAGTTAGAAATCATGCTGCCTTCAGGAACATGACAGTCCTAGAACTGACACTCACTGTCCTTCATGCCCCTGTATAGCCACAAGGTTGTTCACCTATCCTAATTTGTTAAGTTTTATATTCTAGTGATAGTTAACAACTATCCTACGCTGTTTTGAGATGGAGAGTATTAAGTAGTAGATAGTGCTTACGTCTAAAATTGCCATGTCTCCTGAATTCTAATGTAGATTTACTGGTAAACTTTTATTTTGATATCCTAAGTGCAAATAACTAGTTATGAAAAAAAATAATGATTTGAAGTGTCAGGTCCATTTCCTTTCAAAATTTTAATCACAGAGCTCAGAGCTCAATGAGTTTTCAGAGAATGAGGCACTTTGAACATGAGAAAGAATCCCTCAGTGAGGGGTTGTAACTTGCCCGGTCAGGCAGTTGACTAGAACCCAGATCCTGCAGCCCTCTTTTTAGCATGTCAACCATCATAAAGATTTGGAGGAATTTTTCAATTTTCTACCAGCTGCCCTGGCATGCAGACATAATAATGAGATTCTAGAGTGAAAACATGGCTGTACATTACTCAGAATGTGTGAAGACAACATGTGCCAACAAGTGCATTCTTGGTGAAAGCCAGAAGGAGAATGTAACTAAAATAGTGTCCCCGGGGCAAATTTCACATGATGTGTGCACGGTGCCGCGTACTTTCTGCATACCACTTAGGCAAGGTGCTTCCTACTGACACCTTAGACTACATGATAACAATATGTGTATATGTCCAAGGGACATTGCTATTTCAGATGATGTCCCAGACAACATTTTATTCAGACACCCAGAGGATGCTTCAAACTGTCTTACCTACAAACATATACATATAAGTTTTATATTCAGAATATGATGTTCCACTCTGTTCTTGTGTTCTGATATTTGCATAACGATATATGAGAACTGAACTGATTTAGAAATATAGAAGAGAATGGGAAGCAGAAAGACTGACAACAGAAAAGTGACTCTGGCTGTCTGATAGTCTCTCACACATACCATGTCAGGGAAGGGCCATCTTGAAGAGTGACAAATTGTCGCATATTAATGGTGTCTGATAGTATAAGCCAATAATGAATATAAATAATGAAATTCTGTTATAGCAATGAAATATTTACTGCTCTTTCCTGTTTTTGTAAACAATACACACAATTGTACACATTTATACACACACACACATACACGTGTCATTGTTATTATGAAGATATCCACTGAACATAGCTAAGGTATCTGAATACTGAATAGTGTTTTATTATAAAGGTAAAACTGTGCTGCTGATCATAGAGAAAGGAGGATTAGGAGTGTTTTTCTATAGTTACTAAAGTCTTATTTCTTTATTTTAATTTGTATTATCAAATGAAATGAATGAAATGTGTATCATTGTTTTTTAAGAGTAAAAGAGTAACATGAAAGAGAATTATTAGCTCAGCCTTCTAAGGGACACTATAGGAATTAGTCCTCTTGGTGTGTCTCTAAGTGATGGCGTCTGCATAGCTGCTTTTGATGGATACTGTACCCTAGGTATTTGGGACTAGCTGACCCCAGAAAATTCAGAACAAAATATCCCATTTTTTCTCTTTGTGACAACATAGATATTTCTACTTCTTGGTTCAACAATCACAACTTAATTTATCTTACCCCATATCTTCCAGAAAATCTCATGACAGCTTGTCTACCATTGCATGGTTACTTCACAGCATTTCTTCCCTCTGACTCTGACACTAAGGCAATCAGGAATGTGTGCTGTGGTTGAGGAGGGGCCAAAGATATTCCAATACTGAGCTAAAGGAGTTGCGAGTTGCCTATTGTTCTACAGTGCCCTCATCACTCCATCTAATACGTAAACCCCACATCTCTATTGTACCTTTTAGGGTGTTGGGATCTGGCTTGGTCCACTCATGTAACCCAGGTCTTATTCATCAGGAAGGCTATCTTCTGTGAAGTAAGAGGTCATTTGCCATTTCTACTAAAATCCTTACTGCTTGCAAATTAGGTTCACCAATATATTTGTTTCGTTACCCGACAAAGCAGGTCTGGGCAGGTTTGAGCCTAAAAGAGCCATGGTGTCACTCTTTCGTACTGGACAATTCTTTATAAGCTGTGGTGTTTCCTTTTGAATCCACCTGACTACAACCTCATGGTGGCAAAAAGTTTCCAAAAGATTTTAACCAGTTTCAAGTGGATGCTAGGACATCACACCTCACCCTAAGCCAATAGATAAATGCTTCCTCCTTTTGTTCCTGTGCAGACTATCCTGTAGTACGTTTCTTTTATTTCCTCAGAGACTCCAGCAGATTAGAACAGAGACTCAGATTAGAACATTGGTTCTCTGAAGCAATGGGCAATTGGATAATGTATTCATAAATGTGCATTTTCTCCTCTCTCTCCTGTTCTTCCTCTCTGGGATCATATCCCAAATAAACCCCAAAACCTATGAGCTTTTTTTGAATGTTCTGTCCTAAATGGGTCTTAGGGGAAAGAAGGAGTAAGAATAGTCTAGATTAAGACATTCATGCTCAAGGTAAATGTAATAATAAAAAAATAAGAACCAATATTTATTAAACACTTACCATATACAAAATGTTTGGCACTTTTCAGGTTCTGACAAAGGCAATGCAGTGTGTATATTGTGCAAATTAGAGAATGGATACATGATTATATTGAGTATCTTAGACTACAGACTTAGGGAATAAAGAGATCTAGATCCATATTTTAAATCTTCGTAATTACATGAGACTTATGGTAAATCCTCAATGGTTTAGAAATCTTGGAGAAGTAAAAGTTCATATATTTCTCCTACTATGGATGGACTCCAGGGCTTTATTCATACTTAGTAAGTCCTCTGCCATTGCACATCTGCAGTACTTATTTTGCTTTTCATTTTGAGGCAAGGTCTCACTGAACTGCCCAAGCTGGACTTGAAATCATTCCATAGCCTAGACAGTTCTTGAACTTGTAATCCTCCTGAGTGAGCTTCTTCAGCACCTGTGATTATTAGCACAGGCCTATTTGTAGTTCCTTTTGTAAACTGGCAAATGCCATTATGGTTTAAGCAATGTTTGGCCCAGTTGCTTGCAGTTAAGTGTCCCTGATACCTCATGTCTGCTCGGGGTAGTCAAGTGCAATGTACTCAGTCAATACTGACTCGAGAGGCACTGAGTCTCAGTGTAGAAGATTTCATTTCTGTGCTTCCCAGGACTAGAAAGATTCATTTCTCCATCACAGGAAATGGCAGGTGGCTTTGGAGTACAGTCGTCAGTAGCTTTGACTATCCCTTGTTACCCTACTACTGGTTTAAATTACACACATACACCACACACACACACACACACACACACACACACACACACTCCTTAAAGCTGCAAATGGGAATACATTCTACCCTGTGTATAATGAGGGCTGGGTGAGCTGCTAAACAGCCACCTTAAAGTTAGGAACAAGGAGCTTCCTTCTCAAGTGCATCTCAGTATTGACTTCATAGCTCCCACACAATCTAGAGCCATTGAACCTATTCCTTCAGAGACAGATTTTATGCCTTTCACAAATCTCTGCTTAGACCTTCATGCTTCAGAGACTCCAGTGCTTCATGTTGGACTCAGCCCACATTGCCCAAAGCTGTCTTGCACATCCATGCAGATATAGCAGCCAGCCATGCTACTGGCGGGTTTATGATACAATAGCTTCCTTGGAGCGTGCTTATAAATATTTATAGCATCAAGTGAGCAATAAGGGGCTGCTATTCAAACGACCTGCCGGGGAAGAAAGAAATAAAGAAAAGGGGAAAACACATGTATTTATGGATATTGCATGAAGGTCATGCGGGCATTTTGACCTAGAGAGCATATATGTAGAAATATCACAATAGCCACTGCCCTCCCTGAGTCTGTATGCTACACAAGAAGTTTCCTGTATGAGGAAATAGGGAAAAGACTGCTTAAAAATGCAGCTTCTCTCTAATTACAGACATGTTTGTGGAACTACATTTGGAAAATACTGAACTGAACAAAGAATAACAGAAAAGTATTATTTATATGTTTTTACCTCTCAGATGCAATAATGTTAACATTTTAGAAACTTTCTTTCATTACCCTAAGAAACATAAACTCCTTTGAGGTCTGCCTATTATACACAGTTAATGCTATAGATACTATAAACAGTTTAAAAATTATCTCTAATTTGATATTTGAAATGATACATTGTTGTTGTTCTAATCTGTACAGATACTTGATTATCTCAAGATAATCGACAGATACTTGCTAATTCAATCAGTCTAGACATTTTCTGATGTTACTGGGTGTTGAGAGCCGAGTGTGCGGGATGAATGCATTCAGATAAATTGGACAGAATCCTTGTTTCCCAAAGGCTTATTGTCTAGTGAAACAGAAAAGGAACATTTCTCTGTGGTAATTTCTTATGTGACCTGTTAATTTAGATCTTTTAGTGGTTTGGGTTTTAGATAGTATGCACTGTGATTCAGTGTTCATTATGTGAGGGGGATAGCCTGTGAATAAAAGTTGTTTCATTTCAGTCCATCCTTTTCTCCTACCAGTAAACCAGTTTCCACAATAAACCCTGCCATATATGATATTATTCTGAGAATTTTCTAAACACTGACTCAGAGATGCCTGGAACCCAGTCCTTTAACCATCTTAAAATATGCAAGAAGGGGTTTTGATTAAAAAAATCAAATGACTAGACAACAATTCAAAAATATAACTGTCTTTCTATTTTTTATATTCTTCACATACTGTGTTATACTTCAGCAATTATTGACTGTAGCCTTTAGTAGTTGAGCAAGTAATTATGTTTTCAGTTTGTCATATGTTTGATAGTTTTCTGTGGATGTCCAGGGTATCAGTTGCATTTAAATAGTAGTGACTTAGGATAATTATAAAATGAAACTTTACTGAATATATGCTGTACATCAGACTGAGTACAGGGAAACTCTAAGTCCAGGGGTGAAAGCAATATGCAGTAGAGTTCAAAGAATTCAAAGAGACACTTTCCTTTAGCACCCCAGACTGGACTAGGGCTCACTCTAACTGGAAGGTAGCAGTGCTGTCCACAAGGCCAATGCTGGAATGGTAGGTAAAGGTTGGCATGGAATAAATGTTTGCATGGTGCTTAAATAACCACTATACATAATATGTTCTTCACATAGTATGTGTACAGCTTTAAATAGAGAATTATGGTTGTCAAAGTGTCTTAGCATCACTAAAAGCAGGTCAACCAGACATCACTTGCCTCCTGCTAATATGCAAAGTGAACTCCATAGTCATCCCATTCATGAACTTGTCCTGCCTGAAAATTTTAAGCATAAAGCGCAGAAAATAAACAAGTGGGTTAAATAACACTATAGGAGTTAATCAGACATATCTAAATGTGAGACATTTGTACTAAAAAAGGGAAGGCTAATATCTCCAGGTAATATAAGAGAAGGGATAAGTAACTACTTTAGATAAGGAACATAACAGACCTAATGGAATAACTTAACAATCAAGTGAATCATGCACTCCTTGATTAGAGTCTGATTTTTCAGAACACTAAACCATTTGGGGAATAAGTGGGGAAATTTGAATATTGTCTGATTGTTATATATGAGAAAATTATTAATTTTATTAGGTGTGAACATTTCTATGTGGGCATAGAAGAATGTTCTTTCAGGGAATATATGTAATAAACTATTTAAAAGCTAGAGATGGTAGATGAAAACAGGGAAACTGTGGCTTCTGGATACCACAGAGTAGTGGCACATATAAACACATAGCAGTTGTGACAGCTTGCACAAGACCTGTGCAAGCGCAAAGCAGGCAAAAGCCCAGCATGGATGGGGGAGGTAGGCACAAAGTCCTAGCACTAAGTGAGGACTATTGGCAGGAGAAGAGTAGATGCCAGGAGAAGAGTCAGTTCTCCTTACTGGTGTAATATTGGGTAGGTTACTCATACTCCAAAAGATGGACCTACACCCAAGAGCATTTGGAAGCACAAATTAGACTTGATAGGACTTTAAAAATAAGAAAAGCAATAATAGAGGATATGAAGTCAGAGGAATAGTGAGATGGAGGCAGAGAGGGGGCAAAACGAATCTGAATATGATCAAAATACATTGTATGAAGTCCTAGACTCAGAGCGGGGAATGTTATTGTAGAAAGGTCCCAACGATTAACTGGTCAAAGAATGAGAAGCTGGCCTGGTTGGAACGTTAACTTTCCAGTGTTTCCAGCTCAATCATCTGGTCATAGGACCACCCCTAGGAGGGCAGGTTCAGCTTCAAGAGGGGGCTGAATACCCAGTGCTTTAATGAGATGGTGAACTTTTCTTGCCCGGAATACCCACCTCTTAGTGTAGTTCCTGTGGATCTTGGTGGCAACCACATGGTTCTCCATAAGCCTTGTCCACATTTTGTGAATTCTACAGAAAAGCCTAATCTATCTCCTTGTTGTTCTCTGTTCCCTAATGCTTTGGGCTGTCCCAATATTTCGGGTTTCTTTACTTTTCCTCTAAATCTTCCTTCTCAGACCTGTCTGACCTCCACAAAGGCTCCAAACAAGCATGGTGTCAGAATTTATTCCCTCCCATCCAATATTCTTCTCAAGGCAGCTGCCCAGACTCACAGCTTTCCTGCCTTAAGGAGTTTTCTTTAAATTTAAATGAAATTGTCCGAAACTTAAAAAGTCTGAAATCAACAAAATTATTTAATTAAAAATTTTAAAAAATTGTACTAAAAAAGATTGTGTCACAGGGCTCCATCAGAAAATATAGCTAGATAGATCTAGATAGATTACAGTAGAAATGACATATCAATGATAGAGTGCTAGGCAGGAGGATTTGCAGCTGAATAAATGCAGCAAAATATTTAACAATGTTGAATCTTGAGAGATGTGAAGATTTTGTACTGTAACTTCTCTTCATGTATTTATGAGTTTTTATAGTGCAAAGATTTTTTAAAAAGCTGCTTCACATGACCTCAAAATCCCAGAGAAATGAGAAATTTCTATTAAATTTATCATAAAATAGGGTGCAGAATATTAACTCAGGTCACCTGCTTGGACTTGAATTTTCTGGGATGTCACAGGAAGACTACTGTGTGCACAAAACTTTACAGTCTCTATAGCAGTTCTCATCTATGTTTTTTTTCACCCCCACAGATTTCACTATTCACATTTCTTGATTTCACAGTAACATGTTCAAGTCAAAAGTGAGCACTTTTTAGTGACAGAAACTGTGGGTGTAAATCCACACTACAGCTGTTAGACCCAGGAGAGATTATTTATCTTTGAATATTTGCTTTCTTAAACTATACTTTTAAGTTACTTACTTCATAGATTTACTATGAACCTAAAAGAAATTTCTGTGGAGTCTATCCCCATTTTGAATGAACTAAAGTATGTCCTTACTCCCAAATTTGAAAGTTGATTGCCGGTAATGTAGAGTGTATTTGGAGATAAAATCTTTAAGGAAGTGATTAAATTAAATGAGACTTAGGGTAGGCACTAGTCTAATACGATAGATCTCTTTATGCAAAAGAGACACACTCTGAGGAGCCTGTGCACATGCACGTACACACACACACATCACACAACATACAAGAAAGGCCATGTAAGGTACTGTAAGAAGGTAGTCATTTGGAAAGTAAAGAAAGAGGCCTCAGAAGAAGGTGAACCTAATAAACTTTGACTTTTTGTGTGTGTGTATGTGCTTTTAGCCTGTCTCTAGTATCGTGCAATTACAAATTTCCTGGTGTGAGCTGCTTGGTCTAAACTTAGTGCCAATTAATACATAAATATATGAGCGAAAAGCATGTCTTTTCTTTACATCCTTATTGTTAAACTGATACATACGAAACACTAATATTTCCTTCCAGGACCAGCAATTTTCCTTGTCTCTCCAGTAATTTCTGTTGTCAAATCTGGGTTTTTTTTTTTGGGGAGGGGAGCATTTTTGCTTGAAGATTCACCCCTTGACACAATGCAAAAGATCAAGGATCAATCCCTTGTATTTCCTCAGGATTCCAGAATCTCTTGATAGGAAATTTGGCACTACTACTCAGTTCACAAAATGATTTTTCAGTTTGTCAATTTGTCATTTACAAACATTAATGAAACACCTATGTGCCAGATGATCATGGGCACTTGAATACATAAGAGAAGAGAAACCAAAGTCCGTGACAAATTCCCTTTCAGTCATCAGAATGGATGAGAGAGGTGTTCTTCACCAGGAATTTTAGAAAGAAAATAAAATCATTTTCGCTATTTTTGTTTTGTTTTGTTTTTGAGTTAGGGTCTTGTTATAAACCCAGACTAACCCTGAACTCTCATGTAGGGTTATATGTACATATCATTACACCTGGCTTATCTTCCATTAATGTTAGTCTTTTCCTCTTATTCTCAAATCATTCTATAGTCACTGCATCAGAAATTTGGTATGGTCTTATTCAGAATGAAAGTGATAGCTAAGATCAGTTACTACTACCTTACTCGTTTGTGGATACTGTGAACTACGATATCAAGTGGCCTGGCAAAATATGGCTGTCCATCCAATAGAGGCACAAGTAATACGTGAGTAACTAACCACTTCTCAATTGGATTTAAGGTCCACATCATAGAGTGGAGCCCATACCTGATACTGATATCAATTCTAGCAACCTGAGGCTAGACAGGACACAGGGCATAGGAGAAAGCTTAGTACTTGTTTGCTACTAAATAGTTAAAGTACTAAACTGATTCCCAATTACTTATTGTTATATTCCTATATATGCATATGCAGAAGATGGTGATTAATACAGAAACCCACAACTGGCCAATGTGCAGAGAACAAAAGGCTACAGAATGATTATCCCTGAATAGAATAGCTATATCAAACTTCTGTCTCATAAGGCTGAAGGATCAATGCAGAAGAGGGAGAAAAAGACTGTAAGAGCTAGAGGTGTTGAATGGCCACAAGGAGGCAGTTTTCCAGATAGCTGGCCATTTACCTATATGAACTCACAGCAATGGTGACATATCCCATGCAAATTCAAAACACAAAATCCCAGCATAGACATGGAGAATGGAATAAGAAATCTCAACCCAACCTAAGGAACTATTGGCAACTAATGGATGCTGGGAGAGACTGACTCAATCTCTTTCAAATATGGGATACTTGGCAAGTTAACTAGGCTCCAGCAGATGGATTTACACTGAATATTTGGGGACAGAAATTAGACTGTAGGCATATGTATTATGTATGCACATTAAATTGGCCAGGGGCAGTAAGAAGAGGTACTGATTCAGGAGGCCAAATACCATGAAAATATACTGTATGCAAATTATAAAAATTTAATTGAATATTTTAAAAAGATTAACATCTCACTGGTCAACAATATTAACTTATCGAATGAAACAAAATCTTTAAAGTTTTAAGTCAGAGACTTTCCTTTTAGGGAACTTGCTCAAACTTTAAAGGATATGGGAAAAGGAAGAAGAAAGAAGATTAAGAGGAGGAGGAAGAGTATGAGAAGGAGGAAGGAGTTGCCACCAGGCAGGCCATGATTGAGAGCTGTGAGAAAATAGCTACTGATGGGAGACAGTGCCACTGAGGGGTAGCAGGAGCGAAAAGGAGGGCATGATGATACCAGTGTTAGGAACAAGGGGAGGAGGAAGGGTGGGAAACAGAAATGGTTTTTAATAATAAGAGCTTGGGGAAATCAAGTAAAAAGTAGCCAAGAGGTCACCAAACAGATGGAGATATATATGTATACATGAATTTCAAACCAGTGATGACTAATATGAGAAAATAAAATTGAAGTGGGACTGATTTAAAAACAAATTAAGGCCAGAGTGACCCAGCATGAAAATCAATGTTAAGTAGGGAATATACTTGTCATCAAAGCTAGAACTGGCCTCGTAGGCAAAGATAATTGGAGGACGAGGGTGGCTGAAAAGAGCATTTCATATAAGCATTCATATTTAGCTTTGCTAAAGACATGAGGGAAATGGGTGATGGGAAGGACTGGCTATCACCTCCTTGTGCAGAGTGTGAGCAGCATGTCAGCTCAGTGGGAAGAGTTGTAAATGTCTATGAGAAGGGTTTGTGAATGCTTTATGACTCTGGATCAAAATTAGAAATTAAAGGAGCTGAAAGTATAGCTCAGGGGTAGACAGTCTGAAGAGCAAATTGAAGGAATTAGAAATTAGCATTATTCACACCATTGGAGATGAGCAGGGTTACTTTGTTGTGCTGGTAATTTGGTTGCTAGTTTTACCCAAGAATGTGGAAAAGGCAAAGTGCTGAGATGTAGAAGATGACACAGAGCAACAGAGGCCTCATCCAGAGCACAAGCTATCCATGTCTAAGCATGTATGTGAATATGGCTAGGTCTGGGCCTGGGAGGGGTGGCGCCTTAGAACGAGGGAAACTCAACGGAGAATCATCACCCATGAAAAGCCCGGCCTCGCTCTTCTTTCTTGCCTATTTCCTTTAGTTTAACTATGATCTATCTTTATTTTTAGCTCTTCTTTCTAGAGTCATGGGTCCTTGGACTTTTCTTAAATTTTCTATTCCTCTAAATCTTCAGAATACTCATGTCTTTGCTTTGCTTACTGGTTACTATAGTCCTAACTTAGCCCAATTGGAACTGGAACCTCCATGACTGGGTAGGCCAATTATTCAATAATTTCTCCATAGTAGCTAGCATTCAGGAGACAAAAGACAGACTTGGGAAATCTCTTCAGAAGCACATCATTAGACATGGATGCACTGCTTTTCAGTGAGTCAGACACAGACATATTTTTGTCTAGTACTGAACTAAGTACCAGTTTCTTCAGCTGACTGTGAAACAGTCTCTCATTTGCCTATAGTAGACAACCTTTATGAACCATGAACATTTTAAGCACAAGGTTGACCCTTGACAAGATGAGATGCTTACAGAGGTGATTTTGGAATAGCTCAGACTTGAGGATGCTGAGTTTACATCAACCCTCCCAAGACCATTAAGGCCATATCTCCATAGGGGGTAGAATGGTACCAATAATCTTGAACAATATTAAAATCCCTCCTGTCCCTCCATTGTCATGAATATATAATTAATTCCATTTTAACAGAACACATCTTACTCAGCTGTTCAATCACCTGTGGCCTGAACAATAAAAATGAATGCCATGGGGCCAGCGAAGCCAATGGCAAAAACCCTAAAGGAAGTACCCAGAGAAGATGGAGACAGAGAGTTGAGCCCCATGAAGCCTTCTAAGATAATGCAAGGTGACATTTGTTAGGAAATAATGATATACAGGTGGATGGTAGAAAGCCCCTTCAGAAGTGAAGGCTGCAGGAAGTGATTGTCCAACTATCTTCTGTCTTAAAACAAAAGCAGTGCTCATATCTATCTCCTTTCTCAGTCTCAAAAACTACCATGTCAGAATGCAGCATAACAATTAATCAACTTATAGATAGGCAGGATCCTCAGTACAATGGCTGTGAGTCCAGACTCTGAGACTGGATAGGCCTGGGTTGTGATTTGGATCTTAATATGCCCCAAAGTTTTGTATATTAAACTCTTGTTCCCTATCTTCTGGTGCTATTGAGAGATGGTTGAATCATGGGAGCACTAACTGTATCAGAAGATTCATCTATTGATAGGTTCACAAATGAATGGACTTTTGGAAGGCACCAATTACTTACTTTCCCCAATTAGGCTCTACCTTCCAGCCTACCTGGGGAAAGCAGATTACTGGTATAGAGATTGTGCTTTGAAGGTTAAGTCTTGCCCCTGGTCTCTCTCCTGCCGTATCCTGAAAACAGTGAAGTGAGCAGGTTCCCCTCCCCACAATGCCCTTCTGCCATGGTAATCTAGACTAACACAAGTGAAAAAGTAAAGGAACCATCTGACTATGCCTGAATCCTCTGAACTGAAGGGAAATAATCTTTTCCTTTTTCAAGTTGACTTTCTTTTGTACTTTGTCACAGTAACACAATAGTAAGAAAATGTGAGTCCCAATCCCAGTCTGCCACATTATTTGTAGATTTGAACAAATTCTTCATTCTTTGTATGCCTCAGATATTTTTACTGTCAAATGGGCATTGTACAGCTTGCCATTCACACATCTTTGTATGGATGAAATATGACAAAATACCAACTCCTATCGTCTCACACGTGACAGTATAGAGCATCACTGTTCATAACACCATGCTACAGTCTGGGTTTGAGACATCAATCTCCCAAAACCCATGTGTTAAAGTTTTGAACTTTGGCTTGCAATAGTAGAACTTTAAGAAAGTTTTATTTCCATATGGTCATTGGCTCTTGTAGTTGGTTACAGTTGGGTGAGCATGAGTTAATCTTTCTAAAGCGAGGGACTCCAGTTAGGCTGACTAGACCTCAGTGGATGAACCTGCACTGAGGAACATTTGGGGACATTAACTTGACACAACAGACCCTAACAAAGATGAAAAATGTGTTTATTCCTGTTGGGGTGCTGGTGGTGAAGGGTTTATAAAGATGATTAAGATTGATTAAGAGATATTCTGTATCTGAATACACAATGACTCAGTAAAATCATTAATTAATTAATTTGTATGAATGTAATGCCTGATTGTGTATAAGTGTACCCATGTTATGTAGTCACCACGAGGACAGAAGAGGGCATCAGATCCCCTGGAACTGGAGTTGCAGATGGTTTTTAGCCACTAGGTAAGTGCGAGGATTCAAACCAGTTTTCTGCAAGGTTAGTGCCCTTAATCACTGAGCCAACTCTCCCAGCCTGCAATAGGTGAACTTTTAAGAGATAACACCTATTGAGACATCTACAGATCACTGTGGTTGTGCTGTTGGAGAATATAGTAGTATCTTAAATCTTCTCTTTTGATTCCTAGTCATTAGGTGAGCAGTTTTCCTTGCCACACATTCTAAACATTATTTGCCTCTATCATACTAAAGTAACATGGCTAAGAGGTCATAGACCAAAACCTCTGAAACTGTGAAACAAAATAAACCCATTATCTTTGTATGTTGATTATCTCAGATATCTGTTATAATGATGTATAAAGCTAATGTGGATTCATTTGACCCTTTTGTCTGTGATGATCTTTGAAGATTTATAAGAGGCCAGAGGAAAAGCACATCATTTAGGAGTCCATGGGCAAACCTTTCCAGGAGGTTACTCCTGTTCTGTTTACTGGCCCTTTACTCAGAGATCTTATCAGAAGAGACATTTCATGGACTTAGATATCTATTACTCCCCAGGAGCCCTTCAAGAGCCAGATCTACCTTTGGGCAATGGTAGTCTCTGATTGCAAAGAAAGACCATCAGAAAGACTGTGAAGGAAAAATGTGATGAGTGTGAGTGATGGAAATTAAAAGGGAAGGAGTCAAGAAAGCGATGACTCTAAGGACTGTAAGGGGAAGTGGTGTATGATGGATAAAACCCAGGAAGCCAAGGGAATGCCAGCTGCTTAAATAAGGCACAACTGGCACTTATGATACCTATAACTAAAGCTAAGAACTAAAGTCACACATCAGTTTTCATGGATGACACTGGCTTCACTAGTATGGACTGACTGCAGAACTTCTGAATCTCCAGTTCTGCAGCTCTTATGGTTCCTGATCATCAGCTTGGAGGTGCTTCAGGGTTTTTCTACTACTTCAGATATTCAGTAGAAAGTGCTCTATACCTTTTTGTCCTCTGGCTTCCTACACCATCCCCATCATTGCAGGCAGACTTAGAAGGCATACATTTTTATATGAACAGTCACACACGTGCATACTTTCTCCTTCAGGCACTTCCCAAGACCGTCTTCAGTTGGGTAACTGATTCTGCATATTGTTCGTGGGATGCTTTTTGTCCTAGGATGTGTTTCTTACACAAAATTCTACCTTGTTCATCAAATCTGTCCCAATTCACCTACCAATAAAACCTTTTGGGGGCCTCATCTATAGCAAACACCATTTGCCTTTTCAGCCCTTACAGCTGAGTGCTTCATACATCATCGGAACTTAATAAACATGAAATAGTTTGAATAATTGGCCCCTTCTCACCATTTATCAGAAACATCTTTCCCTACTTTTTCCCTGTTGCCTTAAAAAGAAGAGCCTGCCCCCCAGGCCTGCCAATTCTCTGAGCCAGAAGAACGATGTCCCTGGAGATGATAAATGGTTCCAGAAGATTCAGCCCTCACATGCCAGCTCCTCTTTGTGTGAGAGAATAGAAAAGCAGCTCATTAATTCAGGAGGGATACAGTGTTCTTTTTTTCCAATGGCCTTGATTTTGTTGTACAGTGATTCCTCAACATCCCAGGCTAAAGAGCAATGCTTGCTGCAGGATGCTTCCATGGAAATTGGGGTAGGATCATTTAGTCTCTCTCTGTTCCCTTTTAGATTCTCTTTCCTCTTCCTTTAGGACTCCTGGCTATCCAGAGCACCAAAGTGGGTTCTTCTGCTGTTCTGCCTCTGCCAGTGTACTTGATGGACCTTATTTCTTTGTTGGTTCATGACATCCAGCTTTCCAAATGCCTTCACATTCATCTTAATGTTTCAATGAGTCAGGGTAAGTGTCAACCTTATCACCATTATTTTATTGATTTTTAACCCTTTTGAAGTTGTAAAAACCAAGAACAAAATTATTTGAGTGAGTTAAAAGTACTTCAAATTAATATTTCTAATCTAGATGATCTCATTATTATTTCCTCTGCGGTTCTCACTGAAGTTGAATATATGACATGATCTTGCTAGAACCCTTTCCTGCTGTGGTCCTCAGCAAATACCTTTGTTCTCTTGTTCCTTCCTGAAATGGCTTGAGTGGCTCAAAAAGCACTTAGAGGTGCTCTTGTGGCATTCACTATCAACTGAACAGAGCTGGCAATTGAATCAACACACAATTTCCATTCTTAGTGGGGAAGTTCTAGTGGTATTGGAAGTAAGAATTCAGCAATGCCAAGGCCTCCAAGATTTCATACAATTGCTCCTACTTAGAGGATTTTTAGATACAAATGCAAGAAGATTAAAGGAGTACCTAAGGTATTCCAGACTCTACATCAACCCTCCTGACATCATATAGTGCTAGATGATATTATTTCCAGTTTCTGTTACTCAGTGAAGCTGGTTTTTAAGTCACTCTTCTGTGCACATACTATGAAAGAGACAGAACTATAACTGGAATCAACGTGGAAGATAAAAGCTGTTGTAAATATCCCTTCACCCATTCTTAGCCCTCCAGAGGAATTTAATTTTATCTTCTTGTAATAGCATGTATCTCCACCTTAAAGGAGATTTCTATAGAAAAAATCATGTTGAAGAAAGAGAATAGTGCATGGACAATATGAAGCTTTGCTGTGTATACCTGTCTATAAAGGTACAAAGCCAATAATAACTTTTTATCATCCAACAGCTGCACGCTGGAGTATGATCCTGCCCAAGCATCTACATCTTAAAATGTTTTCCTCTCGATTCTCTTTTTTTGAAGACACCCTTATCATACTATGCATATGTGTATGTAGCAATTTTCTCTTTGTAAGTGGACCAAGATCAATGATTTAATGATGGCAGAAAGGATAATGATAGAAAGGAATTTCAAAAGCTCCATCAGCCGATATTGACTGTGAATATTTTGTGCATTTTTCATTTCTCTGGGAACTGGGAGGACCACCGAGAATGCAAGACAGAGTCATTTTTCCTGAGACATTATGATAAGCCTAACTTCAAATACTCTAATATCTGATAGTAAAAAAGTCATGTCTGCTTTGGAAAATTAATAGAACCACAAAAGCTAAGAGTTGAAAGGGATCTTACACTATATGGGGTTACATCCATCACTGATAGGCTAACTAGATAAAATCTGAGGTCATATTTACAAAGCTCCACCACAGGGGCCCACACTCCCTTGTACTGATGCATTATCACATCCACTCAGCAGGCATCTTGATTCTGTGCCCTGAGAAACCCTTTCCCTTTTCTTTCAGGAGTTCTCCATATATGTGAGAGCACCTTTACCTGCTTTTTCTTCATCCGCTTTCTCTTCAACTTGCTGTGGCATCTGGGTTGGATAGAGATGGGAACAGAGCAGAGATTGTGTAGGTGAATGACCATTTAAAATTTTACACTAATATTTCGAGGTAGAAATGATGGAAGATTGGTCCAGGAGGTAAACCTTAGAGGAAAAGAGAGGTAAAGGCACCTGGGCATGTTAGAAGTATTTTCTTGTGAAAAATCATGGGCATACACAAAGGTAAGAACATGAAAAGGTAGTGACCCATGAGAGAAGCAATTCATGGCAAGTCTCACTTTTACTAGGTTCATTTCCCAGCCCCCATCGGATTGATCAGTGAGATGCAAATATTAATTCCTAAATGAATTGGTATGTATCTCTAAAAGTTAAGTCTTGTTAAACATAACTAAATTGACATTTTACTATCGGAAAAGTATAATAATTCTTTAACTTCATTACATATCCAATCAACATTCAAATGTACTCTACTGTCTAATAATTTATGATTTCTTTGAGGACCAGAATTCACAATTAGTGAATTATATCTCTTCCATGTCTTCTAAGGTATTATAACGTAGAGATTCTTTTTTCCCTTATAAAATTTTCCTTATTTTTGAAAAAATTTATTTTTTAATATTTTATATTTTCCTGCACTGTAACTTTTGCTGAATGCATCTTGTGGGTCCCTTAATGCATTTCTTGTCCTCTTAAATGTTTCATAAACTGGAAATTAGATTAAGAACATATTTAATTTGTTTGGTTTTTTTAAAAAGAGTTCATATATGGTGAAATATACTTTTCATTAGTAATCAAATGTCTGATTTTTCTCTCTTCTGTTAAGATTAAGTGATTGACTCAAATGTTATGATCCATCATAAATTGTCCCCTCAGCTTTTCATCCCTGTTAACAGGTACCAACAAGCAAAGAATGTGTACTGACCCCTTGTCAACCTAACACAAACACATCACTATTAAACCATGACCTTTCCTTCCATGTTTATCCTCAAGATATTATGTTAATATCATATATAAAGCAGTACAAATTTAAAAGTCCCACAGTCTTCAAGAAGTTCAACATTTTAAAAGTCCAAAAGTCTCTTTAAAAATCCAGTCTGTCCTGCAAAATGTTTGTCCCCGGATAAGACTCCCATTTTAAACTTTACCCACCCATGGCTTAGGGACCATGTAGAATAGGGGGAAGAAAGATTCTAAGAGCCAAGTTTAGTCCATGAACATAGGGAAAGAGAGGCTTTCAGACCACTGGATGCTTGTACATCTGAACTTGCAGTAAGGTGGACAGCATGCACAAACCCATGCTGATTCAATCAGACAAAGGCCCAGAGTGGAGCCAGAGAAATAGGTGGTGGGCCAGCCCTAACCTGTGAATGGTTGGAGATTGATTCCTCAACTGAGATTCTCTCTTCCCAGATGACTCTAGTTTGTGTCAAGTTGACAAACCAACAAACACACATCCGTTATTTCAATCAGACATAAAAATGGTGATGTTGGGATCTGGGGAGATAGCTCAGAGAGTAAAGCATTAGGCACCCATGAAGATCTGAATTTGGATATCCAGCACCCACTTAAAATCTTGGCATGGTTGTGTTTGCTGTAATCCTAGAGTTGGGCAGATAGAGATAGGAAAAGTCCTGGGACTTTCTGGACCACTAGTCTTACCCAGTTGGTGAGTTCCTAGTCCAGAAAGAGACTTTGTCTCAAAAACTCAGGTGGAGACAGGTAGAGGAAGACAGTGATTATCTCAAATATGGCACAAATATACACACATTATTTAATCTCATAATTACTTCCAAGGCACAATCCATCTTTGAGGGATGTCAGACAGGAACTCACATGCACATAAATTTTTAATTAAAAAATAAAATGAAACAGATACTGTAGTATCATTATAGTTTTCTTCCTTTGCTGTGAAATACTAAAGGATTTAAAGGATACTAAAATTTTCTCATTAAATATTTGATTACCAGAAATATCAGACATAAAGTATAAGTGAATAAGAATGGTTAAGAATTGTTCCAAGTTATTTAGTCTGGGAAAATGAAAGGACAGAACAGACAACTGCTACAAGGGCATGTACAATAGAAACAGGACTAGAAGCATAGGTCATAAGCTTGTTTCTATGTGTCTTAGGTCTATCTATCATATATGTAATCAGAAGTGTGAAGTAGGCACTGGGAACATAAGTCTGAATTCATGGTGATAGCCACAGTTGGAGAAGTCAATTTTGAAGTCACTGTCAAGGAGTTTGAAATTGGTTGATGTTGCCAAGGGACAGAATAATAGAGAACTGACCCAGGCCAAAACGACAGTTGTGACATCTGGATCTTTGGAAAGGGAATATCTGAGTAACAGAATAAGCAGACTGGAAGAATACTGAGTCATACCTGTGACTGATCTGTAGATGGAGGAGGGAGAGAAATTAGAGAAGGAAAAAATGTGCTAGACTAAAAAAATGTGAAGAACAATTAGAAAATCTAAAATTGGTTGGTAGAATGTTTATGAGCAAGACCATGACTCTAAGGTAACAGTTTAGGTCTGTATGCTGTATGTCCAGTGGATGTATAGATAAAGAGTCCTTCCCCATCTTCTGTCCCATATCTGTAATATTTTACAGTCAATTATTCTTCATCAATCAGAATCTAGCATCCAACCATCATGATATGGGTTCATGATCCAGGACCCCCAGTGCAGAGAACTCTCCTTCAGAAAGATCATCAGAAGATCTGAATCTCATAGCACTACCTCGCAGTACCTGTTTCATTCACCTGATTTTGTCTCATTTTGTAGGTGTTGTATCATCTCATGCCATCTCAGAGGAAGAAGGATGATTATGGTACAGTGAACTATTTAAAGAGAGAAAACAAATTCACATAACTTCTTTCCAGTATCCTATTGTAATCTTTCTATTTTGTTATGTTTTTGTTAATCCTATTGAGCATAATTTATAAATTCAATTTTATTGTAACCAATATTTCTAGGAGAAAATCTAGCATATGATGAGTTTGATATTATCTATGTGTTTAGGTACTCATCAAGGGTCTTGAAGTAGTATGTGTATATAAAGGGGTGCTTCTATACAGGCAGTGTGCTGTGGCCATATCTCTCTTTAGGAAGAGACATACTTGGGAATAGATGTCTCAATGATGATTGTATTTATAGTAGTGTTTTTCTCAGTGTTCTTCATTACAAACAGTAGTTAACAATTCAGTTGTCTTTAGTAAGGGAAGAATTTTAGAAATATAGGAAGTTTCATAAACCTGAAGGATAAAGAGTAAGATCTGCAAGAGGGCAAGACTCATGTACTATGTAGGCACAGTAGGTGGGAAACAGAGCAGTTGTGTTATGGAAGAATTTATAAGAATATCCTCAAACCAGAAATAGCGTGACACCCCAGGAAAACCACTCTAGCTTCTGTGAGTGTACTCAAAGTGTGCCTTCATCTTTATACTACTTCCTCCAAAATCAAATCCCTAAAGAGGAGAATCTGATTGATTAAAAGTCTTGATCAAATACCTTTAGGGTGGTTGCTAGGTACCCTAAAGACAGCCAAGTGCTCACATTTGACTTGCATCATGAATTGCCTTCCATTGTGGAAAATTTGGTACTGTGTACTACCAAAAAAATGTACAGTGGGAGAATTTGCGAACTATAACAGGTTGACTGCTAGACAGCTGAAAATCAAATGACAGAATCCTCATCAAACGTGGTAAAAAGCATTTGTAGATGTGAGGAATTTCAACCTGGGAACTCTGAGAACTTGAAAACAGTGAGGAGATAGGCCTGGAGACCAGAGGCATTTATAAATCACAAAAAGTAGCAGAGGTTCCACCCTACGAAACTTGAAATATTGGCAACAAGGAATGGGCTGAGGTGAGGAATCAAGACTGATCAGCATCAAGGTCAAGAAAGGAGTTGGTCAGGCAATATAATAAAAGAGCTTATTAAATGGCTCCTCTGTTACTAATGAAATATTGTAGTGCACAAGAGCTAATGCATTCTACTATAGGATTATAATTCAAAAAGAAGCTAAAAGCATGGAATTCTGGGCCAAACATACTGGAATAGATGGGAAAAATGTAATTGCATCAAGTGTGAAATTTTGCATATAGTTTCAAAAGAGAAATTGCTCTCATAGAGGATCGAATAGCCTAGACTCAGAAATGTAGTATTGTAAATGACTTGCAAGATCATATTATTCAATTGCCTGACTTGTCCAGAATGCTGATGTGAAGCCCAGTAATAGGTAGGGACACAGTTAAACAGTGGCAAAACCAGAACTATCACTCAAGTCCTTTGTCTATCTCCTTTAAAGGGCTTAAAATTGCTATAGAGTGCCTCTAGCCTGGCATCCATTCCTAAGACCAGAGGGGTATTTTTTTAAAATTTTTGCTCTATTCTTTTAAGAAATTTTTTGGCCTTATTTTTATTTTATGTATATGCATGTATTGCAAGTGCACATGCAATGCCTGTGGAAGACATAAGAAGGTGTCAGATACCCTGGAGCTGGAGTTATGGATGGTAGTTAGCCACCATGTAAGTACTGGGATTTGAACCTGGATCTTCTCCAAGAAAAGCTAGTGCTCTTAGTCACTAAGCCATCTCTTCCGCCCCAGACCATAGTTTCTAATAAATATTTTTATTTTCTTTGAGAATGTAATATAATGAATTGTTATCATATTCACCTTCAACTGTTCTCCCTAACTTCTCCCAGATCTACCACCCTACACCCCAAATTCATGCTTTCTTTTTTTTCTGTTTAATGACCTATAACTCCAATTGTCTTATTGATATACTTCTGGCTGTGGAGACTTTCCCTGAAGCAGAATTGACTTATCAGAAACCACATCTTTAAAGAAAACTGACCTTCATACAGAAAGCTATCAGTTCTACACAGTTCCTCGGGGAAGGGATGATGGCTCATGACCTCTTTCCAGTTCATGCTGGAATGTGACTGGCTTGCTCTTGTGTAGGAAACCATAGCTGCTGTGAGTTTATGAATGCAGGGGTCCTGTCATGATCCTGTCAACTGCAATAATCAGCAGTTGGCAAGATAAGTCATGGATGCAATAGTGGCGTAAATGTTTTGGGTTAACCAACTGCTTTCTGATTGGAATTACGGGCTGATCCACATAAGGATCCACATGCCTGGTACCTATGACCCAGGAGATCACAGGCCCCAGGGAGGAACCAACTACTGTTATTTTGTTTGTAGTGTTTTTGAATGTTGCTTTGCCATGATTGGGCTTTTCTCACAACTGAATCCTTATGTAAGTGCTTTACAATGGTTTACATTTTTACTGGCTCACATACGCTCTTGTAAGTATTTCAGTCCTTGGGCTTTTGTTATCTAAGCTTTTCAGAGAACCCTCTAGGAATAACTTATTACTTTAAAAGTTTTTTCTCCATAGTAATATAATTATCATTTGTAGCATCAAAATTTCACTTTTCATAAATCCTTCTATAATGTCAGCCATGTGTTGTCCTGGATTCTCTGCATATGGGATACATCTTATTATTTCCTTGAATTCTGTGATGTTTATAATTCAAGAAAAAGCAGTTTTGGATACCTAATATGTGCCTGGCACAATACTAGATTTCTTACATGTATCATTTTATTTAGTTCTAACAACTGTTATAATAACCAATGCATGTATCTGTACCTACTTTTAAAATGGAAAATCACATTTAAAGAGTGTTGGTCAAAGACTGTTTATAAGCAGTTGAACTACAACTCAAATTCAAACCTCAGCTCCATTAAGTGAATCCTATAACTAACTTTCTGGGTTTTATCCTTGTAAATCATCAGGGTCTTCCCATTAGTCATTCCATTTCTAACCTCCTTACTATTTCCTCTTTACATCTGACACGACAGAGACTTAAAGGACATCCTGCTTATACCAGAATTAGGCTGTTAGCATCTCCTGGAGATTTGAAATTTCTCTTTACTTTTTATGTCTATTTGATAATGTATATTAAGTATAAATCAACCATATTGCTGAGATGTGTAGGAGTACAAAGTATCTGCACAGTCTGTATTTCATTTTGTAAAAGCAGAATCTAAGCCCTATCTATTGCGCATCATCTCTGACATACTCTGGACATAGTGAAGTGCCTACTGTCACTACCTCTTAGATGTAAGAAGGCTTATAGTCCCAACTTACAGTTAATTTTAACTTTAAGACAGATTTTTCTATCTTTGGAGCTTGGTGGTAGAAACTAAAAAAAATCCAACATCAACAATTAATAGCTACAGTGTATTGAGTGCATGCTTTATGCCAGACCAAGTCTCAGTACCTTTAATGATTATCTTATTTGAACTGCACAGGAGCCTTTTAGAGGTAAAGAACTGAATGCATAGGGAAGCTAAGGACTGTTCCTAATATTGCATAGCAAAATTAGTAAAGCTAAGATGCAGATCCTTCCAAACTAAAGTCAAAAGCCTAGCCCTTAACTGCCATTCTTTGTATACTTCTCAGCTTAGTCAATTTTAGCCTGAGCCGTGGGGCAAGTCACTTAACTCCACCATGCTCTATTAATGAAGATAGTAGCCAGAGTGAACATGAAAACTTTCAGCACACTGTGGTCCCTTATAAACATAATGAGTTACCATTCCATGAAATTGGCAGTAGTGACAACAATTGCAAACTTGAGATGCTCTTTTATGTTATGGTTATCTTTAGCATTTTATAGCTCGTTTAATTAGTCTATGAATTGTATGGTGAGGGCAGCATTATTTTTACAACTTTAGGGGCACAAAACATAGATCATGTGAAACAAGTGGTTAGGGAGATGGCTCATTTGGTAAAGAGCTGGCTGTACAAGCATGAGTATGTAAATTCAGTCTAGAGAACCCACACAAGTAATCTGCCTGTGGTGGCACACACTTGTAAGCCAAGTGCTAAGGACGAGTGACAGGGCATTCCTGAGGCTCTCTGGCCAACTAATTTAGCATATGAAGTGCATTCAAGGTCAGTGAGAGACCCTGTTTCCAAAAAAAATGAGGATAGGACCTGAGTTACAACGCCTGAGCTTTTCCTCTGCCCTCCACATGTGTACACATACCCGAACAAACACATGTACCTGCACACACACAACTATATGAACACATACATGCATGCATACACACCAATACTTCAAGAAAAATATGTATATATGTATAACTATTTTTATATGTATGTATGTATGTATGTATAACATACATAAATATGTATGTATAACATACATAAAACTATATGCAGAGAAACATATTTTCTGAATGACATATTTCTAATCATGAACTCCTGGTGGAAACAGTTGGTTTACGCTCTTCCTTCATGCTTAGATGATATCTCATGCTCATCATCTCCAGTTTTCAGGTGGGTCACTTCAGTAGGTGACAGTAAAAGTGGCAGATGTTTTTTACCTTCCCATGTACCAACCTACAAAATACTAAATGACCACACACAAATATGTAAAAGAATTAGACACATGCACTGTCATCTTCCCAAGAAGATTCCAGCCATTGTCAGAATTGACTTTTGGTGAAAAGATATAGTATACTTGGGATTTTATTATTAAACAGCAGGGCTGTCTCTGAGAACCATGTAGACTTTTGTTTGAGTAGGAAAGATCTCAGACAGGAAGCAGGATTTACTTGGTCAATGGAATAGATTAGAGAACTTGTAGACCCACACCGTGGACTCTAGCTTTTTCACTCCTGTGCACTGCAGATGCGCCTCTAAAGTTCCAGCATTAGAAAACTGAAAAGAATGTGTGGGAAGGGCAGGGTAGCATGATGCTCATGCAAACAGGGTGCCAGTGTCAGTAGAAGGTTTCCAGGGCTCTCAGAGAAAAGGGATAGCTTAGAGTCAGTAACATAGATGTCTGGGAGCAGAGCACCGCATCTACACCTCCTATATTATACATTGTCATGAGAGGACTCCAGTTTCTGTTGAGGTATGATTAACACCTTGCCATGTCCTCCTGGAATCAGGATAGTGAAAAGGCAGAGAAAATTTGGTTTGTGCGCTCGGCAGAAGTTATGTTCCCAGCTAGAAGGGTGATGGTAAGTATGCTTAAATAAAGTGACAACTTTTAAGAAATTTATTTTATCTACTTTATTTTTTTATGTGTAAATCAAAACTACATACATGTGGTTGCATGTATGTAAGTACAGCATGTGCATGCAATGTCCACAGAGGCCAGAAGAGAGGCCAGTTCAAATCCCCTAGAACTGGAGTTACAGGTGGTTGTTAGCTTCCATGTGGGTGCTGGACACTAAAAGCAAGTCCTCTAAAAGAGTGGCTTGCACTCTTAACCAATGAGCCTTCTCTACAATCCCACAAGACGTTTTTTTACTGTTGTGAAAACACACATGACAATTATAGGAAAATGGATGAAGCTAACGCTAAATCATGTTAAGCAAAATAAGCCAAATAAAGGATATTATCCTGTTTCCTCTCATAGGCAGAGTCTAGGTGTCAAAATATATGTGTGTTTATGTGTGTGTGGAAAGAGAGGGTGGGGGAGGGGAAAGGACACAGGAAGCCAGTAGCAGGGAAGACAAACAGCAACTAAATATGACACATATGTATGAAAATGTCTTGATGAAGCCAATTACTTTGTATATTAACAAATTAATAACAAACAGGAAAACACAGATAACACCTCTGTTAAATATTCTACGGTATTTTTATAAACCCTTTGCCCCTGTTAACTAAACCTTGTTCATCCATGTCAAATTATCACTTTATATACATTCCCTTGAATCTGCATGAACCCTCTGAGTCCCTGTCCCACAATCTGAACTCTTTGCTACTGTCTATTGGATGCCTTGAATACACTTCTCTTTAGTATTCCAGTGGTAGTCTATTTGCCTCTCAGATACTTAAGACTGCAAAGCTTGATATGTACTTGGTGTATCAAAGAATGTGTCTGAAAATCTCTCAGACTTCAAAAACTTCTGAACTTTAGCTAAGTTCATTTTCTTAGTTTTCTCCTAAAGTTAGATCAGCACACTCTATAAAAGGGGCAAGGCAGTTGCACATATGACTAATAGCACTTGTGACAGCATGCACAAGATCTAGGAAAGCCCAAGCCAGATAGAAATCCAGCAATGAGTCGGGAGGTGAGCAAGAAGCCCCAACCCTCACTGAGGAATCATTGGCAACTGCTGGCTGTTGGGACAGAGTCAGTTTACCTAAAGGATGTGATTTTGGGAAGCTTGACCAGTCTCTAGGCTATGGAACCACACCCAAAAGCATTTGGGGAATACAAATTACACTAGATAGACCTGTCAAAATTAATAGAAGCCTGGAGAGATGGTTCCATGGTTAAAAGCACTGACTGCTCATGCAGCAGCCTGGGCTCAGTTTCTAGCACCTACATGGCATCTAACAATTGCCCATAACTCTAGTTTCAGGCATCCTTGTCCTCTTTTGACCACTGTGGACATTTCAGACTCAGGTACACTTACATACATGTAGGCAATATGACTACATATGTGTATGACTATACACATAAAAATAAAATTAATAAAAATCAAAGAATAATAGAAGAATGAAGCTGAAGAAGCATGTAGAAAGGTAGGTGTGGAGATGGGGAAGAGTAAGTGAATATGATCAAAATATATGAATCTCAAAGAAGATTATATATATATATATATATATATATATTTTTTTTTTTTTTTTAAGGTGAAGGTTCATTCCTGGCATTAAGGTTTTTTATGGTTGTTGTTGCTAGCCCATGATGTCTAAAAGAGACATTGTCCCCTATTGTAGTGTAATTCCTTTTAATCTTTTTAATATATATATATATATATATATATATATTAAGAAGTTTCATAGTGGCATGTTTCCATATGATTTTATAAAATATTTTGTTTATTTTTATTTTACATGTTTGACTATATTTCCTGCATATAAGTGCACATATGTTCTGCAATGCCTACAGAGGTCAGAAGAAAGCAGCAAATCCCTGTGGAACCTGGGCCTATTGTTTAAAGGCATTGAGCAGGCAGTGTGACCCCAGAAACCCTGAAGGGATGGCAGATGTCCTGGTCTGCTCTACCTGAAGTTCTAGAACCTAGTTCTCAGGAAGCTAATGTAGATAGGACATCATTGTTTCTCAGCAGTTGCTTAATCTTCTGCCCCGCCCCCCCGAAAAAAAATCACCCCAGACCAAAACCAGGTTTTTGGCTTGCATTTCCTCCTTCCTAATTTCAATGTCAGCCCTACAACCTTCCTGCCTTTACCTAAGGACCCCAGCTTTAACTTTCCTGCCCTCTGTAATGGCCAGAAAGGCCTCCCTATATAAACCCTTGCCTAGGTTTTAATAAGTGAGCCGGCCACTGACACTGAAATTCTTCCCATGACACTGTGGCCACCTGAGGTCTTGTTCAACCCTCTGTTTTCTGTGATGGCTGGAGCACAATGACCGTGGTGGAGATGATGACCCACCCACACATGACACCCAACATGGGTGAATAGAGACCAGCAAATGGTGCTTGAACAAGGGATACTCCAGGATGCTCTGGAGAAGGTGAGTGCTCCCCATGAGGGACATCGACTTCTGCCCCGCCATCCCACTCTGAGGTTTCTTTCTAACGTCCTCCTTTTTCCTTCCATCTATGCCCTTGCGAGGGACTGGTTATGTCAGAAGGGTAACTGAGGTTTTCTGACTAAGGCTACTCCCTGGTGTTAGCCGAAGTCGCCATGTCCTCTGACCAGACCCTGACTGCCTGATTGGTTGTTGCCTATCTTACTCTGATCAAAAACTTAGTAATGCAAGGACAAGTTAAAAACCCTTAGAGTAGTCTCCAGTCTCTTAAACTTGCTTTGCAGTCAGGCTGGCATGTAAATACTGGACTGAATCCCTTGGTACCCTTCCAGGGACCTGGGAATATTCTTCCTGTATTGCATGTTTCTTTCCTCTTTTCCTTTTCTATCATGGGCAGTGTACCTGCTCCATCAAACTGCTTAGGCAGGTGAGGGGGTGGGCTCCATTATCTAGCTTGTTATGTCTCAGGGTATATTAAAACTAAATACCTTGCCTCTAAGAGTAAAGAAAAAAATAGTTTAAAAGCCATTTCATTCCTTCAGCTTTTCCTCTACCATGGTTCCCCACACGGGTGTGGAAAAGGGCAGTGAGCAGGACCTGAGAATCTAACCTCAGTCAACTAGGAGCACCAAACAGTCATATGCAAAAATGCTTAGCCCTTGAGTTTTCGCCTCTCTTTTTGGTTTGGAGAACTAATCAGTTGCTCTAGGGATCTAGAATGGGCAATGGCCTGGTTTGTGTTACTTGTCTATGTCTCTTTTGGTTTTGTCTTAAGTGTCATGGCTGGTTCCTCATGGGCCAGAATGAGTCCAAGAATGTCAGAATGTCACTACTTTGGAATGTATGCTGGCTAACTTTTCTAAATGCCTTCATCTAACTTGTTATCTGAAAATGTAAAAACCTTAAAAAAAAGGTTTTAAAAGCTATTTCTTTCCTTAGACTTTTTCTCCACCTTGGTTCCCTTCATAGATGGGAGAAAAGAGCAGTTAGAGGACCTGAATTTTGGACCTAAGTCACCGTGGTCCCAAGACAGCTGCCTTTGTAACTAGATCTAAGCATTTTAAGTTTTAGTGAACAGAAGAGTCACACACCATGCAGTATATAACATTTAACTGGGTGCCTTTTAAAAGTAAAAAAAGGGGTTTCAATTACCTATCATGTGCTTGTTCACCATCATGGCTGGTGACCTTACTAGGAGAGAGGCAATCATGTGGGCTGATCTCCATATCTTTTGTGTGTAATTTCATCAATATGGGGACAGTCACATGACTTGGCTGCCCTCTTGGACCTGCTTGATCTTGCTGCCATCTTAATCAACCACATGGCCACACCCAGAAATTTACTGGTTCTACAGAACTCTAGGAGATCATGATAATCTGGGAATTCCATTGACCACAGATGTTTAATCATATGTCTAATTATTTTCCTATTTATGCTTTTGTTTTGGTTTTCACTTTAGATTCTTTATGGGATCATAGAAGAGCAAGAGATTCTCACATGGTCTTTTGTAACAAGACTGATACATTTTTATGACAAATTAGGAAAACTATCAGCATTTTCATATCATTTTGGTTTGTTTCTAATGAAAATTATTTTAAAATTTAACTTTTAGTATGGTATTTACTGCTTTTTTAAAAAAATAACTGTTTAAAAATTTTTACATTGTCTTATGCATTTACTGGTTTTTACAGGGAACTATTTTAATTTCTGATATTTGTTTACATGACATCTTTATCTGCTTTTAAGGGTAATTATTTTAGATTTTAACATTTTTATATTGTATTCACTGATTTCTAAAAATAGCTATTTTAAAATCTTACATTGTTTTACATAATGTATTTCTCAGCTTCTAAAGGGAAAGTTAAAAGTTTTTTCTAGCCATAGGCCTCCAAGAACACCTGGGTACAAAGTGAGATGATGTTTTGTGATGCCTAAACCTAGGAAGCTCATGTGAATTTGCAGTCCTCCAATGCCAAACTTTATGAGAGACAGGCTACTACCAGGATATAACAATGACAATGGGAGGTAAAGAGGAATAGCATGCTTGGGTGGGAGATGTGAGATAAGGCCCTCACTGGTTTTAATTCCTGCCTTTTTGCATTGTGATCCAAAGCCTATTTTTTCCTAAAATAGAGTGTTTCCCTCTCTGATACTCAGTTATTCCAAGCTTGCACTTGTTTCTGCCCTTTATTACTTGGACCCCACTTCTTTTCACTCTCTAGTTACAATGTCCTAAACAGACTAAAAGAGAAAAAGGTTTTTGTATCAACTCTTTCCAGGTTCCTTTAGGTATCATTGTTTTCTATGTTCCTCATGCTTTAATTGTGGGTATTTAAAATAGTTCAAAATTATGTATGGTAAATTATAATAGGATTTTTTTCTGATTCAGACAGACTGAGAGCCCTCTTTAAAAGAAACTGCCCTGTGAGCTAATAGTCTTCCTTCCTGTTCAGTTAAGAAAAATGTTTATACAAATAAGTCACAACTTTAAATACAGGTGTTAAGATATTTAAAAAGTACGTATTAAATCTTTCAGGCTGTCATTAACATGAAAAGACAAACTAATTAATCATGGGTATAAGCTTTCATGCCTCTAGTCACATCAGGTATAGCCAGAGAGGATCTGAGGTCTGACAATGGTAAAGGCAGAAACTTCTGTCAGCCAGGACCTGCTTAATCTTGGGTCCTCACCAAGCATCCATGGCTTCATAAAGTTAAAAATATTAAGTAAAACAATCTCTTAATAAAAAATATTCTGTTTTAATTAATCAAACCCTGTTCTGGATAAAGGACCCATCAGATGAGAAAACTGCCTGCCTAGATAAATGTATACAAGTTATAAGAAGGACAGATATTTTCATTTCTGCTAGTAGTGACTAAAGTCAGCAGCTTTCCTGTGCAATGTAAACTACTGAGTTAAACTCTATAAGAGAAACAAATACTTTCTTGTATAAATAATATTGATAAATTGTTATGTGCTGTTTGAGCTCACTGAGAAGCTGACTCTGGAGATGGGATTTGACCTCCCACTTCAGACTCAAGCCTGTTATCTCAGGATGTTCTTCAAGACTTTTTATCCAGGTTTAAGTTGGCCCCTTGACCCTGTGACAAGAATAAGGAGAACAAACAGCCTCTGAGTACAGAGATTGCATTATTGAAAATAAATAAAGGATAAAGTAATTTCAACACAGGTTATTATTCATCTTATGTTTAAAATGTCTATAACAAAAGTAGCTCATGAAATTCTCTATTTTATCACAACAATAAAAAAGTCTATCACAGAGTAATACAAGTACATGGTAAAGGGGACAATTCACAGTCCTTGGAGAAGATAGAAAACACCCTTGCCTAAAATTCCTCAGTCAGTGATTATGCTGGAGATTCTAAACTTCAATTTGATAATGTATTACTATGTACCAGTTGCTTCTTTCTACCTAGTGCTTACACTTCCTCAAGACCTAAAGCAAGGTTTTGGTAGACCAGCTCTCTAAAATGGATGAAGTGAAAAGATTTTTAATGTATTTTTTTATGTTTTCTGCAAGATTTTACATTATCTTACATGTGTAACTTACTTTCCATGTTCTTTTATTAAGATGATGCTGCACAGCTTCTGAGTGGAGTAACTTCCATCCTTATAACTTCAGCCTTGCCTACTTAGAGAAGTTCATCACAGTTGGGTTTGTTAATGGTTGTATTCTTCCACAGAAGGAGGAGTAAGCAGGGTCTTTGGACCCTCCCCTGAGTATCTAGTTTCTCTTCCCAGCCAGCTGCATGTAATTTTTCCCTAATCACAAATGGTCTTGGGGAAGGCTAAAAGATAGGAAAGTGAACATCCATGCTGAATAAACACTTTACAGTACAACTACTCTTAGGTCACCTATAGAGCTGTTAGTAATACCTCACCAATCTGTATGAATAAAGTCATTCATTCATATGATCTTCAATATGATCAAACATTGGTTTGATACTAGCCTTAGAAAGGGAACAAACATTGCTTAGTATACCCAGGAAGAGAATTTTCTAAACAAAAGGAAATTTTATTTCTCAATGTTATCATGTCTCATGGTCTTCAGAAAAGAAAATGAAAAAGTAAAATAAATATTATTAAGAAAGATTTATGTATAAGATCATACTGACTAGATATTTCCAGAATAAAAAAGAAAACTAAAACGTCTATGCAAGTGATTACAGGTCTGAGTTGATATGTTATGGCATATTAAAAATGAGAAAAATTATTGTATAGGAATTCTTAATATTTCTAAACTTTATAGTTCAGTCAAATAGTTTGAGGAATAAAATATATGTCTAGTCAAGGTTTATTCAAGATTTTTTTTCCACAAATTTAGCTACATAACATACAGTAATCAAAAGTACCAGACTGGTACTTTTAATTGGTACCAGGTGGAACTAACCTTCTTGAGTGTTTAGCAACCATATTTATAGGTCTGTACTAATGTGGTTAGTGGGACTTGAAGGGACAATTTCTTGTCTCTTGCCCTCCAAGGTCAATAAATTCCAGGGGAGTATAGGGCATCTCTCAAAATGTCCTATTACTATGATGCATCACCTGTCCTCTTGTTCAGGGAGGTCATGGAGACTCCACTAAAAAAATTCCCCTGAGGCAACTGACCTTAAGATTTGGGCCAAATGATCTTAAACACCAAAAGGGAAAGCATAATAAAAGATCAAATTTATTAGTACACTTCTTTAAGAGTACAAGGAATTATAATTCCCAGACATTAAGTTTAAGTTCATATAAAAAGGATATTTGCACAATTTCTCACTAACGAATTTGTTCTTAACAAGAAAATGCCACTCAGACATAAGACTCCAAATTGTGGCCTACCTCAACACTGCAGTGCATACCTGTGGCCAAAAAGGCAAGCCCACCATTGTTCTAACCCCAAAATTAAATGATTAATTTCATTTCTCTCCCTGTGTAGAAGCCATTTGGGAGGGAACTCACCCTGATTCTAGCCCCTCCAGGAAGCAATCAAGGTGTTTGAAAACCAGTCCTGACTTTAAGACTCTCAGCCTTGGCAGTCAAAAAGGAAAACAGAGAGGAACCCAAGAGATGGATGCTTTTGAAAGTCCTAAGGATGAAATTCTAATGGACTTTGAATTGGACATTTGAAATTTTCCCTGTTCTATTTTGTTTCATCTTCCAGGCACCAGTAAAGGACTTTCTTTTTCCTTACAGTTAATATTTATGCAATGCAGGGGGCTTTTAGATAGACTCACCAAAGGGGTACCCCTATTGCCACAACCTACATCCCTATTCAGCCTCTAAGAAGCTAGAGAAAGCAGCACCCCAATTCCCTATTGGCAATTAGGGTGACCTCTTCAGAGGGTGGTGTGATAAGAATAGGAGGCAGAATTTAGCTAGGAAGTTTAGGGTAAAAAAGACCCCAAAGAAAATTAGCCAGTGTCTTTTTTGGCTAAAACCCCAAAACTGTCCTTGTGCCCTTTAATAGACTACTCTATAACAAAGGTGAAATATATCCAAAGTATTTGGGAGCTCTTATCAAATTCCTAAAAGATCTTAGGATTTCCTCTTCAAAGGGGAATGTTAGAAAACAAATAGCTAACTGAGAGATTATAAATTCTCTCACTTATCTGCTGAAAGACCTTTCATAAACTCAACAATGAAATTCATTACTCCCCCAATGCCAGTCCCCCCTGATTTGCCAATCCCTTCATGGCCTGGCTCATCCTTTTGCTGGGGCCATTATATACCCCCCCATTATATTAAAAACAAATCAAAGAGGGAGATGTGGGACCTGTGCCTACTGTTTAAAGGCATTGAGTGGGCAGTGTGACCCCAGAGACCCTGAAGGGATTGCAGGTGTCCAGGCCTGCTCTGCTGGAAGCTATAACCTCAGTCCCAGGAAGCCACTGCAGAGAGGACATCCTCCTTCCTCAGCAGTTGCTTAATCTTCTTTTCTTCCCACACAGATTACCTCAGACCAAAACCAGATTTTTGGGTTTCATTTCCTTGTTCCTAATTTCCATGGCAGCCCTACAACCTTCCTGCCTTTACCTAAAGACCCCACCTTTAACTTTCCCGCCTTCTGTAATGGACAGACAGGCCTCCCTATATAAACCCTGACCTTGGTTTCAATAAGTGAGCTGTCCATTGATGCAGTCTCTCGGGAAATTCTTCCCATCAAACTCTGGGCCACCTAAGGACCTGTTCGACCACCCTCTGGGAAGGCTGGAGCACCATGGCCAAGCTTGAGATGGAGACCCACTCACAGATTCCCGTTTAACCTGAAATACAGATGGTTGTTAACTGCCATGGGCTGGTGGGACTCGAACCTGGGTCCTCTGAAAGAACAGCCACTACTGAGCAATCCCTCCACCCCCATATGACTTTTTCTAAAGGACTTAACTGTTACTTATTCCTCTCTATATTCCCTCCTCTGCTTGGCCCTCCCATTTCCTACCCCATTTAACTCTTCCTATTCTAACATTCCCTTCTTCTCCTCACATCACTGCACTCTAATATTGTATCCATAATTAATGGATATGAGACATATCCATAATAACTGTGTCTCTTAACTCTCACCAGAGAAGTTTCCTTATGCAGTAGATGGTTGGTTAACACAGAAACCCACAACTGGCCAACATGCAGAGAAAAGGAGTCTGCAGAGTGCTTATCACTGAATAGCATATCTATATTAAACCTCTGCCTCCCAAGATTCAGGGATTATTGTGGAAGAGGAGGTGTAAAGATTGTAAGAGTTGGAGGTGGTGGATGACCACAAGGAAGCATAGTTTTCAAGAGAGCTGGTCAGTTACACATAGAAACTCACAGCAATGGTGACAGAATGCACAATGCAGGCTCAAACCAGACAAAATTCCAGCATAGACATGGGGAAGTGGATAAGAAACTCCAACCCTACCTAAGGAACTTTGGCAACCAATGACTGGAGTGCAGTAGAGAGGCAGTTTTTTTTTTTTTTTTCCATGCATAGTGGTTAACTAGACTCCAGTGGATAGAGCCACTCTGAAAGGACATTTGGGGACACAAATTAGACTATAGGCCATGTGTGTGTGTGTAAATTAAACTGGATAGAGGGCAATGAGTGGAGGCACAGATTTGGGAAGAGATCTAAATGCCATCAAATTGAATGAAAATTGAAACAATTCGTTAAAAAGTTGAAGGTCCCAGGTCTTAACTCTCCACTATCACCCTCAAAGAAGAGTCTCAAGTGATAAACTGTGGCTGCCTGCATAGCTTTCCTTTTGTCTCCTGTAACCCTGCATTGCTACTAAAATCTGGGAGAAGAAATTGTTTCTACAGACTCCTGATGACTTTGTGGGTAGAAGACAGAATGCAAATTAGCTCTGCTTGTTCCTTGCACACTCCTCACTCTTTTGTTCCCTTACTCGAATAATAGTGAAGTAGAGGCTCGGGTCTTCAATGGGTCTTGGGAAACCACGAAAAGGGAAAGAATAGAATGTCCACTGTCCTTGACAGGTGTCATATGTTCTGATTTATTGATGCTAGATGAGGCTAGTAGCTCCACTCCATACCAGGTTTCATTAACCTCAGGTGAGGAGGAAGTAGAGACTTCATTAGCCCAATCTTTGTCCTAAGGTCAGGTAAGTTCATCTTCTCTGGTTATTTGCTCTGCAGAGGAATCAGTGGTATATCATTTCTGTTTATAAGTGTGTAGGGAGATACTTCTGCTTCTCTTGGTCCCATTGATGGATTAGTGTTCCTGGTAGAGTTTGGTTATATCTGGATAGTTACCATCAAAGAGGATTTCTGGTGTGAGAGGACCCTTTAACTGGCCTATTACCTAGAAAACCAGGCTTTCTTTAAAAAGACAAAAAATGGAATTTTTGTGATTTTCATACAATATGCAAATATAAATATAATTTTCTAATATTTGGAACCCTTCCTCTCTCTGCACCTCCCTCCACTGCCCTTCAGCAATTTAATATACTCTCATATATATAATCTGGTCTATAGTGTCTGATTTGTGTCCCACAATATCCTTCAGTGTGGGTTTGAAATTAAGGACTGCTCAGTGGGAAGAACTCATGTCTGGTATGTAAACATAGCTAAATACACATGGCTGGCGAGGTCATAGATCCTAGATTAAAACCTACTTTTGCCACATCCCTAGACTTATTGTATTCTAAAAATGCATCCTCTTATTTACAGACAAGTGTACCTTTCACCTCTCATCAGAGAAGCTTCTTTTTGTAAAAGATAGATAGTATTACATAGTTCCAGAGCTAGTCAAATGCAGAGAAGTCTGTGAGATGCTTGATCCTAAGTGACATATTTTAATGCAACTTCTAAGATGAACACACTTCTCAACCCTCACTAGAGAAACAGGCTTCCTTAGAACCTTTTATGTCTACTTGTGGTTAGGATCAGGACCGGAGGCTTCTGAGATATAGATGAATCAGGAAATAAGGCCGTGAATGCTCTCCAGTGAATGCTCTCCAGGCCCCCGTGCCCCAGTTTGCCTTCCCTGTGCATCTTCACAGATTTTCTAAGTCTGATGGCTACAGTATGATTTTTTTTGTTGTTGTTCTAAGAATGAAGAACTTGGAAATTCTTCATTTTGACCAGAACCCAATGTTTATTCCAATGTCTAATGAGTGGGCATTCGAGTTGAGGCCATGGCTCAGCCTTTGAAACTACTTAGATAGCATAATCAACAACTCTCAGCCTGATTTGTCTGTGGTACAAGTGAGATTGAGTCTGTGACCTTAGCATCAAACAAAGCCTCCTGGAGGATGGGGTCTGAATCTTGCTCATCTTTGGATTCTCCATATTTGCCACTGTTCTGGGGAGGTTCAAGCCACTGATTCTGAATGGATAAAAGCAGATTTTGGCTGAACTGGAGAAAGCGTCATACTTGGCTGTGTCTTCCATATGCTTTTCCTTGGAATGTGTGATGGGATTCAACTTACTGCATGTGCTTTGTAGAACCACCCCGGGTCTCTAGCCTTCTGCAGCTGATACAGCATTGTGAGGTCCATATCTCCCTCATGGAATCAAGGCTCTGGCATGGCACTGTTTCCTTTTCCGTGTTCTTCCAGTGGCGTAGTTAACTTAGCAGTATGAAGCAGCCTACCTGGTCGTTATCCAGGTGAGGACAGTTGGAGCTTCCTCTAATATCTGGTTGAGCAGGGACCTGGATAGCAATTTGCTGGCAGGGGTCTCTTGTTTTTGTGGGGGATTGTTTAACAGAAACAGTGGATATATTTCAGTAAATTCCTTACTAGCAGAGGGAGGCAGCAAAGGAGAATGAAAAACAGAGGACTAGAACTTGCTAGGGAGACCAAGATAGAAAGGAGCAAAGTCAGCAGGAGGATGATTAAAGATCTTTTCACCTCTTCCCCAAGGGATTTTCTAACCAGCTCTGGGGAAAATTTTTTTTTTTCTTTCTTATAACATGAACAATACCTGACCATTCAGAACTAAAACATCAAAACCTAAGTTGTAATAAGTACCAGAACATACTTATGGACTGCCATGAGCATTCTAGAGGATGCTGTGCATACAGAGAGAGTTCCCTCACCAAACAGGCTGCTGATAGATGAAGTGGGGACAGGCAGAAACCAGCAAGATTACATCACTCACTGACTAGCACGTCTGAGGCCTGTGTGGCAAGATTTGCTCCATTACTGCTTGTTTCCGTAAAGCTGTTGTTGGTTATTATAAAAAAAACCAGGATCAGAAAACACAAAATGTGAGTCAGAAAAAAGCTGGTTTCAGCTGGTACCAATAATGAAATTTAATAAAATGAATTTCTTTAGAATTAGTAAGAATTTTGTAAGTCTAATTATTTTAGACTCAGGCATCTATGATGCCTGGGACTCTAGGCTGTCACTCACCTCACAAAGCCAAGTTGTTTTTTTTTTTTTTTCTCTCCAGGAAATAAACATCTGACTCATCACTCCTGGATGCTGAGCTTTCTGCCCAGTTCTGGGCTGAAACACACAGTTCCTTCCGGTACCTTCTTTCTTTTCTGTAGTTTCCTGCAAACTCATGTGGAGGCTGCTATTTCTTATTCTTCATACGATTCTCTGAATTCTAAGAAACAGCACAGAGCTGTACAGTCTCTGAGTTCACCCTCTAAGCATATTATGCACACTGGAAGCTATTCAAAGGCAGATCCTTGAAGGGTTCCACAGCCCTCCAGTGCCAGGTCCAGAGCTGGGTCCAGCGAGCACTCAGTTCATGAGAAATGAGGACTGGCTTTAGCTTATTCCTCATTGTACTATCCCTATTTCTACCTGGCAGTCTACATATTATATGCTCATCCTGGGGCTGGATCGGCTTGCCTTTCCAGGAGGATAGTGGCATGAAATTAAGACCTGTCACCAAACACTGCAACTTGTGGAGTGTGATAAATATAGCCACAGTGGTTCACTCTGTCACATTGCAATAGAAGGGTAGCCACCAGATACTACGAAGCTTCAGACTTTCTGGTGGGATAAAAAACAAGCATTTCACAGTGGCGACTTACTGGTAATTCTAGAGAATGAGACTGTGTCCTTTAGATGAGACACTCTCTGGTTAAAAGGAAGGCATTGTGTACAATGAGGCTCACTTCATAATAAGAATATGTAATAGTGTAATTATAATGGTTATTACTATAGGCAGTGTTTACTGAGCACCTTTCCTTTTAAGGTATTAGGTTCATCTTTTTCTATTTTCTCGGTCACCTTTATTAAGGTAGAGTTAATGGGTTTGTCTTATTATATCCAATCTTAGTTTTAATCCCACCTTAAATCTTTGAGTTATGATTCCCACTGTGTGGATGATAAAATAAAGACCCAAAAGTTAAAGCAATTTCACAAAATGACAATACATGAAACACTATGGCCACCTGCGTGTCTGAAATTAGTCATTCTGGTGGCTGTATCCTTGGGAACTACTCCTGAAAATGGAAAAAATTCAAGGTACCTTATGTACCCAAGAAGGGGTTTCTCATAGGTGGCTGCTTTAGAGCATAGGAGCATCTTCTGGAGCTTCAGTAAGCCGTGTCATGTCCATGATAGCCCCGTGACGTGGATTTAAGGTGATAGTGACTGAATTCCTACTTCAGGTCAGATTCCTGTTGCTATTTATTGTTTATCATTATTTTTAACATGTAGATTTTCGATGTTCTCATGAGGACTTGGTACCAGGACACCCGCCCACTCCCCCAACATACCAAAATATGCCTGTTACAACACGCCATAGTGTTTGCATATTGTAGACTGTGCGTAGTCTTCTCATGCTACAAATTATCTTTAGATACAATACTTCATAAACCGCAAATGTAAGTTTTACATTGTATATTGTAGTTCTTAGAGAATGATATGAAAATCTGCACATATTCACTACCGATGAATTTATCATTTCTATAGTTTTGATTTGGATGTGGAGCCGTGGACGTGGAAGGCCACCTGTACACTGTCTTAGTAAATAGAATCTGCACATTCATAAAGTCATTTAATAGTTTTTCATGTTACAGTCAGAGAAGATGACTCAGTGAGGTGGTGTCCCAAGTCTCTAACCAGGCTCCTGAATGCAACAAGACTTCTGTGCTCGCATTTATCCCTGGTCACTCTGCCAAGCACAGTGAAGCCTAAGGTCACACGTACTACTATATTCCCACCTGAAAGCATTGGAACATCGGGTTCCTTGGCCTTTACTCAGCCTTCTGGTGCCCCAGCTCCTGTTTCATTTCCTCTATTCCTCTTTTAATTTCCTCCAGTGACAGTGCATCACAAGCTGTGTCTGGGTCCCTCTGCTTGTTTCTGTCTCCTGATTTTGCATCAAGGTTACCATGGGTGATGCTGTTCACAGCTTGATTGTCTTTAACTTCTTTCATTTGCTGATGGCCTCCCTTTGGAGCTGTAGGATACCCAGAAAGTGTGATTAGCCCGTGGCTTGTCACAACAATGCCAGCAGGCCCTTCAGATGGCTCAGTGGCACTGCATTCCAGCTTGAATGATCATTTATGGGAAGCAACAATAACAGCAACAATAGAAAAATGGGATAACGTGGGAACTGGAATTTTCTAAGTTTAGAAGATATTTCAAGCCACACAGCCCTTCCTAGTGGATTCCCAGGCTACATCTGACACTGCTGGATCCTCAGACTGGAGATGGTTGGATTTTCTGAAATAATTACAGGGTTGATGACTTGTTTTATTTTTTATTTTTTTTACTTCCCTATGGAAACCAAGTTTCATGATTCATCTTCCATTGCTGTACCTGAATACCACACCCTGGGATACTTATAAAAAATGTACATTCATTTAGATCATGGTTTTGGAGGCTGTAAAACCCAAGAGCATGGCAGGCGATGGGTAATCCTGTGGCATCATGCATGGCAGTGGACAGTATGTGTGAGTGTGTTAGCCTAGGTTCTCTCCTCATAAAGTCACTAATGTCATCTTAGGTCCCAGTTCCATGACTTCATCTAATTGCAGTCACCTTTCCAAGGTCCTTCCTACAAATACTAGCGATGTATGAATTTGGGATTAAGTTTCTAATACATGAAAACTTGGAGGACATAGTCAAATAACCACAGAAAGAAAAATCAGATTATGATATATCCCACAAATAACTGGCAAAATAGGTTCTAGAGAAATTCATTTTATTAAGAAGAAAATTTCCACACTGAGCACTAACATATAAAGTCTATATCAAAAGAACAGCCTTGAACCACTGAGGCAATAAGGCATATTCCCATACATTTGCACGTATAAATATGAATAGAATACACACAAATGTACACATATGCAGAAATATATACACATGTGTATATGGGAGATAGTGCTCATTCTTGTTTTCATACACACAAGAGATACAGATACGATGTACTGTTCCACACCTCATCTGAAGTCACCCCATGATAACTGTTACTGTCATATTACAGATGACAAAATTGGTGGTATCTCCCACATTGGCAATATCTAATATTTAGGGAGGTTGATTAGCTGAGATCTTGTCAGACCAGTGTGAACAGGTCCATACAATTTTAGCTGGTTTGATTAGTTCTTAAGGGGAAAAAGATGAGAACTTTACCTCAAGTCACATCTGGGATATGGCTGGAATGAAAACCCAGGAATGTCAAATCTAAGCAATATACTATATCTTGTGTGCCTTGGTAAAGATGTCAGTCAAGTGACTCTTTGTTGGAAATCATGAGTTTAATCACTTGCAGCCGCATCATGCCTAAGAAGGAAGTACCGTAGTTACCAGGGAGTTGGGGTAAGTTGACATTCTGATCAGTGCAGTCAGCCATGTTCTCTGGGAACTTAATATCCTAGATGGATAGGCAGAGGAGCACCTTAGTCCACATATTGCACGGGGACTGTATAGCCAGTCTCCACAGGACTCAGATGCTCAGAAAAATGCAGAAACAGTGAGTAAAACAGAGGAGATGACACTCATACAAACAGGAAAAGATGCCATGTGTAGGGTTAGGATGGCAGCCAAGGTGGGAGGCTCACTCCAGGCTGAGGAAATACCACACACTCCACATAGAGGTGCAGGAGGGCCTGGCACACTGGAGAATGGCAGAAGCTTGCTGAAGCTGGCTCTGGGGTACATGGTGAGAACAGGAGGGAAACACCAAGGAATTAGAGAGACAGAGGCCAGAGAACTGCATCCTGGCTTGAATGATAAGCAGACTGATTGCCCTCTATAAGAAAGGAGGGTGCAGAGATCACCTGGCTCTTCCTTTCTCACACCCACTCTAATGAAAGCAAATTAATACTGCCAAATAGCTTTTCTTTTTAATGCTTGCTTTCTGGCACAGTAACTAAAAAAGAGGCTTGTGTGAAGGAGGAGCAAATTGATTTGGGAGCCACATGCCTGCCTGCCTGAGCCAGGAAAGCAAGCTTTCTCTTCTCCAGATGATACACCTTTCCCAAAAGCTGTTTGGTGACAGTTCTGACAGCTCCTCTGTTACCAGGATGGCACTCTGGGTGCAGGGAGTGAGTGATGAGAGGGATCCGCACCAGAGACAAAAACACACACACACCCAGGGAAGGTAAATGACTGTACACAGGGCATTTATCTCTGAGGTTGTTCCCCCAGCAAAACCAATTACTGGCCTTTTCCTTGAGAACGTGTGCCGGGTACCAAGTTGTTGGGGGCTGGAGTAGATAGATGCTAGGATACATCTTTGTGATATTCATGAGTCTGCTGAGAGTTCCTAAGCAAAGAATTTAGTATTTCTGGGCTTCTGCAGGTGGGCGGGTGTAAAGCACATTTAAGAAGAGCTCTAAGGAACGGGGTGTTGAAGTGGCTTTTACAACATGCACACTTGGGCATTGCAGGTGGAAGCCAGAGTCATTCAGGGAGGGGAGGGAGAAGTGATCACAAGAATACAAGACCTGCTAAAGGGGAAATTCACTGTCCTTTAGGGAGAACTGCAGGAGGTCTTTCTGTTAAGCATACCAGCAGTTAAGAGTCACCAGGCTAAACTGGGAAGCCAAACAGGATGTTGTATAAAGAGGTGGAGAAACAACCTCCAGTCCTTCCAGGAGGTGGAAAAAAGCATATTAAGGGAAGTTATTCATAACATGTTAAAATCATCCCTTAGCACATGCTGTGTGGGAGGTGCACAGAGGCAGAGCAAATATTGTACTTCCAAACTGCTTTGCTGTTTTGAATCTTGTACATCCAGGCCAGGCGTAGAGAATTTGGTGTGAGTGATGTGAACCTTTTCCGTGTCCACCACTGAACTTCTTTGTCATCCTTAGGTTTCTCTGTGCAGAACCTTTTGGGGCTGTTGCCCCTGGTTGTGTGGTTTCGTGCTTCTTTGAAAGCATCAGCAAAGGAGGCTCACACATCCCTGGGTACTGCGCATGCACAATATTCACTTGAGACCATATAGACTAGTACTGGTTTACTTTCAGTATCCACTTATCCGTACAGTGGTGAGGTGAAGAGCTCTGCAGGGACACACAAAACTGCTGGGTGGGTAGCTGTGAGCAGCAATAGTACAGAGTTGGACACAAAAGAAGAGTCACATGGGACTCATGTCAGCAAAGCACAAGGACAGAGCCCAACTCTACTTTCCAAGGGAGCCTGCCATGAGCCTTGGGGAACTCCATGAAAGTTTCCCTCTTTCTCAGACTCTCAAGAAAGTTCCCAGCCTCTCTTGGATTGAAAAGGATTCATTCTTTCTTGGAAGCAAGGGTACACTCTAAATTCACATTTCTTTTAGGAACAAATAAAATTAATAAAAGAACAAAATTGTGTCTGTATTGTTAAGACTCACAAAGTACTGGCTGGGAAGAGTATCACTTTTACACTTGGAATATTTATTTGTTGCTCCTGTCTTCATCGATTTACTTTCATACGTGGTTCTAAGCAGAGTGAACATTTCCCAGAACTTCTATGGCACCATCTTCCACCAAGTCCACTTGGCCCATTAAGAACTAGTTCCTGGAAACATCCGAATGAATATGTGGCCCTTGTGCTTACCTACTCCCCTTGGTTTTTATCTTGCTGTGAATATTTTCATTAGTATACGTTCATTGTTACATAGTGAGGGTTCCATAAAGACAGTTTCTTTCAGTTTTATGTACTTTGACCATATTTACCCTTCATATTCCCCATTGTTTCCCCGTCTTTTCCTCCCTGTTAGTCTCCTTTCTTCAGAAAGCTTTTGCCTCTTGTGTCATATATATATATATATATATATATATGATATTATATATCTGCTGCAAATGAAAGCCAGCAAACATGCTATATTTGTCTTTTTGAGTCAAACTTGTTTTACTTAATATGATAATCTCATTTGCATCCATTTTCTAGCAAATAGTATGCTTTAATTCTTCATTATGGGTGAACAAAACCCCATTATGTACATATGCCACATTTTCTTCATTCACCTGTTGATGGACATTTAGGCTGATTCCATGACTTGACCATTGTGACTACTACTGCAAGAATACATAGTACGTTGGCTTAGACTCCTCTGGGTGCAAATCCAGTTGTATAGCTTGCTGTACAGTTGGAAAACTAGAGCCAAGGGAGGAAAGTACACAAACACATGCAGCGTGCCATTAGAAAGGGTCAAATGCTATACTCAACCTGTTGGTTCCTCTGTTCTGTGGTATTTATTTCACCCAGAGAAACTCTCTAAATATTGACAAGACTGCTTTTAGTAAATTGCCCAAGGAGTGTAATTTGAACTTGACCTTACCTATCTTCTGGGTCTAATGCTTATTCTCCTTTACAAAGGAGAAACTGTAGGGAAGAGACACCTCTGCCTCTTCCCTGTCACCTGAACATCAGAGACGAGTCACAGGAGATGCCTCTTCTTTGGGTGTGTCTGCTCCTGGCCCAGCAAGGCCTCACTACTGTGTTCTATCTCTTCCCTGATGTTTCTTTTCCTAGGGGAGAATTTTCTTGTCTCTTGGTCTTGCTTAGCCATTGTCTATTAGCGACTAAAGTTTCTTTCTAGTTGATTCACTCCCTAGAAGTAGAATTCTTGGCATCCGGGCAATGTCCCTAGCTTCTGGCCACAATGTTTTCAGTTGTTAGCCATCTGCTTTTGTCTCATGAATATCTAGCTCTACTCTATCTATTGCCCAGAACTCTCTTGACTGTATACCCTTAAGGGACAAAAAGCTCTTTAGATCTTGGCACTGATGACTTTCCATTTATGAGGATTTTGAATTTTATTTACAAAACTGCCTAGAAAGGAGGCAGACCGAATCTGTCTTCCTAGGTTTGCTGGGTCTCCTATGACTCAGAAGCCGTTTCACCTTTGCCTAGTAGTGCTGCCATCTTATGGCTTCCTAAAGGAATTAGAGAATACTCATCCACTGACCCATCCATGCCTCTGTCCCTCCATCCATGCATGCAATATTATAATATAAAAGAAAAACTAGTCTCTACATGGGTTTTACATCTTGATGGAGAGAGACAGGATAAAGAAACAATGAATGAATGAGACAACTCCTAAGAATTATTAATGTTAAGGAGAAAATAAAGATACATGATGTGATTGAAAATGGGTGTAGGAAGGTCTCTGTGGATCTGTGATTACGAAAGACTTCTCCAGGGCAGCAGTAAAGAGCAGTAAGTGCTCGTCTAGAAGACCTGGATTCATTTCCCAGTATCCACAAGGGAGGTAACAACTGTCTGAAACTCTAGTTCCAGCGGGTAGCCCCATATACACTGAAGGACACTGCAGGCAATGAACCCATACACATAAAGTAAAACTAAGTCATTTTTCTCAAAGAATTTTTAAAAAGCAAGACCTTACACTAAGAAGACAATATTTGTTATGAAGGATGTAAATAAATAAATAAATAAATAAATAAATAAATAAATAAATATCCGTGACATAGAGACCAAGACTTAGAGAGTCAATGAGCAAGAACTTTGGGGCCAAAATAAGCTTGTAATATGTGAGGAAGTAATGGAGGGCCCACAAGAATTAAAGAAGTTGAAAGGAGAGAACTCAACACTGTCTGGGGTATATTCCTTTGGTAAATATTTTGAACATTTTCCCCTAAATTTAATGAGAAGCTATTAGAGGAATTTTTTCTTAAAAAGATATGAAATTCTTTAGGGATTTGTGTGTCATCCTTGCCCCAGGACCATGCCAATCTTCTCTGTATCATTCCAATATTAGTATATGTGCTGCCAAATCAAGCACATTATTAGAGGATTTGAAAAAGAGGAGCTACAAAAATATGATCCATATTTGAAATGTGTTACAGAGATTCTCAAATCAAAAAACAATATTAGATAGTTTTGTATTCTCTCTCTTCCTGACTTTACTCAAATAAATTGCCATAATAGAACAGCCAGGTGGTAGAGAGTAGATGAGTACCAGTACCCCACATCAGTGAGGAACTGAGGTAATTAGTCCAATAACCCATAGTAATATAAATCTTGCCATGAGTAATATAAGTAAGATTGGGGGCAGATGCTTACCCAGTCTTCCCTGTAAAGGTGACTTCAGTCCCACTGAATAACTTGATCACAGCTTCCTGAGAAATGCTGAGGTGGAGGAGGGTTCAACTAATCTGTGCCTGAACTTCTGACCCAAAGAGATGTCTAGACAATGAATGTGAATAATTTGAAGTCATTAAGTTTGTGTCAGCATAGTTCAGAACAATATATAAATAATACACAGAGTGTTTGTATAAACTGCTAATTCTGAATGTTTGAAGGCAATCTGAGTGACGTCTAGTCTAAAGCAAAAATAGTCTGGAATTTTGGAGGAGTTACATCCATAGGAGACATACAAAGGGATTCTGTTTTTCAGACATCATAGTACTGTAATTAATACCTCAGAGACAACTCATAGAATTAATAAGTAGCATAAAAGACCAGGCACGCATGAGAGTCTACTCTAAGGTCAATCCCCATGAATTCTTATTTCTCTAGTTTATTATGTCAGTAATCCTTCTGAGGGCTTTACCCTCAAACACTAATCATTTTCAAAAGTGTAAATTGATGGTTTCTCCTTTGATATATAAATAATTAAAATCCTTAGAGGAAAAATAATTTTATAATGGTAAAAATATATGGGTGTGGTGGTTATTGACTGTAATTACAGCATTGGGAGGCTGAGCCATGAGGATTACCATGTGTTCAAGGCCAGCCTGAGTTACAGAGTGAGATCCTGTTCTAAATAATAAATAAATAATAAAATGAAAATAAAAGGATATAATGATAGAAAATCAAAAAATAGTAAGGATTAGAAAACATTGTTTAAGGAAGAACAAGTATTTTCAGCCTGAGTCATGTTATTTCATTCCTAAGATCCTTGTCACAACATATAAAGGAATATTTTGGAATAGGCTCATGGAGATACAGAGTGCATAGCCCCATTGATGATGATAGGCCCTGTGAATAGACAAATATCTTAAAAGTACATAAACTCCCATCTAACAGAGATCTTGCTAGAATCTCAGAGAGCATTGGTGAGGAAAGGTGGACAGATCTATTCAGGAAAGGATAACCCCAGTCACAGTGAACAGCTTTCCATGGGTTAGATTGATAGTGGTGATAAATCAGTAGCCACAGCTTTGGGTGATAATGTCTAGTACAATAGATTATGAAAAGAATTAACATTTGTAATGTTCTAACTACCACCTGTGTCTCCTTGAAAAGGAACACAATGCTAGGATCTGAGTCCTAAGCAGCTGATTAAAGTAAAAGTGTATTACTCAGGGAAGAATAAGAAAATGGTTAAAATGGTTACAGAATTTCAAAAATTATTCCAAAAGGCTGGAGAAATAGCTCATTTGGTATAGTTCAAGCATGAGGATATGAGTTTGATCTCCAGAACTCACATTTTACAAAGCTAGGCACGATTGCACATACTCTAAATCTCAGCGCTGTAGAACTGGAGATAGGCAGATCCTTATGGCTCACCGACCTGTCAGTCTAGTCTGCTTGGCAAGTTCCAAGCCAGTGATAAACTCTGTCTCAAAAAAAGATGGATAGTACTTAAAGAACAACACCTGAATTTGTTCTCTGGCCTCCACATGCACATGCACACTTGTATGTGCACACATACGTTCACACCCCCCCCCACACCCAACATTTAGCTACACATACATAAGCATAGGCAAACACACAATTACTCTGGAAAGAAATGTTAACATGGCTGTGGGTATAGCTCAGTAGTAGAGCATTTATACAGTATGCACAAAGCCCTGGGTTCAGCTGTTTAATTCCTAGGACCTCAAACAAAAATGAAAAAAGAAACTAGTCGAGCTGCTAATATTAACTCACATCCACATTCTCTTTGAAATACATAACGTGACCCACTTTGTTAATTTTTATGTAGCGGCTCTTATCATTAGAAAAAAGTCCAACAGCAGAACTTGGGGAGAAAGGGAATTAAGACTGTTGAGAAGGTCCTATGTGACGGGCAGTGGAGAGATGTCTTCTATGTTTTCACATTTAAGTTCCAAAATAACCCTGTAGGGTTAAGTGCTGTAACAAACAATCCTCAAGTTCCAGGGGTTAGTATGTTGAATGTGCATCTCCCTCTCATTTAAAGTAAGCTGCTTATGCACCAGGGTGTTTCCTGGCTCATTTTCAGACAGTAACTCAGGTATCCAGTTTTCTTCAGTACACAATCATCTTAGGATAAAAAAAAAAGAGGGTAGAAGAAAGACATATAAATATTAATTACTTTGGCCATTAACTGAGTTAATTCATATATTCCATTAGTTAAAACTAGCCATAAGATGTTACCTAGCTGCAAGGTAGCCAGGGAAATGTAGTCTCTGGATTAGCAGTCCTTTTCCAGCAATAACTCTGTATTTGGAAGGTGGAAAAATTCATCAAGGTCCACTTGCCTCAGATTCAGAAAACCTATGAGAAAACTTGGGCTAACCGTAGCTGAATGGGACACAAATCCCATAAATGGCAAAGTCAATACTGGAAGGTGGAGCAGTGAATTGTCCAATATATTGACCTGATAGGATACTTTTCCAAGGCTTTTGAAGTTTTGGTCTCATAATTCCTGGGCAGAATTAATTAAGATCCCCAAATTAAACTATCATGGTTTGAAGCTTGGTACTACTATGTGTTAGCTACATACTTGTGGGTAAATGCTTTTCTTCCTTGTGTTTTCTTTTCTTGTTTGTGAAATAGACACAATAATAGTAACTACATCAAATGCTTTTTGTGAGAATTAAATGATTCCTGTGAATGAAAGTAGATTAATATGTAATGCTAGGTTTCACAATGGCTCCAGCTGTCATGGTGGACTGCCATTCCATTTTGGAGTCAGATACCTTAGTGTCAGAACCCATTGTTCTTCCACCTCTTATTCATTCCTGATAGACATTATGATCACATAGCTTTCATCCCTCCTGAACTCTAGTCCACTAAGAATTAGCTTCCCTCTTCTTAAGGATGTTTATAATTTTTATACAAATAACCAATCATGTTCTCTGTGGAAGAGAGCCATATCCCATATCCTAAGTCAGAAGAATCTCTTCTTTGTATTCTTGCTCTGGCTTCAACCCAAACAAAATTTCTTTCCTATATCTGCTTTGAAATAATTTCATGGAATTGTTATACATTCTAAATATATTTCATTTCATAAATGGATGTTCTAAGAGCAGCAAAACCAATACACTGTTTATTAAAATTATAAAATACTTTGAGATTCAGGAATAATCTAAGATGGATATGATAAGCAAATCTAGTCTGTACCAAGAAAACAAGGAGTTTAGGCTAATGAAAAGAAAACTTTTGATGTCCTCTCCAGTGGCTGAATTTGAAGATAATATCCAAAGATATGCTATCTGCTCTTGTCACCTTACTTGGGTAGAAAAGATCCAATGTTGAACTTTTGAATGCTGAAGAGGTCATTAACTCATATGTCAGGAATTTTTTATGTGAATGACACATGCTTCCAGTGTCATTGACCTAGTCACCCTAAGCCTACATACTCCACAGAACACAATGGTTTAGCCACAGAATAGACTCCATGGGGTTGTGCCATAGACCTTTCTCTTATACCATATTCTGCCTCTCATGGACCTTACATGATACACATTGTGGCTCTCAACACTAGGCCATTGTAGGATCCACATGGGACCCAGTGCTTTGATCTGAAGGTCATCTCTGAATGACACTGGATCTTCTCCTCAGATTCAAGGACACAATCGCTCTGTGTCACATGCCTTTTAAAAAGGCTCTAAAAAAACCCCAAGAGTATAGTTCTTTGTCTGAGGCTTTCCTCCTTGTTACAAATCTTTATTGTGTGGTTGACATGATAATTCCTTGGTCTTTGGGGGAATTATTTGAGAAATATTCTTAAAGCATGATTGTTAAAAGTAGCATTGGAAAACATACAGTCATAATTCCCTATCCCATGAAAATGGGACTTCAATTTTTTTCATTTATTAAATGGAAGAATGAAACATCCTCCATCTACTACTATCATGAAATAAAAGGCTCGCTTAAAGCAGATAACAAATATTTTGACTGCTGTTTTGGCGGGGATCAAATTCATAATACCTTTTATATCAATAGATATTAATATTAAAAGGTACACAAATGGTGATCAGTAATCAAGTTACAAGTTTCCTTTGACCATACATCATTTTCCATAAGAGGAAAAAAAGAATAATACCAGTCATCATGAAAGTGTTGAAATAAATCATGTCACTTTCTTACAATTCAGCACACACCAGCATTGATAAAATGAAGTAGACATTGGGAGGGAAGAATTTATGTACTCGACAATAATAGCAGAGGTTACTGTCAGGAAGAGAGAATGCAGATGGCAGAGGAAACGAGGGCAACATTGACTTTCCATGTTATGCTTTGTCTTGTCTTTCACTGTGCAAACGTTCCAATTTGTTAGCTTGCTTTCATGTTTTAAAAGCAGAGTCTTGTGTGGCTTGCTCTGGTACAGAACCTGCTATGTGGGCAAGAATGACCTCGAACTGCTGATCCGCCTCCTCCGTGTGCTAAGATGAAAGCATAGAGCACTATGCCCAGCTTGCCAACGTTCTTTCTAGTGGATAGATGAGCCATTGTTATGTATTTGTAAGTTTTAAACCCTGACAAATTGTTGTTTTTATAAACTGAATCATACAGTTCATTGTAGAAAATTTTGAAAATATAGAGAGTGACTCATAATTCTCCCACCCACTGCTTGCATTGTGTCATATGCCTACTCAACCTTTTCATTAGGCATAATTGTGTATGCTCAAATACCACAGAATTTTCTCTTTGATGAAAATAAGGTCACACTGTAAGTATACTTGACAACTTAAAATAAATCCGATGACATTAAGCACTCTTTTAGAGGATAGTTTCAATGATTATAGGATAGCCATTTTTTTTAGACTACCTTCTGCATGTTGCACATTTAAATTATTTTCAGGAATACTTTCTATTTTGTGATTAATATATGTATATATGTATATATATATATATATATATATATATATATTCATTTACAGTACTGCCACCCCCTCCCCAAGATAAAATTCCTAGAAATGTATGTACTGGGAAAACTCTCTACAGTTTTATTGTCATCTCATAATGGTTTAACTTTAAAATTTTTAATCCAGTTAGTGTTATCCTTATTTGTGTGTACTGTGCTTAGGGCTGACTACTTGGTTGGATAGCCTTTCAAGGGATTCTTGTCCTTGGTAAAAATAGATTCTCCCTTTCTCAGTAGACACTGATTGCCTGCAGCTCTTTATCTCGAGGTACAACCTTATGAAAGTTCACCCTGGCACAGCCAGTGCTGTAATCGTTACACGGGTCTTGTTTATGTGACCAAATTATTGAGATTTCATGGAGCATCTTCCCTGTCATATCTAGAAGACATTACCTTGTGTGAAGGCCTTTGGGTGGATATTGCCAACAGTCTCCAAAGAATTTATGACTTTCCGATGTTACTCATATGCCAACAGTAAAGAATTTTCATTCATGCTCGTTCATGATGTGAAGTCCAACAGTCATTTTTAGCAGTCATGGCACTCTTAAATAGCACAGCTATAGTCTCAGGGTTTTGTACCCTAAATTATGAAAATGGGCCCAGTTTACCATTGAAAGTACTCTGAGTGTTGCAAACACAGGGGAGTATATTTAGGAAAGTTGCTATTCAGTCATTCATTCCAGTGGTAGTGATTGAGTATCAGGCATAGGGCTCTGTTTTTAAAAATATTTTATTTATTTTTATTTTATGTGTGAGAGTATTGCCTGCTAGTATGTAAGCGTACCTGGGTCATGCAGTGCCTGCAGAGCTCAGAAGAGAGTGTCAGATCCGCTGAAACTGGAGTTACAGCCAGATGGGGTTGGGAACCAAATCCAGGCCCTCTGTAAGAGCAGCCAGTGCTCTTATCTGCTGAACCTCTTCCCAGCCCCCTTTGGCCTAGAGTGGAAATTGTACTAATGAAGTAAAGGAAAGTGAGTGCAGGGTGGAGCAGTGCCAAGAGAGCTACTGCAGAATGGCTGGTCAGGAACTGGCTCCTTGGAAGAATGAGGAAAAGGACAGTCACAACAAGCACATTCAAGAATGGGGAAGACAGGCAGCAGGAGGTCCTTGTGGTTGTACAATAGAGTCTTTACCTTGGAGGACTGGCACAATGGCCATACCTATAACACAGTGAGGCAGCAATTCAAGATGAGCTTGGTCTTGGCAGGGAGGAAGATGTGGGGATGTAACCCAGGATAAGGAGCAAATGTAAAAGGAAAACTTGGAGGGCCTATTAATGTGTGGCATTTGTTATTTATCTTTTGTAATGATTTTTTTTTAATTTTAGTATTTTTTATTGAGTCATTCTGTTTCATATAGATCATCTCAATCCTTCTTAATTCTGATGTCTCTCTGTTTACTCTCTGTCCCATTGACCTGTCTAGTGGAGACAGTGGGGTACTGAAGTCACCTACTATTAGTGAGTTGGAATTCATCTATGTCTTAAGTCCTTTAGTACTGTTTTTATGAAGTTGAATGCATCCTAGTTAAGTACATATATGTTCATGATTGTTATATCTTCTTGGTTAATTGTTCCTTTGATCAGAATGAAGTGACCCTCTTTATGTCTTCTGATTAATTTTATTTTAAAGTCTATTTTGTCAGATATTAGAATGGTAATTCCTGCTTGCTTCATTGTGCCATTTGCTTGGAATATTTTTTTCCATCCTTTTACTTTAAGATAGTACCTGTCTTTGAAGGTGAGATACCTATCTTTTTGCGGACAACAAAAGGATGAATTTTGTTTCTTGACACATTCAACTAGCCTGTGTCTTTTGACTGTGAATTCAGCCTATTGATATTTAAAGTGATCACTGAAAGATGTGTGTTGTTTCCCATTGTTTTAAATTCTGTTTGCATCTTTGGTCTGACTTTGTGGTTTACAGTTACACCTTTATTTAGTTTCTTTCTGTTGCCTCTTGGGTATAGTCATTCCTTTCTTCAGCTCTTTGTATTGAGTCAATATTCTCTGAAGATTTTTTGGTTTTCTGGACATGAATTCCTTTAGCTTATTTATGTTGTGGAATATTTTTCTTTTCCTTTCACATATAATAGACATTTTTAATGATTAAAGTGTTCTAGATTAGCATCTATGGTCATTTGGAACTGGGAATACTTTGGATCAAGCTCTTCTGGCTTTCTTAATTTGAATAGAAAATTCAGCTGTAATTCTGATGGGTTTCCCTTTATATGTGACTTTTTGTTTTTCTTTTGCAGCTTTCAATATTCTCTCTTCATTCTGTATGCTTAGGGTTTTTACTATGATATGTTGTGGGCAGTTTCTTTTCTGGTCCTGTCTATTTGATGTTCTATGTGTTTCTTGTATTTGTATGGCAATGTCATTCCTTAATTTGGGGAAATTTTCTTCTTCAATCTGGTTGAAGATCTGATCAATACCATCATCCTGAGATTCTTCTCCTTTCTTCTATGCCTGTGATGTGTAAATTTGATCTTCTCATGGTGCACCACATTTCCTGTATATTCCATTCCTATGTTTCTTGCTTGTTTGTTTGTTTGTTTGTTGATATTCACGATCTTTGCTTGAGTGCTCCAGTTCCTCAGCTTTATTGTCCAGTCTTGATATTCTGCTTTCCATTCATTCATTCTTTTGGTGAGGCTTTCTCCTGTCATTTCAAATTGGCTTACTGAGTTCACTTCCTTCTTCATTTCAGCCTGAGTTTTCTTGAATACTTCTCTCTCTTTTTTGAATTCCGTCAGAAGTTTATTTTATCTTCTTTTAGTTCTTTGCTTCGTGTGTTCTTTAAATTCGAAGAATTCTTTGATCATGTTTATGATTCTGTGTCCTGAGTTATCTCTACAGCAGTTCTCCTTGTAGAGCTCTTCTATAGGACTGATGATGTTTGGTGGGGATATATTATTTGACTTTTTCATTTTATTATTTTTTTCATTTTGATCTTGACATGTGGATTTTTTTTTGTAGTTTGTGGTTCTGATGTGACACTTGAGCCTTCCTTTGTTCAGTTGAATTATTATTATTTTTTGTATACTTTATGTTACTTGGTTGTTTCTTATTGGGTATGAAAAGTTGGTTGGTCAAGGCTTTAGGTTCTCTCTTTTGATTTTATTTTGTAGGGACCAGCTGCTCCAGAGTTCTTTCAGAGGCACAGACTACCAGATGTCAGGTGTTCTCAGGCTCTCTCCTATGGTCTGCATCCCCCTATCCAGCAGGCACAGCAGATTTTGGGAAAAAAATGCTAGGCAGAGGCTGAATTCAGGCTTTTTCAAGCAGTCTACAAAGGTCTGGTTCCCCTACAAAAGGGAACAGAAACCTAGTCCTGAAACAGTGTGAGGGGCTGGACATGGTGCAATTTGGAGAGTTCACAGCCCATCAGAGGTAGATGGTCGTCCGGAGATTTGGAGTGCTAAGAGCAAGAGTGTGCCTGTGCCCAAGAGTGAATGGAGAGCATGATGTGGGGTGGGAGAGTTTGGAATTGCGGCAGTGGAGATTAAGTGAACAGGATCAGATTTACCAGGGAGGAAGACTCGTTTACAAAATCCAGGGCAAGTTGCGGGTGGGGACTTCCAGGGTAGAAGTGTGCTCTCAGGAATGCAATCACAAGTTGAGTTGGGGAAAGCCTATGAAGGCTCTAACAAACTAGACTGAAAAATCGTGCTGGTCTGAGTTTGGGTCTCTGGACTAAGAGATCTGTCCCTGGACCTGCATATTCTAAAAGCAGGATTGGGACTGTGCCCAAGGCTAGAAGACTCTCTGGGAAGAAACTGGAGATTTGAGTGAAACTTCAAATCAACTACACATAACAGACAACTGTAACTCACTCTGTTTATATCAGAATGTCATAATGAAGACCATAATACAAAATGGGTAGAGAGTGAAAGCTGAGGAACCCCTGGTGAGGTCACTGGAAAGGTTAAGCACAGTGTAAGTGGTGGTGGTCTCTGCTAGAATGGGAATGGTGAAGAGTGAACAAATAGTTTCCATTAAAAATTCTCCTGAGAAGCTAGGAAGCTTTCATCTGTTTTAGTTACATTCCACTTTTTCAAATCAACCAGAAGAAGCCTATTACAGGGAGTCAGTACTCCTCCCAGATACCACAGGCTAGCAAACACACACACACACACACACACACACACACACACACAAAAAAAAAAAAACACAAAAAAATGACAGAAAAGAACTTCCGAGGTGTTGACCAGGGAACCCTATAGTACCTCAAAGAATGCTAGATAGTACCGTTGCTCTTGATTACCCTCCAGAACCTGACAGTAGGATCCTATTGTTGAAGAAGCTACATACACAAGTCATAGAACAAACTTAGAGAAATTAAGTGGGTGTTGACCTCAAAGCTTCATCTCTACCGACTAGCTTTCATAAGTGATGGAAAGTGCTGTGCATGATACTGAAAGAGAAAGGTAGTCATCAGTCTTACCCCGTTCTGAACCTTTTAAGCTACAACAACAACTCTCTTGGCATGACATGCCCACTGTGCAATAATCTCATGTATGTTATGGAAGTAACCAACCACTTTCTGCTTAGATTTAAGGTCCACTTCATAAGATAGAACCCACACCTGGCACTGTTATCAGGAACAAGAACTTGTGACTAGATGGGCCATAGCAGAAAACTTAGTACTATTAGTCTACTAAGTGGACATTAAATGGACTTCTATTGACTATAATTGTACCTATGGATCACTGTATTTCTCAGTTCTTACCATAGAAACTTCTTTTTAGTAGATGGTGCTTAACACAGAAACCTACAGCTGGTCAACATGCAGAGAATAAAACTGTAGAATACTCAATCCTAAATGAGACATCTAAATCACACCCACCTTTCTCTCACCAAAGAGAAAGCAGAAAGATATAAGAGCCAGAAGTGGTAGATGCATACAAGGAAACAGTGTTTTTCAGACACAACAGGGAAGTTGCTCATATGAACCCATAGTGCCTGTGACAGCATGCACAAGACCTGAGCAAGCCCAAGACAGAGCAATACCCAATATGAAGGGGAGAGGTGGGCATGAAGCCCTGGCCCTAGCTGAGGATCTATTAGCAACTGATAGCTGCTGGGAGAGTGAAGAGTCAGTTTTCTTAAGGTATGACCCTGGGTAGGTTGACCAGATTCCAGGGGATGAACATAAATTGGACTTGACAGGCCTTAAAAATATAAAAGAAAATGGGAAGCCAGAAGGAATGTAGGCAGGTGAGGGTGGGCTAGAGGGAAGTTGGGGGAGAGTTTTGCAATATGATAAAACTACATAGTATGAAATTGTCAAAGAATGTATAAAAATATTATTGGAAAAGCAATTTTGCGCGTGTTTTGGAATTTTGTTAACAACAGTATTACATGTGGGGCATTGGTCTTGCTGCGCATGATTGCATGATTGCATGATTGTATGATTGCATGATTGTATGATTGTATGACTGTATGATTGCATGATTGTATGATTGCATGATTGTATGATTGCATGATTGTATGATTGCATGATTGTATGATTGCATGATTGTATGATTGCATGATTGTATGATTGCATGATTGTATGATTGCATGATTGTATGATTGCATGATTGTATGATTGCATGATTGCATGATTGCATGATTGTATGATTGCATGATTGTATGATTGCATGATTGCATGATTGCATGATTGTATGATTGCATGATTGCATGATTGCATGATTGCATGATTGCATGATTGGTACCTTGCACAATCTACCTTTCATTCTGTAGACTTTAACTGTTCAGAATATGTACTTGGGTTGAGTCCAGATTGAGGTGACTTTAGGCAGTATTTGAGAATTCCTTTTCCCATACATGTTTCCCTAGGGTGGATTCCTAAGAGAATGGCTGCCTCACTGGTACACAGGCCTCCGGCTGTGGGAGATCATGACACACAGGTTCAGAAAGTGATTTTACTGATTCATTTTTCCACCAGCAGTGTATAAGAATGTCTCTTGGAGCGGGGTAGGTAGGAAACCCCAACCCTGCCTGAGGAATTATTGACAACCAAAGACTGCTGAGAGGGGCAGAGAGAGACTCTGAAAGATGTGACTTTTGGTAGGTTAACCAGGCTCCAGTGGATGGTCAACATTGAAGAATGTTTGGGGACACTAATTAGAATCTATGGGCGTATATTATAGAGTACATTAAATTGGGCTGGGGTAGCAAGGTGAGGTGGGGATAGAGCAGGGGGTCGAAATAAGATAAAAATACATTGCATTAAAATAGCAAAAACAAGTAAAATCCACGGTCTCTTGTTCTACATCATGCCTCCATTTATTACTAATAAGTTTGTTGATATTAATTTTTATGCCATCTATTGATGTGGAAAGCTGTTTTATTGTGGAATTAGGTTTTTAAACAGATACTTGACTTTTAATATTTTCTTTTTAATTCTTTTTGAGGATTCCCTATATGAACATTGTATTTACATTATTTCCACCCCCAGTTCTCTTCCGATTTCTTTCACTCCCCCCATCCCTGCCAATTTCTTATGCTCTTCTTGGTTATTATTTTTACATATACATACATATGTTTATAAATACACACACACAGATATATATATATATATATATATATATATATATATATGCACTGAGTGCATTTAGTGGTACTCATATGTACCTGTGTTTACAGATGACCACTTGGAATTAGATAACCTCTCAGGAAACTAATCTCTGGAGAACACTGATTCTCCCTTCTTCATCATCCATTGATTGCCTGTAGCTCTTCGTCTTGAGATGGGACCCTGTGAAATTTTTCCCATTCAATTTTGCGTGTCAACTGGTTTTATCACTACATAGATCTTGTTAAACTACCACACTGTGGAGATTTCATAGTGCAGCTTCCTTATCATGTCTAGAATGCATTAACTAGCAGCAACTGTCTAGTCCCTCTGGTTCCTAAAATCTTTCTGGCCCTCTCTTCCATGATGTTCCCTGAACCGTAGGTATAGAGGTTGAATTGTAGATTCAGCCTCTAGGCCTGAAAACTTCACAGTTGCTTCTTCTCTGCATTTGACCATTGACAAACTTTGTAATAGCCTCTATCTATTGCAAAAAGAAGCTTCTTTGATTATTGATGAAAACTACTAACTATTCTCACTTTTATTTATTGGTTATTTGATGTTTCTTTTTCTTTCCTTTTCCTTCTTTCTGTCCTACCCTCTCTCCTCCTCTTCTTCCTCCTCTTCCTCCTCTCTCTTTCTCACTCTCTCTCTCTGTCTCTTTCTCTCTGTTTCTCATAGTCCTGGTCTAGAGCTTCTCTTTCTCTCTTAGAGTCCTGGTCTAGGGTCTTATAGAAATACTTTAGGTTTTCAATTTGTTTTCTGTCTCTTTAAAATAAATTATTTATTAGCTGTCCTTTGTATGCTGTAGATAATATTTGTGATTATGTGTGTTATGTTATTTCATATTTGCATTTTCAGTGATGTCATTCAACAAGAAGTTTATGGTTGTATCTTTTAAAATAAAATTGCTTTAAGTAGGCAGAACAATACATGCTTATGAAATGCCCTCTGATTTCTAAATGCTCATATAGTTGGAGTCCTCTGAGTCACACTAAAAATGAAGAGAATGATAATTTGATGTTGTGCTTTTTAAGAAGTCAGTCACAGTGGCGTACACCTGTAAATTCCAGAACCTAGAATGTGGAGACAGAAGAATCAGGAATTCAAGGTCAGCCTCAGTCATATAATGAGTTCAAGCCTTGCCTGTTCAACTTGAGACTCTGTCTAGAATAAATAAGTAAATAAATAAAAGAATGAGGAGGAAGAGGAGGCCATGTTGAAATCCTGTGCTAATGAGGGACTCACTATAGATTTCAGATTTATATTTTTAAATTTTGTATTTATTTTTATTTTATGTGTATGAGTGTTTTGCCTGAATGTATGTAAGTACACCCATGTGTGCAATGCCTGTAGAGGCCAGAAGTGGGCATCAGGTTCCTGTAATTGGAGTTATGGATAGTTGTTAGCTGCTGTCTGGACACTAGGAACTGAACCTGGGTCCTCTGCAAGAGAAGCCAATGCTTTTAACAGCTGAGCCATCTCTTAAGCCCTTGAATAACTCGGCTTGATGATGCTAAGGATGAAAACTGATCCTCTTGTGTCCTGATGAAAATAAAAGACAGAGAGGAAATAAAATGAAATTCTGAGGCATTTACCTTAACAACAAAAAATGTATAGGTTTTCTTTCTTTATTCTTCTGAAAAGAATATTTGGAAAAAAATATTTAGATCATGGGATATGGAAAAGTCTCCTGTTTTAGAAATGTCAACGTTTCTCAGCAGTCCTTAGTCAAAGGTAAGCTCTTAGGGAGCTGCCTGCTCTTCCATCATGACAGTTGCTCACCAACTAGTTCCTGAATCCTGAATCCCCCATTATTTCCCAGCCTGTTTGACCAAATCCAAACATATTTTCTCCTGCTTTGAAATCAAGCCTGCCATTCAAATCCATGTAGGAGAGCTCTGGATGGCATTTGGTTTGGAATTAATGCATATTAATGGGTGGTAATACATTTCTACCAGTGCATATATTTACTCGAAATACAATTTCCCATCTAATGCATTTTATTCACCTCATTGCATGGTAACTGCATCTAGAATAATATCTCCCTTGATTATTCATTACGGAAATAATATATTGGCACCAAACGGCACCTTTTAAGTGGCTTCAGGTTTTTTTTTTCTTTAAATTGAACACTTTCTTATTACACAGATAGAATAATCCTATTATCATCACTAACTGAAGATGTCAGTTTTCCGGGAGTGTATTTCACAGAGATGTGTTCAGGTGGGAATCGGGGCATCCTGCTGACTGGGAATGAGGTAGCAGTGGGGACAGGAAGGAACTAGTCTTGAGGAAGATGTGACTTTGGATTCAATGTGAATGTGAGATGACAGAATTGTTTAGAGGGAAGTGAGATGGTACAGAGCAGTATATGTGAGATCTGAAGGGAAAATGACAGAACACAGGCACCCTTGGAGAGCTGGACTGTGGGATTACGGAGTGATGCACCAATTGTTGCTTTATGGAAACTTCTAGGTGACCCTTATGATTTGCTGACCTACAGGAAGGCCAGTGGCAGACCTTAGACTATAAGGGAGGCTCAGAAATAATATGTTGAGTGGCATTGTACATTGTGAGGCATTTATTGCTTCTTCTACCTGATAGTTGCCCTCAGTTACTCCAATTAGGAAACTGAGGTTCAGGGACTATTTAAATTAATTGTAATTGTCCAAAGTCATTCTTCCACAGGTGCTGAAATAGTCACTGGAGTCAGTCCACATGATTCTGAATTCTGTGCAATTCAAGTTTCAGAGCTGAGTAGTTATGGTTCTTAGCTCTAAAATCATAGTCTCATTACTCATTCTTGCACACTGTGTGTTTAAGGGGCAATTACTTGACTTGATGATTTGATTTCTATTATGCTATAGGAATTCTTTAAGGGTTCGATGAGACAGAAGACATGAAAAATGTTGGACCTAAAGAATTGTTCAAGGTTTAGACATTTGTCCTCTCTTTCCAGTCCATGTTCTGTGAATGAATTTCAGGAACCGTCACAGAAGTTATTCTTATTACCTGGTGAAATCCCTCTTCTTTCTACCTTTGACCCTTGACCCATTCCATCTTAACACAGGCAGTTCTGGAACCAAAGAGGACTTAATGTCTTTTGTTTTTATTGCACTTAGTGATCATCACTGATATCTAAACTCTGGAGGTCAGAATGACAGCAAAGGTGACTACCTACTAAGTGACTAGTTACTAAACTCACAGAGGTTACCTATACAATGCCTCCATGGTTTCATGGTGGTTTTCTCATTAGATTTATATGATAAAAGACATAACTCATAAGGACTCAGGTGTTGAATCTAAGTGAGGCAGCCCAAGATTGTTGATATGTTTAAAAGTTACTTGGTTATTATAATCTTCCAGCAGAGCAGATGCTCACTGATCTTGAAATGGATTGAGAATTGTGTTTATAGATGAGAAGATCAGTAGGAAAAACCTGGATGACCAATGCAGAAGAAAGTGGGCAGCTTAGCAGTCCAAAGCCAGGCTTTGCCAGATGGTTCTAAATTCCTGACTCAGGTACCTGTAAAGCAGAAGCCAGAACATCAGCTCTGTTGTCACATTCAGGTAAAAAGATCAGGGCCTGAGAACCAGCAAAGAGCTTTTAATGGTTCATTGTTGCCTTCCTCTTTTGGACTTTGCTTTTCCTTTATATTCTTTCTTATTGCTGTGTGGAAGTTGTCAGACTCAAAACGGCACATCCAACCAGGAAGGAAGGCAGGAAGGAAGGAAGGAAGGAAGGAAAGCAGGAAGGAAGGAAAGCAGGAAGGGAAGGAGAGAGAGGAAGGATGGGAGGGAAAAAGGAAAGAAGGGAAAGGAAGGGAAGAAAAAAAGGAAGTTCTAAAGGAGTGAGATCTCATGCACATATTCCAATTAATGAAAACTGTCACAAAAGTATCTAACAGATCCACAACCTTGCACAGAATGTACCTTTGCAAAGACTTCTGTTCAGTAGTCCCAGTTAAATGGATACCATCTTTGTTTCTGATCTTACTACCTGAAAACCACTGTTACAAGGTGATTTATGATATCCATATTTTGCCTTTATAAATAAATGTATGTAACTCAGCCCCAGTGATTTTGCAGATTGAACATAGTCTCTTGGTGTCTAAGTTAATTATCCCAGAGAATCTCTCTTCACTTGTTCTATAAGTTGGCACCTATATAGATTTTTAAAAGCATCTTTTATTTTGTAAATTATCATAGAATAAAATAGACTATTTGGGTGAACATTCTATGAAAATCAGCAAATGTGGCACTACCATGACAATACAGTCATATCACCTCAAAAAATGCACTTATATTATCACATCATCTAACACCAGCCCCAATCAGCAATTCAAATACTACTGTATCTTTGCTCAAGGATGCTATATAAATAGAAATGTAATACATATAATCCTTAAGACAATCTTATTTTACTAAATCTTTAAGAATTATCCAAATATCAATGGTTTGCTCCTCTTTATTGTTAAGTAGCATTCCTTTGCATGGATGTGTCTTACTTTGACCATTCCTACATGAAGAGTGTCTGGGGTCCTTCTTTGTGATGATTATGAGCATAAGTTCTATGGACATCTAACACTTTTATGTAAGATACTATAAACTCACTCTTCTCTAAGTGCATATGATAAGTGTGTGCTGGGTCTTAAGAAACAGACAAACAGCTACACATACTGTAATTTCTTATTCTCTATATTTTGGTCAGTTATGGCCTTTTGTGTTTATTACCTTTATTGCACGAGGCAGCTTCATTAGTGAAACTTGAGAGATGTATTAGTGTTCTCTTTACCCCTTGTTCCACTATATTCTATGAGCCTTAGAGATAAAGGTTCCATTATAGGTGTGTCACTTAGGATTGGGGAGCTCAGAGACACTTATACTCTGGGTGTGACCAGTTGTGGAACTTTGTAATAGTCTCCATCTGTTTCAAAAAGAAGCTTCTTTGATGAGTGATGAATGGCATACTTGTTTACCAATATAAGGATCCATAGTTAGCATACAGTAATAAATTATGTTTGTCAAATGTGATAAAGGTAGTATTTTCTCTAGAATTTATGATCCCTCCACTCATGGGAGGGCTTAAACCTCACCCTCGTAGGGCTCAAGAATCACTGTGGAGGAGGGGCAAGAAAAATGTGAAAACCACGGGTGGTGCATAAGCACAAGGAAACAGAGTCTTGCAGGCTGTGGGAACTTTCTCATATGAACTTACAGCAATGGTGACAGCATGCCCAAGACCCATGCCAACTCAAGCAGACAAAAACCCAGCACAGAACTAGGGAAATGGAGGCCCCAACCTTAACTGAGGAACTATTGGCAGCTGATCACTGCTAGGTAAAGGAGAGTTGAGCGGTGCTAGATAGGCTCAACAAGCTCCAGTGGATGAACTCAAACTGAGGGACACCTGGGCACACAAACTTTGCTCAATAGGCCATAACATATATGACAGAATACATGAAATCTGGTGGGCAGGCTGTGGTGCAGGTAGATGGAGGGGTCAATGTGGGGAATGGGCTAGAGTGACTGTTTTAAGTTGGACTCCATCTGAAGGCTAGAGGCTAACTTCTCCATTTTGCCTACTTCAAGCAGTTGTAAGTCTCTGGCTACAAGGGTTGAGGGAAAGAGAACAAGCCCAGGCATGTTAGGAAAAGCAGAACCCTGCAGTAAGCTTGACTGACAGCACCTATCAAGGAGAAACCCCAGGCCTTGGCTTTGTAACCAATCAGTCTGGAATGTGCTTGGTACACCCGGAGTTTCCCTGGCCAGCCAGAGTGTAGCACCACAATTCCCCTCCTCCCTTTGTCTCAGGCCTATAGAAGGTTCCTCCCCTCTTCACTCAGGGCCACTATCCCTCCACCTGCTGTATGCGTGTGTTGGGATGTGGACCAAGCTCGAGCTTGCAAATAAAGATCCTTGTGGGATTGCATCGGATTTGGCCTTCCTGGTGGCCTTTTAAGAGGATTCTGTGACTTGGGCATTGCATCTAAATATGATTAAGATATATTATATGGAATGCACAAAAATTTGATAAAAAACATGCACTGGAAAAAAAGAATTACCTGAACAGATCTTCAAAGTGGCTGTCCCATCTTCTATTCTCAGTGATGGGGTATGTGAATTCTGTTTGTATCATGTCTTCCTCACACTTGATATTTGATTTTTAAATTAATTCTAACAAGTTTGTAGGAATTGCTGTCATTATTTGAATTGACAGTTTCCTGATGTCTAAGTGTTCTGTAAGTGTTTTCAGATTATGTTATCCTGAACCTTGTTGAGGCTCATATTTATATATTTACCCTTTAAAAATCTTTGCTGACATTTGTGAGTTCTTTATGTACTCTACATACAAACCCTTCAGGCAATGTGGGATTGTTTTCTCAGTCTGACACTTTTCTTCTCATTATTTTAATAAGTGCTTCCACAGAGCAAACTCTTAAAATTTTCATAAAACTAATTTATCATTTCTGCCTGTGGTATAATAGTTGAGGGTACTTTGCTTTCCTTTAAGTTATGAAAAGGTTTCTTCTTATTCTGATAATGTGCATGTTTTGCACTTAAATGAACAATACTTTTAAGGTCTGAAAGTTCAGTTGAAGGCAGTATCTAAAAACTTTTTTTAACATGCAGGACCTATTTGTTTTTATGCTTTTATCTTCATTGATCTTTCTTCTTTCATGTTTAGTTTCCTTTTCTTATGCTTGCTTGAGCTTAGCTAACTCTTCTTTGTCTTGTTTCTTTTTAAAAAATATTTTATCTTTTATTATCTTATAATATGAGTGTATTGCCTGCATACACATGAGTGCACCCATGTTGTATAATGCCCATGGAGATCAAAGGAGGGTGTCAGATCCCCTGGAACTGGAACAGCTACTAGCTGCCATGTGGGTGTTGGGATTTGAACCTGGGTCCTCTACAAGAACAGCCAATGTTCTTAGCTGCTAAGCCATCTCTCCAGGCCCCTGTCTTGTTTCTTAAAGTGAGTTTAGTTTTTTGACTTAAGACAATTCTTTTCTTCTGTCATGTATACATTCAGTACTACCAGTTTCACTGTAACTACTTCTTTGGATTAATCTCAAATGTTTGATGTGCTGGGCTTTCAATTTTGTCTCCTGTGTATATGTCAAAACTGGGATTTCATAATGAAATCTGTAACTAGGATTTTTCCCCATGGTAATTAGCACTGATAGCAAATTTATAAATTTATTTAGTATTTATCTATCTATCATCTATCTATCTATTTATTGTATAACGTATGCATATATACTTGCACATAAATGTGCACGTTTGTTCATGTGCTAGTGCACACGTGTGCAACACATATGTAGAGGCCAGACTCCCCTGTCAGTTGAGTGTCTTCTTTTATTGCTTTCCACCTTATTTTTGAGTGCGTCTCTCACTGACCTTGGAGCTTACTAATTTGGCAAGGCTGACTGGCCAGGAAGCTTACGGATGCTTCTGGCTCCACTTCCCATGGGCTAGAATTGCAGATGCACATCGCCACTCGCAGCTTTTTACTTGTGTGTAAAGGATCCAAACTCAGGCCCTCACGTGTATGTAGCAGATATTTTACTGAATAAGCCGTCTTTCTTCACTCGCACTGGAAAGTTTATAATTATTAGTAAATGGTTATTGTGGTGCAGGATTCTTTCTATCCCTGCAGATGCAGCACTGAATTCAAATTCTTTCTTTGGAAGCTTAAGCTATGAGAGAAAGAGATGTTTAGATAGATAGAGAGTTTGTTTTAAGTTCAGGTAATAAATGCATAAATGCCAGGGAGAGTTAAGCAGTATGGTCTTCCAGAGGGAAAATTTAGGAAAGATTCTCCTGGAGGAGACCTGTATGAAAAAGGGGACTGCATTTGGTCTTCCAGGAAGAATCCATGAGACACATAGAAGACACGGAAAACACCAAGGTTCAGGGAATACGGTCATATATTTTATTATAAATTTATATTATATATTATATGTATGATATATATGTGATATCTATCTATCTATCATCTATCTATCATCTATCTATATGATGAAGAGCAAAAGCCTGGGGTACACCAGGGTAGCTAGATGCATGTATTTCTGTCTTTTGGTCCAACCACTGGCACCTACTTCCTGTGTGGGTCAGTCTGCCTCTGTAATTCATTAGAGGTTGTTGAGTTCCAGAACAGTAATTTTGATGTTGATAAATCTAGGTGGGATCCAGTCATTTCAATGTTTTGACAAGTCTTCCCCCTCCACGGGAGACTGGTTCCTGGGGTCTTTGGGTCAGGAATCCCCTTTCCCCATCTTCACATCGTCATTGAGGTTTCCTTTTATCATTGCACGGGTTTTCACTGGACATTAAGGCCATCTTCCTCCCATACCATGGGGTCATGCCCCATCCCTCTATACTCTGTCTTCTTTCCCCTTCCACCCCTTGGCTCCACAGACAGTATTATTTCTACTCTCACTATCACTGGGTATTATAAAGACCAGAGACATCAGGGCTTTGTAACCTGCGAGGGAGGGAGGGGCCTGGTCTGGTGCCACCAATGCTTTTCTTTTTTTTAATCAGTCTGTAAACAATGGCCATTTGCAGCATCACGGGTTCTTATTTGACAGGAAAGAAATGCATCTCTAGCAAGAGAAACAAAAATAAACAAATAAACACTCAGACAAGTATAAACGGTAATTAGTTAGTAGTAAAATAATTAGTGACAAACCACCTCCAGGCAGGCACTGGAGCAAATCTCCCCATTCCTACAGTGAAGTGCTGACCCCACTAAATGCTTATTATTCATAGTTTTTAGGAGCCTCATTGATACTGCACTTCCAGGACCTCAGGGACCCACTATAGCTATTTCCCTACAATTTACAGGGAGAACGGGAGCCCAGTTGCTTGGGAGATTAATTAACTTGTCAAACAATTAAGCAGACAGGCTGTAATCGAGGTTTCCATTTCATAATTGATTTATCACTTTGTAGCTTCTTAAGCCCCATGGCTCAGAATGAGGGACTGCTGTGCAGGGAAAACCTTTCAGAGAATGCCAGGGGGCTACAGCAGGGCACAGGAAAGCTCTCCTCGTCCTGAGCATATGATGTGGTCCAGTCTGACTTTTGACCAGCCTTTAGACACAGCGAGAATTTAATTTTCCACTTTCCAATGCTATGAGCCTGAGAGTTACTTTCATGTCCTCAGAGCCCTGCCCAGTCCAGTGTTGTTTAGTGAGGCAAAGACCCTAAGGAACATCCACAGGAAGCACATCTGTAGTTCTTGGACTGTCTTTGCTTGTGATGAAAGTGACTAAAGAAATGTCACACATTATTAATTCATCCTGAGACTGTGTCTCCAGCTGCCTTTGTTGTGTCTTTAGGAGACATCACAGGTCTGTGTGGAGTGTCTTTGCCTCCTGTCAGACGCTCCACACATTTGCAGTAGTGCTGTGGTGTGCACTGCATTACCGGGGAGCTTGTCAGTCAAGTGAGTGCCCACCCCCAAGAATTCAAAGATTGTCTTCAGAATTCTGAATGGGGTTGAAGTCTGGCTGTTGAACATGACCCAGTGGATTCTATTGCAGGTGCTCCAATGATTTCATCTTTGGATTGGATTGCCAAACTATAGATGTGTCTTGTAACCACGTATCTTGTTTCAAAAGCTAAGGTTCAATTCTCCCATTCCCCCAAGCCCTGCTGTGTGCGCGCGTGTGTGTGTGTGTGTGTGTGTGTGTGTGTGTGTGTGTGTCTGTGTGTTTAAGAGGGCAACCCTAGATATCTTTCCTCAGGCCATTTCTACATTTGGTTTGAGACAAGATATCTCATCGGCCTAGAACTCAGTCATGTAGGCTACGTTGGCTTTCAGGGAACCCCAAGTATTAATTGGGTATTTTCTTCCCATATCACCATTGCAGGAATTACTTCCAAGCCCAACTTTTAACATAAGTTTCTCTGGTTCAAACTAAAGTATTCATGCTTGGGACACAAGTCCTGAGCTGCCTTAGGCATCTCACCAGGCTCCCTCAGCATATCCTTTATGTGTCTCTGAGTATGTGTTATGCAGTTGAACACAGCATGTGAATTAGGAAGAACACAGGTTTTTCTCCGTAGAGATGCATCAATCAAAGGGCAAAAGCAAAGTTTCCTTCTGCTCTGTTGGACAGATTCTTCTAGGTGCTTTTAGACAAATTTGTGAATGATTATGTGTGTGCCACATATGTACTCGGGTATTTTGACTGAAGTTGCATCCATTTTGCAGTTATTCAAGTGCTTGTTTCCCTAATCTCTTAACTTACTTTTTCAGAGAAGGTGCTCTTTTGACCCCAACTTTCTGTATTCTCCTGCCTCTCTCACTCTTCATCCTCAGCTAGATCTCTGTACTAAATCCGATATGCTGTTATCAGCTCTCTAAAGTCCTGCAAAGGGTGACCAGTCTCAGCCGTCGAGCTCTAATAGTAAGCTAAGGAAAGTGGACTTCCTAGAGAGAGTTTTCTCTACCTGTGGTCTCTTTCCACTTAGGAGGCACAAACCACATTCAGAGTTGGAGAGAATCCCATTCTGCATCATGGAACAGAACTAACACCTATCTATTTGTCTGCTTAAATATTAAAAATAAATCATTAATATAGGAGTCCTATTCAGGGATACACACTCAGCAGTCTCTTATTCTCTAAAACTTTGCCAGTTGTAGCCTTCTGTGTGCAACACACTTTGTTGTACAAGGATACTTCACTGGTGAGAGTTGAGGGATGTCCTAGTTTTCTCTCTATTCTCTGTACCCCTCAGTCCAATGTGTTCTGTGAGTCTTATGTGTAGTGGTTCAACTGTAGAAGTGTCACCTAGGACTGGGCATCTCTCAGGTGTATATAATCTGTGTGTGACCAGTTGTGAGGACTGGGCATCTCCCAGATATATATTCTCTGTGTGTGACCAGTTGTGGAATTCTTCTGTAGTCTTCCTCTGTTGGAAAAAGAAGCTTCTTTGATGAGTGGTATGCTGTACGCTTGTCTGTATATATAAGAATACATATTTAGCATATGGTAAGAAATTTCATTTGTCTAGAGATATGACAGAGATAGGACTTTATTCAGGATCTATGTCTTTTCCAGCCATGTGTATTTGGTTGAGTTTACAGTGCTACTCATGAGTTCCCTCCCACTGAGAGGGCCTTAAGATTAATTAGATGCTATTGATCACCCCCAGAAACAGTGTCACTACTGCACCAACGAGGTAGTGTCCTGCTCCAGTCATTACGGTTATTAGGCGTTAGGGTTGGATTGAACCTTTGATTGATTTTCCCCCTTAGCAGTTTGCATGTTATTATCTAGCATTATAGGAGCTAAACTTCATGTAGAAGACTTCCAGGTTAGTTTCTGCTCTATTGAACTAAGTCCTGTATCTGAAGTATGTCCTTTCTTTAGTAGTAGCATCTTATCTTCTATTTCTAGGTCAAACCAAGAGCTTTGACAATAGCCTGTATTATTTTGGAAGTCTCTAGGACCACTCTCAACAACCACACAAAAGGAGGTGTCTTCTGTCTGTTACTGTGTTCCTTGCCAAACAGCCCTCAGGTATACATATGCACTAACGTTTAGACACTGTATGTGCATTTCTCAGAAAGCTTGTACATGTGAACTTGTGGCAATAGTGGCATTGAGCACAGGATCCATGCCAACTCAATTAGACAAGGGTCCAAGTAGAGTGAGAGAAATGGGTAAGGCCAGCCCTAGACTGAGAACTACTGGAGACTGATTACTACTGGTTTGGGGAGGGTATTACTTACGATCTCTAGATAGGCTGACTAGACTCCAGTAGATGAAATTGCATGGAAGGAAATCTGCTTGATCTGATAGGACTTAACATGTGTGGCTGAATACCTGAGGTCTGGTGGGGGTTAGGGAGGCATGCATGTGGGAGGGGGTCTAAATTCGATAAAGAACTGTTGTATGAAATATATAAAAGTTCAATAAAAACTGAAAAAAATTAAGCTTCATAGTTGTTGCAAAGGCCTTCTTCTCCTTACCTCCAGCAATAATTCCTTTGCGCTGGTATTCAGTGCATCTTCCTTTGCTATGCTTTGGTATATTTGGTATGTTTACCTCCTCAAAATATGATTCCATAAAGAAACATACTGTATTATTTCCTACTTTGTTTTCTAAACTGTTTCATATATACCTTTAAGGTGTTTTTTACCTTTCATTTTGTGTTGTGTTATTCTAAAAATTTCTGTTTTCTTCCCCTAAATATGCTTTCAAATTCAGTCTTTTCCCCTTGTAAATCAAGTTCATCTCTGTAGATCTGTCCTTCATCTGTTCATGGCATTGCCCTGGTCACATCCTCTATCTTGATGCCATAGCTTCCCCTTTTTGATGTAAAACTCTAATGTTCATGGACATTCCCCTGTGCATATCTGGAAGGAATCCTCCTGGATGAGGAAGTGAAGGAGAAATTACTGACTCTTAGGCTTTGAAGATTTTGATTTAGATCTGAGCAAATATTTCCAGACTTCTCTATTCATTTCTTGTATCAATATATAAAGATGAGAAGGTTAGCTTTTCCAATGTCTACACATTGGAAATTGTCAGATTACATAGACGTTCAACAAGTATGCTTTAGTCTCCAAACCAGTCAGGGGATGGAAGTTAATCCTGGACCATTTGTTTCACAAAATATTTAAGAGGTGAGATCTGGGCTTGAGTTAGGTAATTCAGATCTATTATTCCTCTTCTCCTGAACATGCATGCAAAGATAAACTTGAGGCAAGACCTCGGTTGAATTATTATTCTGTCTGCACTTGAGAAGCCTATATTTATGAGGACTGTGGAAATTGAATAATTGATGCATGTGTATGTCTGAGCTTAATTATCAGCAAAGCGAGTTCTCTTCTCTGTGTCTTTTTTACTTTTGTGTTTATAGACAATGCCTTGGTGACTGATCTGAAGGTCACATAGTCAGATTTACTCATGGGAAAATTTAGAGGCTAGGGTTCACCTGGTCACCTTGTCCTCCCAAGTTGGTTAATGATGCCCAGATATACATGTGGTGAAAATTCCATTTGTTACTGACCTTCCTTCCTCAGCAAAGCACTGGTTATAGCCAGAGATATACAGAGCTGATGAAAATGAGACCTCTTTCCTCCTGGTGTTTACAACGTGGCAAATGTGCCAAAGTACATTAAAATCTCCCCATCACTGGCAGGCAAGTACTGAATGGAAAGCCAGGCAGGATGTGGTACCGCAGTTCCCACCTGCAACTGTTCTCAAGTCCTATGAAGAGAAAAAAATTCAGCTTAACACCTGCAAAGCCACTTGGTAACATGTTGAGCAGTAAACGAAAGAGAAAGAGCATCTCCACAGAGGCCAAGTTCTGGTGCAGGCTGCCAGGACCTCTTACCAACTTTCCTAGGCCATCTAGACCTAGAATCCCTAGTGGAGTCTACAATGTGCATTTTGCAACCAAATTTCTCTGCATTGCTGGTTCTCCATCTCCACTTACATAGGAGTCACCTGGAGATCTTCCTGAAGCACAGACTGTGGGCCTGGTGCAGTTTCTGATTGAGAAACCTGGCATGAGCCAGTGGATCTGCATTTCTTTAAGATTTACTTTATTTTTAATGATGTATATATCTGTGAATCTATCGGGGGACGGGGTGTGTGCACATGAATGCAGTGCTCACAGAGGCAAGAAAAAAGTGCTCAGATGCTTTGGAACTGGAGTTAAAGGGGGTTGTGTGCTGCCACTTGTGGGTGCTGGGAACCAAACTCAGATACTCTGTAAGAGTCGCATGTACAGCATGTACTCTTAACCACTGAGATATCTCTGCAGGTTCCAGAATCTGCATTTCTAAAGGTGCCTAGTTGCTGAGGCAGGTGTTGCTGCGGATCTAAGGTCCAGATTTTGAAAATTCCTTAAAAAAGTCTTATAAACATCAGCATATAAAAACTAAACATTCATTTCCTTTAAATTTTATCACAAAAAGATAGATATAAGAAAAGGTAAAAAAGAAAATAGCAAAGAAAAAAAAATCTGTAAAGATGAGGTCTAGCCTGTTTGACATGATATTCTAGCTAGCTTGTAAATACCCTTGGGTTTTATTAATGATAGAAAATTTACTTGGTGTCTAGAGTAGTAAATCTAATGGGAGACTTCAGCATATGAGAACTTGTAAGTGACAGAAATAAGACAATGGAGGCTTGCTACATGCACTTCATACAGAGGACTAACTCCACAGAAAAGACTTCCTCATTGGTGTAGCACAAAGATACTTTTGGACAGTGGAAAAGGTAAATGGAATTCAGTCCTCCCAGTGGTGCCATAGTGAGTTTTCAGTCTATATTATCTGAGCTGTGGAGAATCTTAATAAGATCTGTGGAGATCTTATTCTGAGCATCAGTGTTTTAGGCCAAGATATCCAGTAAATATATTGGAATGACGTCACTCACAGATGTTTAGTCTTAAAGATATAACGTGTTAAGTGTGGAAGGGACAAGAAAACTTAATGAGTCGATTATTTTATGGAGAAAATAGAAATTGACATGAAATAATAGATACATAAACAAACCCAACAAAGGAAGCAGGAGGAGGTTTGACTGAGTTCGGTGTCCCACCGTTTCCTATGTTGATATCTTAACAGGGTGGTGAAGGAAGTGAGACCTTATGAAGGGATTCTAAGAGTGGAGCCCTCAGAAACTGGGTTAAGTCCTTTTTAAAAGAGATGTCAGAAAATTCTCTCTGTTCTCTGTCATTGAGAACACAAGAAGATGACCAGGAATCAATAAAGAAAAGGCCCTCTCTATCAGTGAGTCTGTGAGTATCTTCATCTTTCTAGGCTCTAGAAATGTGAGAAATGCGATTTTGTTCAAGCCACTCAGTCCATAGTTTTCTAGTATCGAGCCTGAACTAAGACTTCCCAAGGTTCTAATGAGTGGAAGAGGGAGAGAAATCCTGTGAGGTGATGGGAATGGACTTTTGTGAACTGAACAAAGGAGGAGCGGGTGGGGGAGAGAGAGACAGAGAGACAGAGCTACACAGAGAGAGGGAGACATGACGACAGAGATATCAAGAGACAGAGAAACAGAGGCACACAGGGATTAAGACAATCATTTCACAGTGTTAAAACACAGCAGAAAATTTAGAATTTAAAAAGAAATGGGAAATAAATGCTTTAGAGATGACTCAGAATTTGAACTATTGGTTGAACATACTAATGTCAAATTCTCTGAACTCTATGAACCAAAAATCCACATTTTGGGAAGGGGGCACTCAGCCATGATTCTGATGTTTAGTAATGCCCGAATCCCGAGTGCAGTTCATTCCGTAAGTGCTCATGTGTTCTGAAGCTGTTTATTGCTCAGACAATGCATTATTACAGCCCAGAGTGAATTCTCAGCTACTGTTGCTTCTCTCAGAAACAGGAGATGGATGATTTCATCCTCGCATATTCTACCCTTTCTTCTGGGATTCTGCCTTCCTGAGGGCCAGTGGGCACAAAGCAGGGATGGGACAGCCAATTTGGAGGAAGGTCATGCTAATCCAATATAGGCTCCATCCCTTATTGACTGACATCTCATGAGCACTGGTCCCCAAGTTTCATCAGACTTGGAGATAACAATGGTTCCCACCACCTGCAGATGTTAGGAGGAGGTTTTTGTTGTTGTTGTTGTTGATACATAGAATGGTGCATGAACCATGGTTGGCTGTGCAGAACGGTACTGTTTTCACAACATGATCTGTGATGTTTGTTTTGAAACTCTTACTAACATTTGAAGAAGAAGTTTTGTGTGCATTTTCCTTTTTCACTGGGTCCTGCAAACTATGTTACCCATCAGAAGAAGGACTCAAAATGTGTTAGCCCTTGCAAACTGGCACTGTTGTTCTAACATTTTGAAACATTTCAGTCACAGACATGAATCTGAAAGTCATCTTGGATCCAGAATTCTGAGTCGTGGGGATTTCATGGAAAGTCTTGGATATTTCCTTCACCAAAATCTCAGGAGCAGACTCTGTAGCAATATGTTTCTCTTGGTTCCACACTCACAGAAGGGTTTCCTGGCATGGGTATGCATCCTGCTGCTTCACACGGTTCCCTGTATAACTTGCATTTGGCTCTCCTCTGTCATTCTGTGCAGTCTTTATTAAGACCAGGGTTTGTCTAGGACACTCTCCATCTTCTTTCCAGATGAGATACCATGTTAATATATGGGTTTCAAAACCCAGAGGCATGCCCAAGAGGCTCTGTCTCTTTGAACAGTAATGTAGTCATTATTTAATTAGTTTCTGTGACAAAATACCCAATAAAAATCAACTTAAAAGAAGGAAGGTTGATTTGGGCTCACAGTTTAGGATATAGTCCCTCATGGTGGAGCTAGCATGTCAACAGAGCATGAAGCAGCTGTTCCCATTGTATGTGACATCAGTAGGCAGAGAAACAGGAATGCTGGTACTCAGCGAATTTTGCTGTTTTCAGTAAGTCTGGGATCCCAACCCATGAGATGGTGCTACGTACACTCACTCAAACTTACACCTTTCTAGGAAATACTGTAGAGGCACACCCACAGGCAGGGATGTGTTGATTTTAAATCCAGTCAAGGGATAATGAGGATTGATTGTCATAAGCCATAATAAGCTGCCAGTAAAAACACTTCCCTTGTCTTTTGAGTATTTTGTCTTGAAGTTGGTTTTCCAACCTGAACCTTCTTTCTCAGCATGATATTTTAACTTGTGATTCCCATTTTCATTCTCTGCATGGTTTATTTTAGTGTAGATCCTGGCTTCCAGCTTAGGAACCAGTTCTGAAATAATGGTTTCTCCTCTCCCAGAATACTGGGTTCTTCATGAGAATTAATCCATCATTTTCTCCTCAGCAATCAGTTTAACAAATAAGTGTTCTTAAGTTTTTATTACACCCTGAGCCAAGAAAGTTGTGCCCTGCATCTGAGTAACCAACATGGCTTTTATATCAACACTTTGATGATGAGTGAATCAACTACTTTAATTGAGTCCAAATTGTCTTTCCCATAGTTTCTCATCCATTGGTTGATACAACTCTGGCTAAGTTCTTATTCAACTAAACCTCCTTCAAGGAATTATAGCCTTGTGCATGCAGGAAGTTCTATGCTTGTTAGAATTTCAGTGTAGTAAACTTTAGAATCATCTTGTGCCCAGAGAGGCTCACTAGTTCTGATGGTTCCAGAGGAATCAAAGCCAAACTGCCAAGTACTCCTTACTGACCTTGAACTCTACCCTGGTTGAGGATCTTGATCATGTTAATTTTCTCTGCAAAGCATTATTTCCCCCTCCCAGCCATGAATCTTGCAACTTTGTTTGTATCTCTGCCTTTTGCTGAGCCAGTCCCTAGAGCTCATATAAAGACTCCATATCTAGATGATGTGTGTTTTTACAGAAGTTTGCTTGCCTCTTAGTTGGCAGAGAGGTTCAAGAGGAAAGTATACTTCAATTTCATTTATTTTTCATACTGAACAGCTTAAAATGAGCCTCCTGCGAAGCCTGTTTCAACCCAACAGAGTGAACCACCTGGGCCTAGGCTTTGCAGAGACTTTGGGTATTGCTGTGATTTCCAGCCTGTGTTTAATGTCTTGGGTAAGCCTACAGAACAAAACCAATCCCAGGCATCTGAGATTCCTTTATTACATCTGAGATCCCCCTTTTCCCCACTCAAGTCTGAGCTAGTATTAGCCATTCACTGAAATTTACTTAATGCACAAAAAATACACAGTTAGGTTTTTCATAGCTAGAACAGAGTGATGCTATGCAGACCGGACCCACCTTGTGACACTGTACTGACTGCTGCCATCCCTGTGAATATTCTGCTGACTGAGATATAATATACCCTATTCAGGGCACATTCCACGGACTCCTAATCTATTCCAGGAAATGCAGATTTACTGAGTTTGCTCAGAGCACAGAAATTCCCCAGGGATCATGCGCTCCTTCCCGCCCACACTTCTGGCTGCTGGGCAGCAGACAGCACCTCTAATATTTATTCAAGAGGTGTCACCCATGAAGCTGTACAGGGAAAAATAAAATAATGGATTTGAGGGAGGAGATAGTCTTCTCCTCCGTCCAGGTTCTTCACTTGCTCATGAAGAAACTGCAGTTATCCATTCTGAGAGAACTCCAAGACTCATATTAATTCCTCGGGTCCTTTTTTGAGACAGTGCAACAAAATGTATGAGTGAGTCTCAGACAACATATTTCCTTGTATCACAGATTGTGGTCCATTGACAAGCTGAAAATTGGGTGGAGACTGGCTTTCCTCCTAAGAAAATATTGACACTAACTTTAATGCCTTTTTTTTGGGGGGGTTAATGTTGCTTCCTTCTAGAGGAAGAACTCCCCAGGTGTGCAGTGCCCAGCTCTTTGTTTAGGAAATCCTCATACACTCATAGAATCATTCTACTATGGTCATATTGTTTAGCCCAAGATGCAATATACAAGTCAGAGGCCTACAATCTTCTCAGGTTTATGAGCACATCTGGATGACATCTGGAACAACCCAGTGCCAGCTCTCATACATGTGCCTTAATATTTTGACCTTAAATTTGCCCACAGCTCTGAACATTTCACTCTTTCCATTACATGACACACTTTCACTCTTTCTCTTTTCGTCATCACCCAAGCATCTGACTCAGCTTCCCTCTAAGTGTGCCTTCTCAAGCATTTAGCCTAGGGAGCAATTCTGGGTCTTCTTGACATCAGATTTAGCTATGTTCCCTCCAGCTTTCTCAGCCCAACTACGCACCCTGTAAATTCTTCCATCTGTCTGGTGGGAAGAATTCTGTAGTGATTAAAGGCAAGTGTGGAGAGTCATGTGACTTGACTGTGGTAATGATATCTAGAGCCATAAAAGGGATCATAAGCAGATTTCTGCTCTAAAGAGTGTTACAGCCAGTCATGATCACAAAAGGTAGTATCCTTCCCACCCAGTTGATTGATGGGCTCTGGAACACTTGGTGTAAGGATGATCTGGGGGATGGGAAAACCTGAGTCAGTGGCTTGTCTGACTGTCACTGCCTTAGAAAAGAAAACCTCTTCTCTATTTCTGTCCACTCCCCACATCCATCTTTTTGCACACTGTGCTGACTTTAGGAAAGGTGCCTGGAAACTGGCTCCTCAGCTTCTCTCTTATCTAAGCCACAAGCTGAAAATGTATGGTTCCTTTTGACAGGCCCATCTTATTGTAGGTACAGAATGAAAATCTGAGCCAGCTACAGAGAAAGGAAGCAAATGTTTTCCATAAATGTGCTGTGATAGAATCACTTTAATTACTGTAGTTGTCCTTGGAGGACCTATTATGGCTATCTTAGTGACCATCTCTCTAAAGTTCTGGTTGGAAGCTCAGTGAATATAAATTACTTGTTCAGTGATTTATGTGTATTAATTCATAAATGAGTTAGAGGGCCACTATCACTGCCCTTAAAGACACGGTGAAAGCGGAGTGCACAGCAGTTAACACCTATCCACGCTTGTTTAGATCGTCTTTTCCAAATTCAGGGCCCAAGAGGAGGCAAGGTTCAAACCTAGCTTAATCTCTATGCCACAGTCAATCTTTTATTACTCCTTCACCCAGAAAGTGGCTATTATTCACCTAGGAGATACTGGACAAAGTTGAGATCCCACCAAGAGAGAGCAGTAAGGTACAATGCCTGCAATCAAGTCTTGTGATATAATGAGGATACAGAAAGTTTGCTTCCAAGTGTGTTCTACCATTGCCATTCCTAGGTCATCTATGACTCATCCTCCAGCACTGCCAGACCTGCATTTTCTAGTCTCAGTCACCTAAGCTTCCTGTCCTCAACCCACTCTGTCAGTTGGATGTCACAGACAGACAGAATAGAAGGAAAGCCTGTCTGTGGGTGCAGGATGATTAGAGGAAGGAGAAAGTGTGCCATAGAGTTAGAATCGTTAGGACAAATGATGTGACAGCAGACACGGCGAGGGCGACAGCTGGAAAATAGCAGCTAATAGCCTCGGCCCAGGCTGTGCTTGGGAGATGCATGCTGAGTGACATCATAATGGCTTGGGAAAATACTGCTGCTCAGAGCCCACTGGCACAGTCACAGGACACCCACTCCCATGCATTTCTTTGTCACATGCCTAAAGCTCACTCTTTTGGAAACAAAATCTGTTCTGGTCCTTATCTAGTCATGCATGAGGGGTGCAGGGAGGAGAGACCAGAGGGACCTGATAGCTACTTAGCCACAGATCTTGCTAATAAATGCATGCCAGAAAAGACTGCCCCAGACACAGGGGGAGGGGGAGAAACTCACAGCTCCTCATGGTCTGTGTCCCTATTGCTCCCGAAGATAATTATAACGATAACACTGGTTAAAATAGCTGATGTTTTATTCAATATTTCAGTAAGTTTCAATTACTCCCAATTATAATTCAACAGCTTTTCTATTTAAAGCAATTATTGCCCTTTACAATGAGTTTTGAAGCAAATAAATGGTTTGCCATTATTAGTCACCATTCTACCAGAGGTTCAATGCTCCACTCCTCCCCAACTCTGTTGCCCTTCAATTTGTGGCTAACTAGAGTTAGCTTTTAGTTAACCCTTTTTTATTGCCTGCTCCCCCATTAGCAATCAAGATAACTTATATAATGGGGGAAGAAGAAAAGCAATTCCAGTGACCCTTGAGACAACTTACTTATTAAAAATCAATGGGATCCAGTTCCTACAGGCAGCACTGTGACTCAGTTCAATATGTACTGAATACCAAGCTCCAGCTGAGTGACAGACACACATAATGGAAACTGTCAGCTGTGTCAGGAAAGGAGACACTTGGGCATACTTCTGTTATCCATGTTCAAAGTCTCCTCTTCTACATCATTACTATCACCTTCTATTTATTGTATAATTTCTTTCTAAGCTAGTATTAAACACAAGGTAAGCCTCAAAAAATAAGGATTATTCTCACTCAGAACTGTAATTAAAAAAATGTCAATGCCTCTAGACCTGTGGTTTTTATTAAAAGAAAACAAGCTGGGAGACAGAAGCCCAAACCCTAAAGGACCGGGAAGCATGATTCTATAACCAGATTTTACTGAATCCTGCTCTTGCTCTGGAATTCACAGATGATTGAGACCACATCTGTCCTAAAGGAACTTGCTAGGAAAACTGTTATTTTTAGCTTGATTGTGCTCACTAAAATCAACTATCAGCTGACTATTGATTAAGTTTTTGTGATTTGTAATGTGCAGTTATTACAACTGAATTTTATTATAAGACTCAGCATAAAAAGTTATAGGAAGAACTTTCACAATAATCATATTTCTGGGTGTGAATTGGGATTCTCATGCACACTTTCCTCATCCCATACTCCTCTGCTACCTCATCCACAGCATTGCTCATGTTAGCCTTTTATATTGCATTTGACACTGAGAGCTACTCAAGATTCTCTTCTCATTGAATGTGTTCCTTGTCTACTCCAAATTCAACTAAACTGCAAGTTCTAAGTGCTCTAAATTTCCTTGGTCTATCTTAGAATGAAACATAAAGAAAACAAGGGAAGGATCATTCCATTTTTAGGAAACATTTGCAGACATAGCTGGAAAGGATTTATCATGTCATCAATTAGCAGCAACGAGCCAAAGAGGAATAATGATCAAATCCTGCATTTCTGAGTTGAGAAACCATATAAATATGACTACGAGAAAAGCATATCTGAATAAAACCTCCATTATTTTGATACACTGAGGGCTGGAGAGAGAAGTCCATGGTTAAGAGCACTGACTGCTCTTGCAGAGGACCCAGGTTTGATTCCCAGAGCCCACATGACAGCTGACAACTGTCTGTAACTCCAATTCCAGGGGTTCCAACCCATTCTTCTGAACTCCACAGGCATTGCACAACATGGGTGCACTTACATGCTAGCAAAATACTCATACACATAAAAATGCAAATAAATAAAATATTTTGATGCGTTGATACTAACTTGGAAGTATCTATGTTAAAAGATGCAGTTGAAGGCCTGGAGAGATGGATCAGTTGTTAAAAGCACTGATGGCTCTGGCAGAGGCTCTGGGTTTGATTCCCAACATGTACGTGATAGCTAACAGCTGTCCCAATCTCCAGTTCTAGAGAATCTGACACAATCTTCTGGCCTCTGCAGGCATCCCACATGTATGGGTGCATTTACATATATGCAATTGTACACATAAAAATAATAAAAATATTATCATTTACTATTATAGTTGAGTATATACATTCTGAAGCTCTAGGGGTGAGTTTATGACTATACTCGTCATTTGGAAAGCACAGGCATTACAGCCATAGGGTAGCATAACTCACCTTGGAACAGTTCTACACAGGAACAACTGATGACTTTGGGTCAAACAAAGGGAGTACGAACATATTGTAGGGCCAAGAGCAGGGCATATCAGAAAAAGAGCAGTGAGGAAGAAGGAAAACTTGAACTGTACAAATTATTCTATAATCCAAGAGAAGTGTGCTCAGTTTGCTTTCCAAATGCCAGAAAACTATTCAGGAAAGTTAGGGCTAAGAAGTGAACTGAGTTGTGCAATTCAAGGGTGCTCAGTCTCAGTACAATGACTGCAAGAAAGATTTGATTGGAATGGGTCTTGGCCCTATACTATGTTGGTACTCCCTTTGTTTGACCTAGAATCATTAATTGTTTCCTTTGTAGAACTGTTCCGAGGTGAGTTATGCTACACTATGGCTGTAATTCCTGTGGTTTCCAAACTATGTATACAGTCATAAACTCACCCTTAGAGCTTCAGAATGTATATACTCAACTAACTTCATATTTTTATTATTTTTATGTGTACAATTGTATTGCCTGCATATATGTAAGTGCACCCATACATGTTGTGGGATGCCTGCAGAGGCCAGAAGATTGTGTCAGATTCTCTGGAACTGGAGATAGGTCAGTAAAATAGTTACCAGAGAATTATTCTGTGAGTAGAGAGAGGAAACAGGGGTTGTAGGACTTAAAGGAATTATATTCAAAAGTTTACCTGGATCATCTTATTTTGGTTTGTGTTAAAGTAAGAGACCATAAAGTATATTTGCTTATGGAATGCTCTAGAAAAAAGAAGTAGAGATAATATCTTATTGTTCTATTACATTCCTTAAGAAGGAATGGAGAACTGATATCACAAGTAGAGAACTCAGGACAATAGCTAACTGTAGAAAGCACAAATTCTTGGGATCTCAGAATGCTTAAGCCTACAAGGGCTTCAGCAATCATCTAGCATGCCCATTTGCTGACTCATTCACTGAAGTAATCAGATTTGGGTGTCTTCCAGGAAACAAGCATGATTAAAATATAACCTGTGCCCTTAATACATAAGGATATCATCTTTTATTATAAACATAGAAAATGAGAGTCAGACAGTGAAATTTCCATCACGGAGTCCTGATTTTGTTCAGCCATAACTACAATAAAAATTCATGCCTCTTAGCTCTCAACCCAATGTTCTCTTCAGTTGACCGTTCACTAGTGAACTCCAAGCCTCCTAACATCATAAGCTATAAGTGTATCCCAGACAATGAGAGCTGACTGAGCAAATTCTATGTCTGATTTAAGAAAAAAATATAAATTGAACAAAACACCTATGGAACATATTCACGTGATGGAGGCACTGTGAACACACCAAAGGGTTTTTCTGCAAAGATGAAATGAAAACAGAATGTGATAGTTCCTGAGAACAAGACTCGGCTAAGTGACCAAAAGGGCTTTGACATGTTTATATGGACAGAGCAGTTGATGCTAAATGGTTAGTATTCACTTTGGTTCTTCTAAATCCCAAAGAGAAAAATTAAAACATTTTAACATTTTATATAAATATTTATATAATAGGAATAAAGGTAACAACTTGAAAGGTCAGGCAGGCAAATAAAAACAGCAGGTAAAAATATTAAAAGGTTATGGCACACATGTATCTCATCTTACTATTGTACTTAAAGAGTTCCAACTCAGGTTTTTGCAATTCTTTTCTAGTTCTTTTGAAGTTTGGAAAAACAGATACTATCCACTTTGTATTTCAACAGCAAAACAATCAAATCAACCCATAGGAATGCTGGATCTGTCTGACTTTTTCTGGTCACATTTATTTTGATCAAGGTTCTGTAGAGAAATGGAACTGATTCACTAGACTGACTTATACAATAGCAGGTGTGGGTAGTTCAACCATGAATGTGTGTATGCTGGAGAGCCTGAGAACCTGGTAGATGCTCACACAATAAAGTTGAAAGCCTCAGCAGTTCTAATCTGGTGCTGAGGCCTGGAAGATTCCTGAAGAATTGTTGGTCTTCAATCCGTGTTGGCAGCTGAAGAAGCTGAAGTGTATTCATGGAGGACGGCAGCAGCTTCATTGCAGCAGAAATAGATGCACTTACCTGCAAAAAGCGAAGGCAGGCAGCAGTGCTTTAGCTTAGGAATACTCTACATATTGGCCACCCATTGGAAGATGTTTCCCACTCCGAGGGGTGGTCTTCTCTCCTAAGTTAATCCTTTCTGGAAATACCATCACAGATCTGCCCAGAGGTCTGTGTCTTAGGTGATACCAGATCCTCCTAAGGTGACAATCAAGATTATCCATCACAGTAGCCACATACAGGAGCTTCTTCAAATTTTGAGTGTTTACATAGCCGTTTGCTTGGATAGAACTTGCCAAATCTTCAACCTACCCTGATCCTGTTCCAAATGTTTGGCTCCCCAATCCTAAAATAAATTCCGCTGCATTTTTCCCAAATTTTGCATTTCCATATAATTTCTTTAGCTTTCTACAGAATAATTAATATGAGCGTCCCACCCCCGAGTCAGTCAACACAAAGAACTGAATTGTAAGAAAGATATCTTTCTCTTCTGGCTGTTGTCAAATGCTAACATAACACATATTGCTAATTTCTTTCTTGGCATTTAGTACATTTTAGGTTTATTAATGTGATATGGTTATAAACTCTTCAATGCTAAGTGTTATTTGGATTCATGAAGTTTTGAAGGGTGATTTGTCCACTAAGAATGCTCTTGATCCCTAAAGGACATTTGAAAATATCTGGAGACTGTCACACTAGTGAATTGAATGATACTATCCTTTACTGTGTAGAGGCCAGAAATGCTACTTAAATCTCCTGTAATGCATAAGACAATCTTTCATAACATATAAATATTGGGCCCAAATGTTAATAGTGCTGTAATTAAATGGAAGTATAATTCAATGAAATTATAAGATTTCTTAACCACTTATAATTAATAATCACAACTGTTTCCTTTTAAACTTATGCTGTGATCAAGTTGAAAAAGGCCATTTATCAAGTTCTGAATATCACATGCACATTATTGCCTCGGTTTTTATTGTCACGGCCTACCTTACTCTCCACTGGATGTATGTAAGGTGCTTATTAAGATGCAGATTCCTGGACCCTGTCCAAGTTTGATTGATTCAGATTTACTGGAGGCACAACTCAGAATCTGCACTTTAATTGGATTCTTGGATTGCATACTCCAGTATAAAGGCTCCTTCCTGGATCCTATTCTACAAGTCTTTGTTTCTATCTCCCCAGACCTTTAAAGTCTTACTTCATGATATCTTTCTCTTCTGGCTGTTGTCAAATGCTAACAAATACATACTAATTTCTTTCTTGGCATTTAGTACAATTTAGGTCTATTAATCTGATATGATTATAAACTCTTCAAGGTCAAACTCCAAATTGCATATTATTTTCAGGTTAACTAAAGGCTAAGCCCAGTGCCTATCATAAAGTGGTTGGAGGTTGACTACACACTTCTTATTTTCATGTAATTGCTGTGAAACAATGTTGTAATTTTATATTACCCCTTTCCTAGGGACACTGAAATTTCATAAAATTCAAATGGAAAGAGTCTTGTTGATGTAAGTCACTCATGATCTCTCAGTTGGTGAATCAGTAGAATCCACAGGATCAGCAAGGATAAATCAGAAAAGGCAGCTGGCCTTTCTAACAGCTCAGGTGAGCATGGCTTATGTCATCCCTCAAACTCTGACCCATTAGATAACCAACCTGTTTACTCATAGTAGGGTGAGCTTCTAGTTCATTTAACCAAGTTACATACTGCTTGGAAGCAAGCCTTCAAGCCAATACTGAAAAGTACATAATTGTTACTCTACTGGATTTGAGAAATTTGTTAACTGTGAGAGCGACTGTGACAGCTGAAGTCTGGGAAGGGTGGGCTGTGGCTATGCCGTAGAGTTGTGCATACGAAATCAAGAATGGAAGCTATAATCCATCAAAGGATTCTGAAGCAATGGTGTGGTCCCAGATGGATGGAAGACAGAAAAAATTAGCAGGCCAGCACATATTTAAGAAGCTTCTAATATGGATGACATTAGCAGAAATGGAAGTGAAAGGACCTTTCAATAATCCCCTTGTCCATTAAAGCAATAAGAAAACTGGCACAAATAGTTGATAACATTTTCACAGCTCTAAAAGCTTGCAGCAATCTTGTAATCTTGAATCAAGAAAAAGTACCTAAATGACTGTAAGAACAAGGCTTTAGTTGCCCTGCTCCCAGCCTCATCTACCTGGTTTCAGCATAGGCTTGGAAACCCAGAATTTGTAATAACAATGAAGGAAGCCTGGAAGTTATAGATAGAGGAACATCAGTATTGGAGTTCCTTCACAGCCCCATTCCCAAAGAATCACCATTATTTGCTGCTTCCTAGGGAAGCGTCACTCATGAAGCCATTTTAAGGAAACCTGACTCAGAACTGCCTTTGTGCAAATCAACCCCCACTTGTCTGCCCTGGACATTTATCAAAAAAGTTTAAAGGCCAACATTCAGCATCATAGTTTCTGGATAATGTTTATAACAAATGGGCAACACAGCAAGCTAACAAAAATTCTCGAAACAAAAATCTGGATAATAAAATATGTTTAAGAACTTTGAAAAGATTTTCCTATTTCTGGAAATATTTTTTAAATTATTGTTGGGGAATTTCATTCATGCATATAGTGTGATTTGATCAAACCACTCCCATTTCTGTCCACTCAGTCTTTCCTCTATCTCTCTAACAATTATACCTTTATAACTTCATGAGCTCTTTTTAAAACATCTAATGATGTACATGGGTATAGGACCATCTACTGGAGCACAGGTAGACTTAAGGGCTGCTTCCCTAAGGAAAAAGTTACAAAACAAACAAAAAAACCGTAAAATTGACTCTGCCTTTCCCAGAAGCCATCAATTGCCAATAACTTCCTTCCAGTGGAATTCATGAACCCCTGCCTTATCCATGCTGGGATCTTGACGGCCTGATCTTGTGTAGGTCTTGTGCATGTTGTCACAGCTGCTGTGAGTTGCTGTGTAGCAGTACTGATAATTATATCCAACAAATACTCTTTTACTACAGATGATCATATGCATGTGTGTGGTGCTCTGATCTCTTGCTTCTGTCTTGGTCACAGTGATGAGAAAGGTATCTAATATACCCATGCTCACTAAAGCATATATGTTAATGGAAGAATTGAAAAAACCCTGTTTTAGGCTTTTGAGACTTTAAGAAAATAGAAAGTGATGATTTGAGTACTGCTGGATACTACCTGGCTGAGTGTTGAAGCATTCTCTAGTAGGCACTTATTGAAAGATACTTGACAAAAGATGGAAGACTTATGAGCTATCAATAAATAGAAAGTGTCTTTGAGGAATTCCAGTGTTATATTTAAGTGTGAATTGTCCCTCTCAAGCTCATGCATTTGAAACCTGGATTCAGATGGTGTTGCTGCTTTGGAATACTATGGAACCTCTGGGAGACAGGGTGTAGCTAGGGCTCATAAGGGACACATATTGAAGGTGATATCTACGCCTGGTTTCACTGGAACCTTCTGTTTCTTGATCTACCAGAGTTGAGGAGCTATTTCTTCATAGTCCTTCAACTCTGAATGGGGTTTCCACAGCAGCTAAACCGAGCTCAAGTAAACCTTTCCTTCTTTATGTGGCTTCTATTAGAGATTTGATCACAGTACTGAGAAAAGTAATTAAGACACCTGGATATTAGGCTTTCTAGATAAAGATATTTTGAATATGCTCAGGGACCTAAAGGAAGCTGGTTATCCACATCATTGATACGATGTGGTTGAATTGCTAAAAATTCTGAGGAGAGAAAGATTTCTTAGCAGCCAGACATTATGAAGAACAAATTCCTCAGCAGAAATGCTGAGAACATCGTGGATGTTGGAGTGTTTGTGTTCTAGTGGATTAAAGGTATATAGAGTAAGGTTTATTAAACACACACATGAATTTCAAAAGAGAGAAACCATGTCTAATAACTAAGGTAACTGATAACAATATCACATGAAATTAGATATCACATGAAATTAAATTTCATAATAATTTTTAAAAACAGAAATTATTATAAAAGAAAAGAAATATAAAGTTGAATTATTATGCATTTAAAGATCATCTTTGGATGAAAATATCACTAAAGAGAATCAATAGCATACTTGATCTGGCAGAAGAAAGAATCAGCAATCTTGCACGTATATAGATTAAACAAGTTTGCCCAGTAATATAAATGAAACAAAGAAAAAAAACTAAGAAACTAACCTGAGCCACAGAAATACTACCAAGCACACATCGTAGCAATAATAACAGTTCCATCAAGAGATAAGGGCAAGAAAATGCACAGACCGGTAAGCTCAATAATTATGACTGAAATGTCACAAACATAATGAAAAGTCAATATACACATCCAAAAAACTCACTAAACTGTAACTACACTGAATTCCAGACAATCAAAACCTAGACACATCATCATTACACTGTTAAACCAGAGAGAGACTCTAAATGGATCCAGAGAGAAACAGCTCAGTATATACGAAGGGTCCCTAATAATCTAAAAGATTTCTTTTAAGAAATTATGGAGTTCAGAAAGCTGTGGGATGCCATAAATATTAGACAAGTGAACAATCAACTAAAAATTCTATATCCAGCAAAGCTATCCATCAAAATGTAAGAGGTAATTAAGCCATTTTTAGGAAAAATAAGAGAAAAACGGAATACTCTAAGAAATACTAAAGAGCAACTGGCAAAATGGCTCAGCAGGTAGAGGCACAGGCAACCAAGTCTAACCCCATTCCTGGGGCCTACGTGGGGAAAGGTGAGAACTGACTCCTGCAAGTTGTTCTCTGACCTCTACATATGTTCCCCAATACACACAAAAATATGAATAAATTTTAAAAATAGAAACACTAAAAGGAATGGGTCAGGGTAAAAATTAAAGGGCACTAAACAGTAACTTAAATCAGTATGAACAAAAATGATTATTGGGAAAATAATATTAATCTATCACAGTACAGTTTTATCAAGAAATTAATGAATATTCAAAAATATCCCCACAAAATGAATTATGTCCCGTTGGATTGACTCATGAATTCTAGCATGAATTCTAACATGAATTCATCAAAAATTCTCTGAATAAAAGAGAACGGAATACTGAACAACAATGAAGAAGCTATTATCATATTACCTAACCCAGAAAAAGACATCACAGGAAAATTATAGGTCCTTAGGAATAAAGACAGTAAATTCTTATTAAAATAGTAGCAAAGGAACTGGAGAGATGGCACAGTAGTTAAAAATGCTTGATGTTTTTCCTGAGAACCAGAGTTCAAATTCCAGCACCTATGTCAAGAGGCTCATAACTGTCTGTAACTCCAGCTCCAGGGGATCTGACACCATCTTCTCTCTATGTCCCCTTCCTCTCTTTCCTTCCTCCCTTTCTTTAAAACAAAATAAAAAAGCAAAACAAAAAACATGCCAGCTGGGGCTAGAGAGACGGCTCAGTGGTTAACAGACTGGCTCTTCCTGAAGATAACCTAGGTTCTAATCCCAGCACCTACATGGAGGCTAAGAGCCATTTATAACTCCAGTTCCAGGGGATCCAATGCCCTCTTCTGTCCTTCACAGGCACTAAATGACACAAATGCACTTACATACATATAGTAATAACACTTATAAAATAAAAATAAATAAATAAAAACCATGCTAGCAGACAGCATTTCCCAATATACAAAAACGATTCTATACCAGGATCAAGCAGGATTTATCCTAGGAATGTGTCCTGTTTAGTTTTTATTGTCCAGTTGAAACAACCAAGATTGACCTAAGAAGAGGGAGTCTCAGCTGAAGGATTTCCCAGAACAGACTGACCTGTGGCCATGTCTGATTGTTGACTGCTGTGGGTTGTGCCACCACTGGGCAGGTGGTCATGGGTTGTATAAGAGCTGGAGGGTGCCAGTCAGTAAGCAAGCAGCATTCCTCCTTGGCATCTGCCTGAGTTTCTGTGTTGACTTCCCTTGTGATGGACTGTTTTCTGGAAATCTAAGCTGAAATAAGTTCATCTCTGAAGCTGCTTTTGGTTAGTGTTTTATCACATCAACAGAAAAGTAACTAATGCAGGTGTAAGACTGCTCAACCTCAACAACAGAATCATTCTAGTAACCATTTTAATTTCATAACTAAAATGTGTAGTCGCTTGCACTGAGAAAATCTCTTTCAAAATAAAAATTTTCATATTAAAAACATCAAATTAGTAATAGATTCAAACTTCTTTAATGGGAGAAAGTTCAACTATTCAAAACCTATAGACTATGTTATACTTAATTCTGAAAGGTTAAAAATATTCCCTGTATGGGCAGTAATAAGAAAATGATGTAATCTCTTGCCACTTTTATTCAATATTGTATCAAATATTTTAGAAGTTATGACATAAAAACAAAAAAATTTAAATTTGGAAAAATTGTCAGTATAGTCAGTTTATATGATATATCTAGAGCTTCTATAAAGTAGAAAATATGAATCTCTTTCTTTGTCTCTCTCTAGATCACTCGTTCTACCTATATGTTTATATAGTCATACATATATACACACAAAAACATATATCCATACACAAATCTATAGAAATATTAAAGCTAATAAATGAATTCTTGAAGACTGATAGATCAACAAAAATGTATATTTATACACTACCAGTGAATCATTCAAAATAAAATTAAGATAACAATGTCACATCAGATTAATAAATTATTTTTTAAAATATCAAAAGAAGGACAAGACATGTATGATTAAAATTATAAAACATCGTTGAAATAAAGAAGGCTTAAATAAATAGAAATGTAAATGTGAATGTGGAGTGAAATACTATAATTGAGCTTCCACTGGAGATAGAATATTATTAGCAAGGTAATCTTCTCAAAAGTGGTCTGGATAGCTCTAACTTCCCCTTCTGAATATATTGAAAATCTGATGCATATTGGAGTGCAAATTGTCCAGAACATTACAAAGGAATCTGGAAAGTGATGATGCAAATTGAAGAATTTATTTTTCCCACTTGAAAAGTCTATACAATGCTACCATAAACAAAATGATGGAGTTCTTCCATAAAAATATATGTTTATCTTAAAGAAACAGTGGCAAATATGGAAATAAAGCCATGTACTTCTAATCATCTGATTTTCAACAAAGGTGCTAAGGTACTTCTATAAGAGTGGCATGTATTTTCATATGTAATATGGGGACAATTGGGTATCTGCTTGAAATTGGAAGTATATATCAGTCTAATTATAAAAGTTATTTAAAATATGTATCAAATGCCACAATATTAAAATATAAGACACATAGAAGAAAGTGAAGATGTTTATCTTCATAAGGAGTTTCTTAAAAATGACTCCAAAAGCACAATTAAATCAAAATAGATGAAAGGGGTTCAAAACTTAACATTGTTTTGTTTTGCCAGTCATAATCAAGATAGTGAAAAGACAACTCATGGGATAGGAAACAATATTTATTCATTTATTTTTAACCCAGTAAGTTCAGTTAGTGCTGTCCATATGCTCATGACATGGGGTTATCCACTGGGACATCACAACAGTGGCCATCCCCACAAAGCGAAGTGTGCATCTCCCCCCAATAGCTATTCAGTAAGAGGTGGAATACTGGTAGTCTATCCGCCATGGATGCTGGAGTTTTTACCTGGTTTTCTCTTGCACAAGCCTCATGCAGATAACCAACCACAAGTGCTGTGAGTTCATGTGTGCAACAGCTACGTCATGTCCAGAAGAGTAGTTCACAGCACCCCTCCGTATCCTCAGCTCTTTCATCCTCTGTGTTCCTCTTCTGGGATGCTCTCTAAGTTCTTGGGGTGGTGAGAAGCTTGATATCTTTGACTGAGTACTCATAGTAGCTTATTCTTAGCACTTTGGTGAGTTATGAGTCTCTGCATTAACTGTTATCTATTTATTGCAATAAGAAGTTTCTCTTATCTTGAGAAGCAGTAGGATCTATGGGCATAAATATAAATATTTAGAAAGTAGTTTGAAAACGCGACCATTTAGCAAAATGACAATTGATTCTCCCTAGAGCTTATGACTTTTCTAGCCATGGATTTTTACCACGTTTTACCAGACATAATTTCCTTCATATGTAGCAGGCCTCTGATCCAATCAAGCAGTAACTGATTATCATAATAAATTGTCTTGTCCTCATTATACCAATGGGCATATCTTGCCTAGCTTGTTGGTACTGTAGCATGCAGAATCCAGTGTATGGTAAGATCATGGGTGTGTTTTCTCAGTAGCCTGACAACACCTTCCAGCACTATGAAATCTAGTCAGTAGGAAGAGAGGAAACAAAGCTTGAAAATCATATATCTGACAAGGGCCCATTGTTTGACATATAAAAACAGTAACTATGAAAAGATGACCCAATTAAAATGGGATAATAATTTTTAGATGAAATTTCCTCATAGTGAAGACTAAAAATCTATAATCATTGCATGTAAATTGCCCAACAAGATGAGGAGAACGTAAAGGGTGTTAGTAAGCTGTAGACAGCTAGGAGCACTCATATGTTAGTGAGAGTATAAAATGGAGCCATGGAGCCACTGCATCAGAAAATACTGACAGTTCTTCATAGAATGCCATTTGACCCATAAACACCATGCATATGTGTATGCCTAAGGCAAATGAAAACATATATCCACATAATAATCTTACACATGAATATTCATAGCAACAGTATTCACATGAGCCAAATGTACATCAGCTAATGGGTGTATCTTGTACTAAAATATGGTGCTAGTATAGCATGGTATATTATTCAGCCAAGAAAAAAAAATGAGGTTGTGATTCATGCAATAGTAGTATTAGAAACTGAAAAGCCTTTGCCAGGTTAGAGAAGTCATATACAATAGGCCACATATTGTATGACTGGTTTATATGAAAATTCCAGAATCTCCGAATACATAGGATCAAAAATGTATTAGCAGTAGTCAGTAGAGGACAAGAGGAGGGGGCTTTGGAAGTTACTGTTAATAGGTACTCAGATTTTATTTTGTGGGCATGATGAAAATATGTTAGAACAGAGAGTGATGTTGAGTACACAGTATTCTTCGTCTGCTAGGAAACACTATGTTCCACAGTTACAGAGGTGAATTTTATGCTATGTGAATTATATTTTAACAAAAATAGAAAATATCACAGTAAATCCTTAATTATTTCATTGGGAAAAGAAAAGATTGTGGGATCCTACAGATTCCCTTCTCATGAGAGGGAATACTGGAATTTGGGGAATTTTATAACTTAAAAAATACTTATTTTGTGTTTATGTTGTGTGTATGTGGGAACACATGTACAAGGATGTCAGAAGATAACTTTGTGGAACTGGTTCTTTCTTTCTACCTTTATGTGGGTTTGGGGGGTTGAACTCAAATTTGCAGGACAGGCACTTCACCCGCTGAGCCATCTCACCGCCTGTTATTGATATATTTGTGTTTCAAATATAGTAATGTGTAGTTTATTCAAAAAAAACTTTCAACTACCTGAATGGCAGAGATGATAATAATTAGAAACAGAAGCAACTGAGGTTTGGGACCAAAGATGGTGTTAAAGCAGATGGCAAATAGGAGAAGAGATTTCTGCACTGCAGTCTTGGGAAGGATAAAGAAACTACATTCCAACCTACTGGGAGGAAGCAAGCTGAAACGGAAGTTTTAAAAAGGCTAATAGAACTAAATTGGTGCATTCTGTATACTCTGGCATGAAATTATCACAGGCCATTTAATCCTGAGTCTAAATTGGAAAGGGTGTTGGGAAATCCCAGTGAGAACCCAGGGAGAGATTTTCCTTAGCCAGGCCAAATTAAATAATCAGTGGTCTCCAGAGAAAAAGTTAAGATGCCTACGTGTAAAGGAAGGGGCTTCCATTGGTTCATTTGTATTAGAAGTCCAGGTATTCTGGAGCACTTTCAAGAGGTTCCCAGAAAAGTGTCAGTTGATAGACTCCCTAATTCCATTTGGGAAATGATATCCCAAGGTAACAGTGTCTGTGTAAGCCAGTTTTCCCCCTAGGGAAGGGGAGAGATGTTTTTGTATGCTTGTTTAAGGTTAACAACATCACAATTTATATTGATGGGAAATACACCTTGGCAACCATCCGAATTCCCCACAAATGGGAGTAGCTAAGCAAACTGTCAACATATTAAATAGCAATACATAGCAATTCCATTATATGTGAAGCTCTAAGCCATGAAGCAAATTGACAAAGCACAAATGACATGTCAATGATTATAACATTTAAAAAATTCTCAAATACTGAGTGTAGTGTTTTAAGTAAAATAAAATGGGATAATTTGGAAATAAAGAAGAACCAAACATTGAGATTCCCTGTCAGTTATTTTCATAGCCACTGAATAACCTGTTATTGACATATATGTGTGTGTATATATATATATTAATATTATTATAATTTGCTCAGGAACACTCAATTTACAAAGGACAGCAATAAGATTCAAATTCCCACCCCTTGACTCATAAGTTGATTGATCCAAAATTCATTGAAATAGAATTTGATAGTATTTCTATTTATTTTCTTGAGTTTTATTGACATCTCTGAATATGATGACTTACCCCTATGGAATGGTTTTATTTTGGTCTGCTTATCTCCCTCAGGTTAAATTCATTTTTTTTTCTATTTCTTCATGACAACAGGTCCCATAGGTACTTACAATTTGCTATCATTTCAGAGACCATCTGACCCAATTTCATCTAAATTTAACCCTCTGCCCCATGTCCTCATTCAATTGTTCTGTTTCTTCTTTCCCTTTGCTCTGATAGCTACCAGACTTCAGATCAAGGGATTTGCAGTCCCAGGGAGAAGACAGACGGAGGCAGCTTGGCCCATACTTCTGTCTTCTGTCTTCAGGCCCCTATAATGTAAGCTCGGGGAAAGAGAAATTGAGAGCAATAAGTAACGACCTTGTGTAACTAGCCTCTTCTTGGCGGTCTTATTTTAGCTCTTTCAGCAAATGGTGCTGTTACATGAAAGTTGATTCGTTCATGGGATGCATGAGATCTACTTCAGCTTCAATCCGTCTTTCTCCTGATTTCTTACTCTCCCAGGAAGTCCACAGAGCAGATATTTTGCATTGCAGCTGTTATTAAAATGTCTCTTTGGGAGAGGCAGACCAACTTAACCTGCCTCTCTCTCCCTGCCTTGCAAGCCAAAAAAGTCTCCCCAGGCCTCGCAACAAACACACAAATTTCTCCACTCACAGTTAAACAGATTCTAGCTAGTTTACTTGGGCTTATTAACAGAGCAATGGGTAAAGGGTTACTTACAGAACAGGGCGCACATCCTCCCCTCCGCAAGTTACAGTAGTAAATCCACGTGGCTGGGATCTTGCGACTTCCCACTGAACAGATCCAAATGGCCCATGGGGGAGGGGAGAAAAGGGCCCGCCTCCTGGCGCCCCCAGTTTAAATATTTTTAGCCCCTCCTCTTCTCACATCCAAGGCCAATAGACAGAGTGGGTGAGGCACAGGACTTTCCAGGTCCTCTTCTTTCCGCAAGGTGGTCCTGGGTGATACCACTCTGAGAGGGGTGTTTGTCCACCTTTTCCCTCGGAGAATCAATCCACTCTACACCAGCACTCAGGTGGTGTACCAGAAGGTTCGCTTAGTTCAGACTGCCACACATGGTGTTCTCATAGACTTTGCCCTTCTTGTATACCTATTTTATATGTATTTTGTATAACTGTTCAAATAAGCTGAGCAAAAACCCCATAAAGTCTGCTAAAAAGTACAAGAACAGAGATAAGAAAATATTTTCTCTTTCCTTTAGTATTAATCTAATTTTAAAGTTTATTGTCCTGAAGGCAGACTCACTTTTCTTTGCATGGATGAAAGATGTATCTCTTCTCGCCATAGCAGATGGTGATGTGAACACTAATTCTCTTAGTTTAATAACTCATGTCTGTGAGGGTCTCCACTTCTCCCCTTTACCTCCTCCCTCCATGGTCTTTAATTCATAGACTTGGTATAGATATAGTGTTTGTGGCTAAAAGTTCTGATATTGTGGAACAATTTATTTTCTTCTTCCATACAAATAACACTAATTCCTAAAGAGATTTCTGCCCCCCACACCAGATTTGAATCTCACTTTTGAGCAAAGAGTACTTGAGTTTTATGTTTTAGTTTTTTTATCCTAGTACAGAGTGGCAAAGCTCCCTCAGCCCAAAGTTACCTGTGTTACATTATCAGAGTACAAAGGAAAGTTGGTGAAAATATAGTTATGAGATATATTAATTATTAAGATGGTTCCTTGCCACTCCATTCTTAAAACATGTTAAGAAAAAAAGTACCTCATAGTAAATCATAGGAATTAACTCATTTTAAAGAGTATCTTTGGAGTAGGGGGAGGGGAGGATCAAGGAAAAACATTCTATACATTAAAGAGTTCTACAAATAAATACAGGTATATGTATGCTCACGTGTATGTATCTATGTTATTCAAATTAGCAGCAAGAGCTGTGTGGTTAGAGATGGCTGGTGTCAGTGTGATCTGTTGTCTTATTGGGAAGTTTCAAGCATAATTTGTTCACTATCTCTGTTTATATTTCTAAGGATTATTTAGAATTTTTGCACTTTGGGATAAACTACATTTCTAAGCTGACTTAATTCATGACATCACATGGGGGATGGGATCAAAATACCATCAATTTATATGCATAAAAGTCACAAAAATCCTAGACTGGAGAGATGGTTCTGTGGTTAAGAACATTGACTGTTCTTGCAGCACCTTCATGGCAGCAACAATCATACATAACTCCAGTTCTAGGGGATCTGACAGCCTCTTCTGTCCTTCCTGGACATTGCACAACATGGGTGTACTTACACACATGCAGGTGTACCACTCATACAGATAAAATAAAGGTAAATCAAAAAATATTTTAAAAGTCACAAAAATTCAATACAAATTTTTCTTTTTATTTGTTCTTGGAAATTTCATATATGTATTTTGATCTTATGCCCCCTCCCCACCTCCACCTCCCCACATGGTCCCTCCATCCCATCTCTCTCCTAACTTCGTATCCTTTTATATGTACTTAAATACTTGTTTGTTTCTTTTTTGTTCGAACCCTCTGAATCTAATTACTATCAACATATGTTCCTCGATATGGAATCTCCCACTGAGCCTACCAGTGGCCGCACACTTAAAGAAAAGTGACTCTCCGTTCTCCCAGCAGTTGTCAACTGCCAAAAGCTTCTCAACTAAGAATGGGGCCTCCAGAGCGCCTCCCCACTCTGTTCTGGAATTTTTAACTGGCTTGGTCTTGTGCAGGTAACTCAGCTGCTGGGAGTTCCCATGTCCAACAGCCACGTTGTGTCCAGAAGACAGCATTTCACAGCACCCACCCCAATCCTCCAGTTCTAACTTCTTTCTCTCCCCTCTTCCACCATGGTCTATGAGCCTTCGCCTTGGGAGGGGTGGAGTTTGGTACAGATGTCCCGTCTATGGCAGAATATTCACAGTTTTCTATTCTCTATACTTTGAACAGTAATATGTCTGTACATTAAGATCAGACAGATATAATTATTTGGGTTTTTATATTTTGTTTATTTGTTTTGCATCTCTCATAGTTTCTAACTGAGTATCTTATACTTACCCTTACAGTTAGTGATTGCTTCATAAAATCTGAATATGATTGTGCATGTTCTGATGTGCTCTTTCTAAACAGCTCTCTCTCCAAGCTTCTATGTTCATTTGTTACATGAACCTGATAGACCAATGCTTGGTTTTTAAGTTACTTGTTGCTCTGACATTCTAAACAGTTTGTAAGGAAACAGAATGCATGCAGGTCAAAGCTACCTGTAGTGTTGAGAAGTAATGTCAGTGGCCTCTCTAGTGGTTATATGTGTTATGAGAAACACTACTTGTGCAAAGAGCAGAGACTGAATCTCTTCCCAGTGAGCACTGTTGGGTTCTATCTCTCTGCAATGAGGTGGCTATTGTCTTATTTTCTTTGTTGAAGGGAACAAGATGTCCCTTCTAATTAGGAATAGATATAGATGAAAGTGTTTGCATTTTCTTCACTCCTTACAAGTTTCTACAGGAGCCAATCTTCAAACCAATCAAGAAAGCAAGATATGGTACAGTTAATAAATATTCATAAAGGTAGGATGTAAAAATAGACATGTGAACACTAATACACAAACACCCATAAACTGCAGCAAAAGCATTGGAGAACTCAACTAATTAATATCTTCTTTAGCTTCTCTGTTTTATTGGTTGGCTTTGAAATATGCGTAGTCTGGACTTAATTACTTAAATTTCCTGATTTAGTTTTCAAAAATACTCAACACTACTAATCCAAAAGATTGTTTACTTTCATGTGGACTTCACTATCAGAGACCTCTGAGCTAGAATCACAACACACCATCTACAGGTATATGGACCTTGAGAAAATTCCTGAACCTTTAAGCTCAATTTGTGTATCTGTAGTAGGGATAACATAGAATTATTGTCAAATACAGTCTGAAAATTGTGAAGACCAGCATGGAAAGTTCCTAGATTAAATGACTCAGTAAATAGAAGTGTCTTCCTATGTCATTTTAACACCTAGAGGAATAGAGACTGCCTTGCCCTGGATTCTAAAACTGTTTCTTCATTCTTCTGAATGATCATACAATTCAAAGTCAAACTGAAGGATCAGAAGCACAGTCCAGGAATGCAGCCTTTCAAGATGTTATGCATCATAGTCAAGATTCACTGTACTTGAAGACAGGGTCAATGGACTGCCTATATTATGGAACCTTAAATACCTAGAAAAAGGTCTGGCATGAAGAATGTGCTCAGTGAAAGTCTGTTAAATGAATTTTAAGTAAATCTCCTCTATCAGCCAGGAGTAATGACATTGATTGTGGTGTTATTCAAAGTGACCATTCAGAGATGGATTATTGAGCTAATTACAGCTGATCCAATTAGAGAAAAGCAAGAGTTTTTAAAGCACTGTAAATTAAAATTGTCTTGAGAGTAGTATATAACTTAGTGCAGAGTGAAATACTCGGAGCCTAAGTCGTGCCTCAAAGTCTTGTCTTAGATACACAGAACAGACCTATCATTGCTATTGCATCACTACCCCCTGTATTTGCTTAGAATCAAGATGGCCATGATATGTTTGCTGTTTTGAAGCACAAAAGGTTACATGTTAGATGCAGGGTGGTTGGCCTGAAATAGTATTCTTCTGTCTTCCAATCATTCTTCCCACATTGCCTGGTGTAGAGCTTTGCATAATGAATAGTAACTTGTAGCAATACAAAAGTATTTGTACACTGATGTTCACTCTGGCAGCATAATGATTTAAGAGCTTCCAAAATACCTGGAAACACTTTAGATACAGATGCTCAAACTCCCACCCAGCAGCTGGCTTTTTCTTCTACAGCAATTTAAAGTAGTTCATACAAGGTCTTGACCTTGTTAGAGAGTAAAAGAAAAATTACAGATAAATATCAAATATTGAAAAAAATTAGACAAGGAAAGCAAATAAAAAGCAATAGTTTTTTTTTACATTTATTGATTTATGTACTTACGTGTGTTGGGGAGTGTACAGTGTGTTTGTCACGGTATGTGTGTGGATGTCAGAGGAGTAGTGAGTTCCTTCCTTCTGCTGTGTGGGTTCTAGAGATCATACTAAGTTATCAGTCTTGGTAGCAAGTGCCTTTACCTGCTAACCCATCTTGCTGGCCTATGAAAATTAATGTTTATCAGTATTCTAGCCAAGACATTTAATCTATAACAGAACCCCTAAAGATTTGACAGGAAAATCTTTGGTGATTAAATTTAAAGCCTAAAATATAAGTAGAAAGAACTAAATATATTGCAGAGAATGAATGCCTTACATGTAAAAATTGTCTTGGGGCTGGAGAAATACCTCAGCAGCTAAGAGCACTGGCTATCTGGATTCAACCCGGGTTCAATTCCTAACACCCACATGGTGGCTAGCAAACTTCTGTAATGTCAGTTCCAGGGAATTTGACACCATCTTCTGACCTTCTCAGACAGTGCACGGCACAAGTGCACTTACATAATGCAGGCAGTACACTTATACACATAAAAATAAAAGTAACAAATAAAATATTTTCTAATGAGGCATCTTATAAATAATCAGTGGAAAATATAATTTAATTTGTATGAGGAAAATCCAACAGACAAATGAAAAATACATAAATATAAAAATACAAATTAAAATATTTTATTTTCTTCTATCAACTAAACAAAATTTAACTGTTTAAAATGCATTAATATCCTACAAAAGAGGAAAATGATGCTTATGGAACAGTAAATTTATGCATGTGCTATAAGCAGAAATTACGGTAATCTACCAAGAGACATAACAATGACTAGATCCTTACTGTAATAATTGTGCTTCTGAAAATGATCAAAACTTTAAAAGAAGGAAGGGAAAAGTAGCAGCAAAAAGCAGAAATGAAATTCACAGATTTATGAGAAGCCTTAGGTATTTCAGACAGTATTCAATATCCTTAGTCATCAGGGAAATACATATTTAAACTGTTTTAAAATTCCATTTCATTCCAGTCAAAATGGCCACAATTGGGAATACAAAAGCCAACAAATGTTAGTGTAAATTTGGGGAAAGTGGACCCTTATATAGTGTTGGTGGGAGTATAAACTACTGTAGCTACTTTGGAAGCATTTTTGGAGGTTTCTGAAAAATCAGAAATGGAGCCACTATATTATACTTGAACATATACTCACAAACTCTATATCCTAACAGAGAGATATGTGTACACTTGTGTTTAGTGGTGCTCTGTTCACAGTAAGTTGGACATAGAATTAACCTAGATGTTCATCAATTGATGCATGGATGGTGAAAACACAGTACATATACACAATGGAATTTTATTCAGTGATTAAAAATGAAATTATGAAAATGGTAAGTAAATGTATGAAACCAGAAAAACTGTATTGGGTTAATCCACTCCCAGAAAGACAAAACCCACATATTCTCCCTCATATGTGAATCTTAGTTTCAAATCTTTAGTTGTAGTGTTAAACTTGCAGTTCTTTGTGGAATCCTGGAAATTGGAAAGGGGCCATTCAGAGGAAGGGGCACCCTGAGGGAGGGGGTAACACAGCAGGGGCAGAATGAAGAAGGAGAGAGACGGTACTTGGGGTGAATAAGTTTAAGCAGTGAGGTGACTATGGCTGCAAGGTGACCTTGGAGAAAGGTCAATACAAAAAAAAGGGTATACAAAAAAATAACATGAAAACCTACCATCTTGAAACTCAATTAAAAATCTACTGTATAAGAAGATGAGAACATAGCCTGCATGTCTGGGTCATGTTGCTCTTAGATGCCTTGGGTTACAAAACAAAAATTCTAATACCAGGTATGGAATACCTTCAGATAAGTTATTGGTCAGGAAGAGCCTGGAGGAGCCCAAAACAGCGCATGCTCTTTCTATTCCCCTTGACTTCACCAGCGCTAGTCAAGATCTTGCTGTTCAAGATCTCATACATCTTGGCTGTAAGATAATAGATAAAACAAATTGGAAGTGAGCTAGAAACTTACTGCCTGATGGCTAGCTTTCACAGTTCCAGAAGGTACTTCACAGGCTGCTGGGAGAGGAAAGGTATCAACCCTATTGTTATGGCCTATCTTGCTTGTCAACTTGACAGGATCTGGGATCAACTGAAACAAGAGAGAATTTCTGGATTAAATTCTTTGAAACTAGTAGACCCACCCTAAATGTGGACATGACCTTCTGATAGCAGCCCATATAGAAAATTATGGCAGAAGAGAGCTTTTCCTTTTGACAGGCTTGCCTTCTCTCTCACTGGAGGGTTCATCTTGTCACTATGGCATTCCTTCACTGATTGTAGAATCAGTTTCTTTAGATTGCAATTTAGACTGAAGACTAGAAGACCTCTAGGAATCCTCCTGGCCTTAGCAACACATTGAGATAGCTGAGACATCTGACCTCATGGACTGAGCATCTACCAGATTCTCAGCCCTGTCTGTATGGTGCAGCCATGTTCAACTACTCAGACCCTATTTATAATACCAAATGGCCAGACAGATGTGACGACTTGTGCAATAGTCGCACAGTTGTTATAACAAACCACTCTGATTTGATTTGAGCCCTGCATCACAAGAGGAAATGAATGCCTAGTACTGTAAACTTACTTCAAGACATACGGTAGAGAAGTCATAGACCTTTGTAGGAAACTCACTGTTGTTTAGTTAAATTGGTATAACATCAAGCTGCCTTCTAAATGTCTATGTTTGTAACAGTAGAAAAATGCTAGTCTTAGCCTTAATGAGAGAAACCTCATTTTGCAGTGAATGATAATGGATGCAGAGATAGGGCTGCTCCAGGTGCTGAGCATAGGTGACAGTTAAGTGTTCAGTCCTAAACAAGATATTCATACTACTCCCTCTAAAGCTTAGGGAACATCTGGCAAAGGTAGTGAAAAGAATGTAAGAGTCAGAAGATAGGGAGAAAGTCTCTGAAATGAAATGCCATCTTCCGGGCATGACACAGCTATTATAACTTTGAACTCAGAGTAGCTGTAGTTAGATGCCCCTGGCCTCCACCAAACTGGACTTGTTAGCATTCCATTATGGATTAGAGAGGGGCTTCTGGGGCCCTAAGTCTCCTTGAGAAACTATTGGCTACTGAAAACTTCTGGGTGAAGGGAGTCATCTTCAATGGTGTATCTACTGGTGAGCTAACTCAGTTCCATGGATGGTTTAAAACTCATTGTCACACAGATAACCTTGGTTAAGCTCGGTCACAAAACAAAACAAAAATACATGAATATAGGAAAGGGATTTGTAGACAGAAAGGAAAGCTGACAGAGGCAGTGATGAGAATAATCAGAATGCATTTTAAAAATACTTTATTATTTTTATTTTATGTGTGAGTGTATTGCTTGCATCTAAAAAGGTACCCATGTCGTGCAATGCCCCTGGAGGTCAGAAGAGGGTGTTGAATCCCCTGGAACTAGTGTTATGGACAATTGTTAGTTACCATGTGGGTGCTGAGAATTGAACCTGGAAGTCCTCTGCAAGAGCAGTCAGTACTCTTAACCGCTGAGCCATCTCTCCAGCCCAGAATGCATTTTATATATATATATCAAAGAACAAGTTTAATTGATAAAAACTTGGAGAAGGGCTAAAATTCTAAAATGAGTGTTTGACTTCACTACAGCCTTTACACTTTAGACACCCTGTGCACTTTGCAATGTCCATAGTGTCTCAGTTTGCCACCCAGTGCTAATGAAAACTTTCTGAAACACCTCTACTCAGATTTGAGACTATTGCAGTATTTTCACTATACAATAATTTTTGTTCTTATAGAAGCTTAAGTAATTAATTGTTGAAAACAAAAGCTTTCCTTATTTCCCTACCATTCATTCTCAATATAATTATCAAATTATTTCAAATTATTCATAGTATATCTTTGGACAATGGTATTCTATAATTTCTTGCTTTAAAAATTTCTGTTTGAATCTGAATTGATTTTCATTTAAAAGTTATTAATGCAGTTTTGGATTGATGTTTGAACACAATTTCCAGCAACTTCTGACACATCCTGAAATGTACTTGTGCCATTTTGTATGAAATATTTATGTACGGTAGCGTTCTCCACAATGATGATTATAAAATTGAAATATCTATCAACTCTGAAAAACATTGAAGATGCTCTATGTCCAGAAGTATCAAATATTCAACCAAAATATAGTTCATTATGTGAAATTAAACAAGCATATCTCTCTCATTAATATACAAATTTGCTTTTGTATTTAGTAAATAGTAAAACTACACATATAGCAAAATATGTCATTCGTGAATTTATATTAGCAAATATTTGATTTGTATTCTTACTTTATGTATCTACATACCTCAATAAAATTTTCCCATGTGAAAAGGGGCTATGAATGGAAAAAGTTTAAGGAGCTCTATTATAGGAAATAAAATGAAAAATAATAAACAGAATGAATAAGGCAATGATTAAATTTAACCTTCTCTCCTAAAACTACAAATAAAAAGTTATTTTAACATAAAAGTATACAGAACTATCAGAGTTCATGGGTTGTTCTCAGTTGAATAGTTTTGATTGAAGCAGATCTTTTTGTAATATCTTGTTTGGTGTATAGTGCTTCTAGCAACCTTGTCAATTGAGGAAAATAGTAGCTTTCTTCAATGACTGCCCTCCAGTGTTGCTATGACAGTGCTCAGCACAGAAATCCATCCTTAAGCTTTCAATGACTGGAGGAGTGGCTGATTGAGTGCATATTGTATGCACAGAGAACCAAGGATCCTTAGAGGAACTTCTAGCTTATTTCATGAGAAATAAAAAAAATAAAAGTTTTAGTATCATTGGCTAGGGGAAAAGAGCAGAACACATAACTTATTTGTAAGTTCTCTGCAAACATTTTTTGAGATTTCAAGCAATGGAAAACACTAGCAATCAGAATTTGATAAAAAATACAGTTTTTGATAAAAAGTACATTGTATGTAAGCAAATATAAACCAAATTAAAAGATAAACAACAAACAAGAAAATATTACAGAGAACGAATGAATGTGAGAGCCAGACTTTGCCATTCCTAATCTTATTGTAGCTCACTTGCCTTTGGGTACCATTCCTCTGGCAGGAATTGATAGGATCCAGGTTTGCTTTACCTTCTTAGAGAAGGGTTGGAAGCAGAACCTTCTGCCTCCTAGCTAAGACCCCACATGTACCTGCCTAGATGATGGGTGAGTATGGCCATGTTTCCTAAAGCCAAATATTTGTATGATTCTGGGTAGAAAGTTCATTTGGTAGATATATATATATATATATATATATATATATATATATATCTTTATGCTTTGAATGTTCTAAAATAAAAAGCTAAAACAGAGGGAAAAGATGAGTGGTTTTTGTTCTTTTTTGTGTATTTTTCATTGTTTTTGTGTATTGAATGCATAATGTCTTATTCATCTTTACACCCCTTCCCCATTGGTGCCCTCCCCTAGCCCCCTACTGAATTTAATGCATTCTGTCATTTATGTTAAAGCCTATTGAGTCAAGTTAGTGCTTCCAGATGTCCCTCAGTGCAAGTTCATCCACTGGGGGCTAGCCAGCCTATCTAGAGTTACTACCTTAAAGAAGATCAGCTCTTCCCCACCCAGCAGTAATCAGTTTCCAATAGCTCTTTGACTAAGATTGGGGCCTGCTGCCCATTGCCACAATTCTATGCTGGGTTTCTGTCTGCTTGAGTTTGCATGGGTCTGTGCATATTGTCATCACTACTGTAAGTTCGTATGAGCAAGGTCCCAGGAGCTTGTAAGACTCTATTTCCATATAGTCATCACCTCCTCCCCTGGCTCTTACAATCCCTCTCCCCATCTTCCACAATGGTCCCTGAGCCCTGGATGGGTGAAATCTAATATAGGAGTCCAGTCCAAGGGCCAACACTCTGCAGACTCTTATTTTCTACACCTTCACCAATTGCAGCCTTCTGTGTTTAGTGCCCTCTGTTGCATGAGGCAGCTTTGCTGGTGAGAGTTGAGAGATACATTAATTTCTCCACCCCTTGCTCCACTATATTCTGTGAGCCTTGGGTGTAGAGGTTCCACTTTAGATGTGCTTCTTAGGGTTGGGCATTTTGCAGGCACTTAATTTCTGTGTATGCCCAGTTGTGGAACTCTGTATTAGTCTCTGTCTATTATAAAAGAAGCATCTCTGATGGGTGGTGACTGGATTGCTTGTCTGTCAATATAAGGATCCATACTTAGATAGTTAGAAATTACATTCGTCTAAGATGTAACAGCCTTGGGGTTTTCACTAAGATCTATGACTTCTCCAGCCATGTGTAAGAAAAACAGTAGAAGACAAGTGTAATCAAGGAGGCAACAGGTAAAATGGGGTCATTTGGATGGGAGGGGAGAGAGAGGCAAAAGGGAAGTAGTATCTGCAGAGAGGGGACCACAGGAGACAGGTATTATCGGGGTGAAATGGGGAAAATGAGGATACTTTTACTGGGGAGGCAGGAGGGATGGTCAGACAGGGATAAATAATGACTAGCGGATATATATTTTCTTAATAAAATATTGTCATATATTCTCCTTAAAACTGAAATTCAGTTTATGTAGCACCTAGAAAATACCAGCCTTTCAGAGTTTCCTTTACAACAAATCCTTAAGGTGAATTAGATATCCCAGGAAAAATATAGCAAAAGAGACCATGTGATAATATTTAGTTTAAAAGCCTCATTTTGCTAATTGGAAAACTGAAGTTTAGACAAAAATGATTCACCCAAACACAAGACACAAAGACATAGCTATGTCTAACTGAGCCTAAAGGAATAAACTCTGGACTATATCAAAGTTCTTTAATTTAAAACAGTAGTACTAACTAGAGTTCTATTGCCCCACACAGGTTAGTTTCTTTGGCTGTAAATATCAGAATCAGGAGCTCTGTATGTTTCATAAATCAGACTTCAGAAGAAGGACTAAAAAAATTTGATTTTATGTCAATCAAAAATGAAGAAAGAATAGACAAAATGAATAATTATGGGACCAAAGAGGACTAACTCAGTATTAAAGCACTTACCTAGATGCAGAATCCCTGGGTTCAGTTACCAGGACTTCAAGACAAGCCAACGAACGACTCACTGATCATGTATTTACTTATTGGATTTGTACTTTTTAAGCATTGCATGCATGAGAGGTACCTCAGACACTATAAGATTCATGTGAGTGTAGGCTGACATTTCTTAAGTGCTTTGTTTTCCACTAATATATTCAAACAGTATTCCCCATAATACAGCATGTAGAGTCCTAGTAAGATAATTTCTGGCTGTAGTTTAAATTTTTTATAGTAATGAACTTATTTTATTATATATGAAATTATGGCTAGCACATTAAACCTTATTTCATGGACTATGTAGTTTAGGATATAAAGAAATATTTTAAGTAATTTAAATAACAGGTAGCATTGTAGACAGGACAAACACTGCAAAGTGATAGAAGAATAACTGCAGCTTGTGAAACACTTATTTAAGAAGCTTTCTGCACTGCGTGAATAATAATTAGCAGCAGGTTGGGGCACTTCTGGAAATATTTGTTTATAGGCTTGGAGTTTACTTGTACAGCAGCACGAGACAACACATTCATTAAACAGGCCTTGGAAGCATTTAATGGCCTTTTAATGGCCAGAACAAATAACCTTTGACTTAGCCCTGAACTATGACAGAGGTAAAGAAAGACAAAATGTATCATATTTGGTTGATGAGACTTGTCCCAGCAACAGAGCTAAAGTCTTTCAAAATTTACTTATTACAATTGATATATTTTTTTAAATGTTTATGTTTTAGAAATTGTAAATGTGTGAATAGAATACACAATGAAATCATAGTGTCACCAGATATTTTTCTTATTTCTTTTCTTTATTATCATTTCATAATTATCTTATTCATCATCCCAGAACTCCTAGAAAGGTGTGCAGATGCTGATTCTCAGTAAAGAGCTAGAGGGACATAGAAGGCAACATCAAAACATCTTGGGTGCATAGAGAGCTTTATCAATATGCTGTCACAAAAACTGGATTGAAGGGAAAACCAAAGTAATATATAAAGAAACAACCAAGCATCCTGAAACTGCTTTTTTGCAGACATAAAGGGAGACTGTGGGGAGGTCTATTGGGCTGCACTGTGGCCTTAGGCACAAGGAAATCATAATGACTGTTGTACAGTGACTTGGAGGATTCTAAGTGCTATTGTCCTTAAGGTAACAGAGTAAACACCAAGTATGCTCTTAAACACTGATGGATTTTGATGGCTAGTGCTGTCAACTTGACAGAATCTAAACTCACCTCAGAAGCTACAAGACAACCTGTGAGGGACCATCTAGATTAAGGTTAGCCGTTGAGGGTGGCTGTGAAGGATTATCTTGCTTCCATTAATTAATGTGGGATGATTCCCTCAGGAGGGGATCCTGAATTGTCTAGAATAGAGTCAAGTATTACCAGGCATGCATTCTTCTTTCTCTGCTCCTGATTGTGAATTTGATGGGACCAGTTGGTTCAAGTTCCTGAAAACTTGACTTCTCAGCCAGGATGGATTGTACCTGGAACTAAGAACCAGAATAAACCCCTTTCTTCCTGACTTGCTTTTGTTGGAGTATTTTATCACAGCCACAGAAAGACAAGGTAGAAGGGAGTTCTGATTAAAATGATGATTGAAAGGTAGTTTTTTAGTTCTAAATTTTCGTCCATATGTATAGATAGTGAATGGGCTTTATAACATTCTAATGTAATTAATATTTCACTATAATGCAATTACCTTTAGAAATACTTATAATCTTCCTGTCTTTATGACCCATTCCACAGAGTTTTACTCTGGCTTTTGTCAGGAGATTGTTTCAGCTCATGCTCACTACAGACAGGCATGCTGGAAAGTAGTTTGACATCTTCTTGGGAAGATTCATATACTGTTGCATTTAATTGACTTATCTCTGGATTGTGTTGTCTTTAATTGGTAGAAATATGAAATTGAAAGTAAGCAGCCCAATTTACCTTATGAAGTAAAAATTTCCATTTCTCTAACTTCTTTGTAATCATTTCTTTTGTTTATGAATAGTTTAATAAAATTCAGGACTGCTTACTTTTATTAACCTTTACTACTGATTTTCTTTGGAGAATAATTTCATACCTTAAGAAACAAAATCACTCTCAAATTAAAGATTAAGTGTTTTAATAGGGAAGATTTTGATCTTAGGTCTACCTCAGCTATATTTTATTTTTCTTGGAGAGTCAAACTATTCCCAATATTTTTGAATTCAGAGCCATAGAGTTTAAAGTCCACAGTTATAATTTCCTCTCACATACGACCCATCACTACTGTTATCAATCAGCTGGCTGCATTCCTTTGGCTGTGTTCACATAGGAATTGTGGGTAAGGAAGCATAAGGCCTTCCAATGTTGGCAGTTCCGGGCCTTTGCTTCTCTAAGGCATAAGGGCTGGTCTAGCAGGCCCAGAGTCTCAGAGTTCCATTCTCTGAGACCTAGGAGACTGTTTTTTTTCTGGTTTTAGCAGCTGAAGACTTATGGTTCTAGGCACTTACGTTGAAAGCTTATGATTTGGAGCTTTGACCCGTATCAGCTCAGTCTCTGGCATGTGTCATCTATTGTAGCCTCAGCTTCCAGCAGCAGTGTCAGCAGCAAACAGCACCAGGCAGTGTGAGAGCTGTCATATAAGACTCGAAGTTGAACCCTTGGCAGCACAGAAGAGTGTCTCCCAACAGGCACAAAAAATGAGGTCAACAGACTGTTTATATAGCCAGAAAGTGGGTGTGTTAAGACCTCCTACCAACCACAAGAGACCTTCATGCAGATGAAAGACTGTTTCCACCAGTCATAGTACAGTTCCCCAGAAGCATCAAGTTATTATGTTTGGACCAATTATAGACCTTCTGTTGGGGCATGAGGGGAAGAGTTCCACCACTTTGGTCTGAGTGAAAGTGGTTTCAGGATCACCGGGAGTTCACCTAGGCTTGACTTGCTTAGACAGCTGCCTTATAAGGCTGACAGAGGCTGTCGGGAGTGGTCATAACAAAAACTTATCATCACCCATGGTGGCAGTAGCCCCTCTGCAGCTGTTAAGTGTCTTCAGAGTGATTGTGCTGTCCAAAGTAACCAGTTGTCATGAGGACAATGTGGCTGGGTGGTTGGCTGATAGTTTCTCACTCAAGGTAGCCTGAGCACTAGGGAAGAGCTTGATGGCAATTAGAAAATCAAATTGCCCTGGCACCCAACATCTTAAGTGCTTTTAAGGAAAAATAAATATCAAAAGTGGTGCTTCCAATAAAAGCTTATCAACAACAGTCATTTTTAAGTATTTCATAATTCTCAAATAATGTTTAAAACCACCCCAGTGGCCCAGGGAGAGATAGGCCCTTCTTGTCTGTCTCTCAACTAGTTCTCCATACTAGTTCAACTAAGTTCCCACTTTTATTCATTAAGATCTATCATGGAGGGGTTGGGTTATATCTCACTGATAGAGTGTTTGTTTCATATACTCCAGATGCAGGTTAAGTATTCAGATAACGAATCACATTATGAACAAAATGACTTGCTAGATTTTTTTGTGAGAGTTAACTTTAGAGAATACCAACTAAAAGCTAGAAGATATAGTCTCTGGAAGAGAGTATATTTTTCAGAGAAAAATATTTATTCATTGATTAACACATAAGCTAAATAAACCCTGTGTGTCTATGTCATGCCTGTCCTAATTTCAATTTTTCTTTTTTGCTTTCACAAAGCCATAGTTTTTCTTTTCCAATGGACAAAACCATGGACATAAACCTCAGAAAGGTCGAAAGTGAATATTATTGACTCAATTATAGGGTCTGTAGTCCTATATGTTGTGAAAGGGGTTGAATGAGTTATAACATTACCAGAAAGAAGAAATTTTCTTCTAGCTGGGTAAAGATGAATAAACACCAATGAATGTGGTTGTTTTTAAGTTAAATTTTGAAGGATGAATAATGAGTACATTAAAAACAAAAACTGAGCTGAGTGACCAGGATTTGGAGAATGGGAAAAATAAGACAGGACTGTAGGCAATATGTGCCAAAATAGGAAAACATTGGCTCATTTATAGAAGGCCTCACTATCATTCTCAAGCACTTGACCTTTATGCCAAGGTATTAAATGACAATACCAGTGTTTCTGTCCCCAGAGACTTTAGACAAGGCTTTTTGCTGCCCTTCTCTCAGTTTCCTTCCTTCTTTTCTCTTTCTCCTGCAATATGTTCATTCACCCACATTAAAACGCAGTGGATACATGTGAGCTGCTGTCCTTTGGACTCCATGAGACAGGAGGAAACATAGGCCTGGTTACTGTTTAGAGCACTGGACTCGGCAAAGTCTGCTGCAGTGGTTGTATGATTAAAGTGTTAACTACTGCAGTTTCTACCATCCTACTCTTTGCTGTCAATGGCAATTAATGCGGATTACATATATTAAAAGAAAAATTTCTTTCATTTCAAACCCTGGAGCATCTTCAGAGAGGATTAGGTAGGAAAATGAATGGCCTCATTTGCATAAATTAGGGAAATCTGAATAATATTTTGTATTTGTAAAAGCTTGCTCAGACTTTTCTTAATTCATTGGTGCCATATGGTTCATCAGCTAAGTGCAACCAGAAAGAAGAAATTCCATATGATACAGTAATCCCAGGAGCCACAGCTCCTATTGTCATGTTTCACACACTTTGATGCAAAACAGAAAACAAGTAAATTAAAGCAACTATTTTTTTTATTTTCCAGCTATGTGGTGGGCTGGTAGACACAGCATAATAAATCTCTGGAGTTCCAGGTGTATACACGAAGCAGACACTGCTCCTGTGAGGGAGATACACAGAGGACAGAATGAGCAGACAAGGTCACCTACACACTTAGAGACTGAACAGCACACAAAGGGACTCTCCTCAAGGCATCTTTTTCCCTTAGAAGGTTTAAGTACATCATTTGGCTGGAAGGTGAGACCAGAACAATGAACTTCACACACACACTATCTTCTCTCACATAATCATTTTATGGCACTAAAGCAGAACACTGACTTACAAGTAAATCCATCCGTTTGATTATTTTTATCCTTTCTAGGGCACACACCTAAACTGCCTTTCACAGTTTTAACCAATCGTAGATGACAGTGATGGAGTCCATTTCACAATTTCTTATACACTGAATGCCCTGTCAGCATTAACTATATGTTTATACAGGAATCCAAGTAATTCTAAGTTTTCTATTAATAAAGCAGCTGCTGGGTTAGGGAGATGTCTACTTCTACTACATATGTGTGAGGACCTGAGTTTCGATCCCCATCACTCATGTAAAAGTCAAGTGTGGTGGCACATGTCTGGAATGCAAGCACTAAGGCTGGGGGTGGGTGGCTAGTGAGTAGTGGGAGACAAGAGGCGCCCATATTCCCAGAGCTCACTGGCTAGAGAGTCAAGTCAGTGAGAAGTAGGTTCAATGAGAGACCCTGCCTCAAAAAATAAGATGGAGAGTGATAGAAGTTACTCAGTGTCTTCATCTGACCTACACACACACACACACACACACACACATGCGTGTGTGTACACACACACATTTTTGCCTACATGCACTCACATTCACATGCATACACCTATAATGTATACACACACACACACACACACACACACACACACAAATAAAAAATAAAAGCAGTGTTTTAAAAAAATGTAGCTTCCTAAGGTGGATAATGATGTTTAGAGCCATACTGGAAATATAAGTCAAGCCTTTCTAGATTCTTTTTCTTTTACAAGACTCACTCTGTGGCCTTTTGAAGTTGCAGAGGACTGATATCATCATGAAATGTAGAGGGAATTAGCAGGGGACAAGCTTTTGGAATCACACAGGCTGGCAGGAGCTGTAATGTGGACATAGAAGCCTCCGAAGTTGAATGAAATCTGAAATTAGGAATGAAGACCCGGTAGGTTAAATGAAAAGGGACATAGATCATTTCTACACTATGTCCAGGCTGTCCTCAGCTTTAGCTGTTAGCGTGCTAGGTCACACTGACAGATCTGTGCTAGTCTTAGACGAGAGAAGATATTGTTTCTGAATAGAAGCAAATGAAAGGAGAAAAAAAGCCTAAAAGATGGAGATGAGTATCTCAGGTAGTCTTAATTTGGTTTGACCAATCTGAGTTTAACACCAATCAATGCTGACAGTGCTGAAGAGCATTTCTGGCCTCTCTTTGTAGAAGCTCACAACAGGATGATAAGGTTCAGCAAAAATAAAGTATAAGTGTAGTATGTATTATGATCATATACAGGTATATACATATATGAGGATGATGAATCTGATATTTCACATTTAATTGAGTTCAATTAGTTAGCAAATCTAATTAGTTCCATTTGCTGAGACAATCTATTCAGATGGATGATATTCCTTGGGGAAGTGTTCATGTGCTGTGTTTTGCTAAGTGCTAGCAACATTCCCACATGGCTTCTTCTTGTCCTTGATTCTCTCTCAAACTTTTCTCTTTGCCCTTTCCATGGCAAATATCCATTTGGATCCTCATTTCCTCTGTGCATGTTCCCTCCACTCTGTTACCTTTAATCTTGCTTCTTTCAGTGGTCAGATTTCTCACTGGCCCACTTCAGAATAGCAGTGCATTTCCCTAAGAAAAAGAGATGTTAGGGAATGAGTGTGGCCTACTTCTAGCTTCCCCTGACATTCCAATCCATTATGTCTCTAGTCCCATGGTAAAAGTCTTGGTCTCCAGAGACCCATTGCTCCTGGCTCCCCTGTAGTCATCCTCTCACAGTCCCAGGCAGTTGTTGATCTTCTATTGAGTAACTCCAACTCACCAGATATTTTGAAAATTCACTCGTAGCCTTTTTCTCCCTGAAAAGGAGCATGTATGCCAATGTCTCAACTGAAATCTTTGCCTTTGTCAATATTTTGACCTTATTCCACTTTAGTCACCTATTCCCATGGTTCTACCATGGACCTTTATATCTATTCAAACTATTCCAACTTTTTAGGCCACCATGCCCACAGCTTACTACTGACCATATAGACTACATTAGACTTACCATCCTGGATAGCTGTTTCTGGCTCTCTTCCCCTTTTTTCCCATAATTAACAAAGAGAATCAAAGTTCCTTCCTCCTACAACTAGACTCCATTTCTGAGTTAATCATAACAAGGTCAAATTCACCAAATTTTGCCTAGTGATCATATTAATTTGATTCATACATTTCACTTACCAAGTCATTGCTTCTTAGTATCAAAAATCTTGAATTGACTTTTAGAAGTCCTATGCCTCTGTGACTGTCAGAACACATTATGGCCAAGTAGTAGTATTTAGGTGATATGTGTCATAAAAAGCTACAAGTCTATTAAAACCCGATTTTTAAAAATTATACAGAGAAAACACTAAATGTTACTGAATTTAAACATGCTTACTATTTACATAGATTTCACTGGAATAATCTTAATAAATTTCAGAAATCTTACAATGGAAATTACCATACTAGCTAAAGAGTCATGGTCACTCATGGTAGGAAAATCAGTGAAAGGATTTAGCTTCAGATAATGATGCAATAAGACATCAAACTCAAATCTCCAGAAAATGGTTTAAAGATAGAGCACCAAGGTAATTTTTTTATATGTTTCTTTTCAGTGCAGGCTTTGGTCTGACCTCATTAAAATGTCTCAGAATTGTTTATTCAACATACCATTTAATCAAAACCTTCTGTGAGATTCTTCCCAAGATTCATTTGTGATCCATATGCGCAAACATTCTGGGGAATATAATCAGGAGAAATGTAGAGAATTATAGCAGCTTTCCTTTCTCTTTGAATAGTTAATATTTTATTAATCCATCTCTATTCCTTAAAATTAGTTTATCTCTGAGTCATGTATTACTTTGCTTCAGATAAAGAGCACTGTAGATGTCTGAAAACCAAAACGATTACAAGATTAGAAGGAGATTCAGAGTTATGAGTCTTAATATTTCTCCTTACTTCTTACATGCAAACCGCCAATCTAAGAAAAAGCAAACAAATCTATCATTTCCAAAACAGTTTGCTTTGTTATGTTATAAGAAAATAGCTAACAGATTTGAATTTTGTAAAAAGTGTTTGATATGATTTTATTTACTATAGATTCCATATATAGTGAAAAGGAACAAGTAAGGTCATCAGAATAAGATGCTTTACAGATAAAGCAGCCCAAACAAAGAGGTTCAAACAATGATTACTTTGTGATGTTTTTGTGGGGCCTTCATTTCTCTCTCTGATTCATTCCCTAGGTAATAATTGCTCCAATGTTAGTAAAAATATAGCGGGGATTGCTGTGACCATACTTTAAGATCTATCCCTAGTATGCCAAGAACCACAAACCAAATTAGTATTAAGTTGATATTTATTGTTTTTCTTTCATTTCAAGAATTATTGGAGAAGAAAGAATGTAGAAAAGTTCAAGACCTGATTTTGACCTGAATCTTTTAGTTACACGTGTGGAAAGAAAGGAGATGTGCCCTCTCCTTTCGCATCTGCTTTTCTACAACCAGGAGAGGGAATCTCATCCCACCCCTATAATCCAGGTGAACTGCTATGACTTTTGAAACAGTGAATCACAGTGACGGTGACTCTATGTGACTGACTTCTGAGGCAAATTTTCTTTTAAAAACTCATGCTACTTCTGTTATTCTCATGGCACATTTTCTCTTGAAGCATTCAGCTATTGTGTTAGTGACTCAAGACTCATGAGGTTGCCACACAAGGAGACCACACAGGTCTGAAATTGAGTCCCCAACTGTTCCACCTTCCTGCTCTTCCAAGGTTTCTTTATAGTAACTGCCATATCAAACTCCAATGAGAAACACCCAAAGGCCTGATCCTACAGACTGTGGGATATAACAAAATCACTGTTATACTTGTAAGCAGATAGAGATTTTTTACACAATGATATTAATATATCCAGAAATTATTTCCCATAGACTTTCCTGCTAACAGTATATTTTAGTTATTACTGGTCACAAGTGAGATATAAAGTTGTATGCATGCACACACACACACATATGCATATATATATTTTCATACATTTCTCAGAAAATTGGCAAAAGACATTAAGCACAAAGGTGGTTCATGTGCTTGCATGTTGTTATTAATCTGGTGAGGCATGGTCAGTATTTAATCTGTAACTCCAGTTCTTGTTGAATCTCTTTCCTCAACTTTTTCCAGCCATTGGCTTATGGTGCCTGAAAGCCCATGGCAAAAGGTACGGAGTTCTCTAGCACACAGGCCATGTAAGAATGATGTGTATTGTTTCTCCTCAAAGGTTCTGCTCCTGTTTAGCTTCTGGATTCCCACTGCACTGTTGGCTTCCACTCAGTCTTGGATATTGTGTACTCACCTGTTTTCTTCCCTGATTCCTGGACTAACTGACCTCAGTTCTAGATGACTCCTCCACAAGCTCTCACTAGTTCAAGACATAATCTCTGTAACATCTTAATCTATATAACTCATGGTTCTTCTGTATTTGTGTGAAATATTGACTGATACTCATTTGGGCAATTGTGTATCTATTGTGCTGGGCTTAGAAGTTGAGCAGTTTTTATTTAATCTTGTTTAGATTGACTACATTTCCCTCTAAAGGCCGCTTATCTTAGGAATCTCAGTATCCTTCAACTTCTCAACACTGTAAGTACCTGCAATAAGGATTAGGAAGCTAGAGGTGAGACTGGAACTTTGAAATGCTCACATAGAGACATGTGTGAATTCTTTAAAAGTACCTAGTGCAAGACTTCAATTTGAATGAGTCAGGTTCTTGACAAGAACATACAATTTCATGAGTAAGAAGCAAAAGATTCTTAAGTTCAGCTGAGTTTATTCAGGAAATCTTGTCATTAATATATTCATCTTTCCATTCAAATCTTTACTTAGAATTTGTTGTGTGGCTGATGCCAGCAAAGACATATGCTGAGTTTAAAAGTATTAGAATATACATAGGAGACTGGACTCTGCATCCCTCTACCAGGGGCCCAGATATTTCCAGACTATCTGAGAGTGACTGAATCCAGTCTCCTTCTTGTGGTGAGCCTCCTAGTTGTGATATGCCTATTTTCCTACTTTGGAACCATCAGAAGCTCCTCCCACTGCTACAGGGCTAGACTCCACAGCACTCTACCAGGAGTCCAGATATTTTAATATTGTCTTAGAGTGCCTGAATCTGGCCTCTGCATGGTGATGAGCTTCCTAAATTGAGCTATGCCTATCCTTCTATCTTAGGACTATATGAAGCCCCTCCCACTGTTTCAGAGCTAGATTTTTCTGCCCTTTATTAGCAGTCCAGATATTTCCAGCCTTCCTGAGAGCACCTAAATCTGGCCTCCTCCTAGAAAGCTTCCAAAATTGTGCTGTCCCTGTGGTTAGTAGGGCCTATAACTAAAAAGGAAGCCTGACAATATCTGATTGGTGCCCAAACTGGACATCTGCAGAAACTCCAGATAAACTGAACTAGAACCATATGGTCCTCTGATATAAAATCAAAGGAGAAAATCACTAGACAAACCAGCTTTTCATACTTAATAAGAAAACAACCAAGGCACATCAAGAATAGAAATAAAATCAGTCTTCAATGCAATGAAGGAAGTTTGAGATTCATACCAGAATCACAAACAACAAAATAAATTCATGTACCAAAATTGCAATTAAAAATAATAATATGAAAAATCTAAATAATATGTCCCCAACAAGTAGCAACAGTCCTATAGAAGAATTCTACAATGGGAACCACTGGAGATAACTCAGGACACAAAATTTAAAAGAACAATCAGAAAAATGGATCAAAGAATTCAACAAATTTAAACAACACACACAAAAACAAATCAAAGAACAAAAAGAAGATCATAATAAACTTCCGAATGAATTCATGAAAGAGTTACAAATATTAAAGAAAACTCAGGCTGAAATGAAGAAGGAAATGAAAATCTCAAAAAGCCTATTATAAAAGACAGATATAAAAGTGGAAGCACACACTTAAACCAAGAATGCCAACAGAAAATAAAATGTTGGGAACCAAAACACTTCTTTCAATAATCACTTTAAATATAATTGGACTGAACTACCAAGCCAAAAGACACAGGCTAGTTGAATGGATTAAGAAAATAAATCCATCTTTTTGTTGTTTGCAATAAATTCATCTCACCTACAAGGACAGGTAATACCTTAAAGTGAAAGGATGGAAAAAGTGTTGCAAGCAAATGGCACCAAGAAACAAGCAGGAATTGCAATTCTAATATCTGACAAAATAGATTCAAAAGTAATACTAATCAGAAGAGCTAAAGAGGGTCCCTTCATTCTGATCAAAGTAACAGTTAACCAGGAAACTACTACAATCATGAACATATATGCACCAAACTCTGATGCACCCAATTACATAAAAACTACAGTACATTAAAACACAGATTAGTCCAAATCACTAGTAGTAGCAGACTGCAAAATCCCACTGTCTCCATTAAACAGGTCACCTAGATAGAGAATAAACAGAGACATCTGAATTAAACAATACCATACACGAAATGGATGTAACAGATACCTACTTAATATTCCCCCAAAGCACCAAGCAATACATTATATTCAGCACCCACTGAACTTTCTCCAAAATTGAACACATATTGGGACACAAAACAAACTTCAAGAAATACAGAAACATTGAAATAATTCTGTCCATCCTATCACACTAAAATGCACTAAGTTTAAAATCAACACTGAAAGAAGCTCTAGTAACTACACAAACTCTTGGAGATTAAACAACACACCCTGGAATGATGAATAGGTCAAAAGAGAAATTAAAAGGAAATAAAAGTATTTATTAATTAAATAATGGAATTAAATGAAAAGAACAATACAACCCAACAAGACCCCTGGGACACTTTGAAAGCAATCCTAAGAGGAAAGTCTATAGCTGTAATTGCTTATATTAAAACCAGAAAGAGCACAAATAAATGATTTAACACTGCAACTCAAGAATCTTGTAAAACAATAACAAATGAAACCCAAATTCAGCAGAAAATAAGAAATAACAAGATTAGAGCAGAAATTCATTAAATAGAAATAAAGAAAACAATTCACAGACTCAATTAATTCAAAAGCTGATTCTTTGAAAAGATAAGCAAGATAGACCCAGTTAACCAAAAGAAAGAAAGAGCAACTCCAATTCAACAAAATCAGAGATGAAAAGGGAAACACCACAACAGACAACAAATTATAGATCCAGAAAATTATAAGGGAATACTTTTAAAACTTATATGCTATTAAATTTGAAAACCTTAAAGAAATGAATGCATATCTATAATATGGGTATCACCAAAACTAAACCAAGATGAGATCAACAGCTCAGAGACCCATAACATACAAAGAAATTGAAATAGTAATAAAAAAGCTCCTAACTAAAAACAGCACTGGCCCAGATGGATTCACAGCAGAATTCTACCAAACATTCAAGGAAGATCTATGTCCAATACTACTTAAATTATTCAAAAAGATGGAAACAAAGGGAGAACTCCCAAATTCCTTCTATGAAGCCAGCATCACTTTAATCAAAGCCAGGTAGGGATACAACAACAACAACAACAACAAAATACTATAGACACATATCCTTAATGAACATAGATGCAAAATTTCTCAACAAAATAATTGCAAACCACATACAAACATACATCAAAAAGATCATTCACCATGGTCAAGTCAGCTGTATTCTAGAGATGCAGGGTGGTTCAATATATGTAAGTCAGTAAACATCATAAAGTATATAAAGGGAATCAAAGACAAAAATGACATGGCTATCTCACTAGTTGCAGAACAGTTCTTTGACAAAATTCAACATGCATTTATGTTGAATAAAAGTCCTAGAGTGCATTGAACTAGAGGGAGCATACCTCAACATAAGTAAAAATACACACACACACACACACACAAAATCAAAGTCAAAATCTTTTTAAATGGAAAAAACCTGGAAATATTCCTATTAAAATCAAGCACTAGACATTGCTGTCCACTATCTTCACTCATTTTTAATATAGTGCTTGAAAAATCTTTTCAGGGCAATAAGACATGAGAAGAAAATTAAATGAACACTAATTGGAAGAGATTAAATTGTCCCTTTTTACAAATGAGATATCATACCTAAGAGATGCTAAAACTCTCTTGGAAATGAATAACAATTTAAGTAAAATGGCAGGTTAGGAAATTAATCTACAAAAATCAGTAGCCTTTATCAAGAAATTAGGAGAAAGAGTATATGGAAATCCTTCCACTCTCAACAGCCTCAAAAAAAAACTAGAATAAACCTGACCAAAGACATTAAAAGTTCTATAACGAAAATTATAAATCTTTAAAGAGATTGAGAAGGACACCAGAAGATGGAAGAGAACCTCCCATGCTCAAGGACTAGAAGAATTAATATTCTAAAAATGACCATTCTACCAAAAGCAACACATAGAGTCTATGCAATCCCAATCAAAATCCCCATGACATTCATCACAGAATTAGAAAAAAATATCCTAAAATTCATATGGAAGCACAAAAGACCCCAGATATACAAAGCAACCCTGAGCAGAAAGAGCAATGCAGGGGGGACTATGATACTACATTTCCAACTACATTACAGGGTTATAGTCATAAAAAAAGCATGGTACTTACACAAAAATAGACCCATAGATCAATGGAACATAACTGAAGACACAAACATCAGTACATGCAATTTCAGCCACCTGATATATGACAAAGGGGCCAAGAACACTCACTGGAGAAAAGACAGCATCTTCAGCAAATGACGCTGGAAAAACTGGATCTCTACCTGTAGAGAATGAAACTAGAACCTTAACTTTCACTTTGCACAAACGTCAACTCCAAGTTGATCAAAGACCTCAATGTAAAATCTGAAACTCTGAAACTGTTAGAAGAAAACATTGGCACTATCATTTGAAGATATAGGTATAGAAAAGATCTTTATAAAACAAATATCATTTGCTTGGGAATTAAAGTCTACAATCAACAAGTGGGACCTGATTAAACTAAAAACCTTCTCTACAGCAAAATAAACAACCAAGGAAGAGAAATCCCACAGAATGGGAGAAAATCTTTACTGGTGACACATCTGACAGAGATTTAACATCCAGAATTTATAATGAACTCAGAAAAACAAAGAATCAAGCAAACAAATGACCCAATTAAAAGATACCAAATGCTGGAGAGGATGTGGAGAAAATGGAATGCTCATTTGTTGCTGGTAAGATTGTAAACTTGTGCAACCCCTATGAAAAGCAATGTGGGGAACTCTTAGAAAACTAGAAAGGAATGTACCATTAGACTTGGTTATATTACTCCTTGGTATATACCCAAAGGACTGACTCCTCCTATTGCAGAGCTACTTGTACATTCATGTTTGTGGCTGCTCTTTTCACAATAGCTAGGAGATGGAAGCAACCTAAGTGTCCCCCAACTTATGAATGGATAATGAAAATGTGGAACATTTACTCAATGGAGTTCTACTCTGAGGTAAAGAAAGACAAAGTCATGACATTTGCAAGTAAATTGAATGAAACTAGGAACTGTTATGCTAGATAAAAATAACACAGAATCAGAAAAACAAATGATGGGTGTGTTCCCTCATTTCTGGATCCTAGAACCAAACACTTCTATGTGAGTATGTATACTGTTGTAAATGCAGGAACCAGGCAAATGAAAAGGAGCCAGGGAGGTAAAGGGAAATAAGGAACCTAAGAGAGAAGAATAGTAAGAAGCAGGTATTACTAAGGGAGAAACAGATAAAAAGGGGATATTTAAATGGGTGAGAGGAGGGAGGGTTATACAAGGAACTATGGGGATAACGGGAAAGAAGGAGCTCAAGAGAGGTGAGGTCATTGAAGACTGGTATTATCAAGGGAGAAATGGGGAAAATGAGGCAACTTTCAATGGGAATGGCATGGAAGGAGGATTAGACAGGGAGAGAGAGAGAGAGAAAGAGAGAGAGAGAGAAGACAAAAAATGACTAGCTGGTATAAAATACTAGAGGGAATCATATTAGTCAATATGCCTTTGACTTGTTGGTCTGATGGTCCAAGGGACTCCTCAAATTTCACAGTCTATCACCACAGTCCTTGATTGCCTACAGAATTTCAAGGTAACACCCTATTGCTGAAAACAGGACATACTTTGGACACAAGCTAGAACTGACCTGGAAGCCACTCTCTCGGAAGGCTAGCTCTCATAGCTCTGGAAAGCACTGTACAAGCAACCAAAGGAGAACATCAATCGATGGCCCAATATCAGTTTCATGACAAAATAACCACATCAACGACAAGCTCAGCATAGGACACTGGCGCAAGACTGGCACTTTTATCTTAGAGGCAATCAATGGCTACCTAATTTCACTTTAAATCCACCTACTGGGAGGAAACTAAGGTGTAATACTGTAATCACAGCTAAATGCACATGACTGAAGAAGTCATTAATCTTAGAGAATTCCTCCAAGATTGTCACATCCCTAGACTAATACAAATTCTTTCTAAGTGAAAAATGTGTATCTTTATATTTACAGTCAATTATCCTAGTCAGCACTCATCAAAGATGCTTTTGTACCAAGTGGCGACTACTACAGAGGACCACAAGTGATCACACACAGATAATGTCTGTGAATTGCCCAAGCCTAAGCAGCACATCTACACTGCAATCTCTATACCTAAGGCTCATGCAACATAGAACAAGGGTTAATAAGGACACTAATGACTCTCTCAACTCTAATTAGTGAAGCTCCCTCAAGCAGCAGAGGGCCAGGAACACAAAAAGTCACAAATGGGCAAAGTGTAAGATTAAGAGTCTACAGAGTGTGGGTCCCTGAACATGGCTCCTATATTAAGCCTCACTCACCCAGGGCTCAGAGACCATTATTAAAGAGGGGGCAGAAACATTATAAGAGCCAGGAAGCAGGTGTGTGACCATATGGAAATAGACTCCTACAAGCTCCTGTGAACCTGCTCATATGAACCTACGGCAATAGTGTTGAATAGTGTTGGCATGCTCAAGACCCATGCAAACTCAATCAGACAGAAACCCAGCATGGAACTATGGAAATGGGCAGCAGACCCCAAACTTTGATGAAGAAATATTCATAGCTGATTATTTTGGAGTTATGAAGAGCTGATGTTAAAGTGAAGGACTCTGGATAGGCTGACTAGACCTCACTGGATGAACTTTCATTGAGGAATATCCAGGTACACTAGTTTGACACAATAGGCCCTAAGACAAATGACAAAATGTATGTTTTCCAGTGGGGAGGGAGGCAGTGATAGAATGCCAGTGAGGAAGGGGGTAGAAATGTGATTCAGACCGAGATGTCACACAAAATTCAATTGGAAAAAGAAAATACATAGGAGATAAGTATTATAGAAACTACTTTATAAAATCAATTGACTTTATAAGTTTGTAAACATTACTGGTTCAGATCAGGTGTGGTGGTCCACACCTTTAATCTCAGCACTTGGGAGGCACAGGCAGGAGAATCTCTGTGAGTTCAAGTTCAGCCTAGTCTATATAGAAAGTTCCAGGCCAGCTAGGACTACAGGTAGATCCTGTCTCAAAAAGACTAGTTCAATTATTATTAATGACAGGAATAGAAATAACCGTCAACTGTATAAACATACTTTGTGCTTAATTAGGAGGAAAGCAGAAGAATAGACAAATAGCACATATGCTAATCACATATTCTTCATGAACTATGGAATCTCTAGAACACTGACTATTTTCTGAACCAGGAAATGCAATACAAGATGTGTGACTTTGGTAAGAAGATTCTTGTTTTATGCAGAAGTGATAGTCTCCTTAGAGGATTGTTTCCAGAGGCATGACAATCTCTACAATTATGTACATATTCAGGATGACAAGAAAGCCTACTAAGTAGGATCACAAGTCACTATCCTATTTAAACTTTATCTTTCCATTTAAGAAATAAGTCAAGGTATAAGACAAATGGGAGCAAATCATCAGTTCATTTCCAAAATTGGCAAAGATGGGAGATACAGCTCAATATGAGAGTTAAATCAGTTGACCTATAGAGCCAACTCTCATAGTGAAAGACTTAACCAAAACCAATGTAAGCCAGAGAGATCTGGACATGAGAGATCTAGACCTGAGCCTAACACTGGGAAGCTCTGTATTTGCCATAACCAATTTGTATATAAGAAGCAAGAAGAGCTGATAAAGTAATTACGGCAGTTTAGAGAATGCACTCAGGTTGGTTGAGTAGACTCAGAGAAGAAATGGAAAGAGACCAAGGCACTGTAGGAACTGAGCTGCATTCACAAGGAGGAGTCAAGAGGAATGGGAGATAACCCCACCTGATTAGCATGAATAAATAGAAGATTGTTGCTTATTAGAGAAGGAAATTTAAAACATATTTTCCATAATCCTTTTCCACAGAGACCTCTTTTACTCTGAACATTTTGCAGTGCAGCTACCATTGTAAGAACTAGTAGCAGCAGAGGCAGCTGTCCCAACTCTTTGCTGAAACTGGTGTCTTCTTTTGGCACATGTCTTCCCTTATTGCAGAGAGACCTCAAACTTAGAGTAAGAAATGACTCACAAAAATGCTACTCTAATTCCTTACCCTCTATCTGCACATCAGTCTGAAAAGCATACACTTTGTATTGTGTTCCCTCTAAAATGATCCTTATTAAGTCCCATCGACTCTTAAACTGCTGAGCTTCACATTTTCTTCTTCCTCGTCTTACCTGTGCCCTCTACATCACTTTCCCTTCTTCCTGTTACTGCTTTCCATGGGCTTTTTCCTCCATACTTCTCTCCAGTTTTAACTTCTGATTCCCTGATTGTTTCCTTTTTCTAGAATCACTGATTTCAGATTGACAGAAAGGAGAGCTTCTGCTCATGGACCAAATAAAGGCCCTGTGTTTTGCATAGTGCCCAATACCCTCTGGATGTAAGACCACTTCAAAAATCATTCTTCCTTCCTGTGTCATATTCACACAGAGAATTATCTTATTTTTTCTTATGTTTACTCTTTCATATGCTAAGGGAAATTGACTCTTTCTAATTTAAAAAATAGATTGTGATTTGTTTAGTCCAACTTTTCCTTTTATTTTAATTGATTTAAGCAATGAGTCATAATTTAATTATGGGCAATGGTGCCTCCTGAGTGCTGTGATTAAAGTCATGGGCCACCATACCTAGCACTTTGTTCCTTGTTGATCTTTATAAAATGAGCATACATATTTATGTGTGTGTGTAAATGTGGCAAGAGTGTGCCATGGCCAGAGTATGGTCTCTGGTATTAGCCCTTGCCTTCCATCATATTTATTTATTTATTTATTTATTTATTTATTTATTTATTTATTTATTTATTTTGGGGGGTTTGAGGCAGACAGTGTATACATTAGTATAAATGCTCCTGTTTCTAGGATTGGGAGATCATCATAAAAATTTTGAGACATAAAAAATTTCAACTCTTAGGGAAGAAACAATCATTTTAGTATTGCTGTTACCTGAGGTAGAGGAAGCCACATTGGCATCACGAAGAGACACTATAGTTACCAGGTCAATACCTATAAAGTGGTAAACAGTTAGAAAACTTGTTAACAACTGGGCTAGCCTAATGTTTTAGGAAAACAAATTGACTTGCCGTGGATATTCCACCGTGACTCTGAGCAAAGACTAGAAAGACTAGTTCTATGAATATTGTGACAGTCCTAGTAAAATAACTTGGACTAGCCTATTGGAAAAGGGGCAGAGCCAAGAGTGAAAACGTTCTTCAGAGCTGTGCTTGGGACAGTCTCAGTCTTCTCATCAAGAGGACTTTCAGTGCTGGTAGATAGGCAATTCAAGAAATGTTTCAAAGAAACAGGCCAGCATTTCTAATAACTATTTTATGACTACAGAATACTTAGAAGTTGAAGTTTTCCTTCTTCCCAGTGGTATGATTCTAGATATTACCTGACAATCTAAAAATAGACTATTAGCATAGGTGCTTTAAATCAGTGTTCCCTAATTCATGATTCAATGAAGGTTAATTCTTTGAGTTGTTAAAAGTTCTTATGAAAATCAAATTTAAGGAAGGAACTATTCTATTTGAAATGTTAAATGCTTTCTACTAAAGTACATATTGCAGAACTTTTCAGAACCTTTGATAGTCTGTTATAAAGTATGAATCTCTAACATAGGGATACAGTAGTCACTACTCACAAAATTGTTAATTTATGATAAATCAATGACTATGTTTTCCCCCCAGAGCATCTATTGGTATCTTTTTTTGAAACATACCAGGGAAATGCTGTTTTAAGCAACAATTTCATGTTGGACTTCATATTTTCCCCTCTGGTACATCCCAACCCAGCTATTCAGTTCCCTTAATGTAAAGAGTGCCTTAGAGATGGGATTGCCAATTCCCTGGAGATCAGTGAGGCTTTGTACAGTGGTATTGACATCCCCATTCAGAACACTGGGGCAGGAGGCGATGAGGCATACTAGCCAGTGAATGGAGTTGTTCCCAAGAGATAGGAAAGATAGAAGGAAATCTATGAGCTTACTTCATATCAGGTAATGGGGCAAATATTCAGCTTGCCCTGTTGGGCATTGCAAGCTCATGCTTGCAGCTGAATTCTCCACATAAAAGGCACTTTGTTGTAGGCACCCAAGAAAGGCGTTTTCAGGTGAGAAAATGGAGTTGTTTCCTCCCCAGGGAGACGGATTTTTTTTTCTAGATTAACTTTCTCAGACTTGCTTTATTCCATATTTTAGGTTCCAAGGCAGTAGTAGAGTCAGCATTCAGTAGTAATATGTTTTGCTCATAGCAGAGGACTCCCATGCATATGCATCAGAAAGTATGGCTTAGGAGCTTGGAATACATAGTTACCTAGGTTCTAATCTCTGACTCTATGGAGATGATAATCAGGGTGGGATACAAGTCCAATAAGTGGTAAAATAAATATGAAATTCAATGAAAACTGGATAAATAGTATGCAGATTTTCTGAAACATTGAGCTTTGTTTTTGTGTTGTTTTTTTCAGTTCTGGGGTAGAAACCAGGTCCTCTGACATACAATGTCGATCTATACTGTAGCCCAACATTGACATATTTTTATATATGGCATAACAATGATGTATTCCAAAAAGGATATAGTGACCTGGAAAGAGTGAATGGAGATGGATTGGGGGCCTCAAGGTATATTTTGGAAGAACACAGGCAACAATGTACAATGGTTAATTTTATGTGTCAAATTGTGTGGGTCACAAGGACCCCAAATTAAGCACTATTTCTGGGTGTGTCTGAGAGGATATTTCTGGAAGAGATTAGTATTTGTATCAGTGGAGTTGTTAAGGAAGGTACTTTCCCCTGTGTGGGAGGCTTCCTCCTGCTCCCTTAGACTCTGAATGAAGCAAAAAGCATAGGCAGGAGGAATTCACATCTTTGCTGCTACTTACTTAATGGGGTTATCTCTCTGTTTCCTCTCACCCTCATCTTGGGCGTCCTCCCTGGTTCTCAGGCCTGAATTATGTGACTAACTTACCTAAGTCTACAGCTTGAAGATGGCAAGATCATAGGCCTTCCCTGTTTTCATGATTGCACGAACTAGTTGTTCATAATAAATCTCTCTCCTTCTCTGAAATATTCTATGAAAGAGAGATTTCTTTAATTCATTGCTCGTTACAATGGTCAGTTTGGCAGCAGCATCAGGCTGTATGTTGGCACCAAAACTGGACATACAGTCTTCACCTTCGGTAGCCTTAGGGCAATTTAGTAATGAATGAATTTGTCAGGTGTTCACTACTAACGTATCATGAATGACAAAAATAAATGAACAAATGGTATGTACATGGGAGGGATAATGAGTTGAGCCAGTACCTATAAATAGATGAATTCTGTCTGAAACTTGGAGAATTATCTATTAACATCTGCTTTCAGATGTTAAACATAACACAATCTACCCTTAAACTGTACAGCTCAGACAACTTCTAGGCAAACAATTACCTTCCTCTTAGCCTTATATGAATGACTTCTGCACAACACTGGAGAAACTATAAACCATGTCTGAAGCTCCCTGGTTCCTATTTGTCAAAGCAAAGTATTTTAACCCATAGACTCTTTATACATAAAAATTTCCTTCGTGGATTATGGACTTCTGAACAAAGACATTGCACATCATATTTCTTATACTCATAGCCCACATACCTGCACAGTCTCATAGTGCTCTTCTCAAGGACCATCTTCCTAGACCATATTTCTCAATGAAAACATGATTCTTACTGTACCTGTAAAGGTGGGATACATTACTGCCTTGGAAACTTGGCTTAGTACATTTCAGTCCTAGAGCCTTTCTAATTCTTATCCACCTGTCCCAGTTATAGTCTCTCTCAGGGACCATCCGGGTTTCCCTATCTTACATGAAAATGACACTGAATGCCTCACTCTTCTACCACCTCAGAACTCCCCGTGTGTATAGAACGTACTGTCTATATCACTCAGTAGAATTTTAAACTAGGTCACTGTGCTGGTTAGTTTTAACTCTCCGCATAGAATCACCTGAGAAGAGAGTCTTAATGAGGAATTATTTGGAATAGGTGGTCCTGGGGGCGTGTCTGTGGAGAACTATCTTGATTTTTAATTGCTATAGGAAGGCCTTGCTCATTGTGGGCAGCAATATTCCCTAGGTAGTGGGTCTTGAACATAAGAGAGGGGAAAGCTACCTATGAGCAAGCAAACAAACAAGGATTCATGAACTTATCCTCTCTCTGCTCTTGATGGTGGATGTGGTGATTTAACTTTCTGCCTTGACTTCCCCATCTGGAACTGTAGGTTGCAAAAGAAAAGCAACAACCACATCAAACCAAACAAGACAAGACAAACCCTCTTTCTCCCCTAAGTTGCTTTTTGTCACGGTATTTTATCATAGCAACAGAAATAAAGCTAGAACAGCTGCATGAAAATCATGCTTCTATTTGTATACAAATCCTCTTTAAATCTGTATCTGAAACTTCAGTGGTGCCTACTTCACCTGGGCCAGATCAGGGAAGGAGAAGCAGCTTGCAGTGAGAACTTGAGCTGGAAATAAGATAAATGAGATTGTCTAGGCTTGGGGACTGACCTTTCAATGCAAGTGTTCGTCAGGCTAATATGTACAAAGGGTAAATGGCAGAAGGAGGACTTGCTCAGGGTTGAATACACCCCTAGCATTTGGGAATTCTGTTAGTCTCTCTGAACTTTTGTTCTCATCTGCAAAGTAAGGTAAGCAATTAAAAAATAAATAAAAATAAAGCCTCAGTAAAATCCTGCTTCTTGCAGGGTAACTGTGAAAATTAAATCGATCAACTTACACAAAACACTTAACCCAGTGACTGATACATAATAAGGGACTCAATAAATGATGGGTATTATTAGTACAGTTGGCAAATGAGAGGTTACAATGAAGTGCTCCTGGATCATAGAAATAAATTACTGTCTGTGAGAGAAACTAGGAAAAAAATCAACACATAAAAAATGAGATTAACCATCTGTAGAATTAAGCTCTCCTATGATGGTCGCCTTTGTGAGACCCTTAAGTCTTAGGAAACACCCCAGTCCAATCAACCTGACTGAAGTATCACATTACAAAGGCCCAGCTGGAACATGATTGATGAAATAGAAGTCTGGAGCCCAATCAATTATATTAGCATAACAGAAGAAAGGGTGTCTAGGGAGAATTAATGGACTCTAGAAAAAGGAAGGGTCCAAGATGGAGATTTTGCTATTTTTCATTCATTGTTGTGGGTGGGGAAAGAAATGAAGATGGACAGAGGCTAGAAATGAAGAGAGACTGGAAATAAAGACAGGAAGGCAGCAAGTCATAAAAGGTAAAGGAGAGGTAAAGGTAGATGGAGAAACAGAGGAAGCACGAGTGTTGGGGATTTGGTTACTGAGCAAGGCAAGCAACTCCTGATACCTTAAAGGGATGGCAGGTGTCTGACCTGCTCTGCCTGTGTGATAACCTGGCCCCAGGAAGCTACTGTAGATATGAATCTTCCTTTTCCCCACCCTAGACCAGAACCAGGTTTTTGGGTTTTGTTTCCTCGTTCCTGAACTTCCACAACCTTCCCGCCTTTACCCCAACACCCCACCTTTCCCGCCTTCTGTAACGGTCAGGAGGCCTCCCTATATAAGCCCTGCATTGGCTCTAATAACCGAACTAACTACCCACCGACGTAGTCTCCCGGGAGGGAACTCCTTCCGCCTCACTCTGAGCCACCAGAGGTCCCGTTCGATCGTCCTCCATGGCTGGCTGGAGCACAACAGCTGTGCTGGAGATGGAGACGCACACACGAGAAAGAGGGAAACAGAAAGAGAAGCTCTGACTCCAGATCCAGAAGCAGGTGGGGAGGGACTGCCAAGTATTAGGAGAACAGAGCTGGAACTATCTAAATGAGTCTCCGGAAGATAGCCATGCATCATTCCCACTTCCTCCAAGCAATTTCTGATGGCCATCTTAACTTTGAAGTTTAAGGGCCATTTCAGATGACTGCTTTTAGAGCCTGTGGCACTCAGCAGCCAGACTCATAACATCTCCACTGCAGGAGAGAAACACCCCAGGAAGGCTTGATTTCCTCAATGCTGGCTCTGGAATTAAGCAGGCTAAGTTTACAGGAGTTCACCACTGGGCAATGTGATCAGATTTTGTTGTGAGTGCCCTATGCTAGAAATATAGCACATTTGTCTTTCTGAAGTGTAAAAATATTGAATTACAGTAAATTCACCAACTATGCTGGATTTTGTTGACTGCAGTCTCTCAGATAGTCCCACTTTCCTTTGATGGTTGTTGGCAAACATAGGTTCATTTGCTTCTAATTACTAATATTAACTCTCAAATTAGAAGTTACACATCACAATAGTTATGTCTATCTATTTATATATATGAAGGTTATAGAATGACTGCAAAAGGGTTAAATAGGCTGCCTCAGGGTTCAAAGAGTTTAAATACGTGCCAAACTTGATAATACAGAGCTGGTCACCTCAGGTGGTTGAACAAGACAAAAAGAAGCAGTTGGAGAACTGTTGGGGGAACTGAGTGGAACTGCAGGGTCTCAGGGTCAATTCCAAGCTGACAAGGTATCTAGGTAGTAGACAATGGAGGTAAGGCACCGTACTGGGTCCAGACAGAGAAGTGGATGAATGAATAGACAGCAATTTGAGTAGACTAGTTCAAGAAGGAGGACCTGGGTCAATATGGAGGCCCACTGTCAAGTTGGATGTCTTGAGTTTAATTCCTGGAAACTACATGGTAGGAAGAGAGAACCAACTCCTGAAAACCGTCCTCTGACCTCCACATATGCACATGAGTGTGCATGCACATCCTACACATAAGCAAAATACATAAAAATCTAGCAATTAAATAAGGGAGGATCGTGCATAGCTTTATGGGTATGTGGGTATTTTCTCTCTATTGTCCCTTGACATAGACCCTGGGCAGTCAAATGGCAGGTTGATGGGATCATTTCCATCACAATGTTAGTTGTCCTTCACTTGATGGGGTTCATAGAGTATTCATTCATCAATCTGCATCACTAGGTTCTCAGGCCTTGTTTTTCTGATATGCTTTTAAGACACTCATATGTCCATATGTTGCCAATCTACCTTGAGAAGTTTATAAGCATTGCCTTTTTACTTATATGGGTCAGTTATATATCAGTATGCGCTTCATACTTTGTGCTGGACAGGTGATGGTGTGTACATGCCCAAACATACACAAAGTCATCCCACCTCTATGTTTGTACTTAAAATCTCAAAATGGTGCCCACCACTGCTTTGAGACATGCAGTAACCAGGGCAAAGTACAGTCTGTAAGCCACTGTTGTACATGCTACAGAATAACTTAGAGCATGGTATTTCCTAATCTCTACAGACTTACATGTATGTAACTTTAAGAACATCCATTCCCACCTGTTTTGTCCAAAACACTGGGCTATTTGGGAGACCAATGAAAGCTACATTTGTTTTTCTAAAATGTTCCTTTCCTGAGTCTTCTAATGTTTGTATACAAATCCTCAATAATTGATGACAGAGGGTATGATGCTAAAGGATGGTCTAATTCTCCCAATGTCAGTATCTCCCAGCAGTGGACACCCTGGAGGAAACTACTTTGGAATTGGCACCTACAAACCATGGTCGGCATTTCAGTGGACAGATATTGGGCATGGATGGCAGTGCGGACAATCAACTGCATGGCTGTAGGGATATATTCTAAGGGGGTTGCTGAGAAAAACTGGAGATCAATCAGCTCTATCAGTGATGGAGAAAGAGAACTTAACATGACATCATGATTCTGAACCCACTGACATCTCCATTCTCTAACTACATAAAAACTACTCATTTATTTTGATTTATGTTTACACACATACCATCTGTGACAGAGAATGATGAGCATTCTATCACATAGTGTCCCATGTACCAAGATTCTGAAGGAAGGTGCTGATGTATTTCCTGTGACTGGTATGACTTATTAAAGTTAGGAAATGGCGTTCTGTGCCTGCTTGAAGAATAAAGGAATAATCACAATTTGTTTTGAAGTCTTCAGTGTACCTCATGCACCAACCTCATTATAGTCTATTAACTGAAATCTTCATTCTACCAGTCTGCCTCTTTTGTAATAAGCTATAATAATTTGACTTTGGTTTTTGGTTCTTGATTCTGAGTTTCAGAAGTTTTAGAATCTCCTGAATAACAGGCATCTTGTATGTACAGATGAATTGATTCACAGCTGAGTCTCCCAGCATGGGGAGTGGCTACAATCTAATCAAACCTTGTCTAGAAGGTTCAAACCTTTTGCTTTATTTCTAGCCCTCTGCTGCTGAGAATATATGTCCTAGATATATCAGGGGAACTCTGACCACCCTCTCAAACATCATCCTTTTCGTACATAGCTGATCTTCTATTTACCTTTCTGAACTATATCCTTTATAATGAACTATTAAACATAAATATGATGTCCCTGATCATTCTAATGAATTACATAATCTGAGGAAGTAGCAATAGAGCTCTCAACTTAAAGCTAGTTGGTCATAGCACAGGGATTTGTGACTAGCATGTATTATGGGATGATGTGAAATCATGCCCTTGACATAAATTCTGTGTTAAATCCTAGTAGTTAGTATCAGAATCAAGTTTTTGAATACTTATTTGGGATCAGAAGTATACCAGACAAAGTGGAAAAGCATCAGTGGAAAAATTAAAATTCAGAGAGGTAGATAATTGTGAAGGTCACACAGCTTGTATAGGAAGAGTTGGGCCTGAGTCTAGATCAGTAAGGTTCCTGAGCTTTGCACTTAACTCTTGTGGGAAGGGAGTTGAGCTGAGTTCATTGCGTTCAGTGGGACATCCTAGAGTTAAGACAGAGGAAGAAGAAACAGAGAGTAACTATTTCTCATCCCCAGAAGTGGACTAGAACCGTGCTCTGGACTTTGAGCTCTAGACTTGTAGTGTGTGAGTTGTTTCCTGACTTTATTACTTTCCCAGAAAACTGAGGCAGGTAGATTACATTTTGTGTCCCATTTTCCTCTTTCACAATGTAGGGAGAGAATAAAAACTTTGTGGGATATTTGTGAGATTTAGGTGAAGTGTAGAGCTTTATGCAGTGAATGTGAAATGTTCCCCACAGGGTCATGTGTTGACTATTTGTTCTCCAGTTGGGGACATCATTTTGGGTGGTTTGCATATTTCCACCAGTCAGGTCAGGTGATATGTTCAGGAATCCAGTAATTCTCATAGGATACCAGAGATGAGAGGAGCTTACTGCTGGCTTTCTACATAGTGTAATAACTCATGGAATTTTTTCTGACATGAACTTGGTAATGAGACATGCAAAGATCTCAGGATAAGGAGAAGGCAAGGTCAGAGACAGAAAGATACAGGACACAGAAGTTCAGCAGGGAAAAGGGAAGTAGCCAGTTTCTCACACTTTAGTATGAGTTAGTGACACCGAACTCCAGAGTCCAGTAGGGTCATATCACACATGAGAATGTGAAGGCCAAATTAAGGGTGGTGTTCAGGGACAAAAGAGGGAAGCCATCCAATCATGAAAGTACGGAGACTGTAACAGCTATGATTTAGGTGTGGTGGTGTACTCCTTTGATCCCAGCACTTGGAGGGTAGAGGCAAGTAGATCTCTGTCAGATGAGACTCACCTGGCCTACATAAGGAGATCCAGGCCAGCTGGGGATACAGGGAGACCAAAACCAAAGAAAAAAAAGAAAATTTTAAGCAGCTGATGTCCAGATTGGTTCTCCAAAAGATCAAGCAAGTGCTAGCAGAGGAAAACAATCAAGACCCGGAAGCCAGACCAGTAACCATAGGGAAGACATTCTAGGGCTGTGGACACAGCGCAGAGAGCTCCTTCCTGTCATCTTGGTCACCAGATAGATGACAGCCATCCTAAATCCTAGTCCACATTTGCTGGTCCTCCTCAGGCACTTCTTGCTCCCCTCGGGGAGGGCATAGAACAGCAGTTGTGAGTGACTCTGGCTTTCCATTTCTTAGACAGGCAAGAATGACATTCCACAGAGCTCCAGAATATTGTACTTTTTAATCATTAAACCTTAAACTTTTTGAGAAGAACTTATTTTAGCCATGCATAGTTGTGAGAAAGTTTTCACATGAATTGAACAAATGAGCTTCTTCCCTAGAGACACACACACACACACACACACACACACACACACACACACACAACTAGAATAAGGGAAGAGATAAAGAGATAAAGAACTAAATTTCAGGTGAGTAAAATAATTAGATTATTTGAAAACAGCAGGAAGCTTATTTGGGGAACAAGTTCTACTGCACATTTTCAAAATCACCATCTTTCTCAGATCCAAGCATTTCCCCGTCTCTGCCAAAGGGTCCATGTGGGAAGCACTTCTTGACAGCAAACTGATTCTGGCATGAGTTAACAAGTAGACATATTACAATTAAAATAAACACTTGAATTTCCTATCCTGGAGGGTACAAAGATTAAAGGTTTAAGAATGGTGCTTCTAGAGGCAGGAAGATGAAATAACTTATTCGGGATTTCTAACTGATCAGTCACCAAACATCAACTAACTACCTGCCACATAGGAGGCACGGTTTCCAGTAGGCAGAGGGCTAAGTGAGGGGTGACTCCCAGTCCAAACAAGCTTCCAGTCTTTTTAAGTCTGTGAAAGATGCCCTGAGAAGGAATGTACAAGGCAATGAACTGTACATTCTTCTATCAGTTGGGGTCCCTTCAAGCAAATAAAAATCACGCTAGCTATTTTAACATTCAGAACATCATGTAGACTTGAGGCAACAGGTACTGAATCATCAAAAATACAAAATACCATAAGGTACCATAGTGATATCACTTGCTTAACAGGAAGAAGCAAGTGTTACCAGGCAGGGGATATAAAAAGAAGCAGAAAGGCACATGAGAACCTATAGACTTGGAGGAAGTCTCTTAGGCAGTAGAGGCCACAGTTCCAAAGAGAGAGTATGGACTCGCTGGTGCAGAAGCTGCCATGATCAGGGCAGGGCTTGTAAATAGCTGAGACTGAGAATTGTAAAGGGATGGGAAACGCACGTTAAGAGTGTGCAGACAGGTTGCACGCAGGGATGTGCAGCATGGGGCAGAGGGGACCACAGCTGGAATCACTTGTCTCTACAAGGGTGAAGAACCATTGTTGGAGGGAGGTAATGGAACAGGAAGCAGATCAAGACATTCTCTTCCATCTCTTCTTCTAGAGTCCTCTACTGGGGGGACAAAAGCATGTGTGTTAGGGGAGGGAATTAAGTAATTTATAAATGGAGATTTTAGAGACCCAGATTTACTTAGCATCCTAGAACAGACTGAAATATGGTAAATTCAGAGCACAAAGGAATACCTTAGAAAAGTTTGAAAAGATGCTATGTTGGAATTTTAATTATGATTAGGGGGAAAAAAAAACTATACTAGGGTCAGTGGTTAGGGATAGGCTCATGGACAAAAAGTCATTCATTGAATGGCTTTGTTCAAACTCAGTCACACTCTTCTGAATGCCAGTCATTCAATAAATATTTGAAAGCCTTCTAGACACTGATTACTCTCTTAAACACTGGAAATATAAGGATTTATAGAAAAAATAGTCATATTCATATAACTTATAGGAAAGGAGAGAAAATTAATAGAAAACAACCAAAACTATTTATATGAAGACAACTATCATGAAGAGATACAGGAAGGGTTTGAAGCCAAAAGGAAAGGTGGTTTGAAAGAAGGTAACATTTCAGTGGAGACTTGAATGCTGAGACAAGCAAAGTGTTCAAAGGATAGAGGGGACCAAGCACAGAAGGAGAAAACGCAAAAGCTACCAGAAAGTCATGAATTTGCAGTGTCTGAGGAGCAAGTTTTGAGTAGTAAGGTTTCCATGGAGTACCAAGCAAGGGACAAATGCGGTTAGACACATTTGCCTAGACACAAGGCAAGAGAAAAAATCTTTTAGTCTAGTAGAACTTTTGTAGAATGTGATAAAGACTTAAGAATACCGTTTTTTCTCCTATTTGGAAACTGGATTGTAGTGACACAAAATAAGTATAAGGAAACCAAAGTCTGGGCAAGAGCTTTTGGTGTTTTGGATTCAGCTGATAATGGCAGAGAAGAGGAGGTGACCATCTCTGTTGTGCTTTTGACATACCACCAAGAGAATTTAGATTAAATTTTCAGGGTAAATAAAAGAGGAATATGGGAACCTGAGCCATCAAATAGATATTGATACTGCTTGCAAATGTGAAAGTATCTGCAAAGGTTTGAGGGTTGTTGGGCTAGCATGTAGGTTCAAGGTAACTCTTACTTAAGTAGAGACATACAGTAGGGTGTTGGTTGTATGACTGACACCCATGGGAGAGGTAGGGTTGGAAGAGAATTGGGAAAGGATTAGTTTAGAGACATGTTTATTGGTCCAGTATACATAATAGCCAAGATGCAGGATAATCGTAGTGGGTGTTCATCAACATATGAATAATGAAGACAATTTGGTATGTATACACAATGGAATTTTATTCAGTCATATAGAAGACTGAAATTATAATATTTTCAGGAAAGTGGGTAAAGTCAGAGATCATTAAGTGAAGGACTCAGTCTCAGAAAGATTAATATATTATGTTTTTTTCTTATATGTGAGGTCAATTTAAATGTATAGAGATTTGTAGATACATACATCACACACATAGACGTGTGTGACATATGTATACATAAGACATGAGAGTAAAATGGGGAATGAACTAGGAAAAGGGGCATGAAGGAACAAATAGGAACATAATATACTGGTATATAGGTATGAAATGGTTATAATGAAGCCAGTCACTTTGTGGAAAAAAAAATATAAATGGATACAATAATTTGAACAAGTTCTTGAATTAACATCCCCACCTTAATTTAGAGGCAGAAGAATCTCAGCATCTGATAGTCCAGGCTTCACATAAGAGGTTTGAATGTAGTTTGACATTGCTGTTTCCATTATCAGATGGGTGTAGCGTTGCTGTAGATGGATGAGCATTCTCAGCCAGAGTAGGGGCGAGGGCATAAATGTAATTAACAAGGTAGCACTAGCAATAAGGGAACAAGCATTCTCAGTAGGGGAGAACTACCTGAGCCATAAAAGAAAGCAGCAACTTAAAAGTATTCTGTGCAACAGCACAAGTGAGCTGTGTTTAAATATTTTTTGATGTGTGCATGTATGTGGAGGCTTGAGGCTCACATTAGGAATCAGGAGTCTTCCTCCATCACTGTCCACCTTTGTTTATTGAGGTAATCTCTCAAATTATCCCAGAGCTCACTGATCTGCCTAGTCTGTCTATCTATCTATCTATCTATCTATCTATCTATCTATCTATCTATCATCATCTACCTATCTATCATCCTTCTAGTCACTCATGCATCTTCCCTTGGGGATGGAAGCCCATTGTGAAGATTCAGGCCTTCCATGTGACTTAATTACATATTACTGTGGACTCTACACAATTACTTCTCTTGAAACATATTAAATGTATGAGTGTTTTGCTTGTATGTATCTCAGTGCACCCCTGTCATTCAGTGCCATGGAGGACAGAAGAGAACTTCAGATCCCCTGTAACTGAAGTTAAAGACAGTTCTTAACTGCTATGTGGGTGATGGGATTCAAACCTGGGTCTTCTGCAAGAACAGCTAATATTCATAACTGCTAAGCCATCTCTCCAGCCCATTGAAATATTTTTTTAAGTGTGGAACCTCAAAACTCTAAACACCAAAGGCAAAAGCAGTCTTTGGATTGAATTTGATACTGTCCAATAAGATAATCACAGTGTAGTTATATGATATTGTACTTATTTTGCACACATATAAAATCCATGTAATTAAACCCATCACTGACTATAATAAACATATTTCATCAGGCTTCTGCAGTGCACCTTCCTCTAGTGCCTTAGGAAATGACATTGTCCACTTCAGGCACTCTTGGATGAGGGCCAGCTCTTCCTCTGCTGCTCATTTCATTCTTGTTTTCTTTCTTTATATAGATAAATATATTTATGCCATTCCACAGTTTATATGTGTTTTTCTTAATTTCACAATTAATCCATAGTTGTATTTAATAGTTGCATTTTTACAGTATGCAGAAATTGAACCAGAGATCAGAGAGATTACATAATTTGCTCAAAGATTCTCAGATAATAACAGCATGGGCAATTTAAATCTGAACCAATATTGAGACCTGTTTATTCTCAGGTTCATTCTCCTTTATTATGTATACTCTTAGAAAACTTTGCTTTTCTGAAGCATCATATCCTTTTAGAAATTATCTTTTCTTACTCTCAGTCCTCCAGCTTTGCTGGACTAAGTATCTGCAGGGAGATAACATATCACTGACTACAGCCAGGTGAAGACATTTAGATACCCCAAATGCAAAACTGTTCTGTACTCAAAAGCCTCTCATGTATAAGAACAAGCATCTAAATTGAAGACCTGAATGGATATTAAAGTTAAAGAAGTCATTTGTTATCTCTGAAGAAGCTCCCCAAAGTTGAGTTTGTCTAATCTAGTTTGCTTCTATAACAACTAGTTAATTGAAGCAGTGCCCTTGATGAAGATCCTTTGGCAAAGCTGTAGGAAACGTACTACTGACCTTTCTGGGTATCATGAAATAAGAAGGTTAGACCACATCACTTATAGTTGCCTTCTAGATTTTGTATTTTGCTTGGCTTCTGCAAGAAACATCTGTGAAGAGACTGGATTTGATCTGATGCTGCAGGATCATTGCTGCTCCAAGGCCAGAGACTGTAGAGTTTCCATCAAGGGATACAGAACCTCTTTCTTTACTCAAAGACCTTTACCATTCACTCACTTCTGGGAGAAGCTTGGTGTTGGGTCATCCTTTACTTAGCAATAAGAACTTTCAGATGCAGAATTCCAGTGTGCGCAGGGCCTCCCTCTGCATGCCCAAGGGTTTCCAGCATAACAGAGTGACTGAGTATCACAGAACCATCTTTGGGTTTCCGGTTCTATTTAACAACTTCTTGAAGATGTTCACATCAACTCTATTTATCACATTGTATCTTAAGGGAAAACGAGACACAGAGTTAGCCCATGCCTCAAAGAGAACTGTGCTACTGCCTTTCAGTCATTACAGAGACGATCCTGTATTGTATTTGACAACCAAAGGACTGTTGGAATGGCACCAATCTTTCCTTATCTTCTTGTACTCTTGGAAAAGAGTGTCATAAGCTGCACTGATGTATCTGCCACACACAGCTGCCCATTTGTTCCCTTCCCACATCAGCATCCCTCAATGGCCATCTCCTACTTCTAACTTATAGCACAGAATAGAAGAGTATATTAGCTATTTTTGCTCTGTTGTGACCAAAGTACTTAACAGAAACTACTTAAGCGAGAAAAATACTTTTTAACTAATCACTTTATAGGGTTCATTCCTCATACCTGGAAAGCATGAGGGGGTGTAGCTCAGATCTGACAATGAGTGCATGTACTTTCTATTCACACTGAGGTAGACCAGAAAGCAGAGAGCAAGACCCAGACTAGGCCCATGTTGTACCTTTAAAAGCTCACCCACAGTGACCTACTTCAGACAGCTAGAACCCATTTCCTAAGACTCAACAGACTTGTGAATAAGCTGAAGACTGAGTATTAAAAACAGACTCTAGGGTCAGACTTTTCAGACACAAACAAGAGAGAGGGTTCCAAATTTCCCTCTCCTGGTTAACGAAGTCATCTTCAACACACTGCAGAGATAGCCATCGTGATACAGCCTAGATCTTTGAGATAGTAATTTTAAGATCCTATTGTTATTCAGAGCCAGTCCATCTCTAGGAATACAGGTCAATCCAGCCTGCCTCACCCACTTTGGGGATGAAAGTGTTGGGACGTTTTGGGTTGGGTACCCATTACGGTACATAGCAGCTCCCCTAAATGCTCCTTGAATCAGACTATAGTTAGCTTGTTCTTCCCACTCACTGAAAGGAAAGGACTTCATCATCATCTCAAGAGACTGAAAAGAAGAACCTAGGCTTCTGAGTGAAAGTGGCCTAACAGCTGTGCTGCTTTGCTTTGCCAATAATACCTCATACCTCCTTCAGTCATACCTCCTTTCTATAAGCAGTTTTGAATCAGTTCTATACACTGGGAAATTTATCATAACCTTCCTGCAGTTCCTCCAGCAGACATTCTAAGGGAGAGGAAAATAATCAAATGTTTTTCCACTAACTGCAGTAACAGCATGATAAATATTCTGAGAGGAGTTTGTATGGCTTCTCTGGATGCTGGCACTGGGAGAGATGCATCCTTTCTGGTGAGGCAGGAGGCTTGTAACAGAGGTAACCTTTTGAGCAGTATCTATGGTGTTAAGCAAGAATATTTGCTTTGACTGGATACATCCTTTCTCTGCAGCTCCTAACCTAAACGCCCTTGTGCCAGGAATGTAACCTCTCATAGACTCAGACTCTTCATTTGAAAAGTAGGAAATAGAATATCTACTTTATGCAATTGCGACGAACGTAAATGAGCTGTATAAAGCACTTAGCAAGGTTCCTGACACAAGGTTATCTGTTTTCAATAGTATTATTTTATCACCAAAGGACAAATGGATGAAAAAGAAGGAAAGAACATTCTAGAAGGTAGAATGGCTCATTCAAGGGCATGGGGGACCTTTATATCCGTGCTATCCCTGGACTTATGTAAGATCTGAGCACGTGTAGTGGGGCAAGAGTGTGAAGGTATTTAGAAAGCAGCAGGCTGAGCACAGGTGCTCCCCTGTCTTCTCGGTCCTGACATTGACAGCCAGCTTAGCATCGTTTTTTCTCCTTTCCCCATTGGACTGTCTCCATTTTCTCCCCAGGACTAAGCCCGTTTCTATCAGAGTACTTTCATCAGACAACAAATGGATCACTTGATTGGTACCTCAGTATTCAGAAATCATTATCAGATTCCATAAAATGATTTTCTGTTACAAAGCTGGCTTCCATTATTTATTTATGGTCCATGGAATTGATTCTTCATTCACTGGAGATTTTAAATCTTTAGCATATAGCAATATCAAGACAGTGTGAGCACGTATATGTGCATACAAAAGAGAGAGACACAGAGAAAGAGAGGTTCCTATAGAATATGGGACAAAGCCCCATCAATGTCCAGTAATAAAAAGAGAGAATCAGGGACTGGAGAGAGGACTCAGTGGTTAAGGGCACTGGCTGTTCTTGCAGAGCACCTGGGTTTTATTCTCAGCACCCACAGGGCAGCTAACAACTGTCTGTAGCTCCAGTACCAGGGGATCTGCCTCCCTCTTCTGACCTCAGTTGGCATTGCACTACAACATGTACCTACCCACCTGCAGGCAATACACTTATATACATAAAATAAAAATAGTAAAATTAAAAAAGAAAAATCAAGCATTCTGTTGAGCATGAGGAAACACTGGCAAGGTTGATACAAGCTTAACTACAGTGCTGTGAAAGGATCTGCTGATGTTTAACACAGAGAGGGCTATGTATTTGTTGTGAGCTCCAAATTCTAAGCTTAAGTGCATGAATGGGGCAAGAGAGGTGGGGAAGGGAGTAGAAAAGGCTTTCCACTACATAATTAAAGTGGACAGAGTTTCTTGTCAGGACAGGTGGGATGGACTAGAATCATCTGTCTGTCTAGCTTGTCTTGCTCATTCCTTGCTTTGATCAGGACTGAGTGAATGATTTCTGATGAGGAAATACAGTGGTTTTAAACAGGAAAGTGAAATACATTCTATTGCACATTCCAGGAAGTTCCTCAACAGCTTAAAGGCCAGCATGGAGTTGGGACCAGAGAAAGTTAATGTGTTCAGTTCCTAATCAGGCAAACACAAGTTTTTGTAATATAACAGAACTCCTGAGGCCCTTTCCAGTACCTGTGGGAAGATTTGGGTTAATCTACTTCAATTTTATTTTATTCTGGGTTTCTTTTTTGTTTTTAGATGAGTTCCATTCCTCCTTGGTAGAGAAACTCTCACTGTATCAAATGTCCTCTCTGGGCTTTAGAACTTCATTAATTAGCATCTTTTAAATGGTTGGATAATATTCTTTTCTCCCTTTTCCAAGCCATTTCCCCAAGCCCTAATTTTAATAAAGCTGGTGTTCATGAACATTTGAATTTTAAAGCCCTTGGTTATAAGACAGAGAATGCATTTTAAAAAAGAGTTAGTCAGGGATGGCTCAAATGGAAAACAGGAATTCTCTGTTTTTATGAATCTACTTTTAAAGATCCAATATTATCTTAAGACATTTTCTTCTTTTCTCCTATAGATACAACAGAGAACAACCGAAAAAAATAAAAATCTGTAGGCTTGATTAGGGGGACAGAGACTCTCAGGAAGAATTGGAAGAGTTACTCAGGCATATTTAATGTGGGTGGTAATTTCATGTAATACACTTGTTTTTATTATTTTCATAGATAAGTACTGTATTTCAGAAGGTAAAGGTGAACCATTTAAGAGCTTTTTAAAAAAGGAAACCCATGACTAACAACTCTTTAAGATCCCGAATTATTCACAGAATGTATGCATCCCAGTAATGAAGGCATTTGTCATTATAGACAGTCAAAGGCAAGATGGATGGAAAAAGACCTCGTGGTTACCCACCTGCCTTGGTGCAAGACCGTACGTTTCCCCAGCAACTAGGATAACGTGATAACCGCTTACAGTGATGCAGAGCCTGCAGCCCCGTGGGCGGCTTCAGGTGGTAGAGATGCTATCTGCTGTTGCTAGGGCAACATAAAACCTTGACCTTCTGAGACCTGCCAGGCAAGAAGTGGAGAAATACAGATTTTGCGTCCTCTTTAGAGGCCTGCTGATGATTAAAAGGACACAATTCTGTTTCTAGCTGTCACCGAATTGCTTATTAGGTTCACACACATATATAAATAAACACATAACATTTAAATAATACATGCATGCTTGCATCATCTTTGGGGAGGTAGAGAGTTCTTCTACATTTCTAGAAGCGATAAATTGTTTTTCATTTCTCCCATCTACCAGTTGGCAGTTGCTGGTGGCTTATTTCTCCCAGTTCTCCCATTGTCAATGCCTCCTTAGGTTTCATTCCTGTCTGGATGCAGAACCTGGATCTCTAAGCTAACTTGCTAGTTACTCTTAAAATATTTTACCTGCAGGAAAAAGTCAAATATCAGAGCAGTTACAGAATCTGCCCAAGGTCACAGACTTAGTGAAAAAGATACAAGGCTACCTCTCTCTTGCCTAAACCTAATTTAATCTCTATCTGATCTGTACTGACTACTTTGCTGAGTAGGAGTGAAGGTATTTTTGTTTGTTTTAATTTTTGTTTATTTGTTTGGTTGGTTTTGAGACAGGATCTCCTTGTACCCCTGGCTAGCCTGGCCTCAGCCTCACAGAGATCTGTCTGCCTCTGCCTCTCCAGTGTGGAGATTAAAAGTTTGCTGCACCATGACCAACGTGAGTTTTACTCATATCATGGGACCCTTTAGTTGTTATTTCTGTCTAATACTTCCTATGCTTCAGAGTCACTGTCATTTAAAGTATTTTCCCCCAAATCATTGTTTTTTTTTTTTTTTTCTTTAATGATCTATGCACTTGGAAAGGAAGGGAGGAGGCCTCTGACTATATGTCTATTGGTTTGTGATGTTCTTAAATGACTCCACGCTGGAATTGGAAGAAATAAAACCAACTCATTCTCTAAAGCTTCTGGTATCCTTTTATCACCATGGAAAATTTCTTATTCTACTTTAAAAGTAGTTGCTGTCTTTTAATATCCTTCCTATTGGGGAACCAGTAAGGGAGAGAGTCATTTAACCAGGCCAACATTTATCAGTGAAGTCAATTGGTTGAAGGTTCTTCATGAGAGTGAGTTGGAGATTGGAAATCTGCCTTTTGGGAAAGCCTGGTTTACTATTCCTCGTCATTATATTAGGGGCAATATTTCTAACAGTCTGAAGATTTGTCAAGATATTCAACAAAATGTTTAAACTTTTACTGATTACTGCACATGTTCCAATCCCCAAGTTTAGTTATGTGTTGCATAATTGTAAGAATGTCTTGATATGTTGTAAGGAGGAAAGAATACAGAAAAGCTCATGGCATGAAACTGATAAATATTAGTCCTATTTATTTACAATCACTATATCCTGGTGTTTGCTCAACAGGGTCCGGGATTTCCTAGGAAACAGGGATGTGATGCCTTTCTAGATGCAAATGATAAGACTACCTTGTATTCAGTAAGTAGATAATGGAGAGGAGCAGACCATTACTGGGCTTGGAAGCAGGATAAACTGTTTCAAGTGTACTTGACTTATGATGAAAGTCCTTTTCATGATTCCTTTCCTCAGGAAAGAGAGTGCATCTTTTCTTCTTCTCTTCTGGTAATTGCATTTTTGGACACAATTGCTGGTAATCTCAAGGCATCCCACAGGTGGGGATATTGGATTCCACTGAGAATTTGACTTAGCAGCTCAGCTCTTGGCATCTTTGTGGTGTTACATTCCATTTTGCTGACTAATCGGCATGTTTTCTGAATGAATGTGGCTTGCCATCTGCAATTTGTTTACTTAACTTCATGAGATCCATTCCTTTAAAGGTGAAGAGTGGAGCTTTTAAGCAGAGATTTGAAATGAGTTCTTATCAGAAGCTTGCTTGTTACTTACAGAGGCAGAGTTTATTAAAATGTAAAGAACTTGAAGGAAAAAGGAACTTAGTTACTTTGGATCACAGATGATAGTCCCTGAATTGAGGTAATTTACTTAAATTGCAGAGTGGAATGTAGAATTTTAGGTTTTGCATTTAGCTTATAACTACTTTTATTTTTCTGGCACTTAGATTCCCTCTGAAGCTACTCTTTGACTTTCAAAGGTGGATTCAAATAAGCCTGGTGAATAAAAATCCAAATTTGCACAACAGATCAATTAGTGGACCAGTATTCTAAGCACACACACACAAAAAATCACAGCATGACTTTTTAAGGAAAATAATATTTCCCCAATGAGCTTGAAATAGAATTGAATTTTTTCTCCATTGTATAAGTGAAGACACTGAGATTAGAACTGTCTCCCAAGTATAAAAATTTGATTCACACACAACCTTTTAGGCATGCATGTATTATAGAAAAGATGATATGCTTTGCATTGCTGAGAACGGTGGCAATGACACAAATTCTCAGTGGGAAAACTGTCATAAGATTTGAGATTCTCTTATGAAATCCTTGAGTCCCCCAAAGTTATTGTTGAAAGTGAATCAGACTTCTCACTTAGAACTGAAGACTCTTTCCAGTTTCCTCATTTACCACCACACTGAGAAAAGCCAAAGTGCCACCTTCTGGAAATATCTCAGCATACATCCAAACACCACAGATACTCAGTTCAGCTAATATGGCCAAGAGATGTGAGTACATGAGTTATTATACCTAGATTATACATAGATTGTTGCTTTCGTACTTATCCTTCCTTTCAAAAAAACATGTTGTCACTGTCGAATCTGGTCTTCTTTGTAATATGACTCTGTTCTCTTGACAGAAGAATTTATATTGGGATTGGACTTCACTCCAGTCAAATCAGTTACATCCCCTCTATCAAGTTTTACTGAAAAGGCATAGAGAAAACATTGAACCATAATGGTTACTAGAACCAAAAGATCAAAAGGACATGGGTATTTGGACTTGGTAATTATTGTCCATTATTTGCACCAGTATAAGGAAATAGCTATAGGTCAGGATGCTAGAAGTGGCTTGAGATAAGTGGCATCTAGAGAGTTCTTGCGTACTAACTTTTCAGTACTTAGATGGTCCTGACTAACATCCTTGCTTTCATTTTAATACATATAGCTTTATGTTAACTTTTTTTTGTCTTTTTGAGACAGCATCTCCTTGTAGCCCCAGCAGGCCTGGAATTCACTATATAGACCAGGTTGGCCTCAAATTCACAGAGATTCACCTGCCTCTGTCTCCCAAGTGCTGGGATTAAAGGCCTGCACCACCACACCCCACTCTATGTTGAACTTTTTACTGGTGACAGTCATGAAGGAGTTTGATGTCTTGTGTGACTTAAGGTGTACTGAGAATCCTATGGCACCGTGTTTAGACCCAACCTTCAGGATGCCAGTTTAGTTTCATCATTAGCATAGAGATTGTAAGGTTCAGAGTTCAAAAGACACAGCAGACAGAAGGGACCAGACTGGGCTGGCAGCTAACGGGAACCGGCTTTATTAAGAGAAGACCAGATGGGACTAGCTCCTCTGCACCCATGAGTGGAGAAACGCTAGTTCCCCCTTGGGGGCTAGCCTCCCCGAAGAGATGGGAGGAGGCTAACCCCCTCACCCCCATCTTGGGGCTGGGGCTCCGGGGAAGGGGGCTGGTGTGCCAGGCTCCAGATCAGGATGGGGAACCTCCCTCAGGGGCAAGCTCCCCGGGAGAGCAAGCTCAGCCCAAGTCTCAAAGCCCCCCCCCCCCTGCACCGCCAGCCCATTGTCCAAGTCCTCAAAGCCTTAAAAACCTTCAGCCCTCTCCTGGCTTTTAGGGGTGGGGGTGGGGGTTGCCATGACATCTGATTGATGTTTAAGGCAAGCTTCTGGCCAGGAAGTAGTCCTTTTTCAGAGCTGTTTGTGAATTCCTTGAGTCCTGAATCTTATCTGCCCAGGAAGCCCAGTGTCCTTTGTGAATTTGGGATGTAGAGTCTTATCTGAGCTGTTTGCAAAGCGCTTAGATCTCTGAGAGGTTATAGCTCTGGCTCCAGGTCTCCTTCCATCTTCCTGAGCTTGAAACTGTTGGGGGGTTCATTCACACCTTACAGAGATGTGATCAATAAATTGAAATAATAACATCATCAATTATTTATAGCTTGGGCCTCCTAGGTCTTAGGCATCCATTCAACTGAGGAAACTCTCAAACAATTGGCTGGGAATCACCTTATCCTTTGCTTTATTTTCTGCAAATCTGTACGGCTTCTTATTTTTCCAGGACTACTGAACTCTCAGCTCCGTCCCTAGTCTGGGTAGCAAACTGAGCCCTAAACACTTTCGAAAGATAATGTACACACATAAGAACTCCTTATAAATCAAGGTTTACTCCACAGTTTGTGGTCAAGGAAAGGGTTTCCATCATGTGCTACCTAACAAACAAAACCATATCCCTTAAATCACTTAGAACATTCTTGTACTTTCCTGATCTGATCTCTGAGTTGCTTTTCAAGACACTGCCATTAGGCATATAAAGGATAAAAGGTTTGTTTATATCTTATGTAATAATAATGAACAAAAAGAGGACAAGAAATTGAATTGGAGTTGTGGGGGGCATGGGAAGGGTTGGTGGGGACACTGTGAGGGATGAATTAATACAAAGACAATACTAATGTATTAAATCCCTCCTCAATATTTTTTTAAATTTGAAGATTTTCCTTCCTTCTCCATTCCCCTCATTGTTATTTGTTATTCTTTGTTATTTGGCATCTCCTGTATTTAAATTATTTTCTCCGATCAGCTCTTTACCTCACAAAAGGAACCATTGCCCATCTTTCAGAGACAGACTTACCTTCTTTGAAAGGCAATAGCCAGGGCCTAGGACACATTTTCTCATTATGGACTTGGCAGGCACTTTCTCAAAGCCAGGGCACTCTATAAGCAGAAGCCAAACATTACTTGCTAAGGTAACAGTGCTGGTGACAGTGCAGTAGTGGTCAAGTCACCTCAGTACCTTCATGTGTCTCTTCATGGTACTTGGAGTCCATGCAATCAGTGTTTTTCAGTCAGTCTTCAGAGAGTGGAGGTTGCAGAAGTGCCTCATGGCCACCATTTGCCAGAGAGATAGGTGTTGAGTGCGGGAGGATGGAAGTCTACCTAATCACAGTGCTCAGAATGAATTTGTTCCAGACAGTGGAGTTCTGTGTAAGAATATGTTTGAAGAGAAAGGTCATATTGCTAAAAATAGCTGATAATCTCTTTGAGAAAGATAAAAGAAGACACAAGAATTTTTAGCAGGGCAGTGACAAACCCCCTATAGTGGAACCAAGAAAAAAGACCTGGGGTTAGAGCCTCTACTTACAAAGGTAAGATAAGACTATGGTAAGACAATGAAGGTTGATCCTTGCTGACACCTGTCTGGAAAGACATCTGTTTCAGGGGATTAGTTACTGGACTTGGAGGCCAGTATGCCATTGGGAAAAAGTCAGAGGAAGACATCAAGTATCTACAACACCTCAGACCTGGTGAATAGAAGGATCTTGGGACCATTGTTGAGAGGTGGAGATGCAGCAGGAGAAATCAATTTTGGAGGCTGGTGAGAAACTGAGTTTGACTTTGAATATTTTGAAATCATTTTGCTTTCTAGGTAGGAACCTAAAAGTATCCAGTGACAAGTGGAACAGATAGCCTGTTGTTCAAAAGAGAGGTTATGTTAGAGCCAAAGGTCTGGGATTCATGAATGAGACAGGGTCACTTTAAGACATGACATGGAAGTGATAAGGGGTTTGGAAAGAAATTTTGAGCATGAGATTCTGGGTTCTTGCATATTCAGTAATAGGCAGTATCAGCACAGGAAGGAAAGGGCTCAGACAGGAAGAGTGAGAAAGGTACAATAAAAACCCACAAGAAGGTTGTTAAAGTAAAATGACTTTAAAAGGCTGAGTAGGATAGATGGGGGCGTTAACATGAAGTCACAGGAGTTGCTGCCTGGTGTTTGGGTTTAGCCTTTCGAATGTGGTTGTTGAGACCTAGAAGGATGGAAGCTGCGGAGAGCAGGTGAATGGACATGTGGCTAGGAGATCCCAAAGGGAAGAAGGGAAAAGGAGGCCAGGGGCGGGGAGGTAATTATGGGTGTTCTCAGAATAGCCTTAGGAAAAGGAGGAGCCAGTGAAGAGACAAACCCGGTGGATGGACAGGGGGTCCAAATAAAGTTGCTTTCTGAGATTATGGGCAAAAGCGAAAGAGTGCAGCATGGAGAGGAGGACGTTTCCACAAGAGAAAGGCAAGTTGAGAAGCCGCTGGGGTTTTACAAGGATTCTCCCCCTTCATTTCCCGTTTCTCAAGTGCTGCTATCGTTTGCATATTTGTGTCCTCTTTGCCCCCAGATCTGTGAGTTCAAACTTAATCTCCTGTATGATGGTCTTAAGAAGTGGATCTTGGAAAGTCATTAGGTCTTAAGAGCTTTATCCTTATTAAATGAATTAATCTTATCAGAAAAGAACTTGAGGAGCTGATGGCATAATCCCAGTATTTTAGAAACTGAGGCTGGAAGATGGATTTGGAGTATCAGGTCAGCCTGGGCTACGTAGTAAAGAGAGAGAGAGAGAGAGAGAGAGAGAGAGAGAGAGAGAGAGAGAGAGAGAGAGAAAGAGAGAGAAAGAGAAAGAGAGAGAGAGAGAGAGGAGGAAACTTTTTTTTTGCCTTTTCTGCCATTTGAGCATTGAAAGGACACAAGGACATCATCTCTGAGGAAGAGAGCGAACCATCACCCGAACCTTTTTCTTGCCTTGCTCTTAGACCTCCCAGTCTCTAAAAACATGAGCAATGCCTTTATATTGTTTGTAAATTTCCTGGTTTGTTTCAGTAGCCCAAATGTGCTAAGGCAAGATCTTTAAACTCATTTCTGAAATACTTTACAGCCTAGAGATACCTGTCACAATTATGCAAATAAAGAAAGAATTATGATTCATAGAACACCATATACCATTGACTATGGTGCTTCTGAATACTTGACATTTCACTTGAAGAGCAGTAGCAAACATCATGGCATCAGCCTAGCTACCAAAGGGAGCAGAGAGATTATCAGACTGTTCAGTGCCTGACTGGCCTCATGGAGATATAACCAAATTGCTTAAAACAACAGTCCAATTGCTGGAGTTGCTCAAATAGTCTCAGAGACTGTAACCCAATTGGAACAAATGAGAAATAATAATGCTCGTTTCTTTGCATTAGCATAGAGGTATAAAAATAATAATAATAACCCACAAAAAAAGAGCTGTTTTGTGATTTTCAGAATTCTATGTAAGTAGCTTAAACTCTCTATTCAACCAAAGCCCCAAATCATATCTACTTGCATAGAACATTGAAAATCTATAAAAGTCACCCACATACATGTCAGAGCATTTGTCTTCTCTCCCCACATACCTAGAAATAGCTCTCATTCAGAAAATGAAATTTTATTTTGTTTCTGGGTTGTGTGGGATGGGAACAGAGAGGGGCTTGGAAGGGCTTGCTGGGTAGAATGGAACGCTCAAATGACATGGTCATAACAAAGGTTTAGCTTAGGGCGACACTAACACATCCCTGTGAATTCCCGGTTTCATCTGGGTAGCTTAGTGCAGGCAGGCATCAGGAGACAGATGGGGATGTCTTATGGCTTCACAATGTACACAGCTAGGCCATCTCCCTTGGCATGCTAACCAGTAATAAGAGAAAGCTTTCTCATTTGCTAATCTCTTTTTATAACCCCAAAATATCACCTTATTAAGACAGCTAAACATAGCACCAGTAAACAGCCGTAAGTGTTTAAGGAATATATACAGAGAAGACTTTAAACAAGCAAACACTTAGTGAGACTGAGTATTTTTTAGACTTTATCTTAGTTTTTATAAATGTACTGAAGTGGAATGATCAGCTGCATGGCCTAATAGTGCTCTAGCAGGAGATGCTGATTAGAGATGGGCTCTTGTGTACACTTAGCTCTACTAATACCTTCTGGGTCATAGTACAGCCCTAGATAAAGGGTCTAATAAAGAGTTCAAATGTTTCCATCATGCCTCATGACCAATGAATCTCAGACCCTTGTCAGGTTCAGGGTTCGAGAGACGCAGCAGACAGAAGGGACCTGACTCCGCTGGCAGCTAACAGGACCCGGCTTTATTGAAAGAAGACCAAATGGAACTAGCTCCTCCGCACCCACGAGTGGAGAAACGCTAGCCCCCCTTGGGGGCTAGCCTCCCCGAAGAGATGGGGGAGGCTAGCCCCCTCACCCCCATCTTGGGGCTGGAGCTCCGGGGAACCGGGCTGGCAGCGCAGCACCAGCAGCACCAGCAGCAGCAGAAGCACAAGCAGCAGAAACAGAAGCAGCAGAAGCAGAAGCAGCAGAAGCACAAGCACCAGAAACACAAGCACGTTGAAGCACAAGCACGTTGAAGCACGTTGTCCAAGTCCTCAAAACCTTTTAAACCTTCAGTCCCCTCCTGGCTTTTAGGGGAGGGGGGTTGCCATGACATCTGATTGATGCTTAAGGCAAGCTTCTGGCCAGGAAGTAGTCCTTTTCCAGAGCTGTTCCTGAATTCCTTGCTTATCTGCCAAGGAATTTGGGATCTGGAGCGGTTTGCAAGGCTTAGATAAGCTCTGGCTCCAGGTTTCTTCCAGAGTCCGAAACTGTTGGGGGTCTCATTCACACCTTACAACCCTCATGTTCCAATGAACTCTTAGTGTGAACTTTTCTACCACCTTGGTGAAAATTGTTTCTGTGACCAAAGCAAAAAGAGCCTAAAGAACTGGATGTAAATATACTGCATTGATCAATGGCAATGTGCTCAAGCAATCAAAATTCTGAAGGCTAGTCAATGATGGTGCCATGATTCTGATAGACTGCATGTGCCATTAAGTCATTATGGGTACGGATCTTAACTTCACCATGACTTTGTTTCTTCAGTAATACTAATAATTAATTATTATTAAAATTAAAACCGTATTCTCGTCTAAGGTAAAACTAAGATATGGGAAGCGATATCAGGGTCAATGTATAAGTCCTGACAAACAGTGGATCGAATTCTAGGAAGATTCCGGCTCTTGCTGACCTGTCTCCCTTTGGCACCTTCACTCTCAGAGACATTCTGAGTCTAGAAAACTGTCTTAACTCTATGCATTTAAGATTATTCTGAAACTATAAACAACTGTAATAGCAATAGCAAAAATAACATCTCAGCTACAACAAAAATTCAATATCTAGATTCATCTTGTTTTTCGAATGTACTGGGAGTAACTGTGATGGAAATCAAACGTTAATGAGAAGCGCATGCTGTTAGAAGGGTGATTAAAAAAGGAGGCTGCTGTCTGTCTTCTCACTTGTTTGATGATATGCAATGGGCAGGAACAATGGGCTCTGTTGGTAAATATATGACAAAGGAGAGGGATGAGTGCACTTGCTTCTTCTTATGCCTCCAGTATACTTGTAGCACAGTATTTGCTTTCTGGTGGCAGTGGTGGTGGTGATGGTCGTTGTACGTGGGTGTTAGATACTGATGCCAGGACTCTGCATGCTAAGCACACAACCTAGGACTAAACTGTACCCCTAGCCTATGTCATGGGTATAAATTAATGTGTAAAATCCAGGAACAATAGTGAATAAAGTTCTGATGAACAGAGTTCATTCTTCAGGACCCACCTGGCAAGATAGAAGTGACTCCAGGAAGTTGTCCTCTGACCTCCATTCATTTCATGGGATGTACTCACCCACATTAAATAAATACATGTTAATTAAAATGTAAATATAGTACTTTTATTAATTCTTTGAGAATTTTATAAACTATATTCTTACCTAACTCTTCCCTGTAACTCCTCTCAGATGCATCTTCCACATTCCTAAATCCACAATTTTTTGTGGTTGTTGTTTTAGTCTTTTTGAGACAGGGTCTCCCTGTAGTTCCAACTGGCCTGGAACTTGCTATGAAGACCAGGCTGGCCTTGAACTCACAGAGATCTGCCTGCCCCTGATTTTCAAGTGCTGGGGTTAAAAAAGATGTGTGCTACCACATCTGATTCTCTTGTCCTCTTTTTATAAAAAAAGAAAAACAAAAAACCATATAAATTCTAATTTGTGGTGCCTTATCCTCATGAGTGTGGAGACCATCCGCTGGAGTGTGATTCAACCTTCCAGGGGCCATGCACTTAAAGAAAGCTGACTCTCTTTCTCTCCTAGAACCCATTAACTGTCAATAGTTACTCAATTAGAGGTGAGAGCTCATGCTCATGAACCCCACCCATTTCCACATTAGAATGCTCACTAGCTTGATCTTGTGCAGGTCCTGTGTGGTCAGTCATGGCAGTTATGAATCTACAAGTACAGCAGTTCTGTCATGTCCAGAAGACATTGCTGTACTCCTGTCCTCCCCACCTGTGGCTCCTAAGAGCCACATCCCTGGTTCAACAGTGGACCCTGAAACCTGGGGAAGGGTGACAAAAATTCCCCATGTGTGGCTGAGCACTCCACAGTCACTTACTTTGTACTTTGATCAGTTGTGAGTTTCTGCATTAACCACTATTTGTTGTGACAAGAAATTTCTCTGATGAGGTGTATGTGGTTATACAGTTATGGTTTTATATATATAGTTATATATATGGTTATATATATAGTTTTATATATATATGGTTATATAATGTACATGGTTATATAGACATCAATTTAGGGGGCAGTTAATTACTATATCCATTTAACAAAATAATAGTAGTAGGCTCACCTCTAGGACTTTTGAGCTCCTCAAAGTTGGGTTTTCTGCCGGCTTTACAATACTAGGCATGCGTTTCCTCCTGTATAGTGGGTCTTAAATACAATCAGAAAACAGTTGGTATCTCCCATAATATTCATGCCACTTGCCCATGGGCCTGCCTTGTCATGATGGTCATTATTGTTCACAGGGTTCACAGCTAGGCAAGATTGTTGTTGATTTTAAATAAAATCTAGAAGCAAAATCTCTTGAGATGTAAATATTGAAAGCTGCCACCTTTCATAGCTAGTCTAGGCCTTTCTCCTAAGATTTATATTTGTGGTACCTGTCCACACAGACGTGCTGTACGTTCAGCTGAATGCCATACTTTAAAGTTGATCTGCCTGTATTTTGTCAGCACAATGCCGTTTCACTGATACATCATGAGATCCAGGAGGCATAAAGCAGATTAATATTTGGAGACATTTATATGAGAGAGGAGAAAGAGAAAACCTTAAATAATCTTGTTTAATATTTATTTATTCAGTTTAATAAACTCTTCCTCAGACCAGCTTTCCCCAGGTGCTCCCTGTGTAGTGAGTGACAGCATCTGCCCTGACCGCCCAGACAGGGCTGAGGGGAAGGAGACTCCTTTAGCTCCTTCCTCACTCTCCATGTCTAAGGCATTTTCAGGCACCTTCAGAAGTGACTGCAGTTTTCCTTGCTTTTCAGTCAGTTCAGGTCACATGTGACTTTCTCTTGAACTGTAAAGGGTTTTATTCTTGTTTTCATCTTTTCTGCATACGTGCGTTGTGCCATGTGTATTCATGGTATGTGTGTGTGTGCATATGCACCTGTCTGTGTATTCATACGGAGGTCAGAGGTTAATGCTGTCTTCCTCCGTCACTCTCCACCTTACCCATTAAGTCAGGTCTTCTCCTTGAACCTAGAACTTGCTGATTCAGTCAGTCCAACTTGCTAGCTTGCCCTAGGATCCCATCCACGTTTCCTGAGTGCTTGGATAAAAGGCAACTGGCACATCACCTGGCTGGGTATCAGGGATCCAAACTCTGGTCCTGATACTAGCACAACAAGTGTGTTACTGAACCGTCTCCCCAGCCCTGCATGAAGAGTGTCTTCCTTCATTTCCTGGTCCAGTCTTAATTTAGTGTTCCTAGAATATAGCTAGCTTCCAGAGTCATTTTTCCAAATCACAGAGAAGGCTATTTTATTGCCTTAACTCAAACCCCTCACTAACTTTCAGTGGTTCTTAGTGTGCCTTCTAAGGCTTTTCTCAAAGTGAGACAGTCTTGTTCCCTTGGCCTCTTCAAGTCTCAGGTCCCTGATACCTTCCTTGCACAGTGTGCGGCATCACCTGAACTTCCCCTCGGCCTTTTGCTCCTGCTTCCCTTCTCAGTCTTCCCCACTGTTCTCCATGAGAAACTCTCACAGTAAATGCAAAAGGGAGTGTAAGAGGTCTCAAAAAATGATGCTTATTCAAGATTCCCATTGTGATCTAAATTCTCATATCCCATGATAAATATGAAGATGCTCCTTTATATACCATTGGGCTACACCTGGAGAAAATAAAGAAACAAAACAAAGCAAAACCCAAAACAAACATTGACAGCTGAAATATCAAGTAAAAAATGCAGTAAGGGGCTGGAGAAATGGCTCAGTGGTTAAGAACACTGCTCTTGCAGTTGGATTCCCAGCACCAACATGGCAGTTAACAACAGTTGCTAATTCTAATTCCAAGGGATCTGACATTCTCTTCTGACCTACACAGACAGTGCATGACTCAGGTGCACTAACATACATGCGGGTAATACATTCATACATATAAAATAAAAATAATAAATAAAATATTTACAAATGCAATTAATATTGTAGCCTATAAGATATTCCAGCTTAGCAACACAGTTCTAAAGAGTCTCAGTCATTGGCCTCTGTGGTAGTATGCCTGATTGTTGTGATGGACCATTGAGGAAACATTGTACTGAATAGTAGTAATCAAAGGAAAAAACAAAATTTGAAATCTGGTTGGATTTCTACAGAATGCATCACCTTTTTAATCACCCTAAATGATATTCAGTATTTCGATGCTGAATGGGTGGTTTGACAATGACTGGTGATCTTTATCTCTGCTCAGATTTCATCAGCAATTTCCAGTTGGTGGTAAGTTAAAATCTCAAATGAATGTAGTGTTCTGTACCAGAGCTCATGGATATCATTCTAAAATCCTCACCCAGGGCCTTCTTGAATCTACCTTTCACAAACCATTTCACTTTTGATAAGTTCTCTTTCATTCATGCCTCTGATTCTTAGATTTGACACTCTTTTTTTTTTTCCTTTGCCCTTTTATTTAAACCTTTGATTTCACAATGGATTTTGAAATGTTCTTGGTAATTGGAGTGATATTCAACTCCTGGTCAGCTCCTACAAAATCCAGGCCAGAATCAAGCTCTGAAACACAGTCCAAGGTGTCTGTTTACACTATCACTGGAATTAAAAAAGCAAGATATTAATAACTGGGCTTAAGGATAATTCCTCTAGAATATGATCATAATCAATAGCATAGAAGTGTTTTTTCTCTCTCTCTTTCTCATCCCTCCCTCCATCTCTATTTTGTGTATATAAATATCTAAAAAAAAGAATGAAAATTATAAACTTAATTGTAGCATTAATAATGCAGGAACCTTGCCAGACAAATTTCAATTTCATTATTGGGTTTAATTAGCAAGCCAAAGGACAAATAGAATACAGTCACTGTCACCAGTCATGACATTATTAACACATTACACAGAGCACTTTATAAAACAGTAGCCCATCCGGAAATCTAAATGGCTTTGGAGGTGAGGATTTGCAGAGTCTGAGTACTGGTGGGTGCGTGCAGAGGGAAGGTAGTACAGTGACAGCCTTTTGGAAGGACAGCGACACGGACCCTGTCTTATTCAGCATCTTTTCTAATGATGTGGAAGGGGAAGCACACCACGTATTAATTAAATTTGACAGGGATGCTGTATTGGTTAACAGAGTGAACCTGGAGGGTTTAGAAACATGGTGAGGAAATTAGAAGAAGAAAAATAGTTTGGAAAAATGCAAAGAGTGCATTCTGGGAGAAATAAGACATGAGAAAAACAGTCAGGGATCCCAAAATAAGAACTAGGACACATTTAGGAAAATAGAGATGGAAAGGACACACTGATTTTCTTTCCCCAAAGGGAGCATGGAGCAGCACTCCTTACACATCCCCTAAGGCCAGAAGCTGTACCACTGATAACACTTCAGCAAGAGAATGTGGTTTTTAAAACTGGAATTAAGCTACCTGAGTCTTGTTTTCTATGTACTTCACTCCCATGGCTCTGTGTCTTAGCTACATACTTCATTCTACACAGCTCACTGAACATTTTAACCCATCTTATGTTATCCCTCCATATCATATCCTCCCTTATCTCTTTGAGTCAGAATATTTCTTCATGTACAACTAGGCAGGAGTTTCCATAAAGCTATGGGGCTGGCATTGTGCAGGAGTTACACACACACATACACACACACACACACACACACACACACACACACACAATTGGGGAGTGGTTACTGGTTTGTTAAAAGACATTTTAAAAATAATCACACTATCCCATTTTACCTGAAGGTATACTTAGCTGGTTTCCTGGCCTCTCATGATGACCTACAAAACCTGACCCTCCCGAGAAAGTCATGGGAAATTTTATTTATTCCTTTCCTTCAGTACACCATTCCAAAAATGTGGCATGGCTTTCTCTGTCTCTATTCCGTAAACATCTAAGTATCTTGTCTCAGATTTTATCACCATTCTTTGGCCTATTGGCTAAATCACATTGAAACAACGTCAAAAAACACTGGTTCTAACATTTGTTTTATGTTTTGTCAGACAACTGATCAAGATCTTAGGAGTGAAGAATTTTTCAACCTGCTGATAAAGTTCTCTTCAAAGTAAGCATGAGTGAGAGAGAGAGCATGAGAGAGTCTAGTGAGTTTCTTCAAAAAACAATGCCCTCTGAGGCTGCTGAAGCCACGTGGTGTTAGTGATTTGCAATGTTTAAACAGAACCATGTTAGGGCCCTGAAGGCCATTTCCACTTGCTTACTGGAGAGATTGCTGGGCCTCCTCCTATCAACTCTAAATGTAATGGGTGTAGGAGCACATAGAGGACCTCAAGTACCTGAAATATGCCTTTGTGCATTCTCAAATATTTGTTTCTTATGATTTCAGCTTAGTTCCTATCCTTAGCCCCCCAGATGGGAATCAATTAGGTATTCAAAAATGTGAGAAGTGTTATTTCAACTGTCCTTTGCATGCTTGGTCTTCTCAAAAATTTTCATATACATATGTATAAGAAAAATGGACAGAGCTGAAGAGTTGGTTCAATGGTGAAGTGCACTAGCTGCTTTGCAGAAGACCGAGGTTCAATTTCCAGCACCCACATGATGGTTGACAACTGTCTATAACTCCAGTTCCATAGTATTCTGTACTCCACAGGTTTTACATGACATGGATGCACTTACATATATACAGGCATAACACTCATACACTTAAAGGTAAATAAATAAATCATTTAAAAGGATAAAATGAGTTGATTAGATGTTTTGATCTAAAAACAAAACAAATATGAAGTGAGTGCTCAACTTGTTGACTTGGTACAAGTGTCATAATTCTTTAATTTTTACTTTTTAGGACAAGGAAACAAACCTAGGACCCTGTATGTTGGAGGCAAGTGCTCTTCCATAGAAGCACAACTCCATACATGAGTATCGTCTTTGCATTTTTTTTATTCCTCTTTGTCCTATAGTAACTCCTCTCATGTGCCCTGACTCCCTGTCAACTTCTTGTGCTTTTTTTTGATTGTTATTGTTACTTACTCATGCATATGTTTATAAACATAAATATACATCACACACATATATACACACATATGTTGAGTCCTGTGTTTAGAGCTGCTCACTTGGACTTAAATGGCTTCTCAGGGAGGTAGTCCCTGGAAAAAGCTGATTTTCCCTCCTTCTCTCAGCATCTACAGCTCCTGTAGTTCTTTATCTGGAGGTAGAACTCTGTGACATTTTTCTCATCCACCTTCGTATGCTTTGTCATTATGTAAATCTCATTGACTGCATTCTAGATATATCCTTAGGGCTTGGCAACTCATGGTCACTTATTTCCTGCCTTTGACCAGTTGTGGAACTTTGTAATAGTGTCAATTTGTTGTCAAAAGAGGCTTCTTTGATGAGTGGTGGATACATTTGTCTGTAATTAAAGATAAAGGTATTTAGAATGTAGCAAGAAATGCCACTCCTCTAGGGATGTGACAGAAACAGTCTTTACTCCAGGGTCTATGATCTCTCCAGCCATGTGTACTTGGTTCTGTTCACAGGACTATGATTAGTCTCCCATTTTAGTGGGCCTTAAGTCCAGTTAGACATCTGCTGATTACCTTCCATGATGAAAGTGCCACTACTGAACTAATAGCGATAGTTTGCTGGGCTGCTCATTGTTGTGGTTTGTGGGCTTTGTATCTGGGTAGGATCATTGACCAGTTTTCTCCGTTGGTAGCTTGTATAGTATCTTCTGATACTAGCCCCAGAGCTTAAAGGAAATATGTTGGTACAGGGTCCTACTAAGTCGCTCAACATAGGCTCAAAATTATAATCCCTGCCACAGAGTTCAAAATAGTTGGGATTAGAGTTGTGTGCTGCCACACAAAGCCAAATGTGTAGGTTTTATATCAATTTGACTTTCAGCAACTCTTATAATTTATTTAAGTACACATTGTCTTCATTTGCTTAATGGGCCCAATAATTATTGACATATAAAATTCTGAAGATTTAATGAATCAATAAGTTAAAACTTCCTGGTGCAAAAAAAATAAAAATAAAACAAAACAAAAACCCAAAAAACCCAAAAACAAACCTTATTAAAAACTGTTCAGAATGCCCTCAGCTGCTGCTTACCTTTGCAGCCCTAGTTCATCATGTTGCTGAAGGGGGATTATAGTCATAACACTTTGTTCTTTGTTACCTGATGCCTATTTAAGAGAGTTTAGGTTAAAATTTAATGATGGTGGGGGTGGGGCAAATGCAGAACTGTACTGCAGAAACCTCAAATGGTCAGTTGTATTCGCTGGTCCAAGGTGATGGGGCCATACACCTGGCACTTACATCCTCTGTTTGATAAGAAGAAGACAGTTATGTTCCAAGTTGGCTAAGGAAGTTAAGAATAAACCCAATTGTTCTTTTGCAAAGCCTTTAATATTTTCACATTTGCATTAGAGCCGACTAACAGAATGATTCTCTTATCCTCCAGGACTAGGGTTGGTGAGCTTTTCTTGGACAGGTCTGATTAGTAAAGGCCATTAGCTTTGTGTACCATCTGGTCATTGAAAGCACTCCTCTCAGCCCTCACGGTACAATAATAAACAGATGCTCCAACAAAGCTGTACTTGCTGGAATTAGGTGGTTCGCTGGTTTGTGCTATTGACACTAGTTCTAGAGTAACGACAAAGCGATGTTATTCTTCGTGTATTGAAATTATTCTCTGTAAATCTTGGAAGTCATGGGCCATTGATCTCTGCACATCAGTTATGTTGACGAGTTCTGCAAAGGGACCTGTTTGGAAAAATAGCTCGATTATTTCAGTTATACCGGTAGATGAGTGAACAAATGAAATAACTAAGACTAAATAACTAGAAACCTGTAGTGAAGGCTTGTTTTGTGCAATTCCAAGAATTCTGTCACCCAAATTGTCCTCTCAGGTCACCGTCCCAGGGTTCTGCAAACTGTTGAAGGTAAGCTTGGGCTGAGTGGATCATTACTACCAGATTCTTCTGCAAGCTGCTTTGTTCCTTTTTTACTGAAACAACACACTTGAGGAAGCTGGAGAAGATCTAGAACAAAGAAATGGAAATGATTAAAGCTTTGGAAAGTAAGACCTGTGAAGAATACTCACAGTAATTACAGTGATTCAATTTATGAAAGAAAATGAGGCCATGAAAGAAGATGAGGTATACAGGCCTAATGTCTTCTGAGACCTTTTCTCTCAGTGGTCCTCTCCCACTTCCTTAAATCTTTTTTCCCCTTTTTCACTTGTTTCTGGAGGGAAATCTACAGAACTGAATGAGATAGGGACAGTTTCTGTGACCATAAGAATAGAGCTTGATTTGCTTCTTTAGAAAAATCATTAGGTGTTATTAATTATTTAGGGGCAATTTATTCTACAAATAAAGAAACTGAGTCTAACAGATTTCATATAGTTTCTTCCAGAAACACTCATCTCTGTGATAACCAAGGTGGGCTCACACGTTAAGACTCCCAACTCTAAAGTCAGTGATGTCTGGAATGTAAGCTAGTGACCCCCCCAATCTTTCTGTTAGTTCATAATGGTATCTGTATTTGATACCTCTCTTCATTTTCACATGAATTCTGAAAGGCAGGTGGCCTTGCTGGCTGTTTTAACCAGTATTTCACCAGTAACTAACTTTAAAAGGCACTACTTAACCTCTCTCTGAACTAACAGTTCTACTGTGGATCCTTGTTATTTTACCTTGCTATAGGAAACAGAGGCTCAAAGACATATAAGCCCACAATATAGACCCAGAAAGTGTCACCCAAATGAGAGATACTATTGACATTGTACAGAAAACTCAGAGATTCATTGAAATTCAATGACTGTCCAGTGGGGGAAGAATAAAAAATGTGAACTTACCTCTGGACTGGACACTTCTTTTTCCAGCCTTCTTTCCACTCCAATCATGTTAACCTCGTCTGATGACCAGGCCGAGACAGATTTTCTATGTGAAAAAGCCTTAATCTGATTTCCATGTTCCCTAGATCTTCTAGATCTATGCCTCAGCAAGACTATTGATCTGTGTGCTTATTTATCAAAGGAAGAAAGAGAGAGGGAAGGAAGAAAGGAAGGCAGAAGGATGGAGGAAGGGAAGATGAAGGGAGGGAGACCTAGAAGAAGGAAGGCAGGCGGGGTAGTCTATTTGAAGGGATACACAATGCCCAGTTACCTGGATAACTTGCAACACCTAGACAGAGGACATAACACAAAGGTTAAGAAGATTTTTGACCGATACACCAGAGGATCACAGTTACCTTCAGGGCCATGCACTGGACAGAGACCTCAGCACCTCTATTCCTCTCTCTGTCTTTCTAAGAACATATCAAGGATGCAGAAACTTCATGGGGAAGATTGTTCTTGGCCTTGAGCTGGACTTGTGTCTTCTTGGAGAAACAATATGATGAGTAATAAAAGCGATTATAGCTTTGTCTTTAGCCATATTACAAGAGATGTCAATCCTGATTGTATATGATGAGTGTTAAGTACTTTACTGGGTTGTTTAGGGGTTAAATGAGATGACATCTGTAAATTGCCAGGAACACAACAGAGATGAAAGTAACTGACATTATGAAGTACTTACTACTTGCTAGACATTGTTTTCCAGAGCTTCACATGATAATGATGACTTCAGTACTCAGAAACCCTTTCTAAATTAGATTAGCTTTATTCTTCTTTCACAACTGAGGAAACAAAAGCATAAAGAAGTGCGATACATTGTCAGTATGACATACTTTGAGAGTTTTAAGCCAAAGTTTGAATCTAGATAGTCTGATTATAAATCTTTGTTTGAAATTTTAAAAAATTATTAATTTAGACATAATTCACAGTAAGAGAACTGAATATGTCCGAAGCCTGGTTAAGTCTGGCATATGTATACACCTGTGAAATCAAAAGCACAAGTGAGAAAATTAGTCCATCCACTCCAAGCGGCTTTTGCTTCCTTTAAAACAAATTATGTATTTATTTATTTTTGTTTTATGTGTATGAGTGTTATGCCTGCATGTATGTCAGTGTACCCGTGTCATGTAGTACCCTGCAAGAGACAGAAGAAGACACTGGATCCCCTGGACTGGAATTTTGAATGACTCTTAGCCAGTATGTGGGTGCTGGGAGTCAAACCTGGGTCTTCCGCAAGACCAAGCAGTGCTCTTACCCACTGAGACAGCTCTTCAACTCCACTTTTGTCCTCTCATCAGCTATCCTCAATGCTTATCTTTGCTCCACATCAGCCCAGCCCCAACAATGACCAATTTGCTTTCTGATTCTATAAAACCATCTGTATCTTCTAGAATTTCATCTATAGACATGAAATTGCACAGCCTGTATCTTTTCATTCTGGTTTCTCTTAGCATAATTATTTTTGGACTCATCCACACTATTGCATGAATAGTTGATGCCTTTATTGTTGAATATTATTTCAGATTTCATATAAATAGTCTCATAATTTGTTTGTCCATTTACCTGTTAATGGGCATGTACACAATTCCAATTTGGGGCTATTATAAATGAAATTATTATGAATTATGAATATTAGCCATAATTATTTATATGAACATTTGCTTTTATACCTATAGAAACAAAATCACCTGAATGTCTTCCTGTCTGGAAGGTAGATTCAATAAACCTTAGGAAAAGCTAAAGCTCGTGGCCATCTAAATATATAGCAGAGAATGCTGTAAATACATACTTGATCTTGCTGCTTCCCTGGAGGAATCACAGATAAAGAAGCCCTTGTATCGCTCATGCTTACATGTGGAAACTCTATTAAAGTGGGGAGAAAATAACCACGCCTGAGTTGCCAGAATTTTTTTGCTGGAATCCAAAGCCCAATCTACTTCTCAAAAACTTCAACCTGATATGTATTCAGTGCAGTTATTGGTGATGAATGGTGGGTCCTAACCACTTTACCTGCCAAATGTTAACATTGAACATTTCAGTGACTTAAGAAAGAGACCAGTGGATGTTCCCAGAGTCAGGAAGAGAATCAATGTGATTTACATCCATTGCATTTCAGAGAACTAAAATTTCATCTGCTCTTTGTGAACATTCATCGGGTGAAGCACATTACTTTAAGTGAATGCCATCAGTCAAGCTGTTTCCAAAGCACACAGTGGCTAACAAGGATGGAAAGCCAATAGAAGACGTCTAAAATCACAGATAATACCAAGACAGGAGAATGTGTTACACAGGAGTACAGACATGTGAATAAAGAAACAAATTGTTTGGGTGAAAGTTCTGCTCAGCAGAGAACACAGACTTGATGAGTTTCTAGGACTGACATGAAAAGGTAAAATGTCTAGATAGCAGCAGGATACAAGAAGCTGCTTCCCAAGGCAGGGATGAAATATTCCTGGAGGTGGGAAAGTAAAAAGCTGGCATCTTATAACAGGTGGTCATACTTTAAACTGTCTTCTCCTGTAGGATTAAAGACACTGATATGACACAAATAAGATAGACTCCATGTCTAGTGCACAGAGTGGAAAAAGAACTGTGGCTGCAGAACTCTTATCTCATAAGGACTGAGAAAGCAGAGCCTTCAGAGAACTTGGCTGTGAGGAGTGGGCTCTGTTCTTTCTAGGATGGAGCTGAAATGTTCTAGACCAAGAATTCTCATTGCTCAGGCGCAATGATTTTGTGGCTCTTATCACATTTATTTCAGTATTACTAGCTCACAAACTTATCCAAACTTCATAAATGATTGTCTTTTTTACTGCAGAGCTGTCTTGGATTGTCATTGATCATTGCCTGCGTAAGGTAATTTGGGAAAAAAATGGGATATTTCTCAACGGTGATAAACCATTATAAATATGCTAGATTAAAAAAATTGTGATTGGTGGCATTGCAAGATGGAAATCAGGCTAAGAACTGATATTGGATATCAGTAGCAAATGGGAGTTGTAACTGTCCTAAATTATGTCCATATGCTTATTAAACTTGGCTGACCTTCTTCTAGATAGTTCTAAGTAACTGTCATTCCAAAGTCTTTTCATTATAGCAAACCATTATGGAGAACCTAAGATATACAAATACTGGTCTATAAATGTGATCAGTATTGGCTATCTTGTGAGCTACAGGTCTAGTAGGGAATAGAATATGGTTGAAATAGAAAGATTTTAGAGAAGACACTTACTATATAGAGATGGACAGGGCTCAAAGAGCAAGAGCGTAGGCAGAGTCTATGTATATAGCAGAGCTGGGTGCCATGCTAAGAGCTAGTTATGGAAAGAAGCAGTATCTTCCATAGCCACTGAGACTCAAAAGCAACCAGCAAAACCAGCCCACACCCTCTTCCTTCCCTCCTGTCTGTCATCTTAACCTCTGTTCTTCCCTTGATCTCTCCCATTGACCAAATCCAAACTGAAACTCACCACGAAGATTTTGTTGCAGGAGTCAGCTTCCCAGGGCACAGAGAAGACATAAAATAATAGTCTCATGTGTGAGGGGAAGGACAGAAAAGGAGAGTAGTCTACTCTTTTCCCCTTAGCATCTATTTTCACATTGTTTTCAATAAAGAATCCTATCTAAAACACAAATAAAAGAGTCCAGTCAACTGTCTCATCATCACCAGGTAATGTCGATCAGACATAGTAACTCTCCTAAGTAACACATTTACCTGGAACTTAGAGTGTAATTGAGACTATTAGTGGGATTCTATGTTTACAAAAAATGAAAAACTGAAAAACAAAATCAAAGTCAATTAATATAAGATATATGTACTTGATATAGGTCTCACTTTTATAGACAGCCACAAAGTTTAACATAATAAACATGTCTTTCTCTTCCACTCCGCTCTTCTTTCTCCTTGCTTTCTACCATCTTCTCAAAATTTCTTACTTGGAAAAGTGACCCACAGCTGAGTGACCCACAGTCCTTCATCAGTGAAGGAGCTCAGTCCTCAGTTATCCAGTATTGCCTTTTGTAGTTTTTCATTTATTATTGGACTTAGAGTACCAAGAAAGAGGCTCTAATATTTAACTGTAGCTTTCATTACATTCTTTTCACTGGCCTGAATCAAGTGGAAGTTAACTGAAAACAAATCTAAGAGATGTAGTCTGCAAGTGTTGCCTTCTGAGAAACAGAGAAGATATTCAGAAGAGATGGTCGAGTCTTGGTAGCCTGGACCATACTTCTGCAAAAGGGAGTCTCGGCTTAGATCTGGTCTGGAAAGTCAAAGTTATCTGAACCATCACTAAGTGCCCCTCTAGCAAGGACACAAGATTTCAGTGATATCTGATACATGTGTCCTTGTTGATGTCCTCTACCTAATAAGGAACATTGATGGTGGTATCAAGTTGCCATTTTTCTGAGAACAATTTATAATGGATATAGTAGTCTGATTTATCTCTTATCTACTAGGATATGACAATTTTTATAACTATAATGAACATGTATTGAGGGCTCTTTTTTTTCCAGAGACTTTTACATATATCCATAAATTAATGTTCCAAATAAGTATATGAAACAGATAAGTGTTTGATACATTTTTCAGATAAGTGCTTGTTCTTTTTAAAATATATTTTTATTTATTATTCAAAAATATTTTGTTATTTTTTTATGTACAAGTATATTGTTTACATGTAGGTAAGTGCACCTGTGTCAAGCAATGCCCACAGAGGTCAGAAGAAGGAGCCGGATCTCCTGGAACTAGAGTTGTGGGTTCTGGGAATCAAACCCAGGTCCTCTGCAGGAGCAGCCAGTGCTCTTAACCATTGAGCCATCTTTTCAGCCCCTGGGTGCCTGTTCCTAAACAGAAAGTTGAGTAATATACAAAGGGAACTCAAATCCAAAATTCTAATGCCAAAATTTTATTTACTTTTAACTTTTTCACATATACACATCCTTTAAACTTTATCTTGACCCTGCAAGAACACTATTGTTTCCACTCGATGGGCAAGGATATTGATGGAAAGAGGTCTAGGAACCTTTGGAAATTACATAGATATAATTCCATCCACTGGGGATGGAATACAAATCTGCTTGATCCCCAAACACGTGCTTCCCAGTCTAGGTATTGTTATATTAAGTCCAAGTTAATATGGGAGAGGAAAAGAAGTGCGGAGTCAGAAGGCAGCCAGTGGCATAGACGGCAGGAATACGTGGCGAGGACTTCGTGGAGAGGCATGGGGAAGCCCAGTATGATAAGGCTGAGTAGAAACTGAAGCTCTTGCAGGCTAAGGTTTGAGGTGAGGATGGAGGAGAGAGATGGGGATGGTTTTACACAGCGGCTGATCGCATTACATTTGTCATAAGCATGCCTTTCTTGAATTCTGAAGTCATTGGCAGATATTTTCACAAACAAAATAAAAAGGAATAACAAACACAAAATTTATGTCTCTTTAATCTGTGTCTTTGCCCCACTCTTGCCACAGAAAAAGAGAAATAGAGCAGCTCAGTTCCTGTTGGTGGGTTGCCATGGAGACAGCTCCTACGTGATCGCCCGGCATGATTCACTGCTGCAGGAGCCTCCAAACTTAATTATTTATTAATAGGCTTTTACCAGGGCAGTCTCCAGAGGTGGAACATCTTGTTTCCATGGCAGGGACAGCGGTGAGAAACGGAGAGAGAAAGTACTATGCAATTACAAATAATTAATTAGAACCTCTGTAAGCGCACTGATGAACATGCCGTGGGATAAACCGTGGTGGAATCTGAGGGCACTTAGGTGTCTGGGGAAAATGAAAATAAGCAGCGGGTCTCCAATAATCAGTTCTCCTGTGGCATCCGAAGAGCTCTTGCATTGTTCTGTCCCTGGGCTAGCTGTCCAAGATGAACTGGGGAGCTGTCAATTCCAGGAATAGAAGGTACCTAACTCACTTGAAGACATACAAAAGTGAATACATCATATAGTATTTCTACATCTCTTCAAGCACAGCATTATCAGATTGACCTTGAAAAACTAACTCATAATGAAGTATTTAGAAAAGAACTGTAATATTAGAGGCACATATTGTTGGGAAACATGATTCCTTGAGTACCTATTTACAAGTGCAATCTTGTATAATATTTTTTTTTTGTATTTAAACCTTGAGAATAGAAGTAGACTAGCACAAGTGCTGTTATGTTTTGAATATGAAGTTTGAAGATGAACTTTCCCAGACTCGCTCATGTTCTGATTATTTGTTCACCACCTGGCAGTGTTTTTTTTTTGTTTGTTTTTTTTTTGGTAACTGTTTTAACACTGAGGAGGTAGGGCCTCACTGGTAGAGCTAGGTCAGTAGAGATGGGCCTCTGAAGGCCTAGCTCTCTGCTTCCTGGTCTGCAGTGTCATGAGCTGTCTCTGCCTCACACATCATGCCCGATCATTCCTTTTATACCTTCTTCACCACGATGGACTGAGATCCTCAGAAATATGAGCCCAAATACACAGTTCTTCCATTAAGTTGTTTCTGTCAGGCATTTTGGTCACAGTAATACAAAAGCCACTTAAACAGGAAGGTAAACTGTGAAATTGTGGATCAACTTATTAATTCATCCATTTTTCATCTACTCAGTTACAAAAACCATTCACTCTTTCATACTTATGGTATATCACATATGCATATTATACACATCAAATGCTAATTTGAATATCACAGAGTACTTGAGCTAAGGATGTCTATCTGGTGAGAGATATGAGGCATATTCTATAGGTCATTCCATTTAGAGCATATTCTAATTTACCTTCAGAGCTGCATGTGTGGGGACTGGAGAGATGGCTCAGTGGTGAAGAGCACTGGCTGTTCTTACAGAAGACTGTGATTCAATTCCCAACACCCACCTGATGATAAACAACCATCTGAAACTCCAGTTCCAGAGGATCCAACACCCTCTTCTGTCCTCCATGTGCACTGTATGACATGAGTGCACTTACATGTACATGTACGCATAACACTCATACACATAAAAATAGAAATAAATAAATAAATAAAAATTTTAAAGACTTGCATATGTGAATTGGTTAAAAAAAAGCAGGAAGATAAACAGCTTTTTGCAATGAAATCACAGGATAAATAGGGATTACTTTTGTCTGAGACTGAATTGGTTTCCCACTGATAGCACTTGTTGAGCCCTTTCCTGCAGAGACATGAACAATGTGTATTGACCCCAGAGAGGGCACCAAAGACAGACCAAAATACAATTCCATTTAAGTCCAGCTTAAATGAACTGGTTGGATTTACTGAGGTTATTTACAAAAGTGTGACTGAGGGGTTACTTATAGGAGCTTAGACATCTCAAGGCAGCTGTATTATCAAAATGCCCAGACCAGCCTGGGTGATATCTCACAGAAGTTGCATTACTGGAACTCCCTGTATGACTTGGAGACAGTTAGGCCAGGCAAAGAGTCTCCTTTCTATAACACTGTCAGGAGCCATTTTGAATCCTGCCAACCTCAGGTGCTTCCAGAGGCTTGTGGGTTCTGTTTACTTCCTCAACCTTGCTCTTTTCATTTAACTCTTGAATCTTCTGAGCCTCCATATTCCTTCCAAAGATGTTTCAATTCAGTAGAAATTACTACACAGACCTGTCAACTTTACAATCTCATAATCTATGTGGAATAGTCAATTCATCTTGATGTGGCATTGTGAGAATAGCACACAAAAACACACTTACCTCAGATTTCATTGTTGCATGATATTCATTGTTTCTCAGAAGGCCTACTCGGTGTGAGTAAACTCTAAGGAGCCTAACTTGGAGGTTTATTAGTCTGTTTTGCATTACTGTTAACAAACAAACCATTGGAGACTGAGTAATGTATGCTAAACAAAAGAGGTTTGTTTAGTTCACAATTTTGGAGGTTCAAGAACATGCCATTACCATCTTCTTGTTCTGATGAGGCTTCCCCCACTCAGTCACATGATATCATGGCAGGAGCATGAGTGAGACAGGGGATGAAATGGTGAGACTGGAATACTGTAGTTGAGGAAAGGTGGGGCTTGCTGTCCTATAAAATCTCAGACAACTAACCAGGATACTATGAGAACCCAGTGTTTTCAGGGAAAAGCACCTTCAGTGACTGAGGAAACTCTCATTAAGTTCTGCCTCTGTGGCTTTACTACCTTCTTATCATACCACTGAGTACTAAAAACCATCACATGAACCATACCCAAATTTCAATTCGATCTGTCCTTCACAAGCTTAAATGCAGAGGCGTGGAAGGTCTGTTGGGAGAGTTTGCTGCACAAGTATCAGGACCCAAGTCTGGACCCACAACACTCATCTGTCTTTTTTTTAAATATTTTCCTTACATTTGCATTTGGCAACATCATATACGTATAATCCATCTAGTTAACCTCATCCCCATTCTCTCTGATTTCTTTCCTCCTCCTGTCAGTCCCCTTTTCCCTTCAAGTTCCTTTCCCATATTCACACTTTTGTTCTGGGACCCATTGAGTTTAACTGGGATTATTTGTGGAACTATCGCTGAAGCCTGGTGGGCTGACCAGCAGGTACACAACTGAAGTTAGGAGAATTCGCTCTGAGAATTCATCAGCAGCCAATATTTCAGCAGGGAAGGGTAGGGCCCGGTGAGCCCTTCCTGATCTGTGATTGACTGTTGACAGGTCTAAACTTGTGCAGGCCATAACTGCTATGAGACCATGATTCACTGGCTGTGTCATCCCAGGAAGACAGCATTTTGTAAGCCTTTTGTATTTTGCTATGATAGTCCCTGAGCTTTGGAGGGAGTGATATAAACGACCTTTTTAGAGCTGAGCACTTAATCTCAGCACCTGAGCAGCCTTGAGTCTTGGCATTCACTGCTACCCACTGCAAAGAGAAGCATCTCTGATTAAAGCTGATAATATAGTTTGTCTAAGGGCATGAACATAAATATTTCATATTTCCAAGGCAATTTGACATCATGTCAGTTTAGCTAAACCACAGTAGTAAGCTCTTAACTATAGTCTAAGACCTTTTCAAGCATGAATTTTTGACACGGATTATAGTACTAGGCCTGAATTCTCTCTTGTGAAGTGGGCCTCAAATACAATCAGAGAGTTGTTTACCCCAGTAACAGTTATGACACTAATGTGGCAGTGCATACATCTTGTCTGAGAGATTGAAATTGTCAGTAGGGTCTACAGCTAGGTAGGGCTACTGAAGCCTTTTCTCATTCAGCAGCTTGTATAGAACTTTCTGAAATTGAAAGCTGACCATTAGGCAGGAAACTTCCAGCTCAGTTCAAGCTTGATTTGTTTATACTTGTACGTTCATGTACTCAACATTCCATATATGTGTGTGCAAATGCACACAAATGTATACATACACAGCTAAAACTTAAGCTCTCACTCCCTTCAAGTTAATGCATAATTGGTTATCAGTTTAGCTTCCCATGTAATTATGGCTATGTTGACCTGATATACATAGAGCCCTCTGTTGCATTTTAAAGGGGAAGATATATTGTAGATAATAAAACAAACAAAAGGTATGTCTCTTGTTTATTGTACATCAAGATTTACAGATATACATAATATACATATTATCTCTAATACTTAAAACCCAATAAGGTAAATATATTTATTTGTAATATTTTACCAATGATGAATTTAGACTTGAAAATATCAAGTAACAGATCCAGTATTCCACAGTAGATTGGAAAAACTAGGGAAGAAAAATAAATAAGCTTTCCTTAGCCAAAGCCAATATTTGTTCAACCGGACACTGTGATTCAACATTGGCTCAATTCCCTAGTTTCATAGTTAGATGAAGACTCTGATATTTAAGTGCACCCTATATTCATTCTTGATCAAAAGATCTTTATGAAGCAGGAAGAGTTTGATCAAGAGCCTTATCTAAAATTAATATTCCTCATTATAATTAACAGTAAGCCTTTAACATAATGTTCATTGAAGTCAGGAATGTTACAAAGACTCATACATTCGCAGCCATTACTTAGTATTGATCTGAAATTCAGGCATGGGAATGATGGAGGGAGAATTGAGATAGTGTTATAAGAAGCTGCAGAGAAGAGCAAAAGTTCATGATTGATTTCTTGAAAGAATCAGATGAAACAAAGAAAACTTCTAATAAAGCAAATATTAGCATTTGGAACGTGCATTCATTTCACCTTATTAATTCAAAAACAGCAGCTATGGAAATAGAAGGAACCCGGAGCAGAAAATTATACTTTTTAAAAAGAAGCAAAAAAAAAAGAGAATTAAAATTTGTTGCTTTCAGAACTTCCTGCAGCTTTAGTAAAGGAATTTTTTGTTTGCTTGTTGTGTTTGTTTGTTTTAAGAAAGAATTTCCCTATATCCTAAGCTGGCCTGGAACTCTCTGTGTAGACCAGGTTATCGTGATCTTACAGAAATCCATCTACCTCTGTATCCCAAGTGCTGAGATTAAAGCTGTAGGCCACCATGCCCAGCTTGTAAATGCATACTTTAAGATAAACATATAGTTTAAAACAACAGAATTGAGAGTTTAGAAATAAACTATTAATTTGTTTTTTTTCATAGTTAAACATCTTTTGACGAAGATGTGAGGATAGAACAATGAAGGAAAGAATAAAAGGTATTTCAGCCAAAGAAGCTGAAATTACTAGTTATTCACTACCAAAACAAAATTAGTAATTAAGTTAAAGGATGGGAATGTGATGCTTCAGTGACAGATATTTGGGTAGCATATCCAAGGCTCTAGGTTCAACCCTCAATCCTTAGCACGAAGAAGAAGAAGAAGGAGAAGGAGGAGGAGGAAGACAAGGAGGAGGAGGAGGAGAAGGAGGAGGAGGAGGAGGAGGAGGAGGAGGAGGAGGAGGAGGTAAAAGAGATAAGAAATTTGGATGCTTTCCTTACACAAATGAAAATTAAGTAAAAAAAATAATAGTCTTAAATGTAAACACCAAATTATAAAACCATTACAAGGTTTTTAGACGATCTTACAACACAACTTAAGCAGACCTCAAACTCACAAACCTCTTGCCTCAGTCTTGTAGGTGCTAGGATTACAGACCTGAGTCACCATGTCTAACCAAAAGGGACATAAATTTTCATGGCCCTGGTAGGTAAATCTTTCTTGGTTAAGACATTAAAGACCAAAGGACACAAGAAGTATATCATTGAACTTCATAAAAACAAGCAACAATAAAAAACCCGTGAGTTGTAAATTATGCCCTTCAGGAAGTGAAAAACTAAACAGAAATATCAGCAATTCGTGCCTAATGGGACAACAGTATAAAGAACGTATGAAAACTTATAAAACTAGATTAGGGGCTGGAGAGATGGCTCAGCAGTTAAGAACACTGACTGCTCTTGGAGAGGACCCAGTTTCTATTTCCAGCACCCACATTGTGGCTGGCAACTATTTTTAACTCCAGTTCCAGGGGACACTGCATGACATGGGTGCACTTATGCACACACAGTCAATGCACTGATACACATAAACTAAAAATAATAAATAAAGTATTAAAACATAAAACTGGAATTAAAAAGAAACAAACGTTGTGCTTTAAGTACTAAGGATATCGAAGGCATTTCTCTATAGATGACATACATGTATTCAGAAATCACATAAAATATTTTCAACATGATTAACCATTAAGGGAATGCAAACTAAAATCACAATTAGATCCCATTTCAATTCCATTAAAATGGTAGAATAGACAAAGACTACAATCCTTATGTGTTGTTAGTGGGACTGAAAAAAGAGTTCCTTGATAAACATTTGGCACCTTATCAGAATGACAAATCTAGAGTCACCACACAATCCAGCAATTTTGCTCATATATATTTATATTTCTCAAGAGAGAAACCATAAATCAAACTTCGTACATAAATATCCCTAATAGCAATATTAATAATAGTCAAAAGGTAGAGACAGTCCATGCTATGTTTGATGAATAAATAAATAAATGTGCTATGGAATGTAATACAGTGGATTATTCGGCTATAAAAGGAATGAAGTACTGATAGATGGTACCACCAGGACGGAAATTGGAAACAGTTGCTAAGTAAGCGAAGCCAACACAGTGACCATGTATTGTATTACTACATTTACATCAAATGTCTAGACAAATATATAGGAACAAAATGAATCTCAATTTTTTCCAGTGACTGGTGGCTAATGGGGAATGACTGCTAATGGGTATGAGTCTTCTGTCTGAAGGAAAAATGTTCCAAATTTTGAACATGGTTCCAGATTTCTATTAATACACTAAACCACTGAATTATATACTTTATATAGATAACTTTTGCTATGTGTAAATTGTATTTTCATAACAGTATATTTTAAAAAGCAATGGTTCATACAGTATATATAATTACACACACGCAAACATGTAAAATGCTAACCAAAACATTTCATCAAAGGTAAATCATAATGTAAATATTTATAAATATGCAAAAAGAGAGGTATATATATATATAGTTATTATTTCTTTCTGTTAAGTATTTCTTGAGACTCTTCTGATCTGGATGGAGAACTTTGGCTTTGATATGCACAAACTGAGCAAAACAAATAGTCTCCTTTTTATTTTAGTTTTAAAGTTTTTTTCAAATTTCACAGAATATATTTTGACCATATTTCGACTCCCTTCCATATCATAAACCCCTTATTACTCCCTGCACAGTTTCATACTCTATTATATATGTATATATTTTATATTTATTGCTTTTGTTCATTTTGTATAATAGATTTTAATCAAATGTAGACCCTCTCCTGTTCAAGCCCTCCATAATCCTGCCCCACTGAATTTATGCAATCTGTCATGCATGTTAAGTCCTAAATTGTCAAATATTTATACCCAGATGACAATATTTTAAGGCCTATCAAGTCAAATCTGTGTACAGAAATGTGCTTCTGTGTGGGTCCATCCACTGGAGTCTGATTAACCCTACAGAGAGTCACACCCTTAAAGAAGACAGACTCTTCCCCTCCCAGCAGCCACCAGTTTCCATAGTTCCTCAGTTATTGTTGTAATACCTTCCCCGTGTCCCAACTTCTACACTGGGATTTCCTCTGGCCTAAGCTTCTGTGGGACTTGTGCATGCTGTCACCATTGCTGTGAGTTCATATAAGTAAATTTCCAGGTAACTGCAAATCTGTTTTCTTATGGCTTTTCACAATCTTTCCAACATCTCTTCTGCAATGATCCGTGAGCCTTGGGAGGCAGAGGTTTGATATAAGGGTCCTATTTAGAGATAAACACTCTATATAGTCTCTTGCTCTCTGCACATTGACCCATTGTGGGTCTCTGTGTTAATATTTTATTTTGAAAACATCACAAGACTCCTTTGGAGGGAACAAGTTATATATTGTAAATCAGAAAAATGTAATTATATAAAATACCTGATTTTTCCTAATATGATGTATATATTTCAATGGTTTCATTGTAATTTTTGGAACATGACAAACTGATAAAATACTTGGTTGGAAATTGTTTTGAACTATTATTAAAATTAATTTTCTATATTTTATTTATTATTATTTTTGTATGAGTGTTTTGCTTGCATGTAGTTAGATGCACCTGTTTTGTACAATGCCTATGGAGGTTAGAAGAGGATATTGAACCCTCTGGAACTGGAGTTTCAGATGCTTGTAGGTGCTGGGAACTGAACCCAAGTCCTCTGCAAGAGCAATAAGTACTCTTAACCACTGAGCCATCTCTATATCCCCATAAAATTGCTTTTAAATACATCTGATATACTAATAATTTGAATCTATTCCTTTAACAGGATGAATTGTGGATATGCCAACCCCAAATCTTACATAGTTTTTAATGTTAAACATAAAGACTTTCTCTTTAGAGTGCCAGAAAATTTAAAGAGACACACTCTGCCCAGATCTATTCACCACTGTATTGAAAGTATTAGGAATGAAATTAAACAAGATTGAAATTGAAGGCTTAAGGGTTGGGGAAAAATGATTTCTATCCTTACTTGATGATAATAAAAAAAATCCAAAAAGAATCCACAGATTCCTATCATAAAGAAAAATAAAATTTTAAAAAATATTTACACTTTATAACATGTGCACACAAAAATGGGACTCTTTTTGACAAATTTAATCTGGAAGACACAGAAAAAGAGAAGTGATGGCCCTATTTCGATTTTAAAAAGTCAATAAAAACGTGCAGAATTTATATGAGACTATTTACCAAAAAATTTTGAAAAACGTAGAAATGAACAATAGCAAGACACACCAGGTACTCAGAAAGAACAGTCAATATGACCAAAATATATTATTTATAAGTAAGCATACCAAAATTATAAGATACTACAAAACCCTGTTTTTCTGGAGTTGGACATGTAAATTATAAAATACCTTTGCAAAAAGAAAGAATAAAAGCATCAAGGCTTCTCTGATGAAAATATTGTGAGGGGAACCATTGTGAGTGTAGTGAGCAGCAGAGCACACTAGCATGTCCAAACTTCACCTTCAGTGCCATGGACTTTTACGCCAAGAGGAAAGATGAACTTCTGTCTGAAGTGTCATAGGATATATGAAAATCCACATGAAAACTATTGATTTGTTCCATATGTTATATATCAATATACCAGAAAGGTTTAAAATGAATTAAAATTTTAATGTGAAGGTAAAACCTTACATTCACTGAAAGAAAACATGAACTAATGTGTTTTGTAACCTGGAAAATGGGGTAATTTTCCTAACAGTGACTCAAAAACTCAAATTCAGTGAAAGGAACTTTGATGCCTATAATTACAATGTGTAATAGTATAATAGATATGTAACAGATAAAAACATGTATTACATATGACAGTTGATTATAGTACACAATATATGACAGAAATATATCTGTTTTATGTGCAGTTTTTTTTTTCCAAAAACCCAGACAACTTTCAGTTTGCTCATAAAACAATATAAAGAGACAGTGCTCTAAAGTTCAAGAGATGGCTTAGTGGTTAAAGGTCATAACCCCAATTCTATAACTTCATAACCTTCCATAACCAAATTCCATGAGCTCCAACAACCTCTTTTAGCCTCCATAGGTATTGTATGACATGAGTGCACTTACATATATTTAGGCAAAACTCATACACATAAAATAAAAATAAATCCAAAAGAGATTTTTAAAACACAACACTAGCTACTCTTCGGGAGGTCCCAGGTTTGGTCCCCAGCATCCACATGGTGGCTAGCCACTATCTGTAACTCCAGTACCAGAAGATCAGGTGCTCTTTTCTGGCCTCAGTGAGCATTACACACACATGGCATACAGACATACATTTGGTCAAAGCACTCATATACACGCTCACACTCATCAATAATCTTACCAGAAAGAAACTCCAAAAAATAAAAAGAAACATATACATGTATGAAACGGTCAAATAATAATTTTTAAAATTAAAAACAAATAAAAATAAGACAAAAAATTGCAAAGACAAATGAGGACTGCATACAAATACATACTTATAGAAGCACAAAAGCAAGTATCATTTACCATATGAAAAAATAATTCAGCCTTAATCATACTAAGAGAAGTGAAAATAAAAAGAAATGCTATTACTTTCCTTTCAGATTGTCCAAATTCAAAAAGCTAATAAATCACTGTTGGTTAATATGTCAAACACATACATTCTATTGCACATTATCAACAGAAATGTAATGTCATACAACAATTTGGTAATATCTAGCAAAATTTCTATACATATACAGCCTTGTCCCAGCAGGGTTGTTTCTAATAGTTTTTCAAATGATGCATTCTCAAAATACAAGATAATACATACACAAATATGTATTTCACAGTTTCTCAATGGAAATAGTCTATTATCAACAACAGCCAAAGAATGACCATTGTATCCTAAAGTAGGGCACTAGTTCAATAAACTATGAATACACAAATTAATACTTTAAGGTTATGGAACTAAAAATCAATCTATGCTGCTGTTTCATGGTAGGGGTGTATATTATTAAATAAAAAATAGAAAGCAAACTGAAAAGACATTTTTGTGTATTATGCAATTATTTGAACAAGAAAGAGTGGAATATATGTATTATATATCTTTATCTCTGCCAGTATAGATAAATAGACATATCCTTTATTTAATACTGTAAGAAAACTCTAATTTGTGATTTCTATCTTCTGATAAGGAATGGAAGATGTGGAAGAAGTTAGACTTTCTAATGTAGCGTGACTTTGGATTTGATCTTAACATGATATAAATACATGGATGTTTCTGAAACAAAATTACAAAGAAAATCTTTAAAAGAAATTAAAAGGAAAATGTCAACAAAGCAGCTAAAAGAGAGCCTACAGCATAGGAAATAATTTTCCCAATGTATATCTGACAGAATATTAATACCTACGCTATACAACAAATTCACCGAATGAAACATCAACAAACATCACAACTAAAAATGGGCTATAGCAGTCGCCACTCATCAAAAAAGCTCCTTTAGCAACTGACAGAGATTATTATGGCATTCCACAACTGGTCACACACAGAGATTAACTGTCTGTGAAATGCCCAACCGAAGTGACACATCTACAGTGGAACTTCTACATCTAAGACTCAGGAACCTAGTAGAACAATGAGTAGAGAGAATACTAATGTGTCTCTCAACTTTCATTAATGAAGCCCCTCATGTAGTAGAAGGCAATGAACCCAGGTGTCTGGGACTATTGCAGAAGATGGGGCCGAAAGATTGTAAGAGCGGGGGTGGGGACTGTGCATGACCATACAGAAATAAGTGTCTTACAGGCTCCTAGGACCTTACTCATGGGAACTTACTGCAGTGGTAAGAGTGTGCACAGGTATCCATGCAAACTCAAGCAGATAAAAACTTAGCGTAGAACTGTGGAAATGGGCAGCAGGCCTCAATATTAGCTGAACTATTGTGCAGCTCATTACTACTGGGTGAGGAAGAGCTGATCTTAAGGGAGTGACTCTAGGTAGGCTGACTAGACTCCAGTGGATGAACTTGCACTGAGGGAGGTCAGGGGTCACTAACTTGATTCAGTAGACCTTAACATAAGTGACAGTATGCATGTAATCCAGTGGGAGGGTCATGGGAGGGTGAGAGTGCAAGGGGGATAAAGAATATAAAGGTATAAAAAGGACTAAAGTGTCGTGTTATGAAATACACAAAAATTCAATAAAAATGCAATTTTTGAATGAGCTAAGGAGATGAACAGAGAGGCCTCAAAAGAAGAGACGAATGTCTAGTATGTACCTTTTAAAAAGTGCTCAGCATCATTAGTCATCGGGAAAGTGTAAATTAAAACTTCTTTGAAGTCGCATCACGCCCCAGTCAAAATGGCTATCATTAAGACCTGTGTCAGTAGATAGTCACAAGGCTGTGGGGAAAGGGGAACCCTTATTTACCAATGGTAGTAATGGGAGTGCAAGACGTATGCAGACAACATGGAAATCCGTGTGTGAGTCACTCAAAAATCTGAAAGTAGAACTTTCATATAATCTAGATATACCACTCCTGGGCATATGTCCAAAGGATTCGATTCCCTATGACAGAGACGCCTCCACATTCCTGTTCTTTGGTGTTCTAGTCACAGTAATTAGGAAATGGAATCAACTAAGATGCCCATAAACTGACGAATGGATAACGAAAATGTAGCATGTACAAACAACAACAAAAATGATGGATATGGCAAGAGGCACACCCTGGGCAGCTGACCTTGGGACCCGGGGCACTATGGCTGAGAAGAAACTGTGTGCATGTGCTGGACCATGTGAGAAGCCTTATCACAAAAGATGAATATATTTTCCTGACCATACATGCTTCTATATTGATCTCAAAACTGTGAACTCACGACTTGGCAAGGACAAATAAAATAACTGAAGAGCCAAGATGGTGATGGCCTGGCTGCCAGCGCCAGAGCAGCAGTGGAGGTGGCTGTAGTTTTCAGCACAATGACCCCGGGCCTCTTCATTTTATTAAGAAGCTCCATGCCGCTATATCGATCTGAAAATTCTGAACTCGGGACTTGGCAAGTAATAAAGAAAATAACTTTTTGATTGAGTTTAAGCTTTGATCAATGGATAGAAATGCGTGTCTGGGCCTTTAAGCCAGGACAAAACCCATGGTTAGGGAGATCATAGACCTCGGGGAGTGGGGAAACCATTACTCCTGTTTTGCTGAATGCACGTCATAGTGCCTTCTACCTGTTTATTTTGTACCCATAGTGCAATGCTGTTCTCAGTTTTGGGCAGAGATGTTCCTTTTGCAGTGGGTGACAATGTGGAGATTTATATCTAGTGACTATCCTAAAAATAAATCATTGTTAAGTGGTTAGCCATAAACAGTTCACTTGTATCACCTCTTCCAGGCCCAGGAAAAATCTTGGAAGACGGGGCAGAATGAATGTAGAAGCAGGACGATCAGGAGGAGTGCTGGGGAACACTGCTATTAACACATGACATAGCCTTTTAAAGTCAGTAACGCACAACAGCTATCCATACCTGCACAAGGCCTGCATAGGAATGGGTCCTTTGGCATTCTATCATATATGGTGCAGGTGCTCATGGGGTCCCACTCCTTCCTGAAGAGATGATGTCACTGATGGTTCCTGGGGAAAGAGGAGGCATTTTGTTTAGTGGGGTGGCCACTGATGAGTGTCCTATGCTTCAGCAAAAAAGCCCCATACCTATGTTCATGCACAATCCTAACTAAACTCAGTGGATTAAAAAGAAAAGAAAAGAAAGTCATGAGGGTGGGAGGAGAACTAGTTGGGAAAAGGAAAGCATTCAGAGGGAGAGGGAAGTGGATAAGAGAGGGCCATGGGAGGCGACCGTAATCAAATCACATTGTATGTACAAAGGGATTATCAAAAAATAAAGAAAAATAAATCACAAAAATAAATTGCTAATTGCTTAAATCATGATGAATAGATAAGTTATCCCACTGAGAGTTTCTACATACCAATAACAAGCAATCAGAGAAAGCATTCACAGAAATCCTCCCATTCACAATAGCCTCAAAAAATATCTAGGAGTAAACTTAACCAAAGATATTGAAGACCTCTACAATAAAATTTTCAAATCATTGAAGAAAGAAATGGAGGAAGACACTAGGAGATAAAAGGACTTCCTGTGCTCATGGATTGGTAGAATTAATATTGTGAAAATGACTGTCCTAACAAAAGGTAGGCACTCTATAGATTCAATGGAATGCAAATCAAAATCCCCAAGACATTCTTCACAGAGTTAGGTAAAAACATACTAAAATTCATATGGAATCACACACACACAGACACACAGACAGACAGACAGACAGACACACACACACACACACACATACACACACACGATGCCAAAGCAATCTTAGGCACAAAGAACAATGCTAGGGGGAGAGGGTTATCACTATATTAGATCTCAAACAATATTAGAGATATCGACATAAAACAGCAAGGTACTGACACAAAGAGACAGGTAAATCAATGGAACATAATAAAAGATCCCAACATGATACAATTTCAGTCATCTGACATTTGACAAAGGTGCCAAGAGTATTCAGTGGAGGAAAGGCAGCATCTTCCAACAAATGGTGCTGGAAAAACTAAATCTCCACCTACAGAAGAATGGAATTGGACCCATATCTTTGTCACTGCACAAAAGTTAGTTCCAAATGAATCAAAGACCTCAATATAAATCTGAAACTCTGAAACTGCTAGAAGAAAACATAGGTCGTGCCCTACAACATATAGGTGTAGGAAAGGACTTTCTAAATTGAATATCAGTTGCTCAGGCATTAAACTCAACAATCAACAAGTAGGATCTCATTAAGCTAAAAAGTGTCTGTAGAGAAACAACCAAGGAAGTGAAAAGGAAACCCACTGAGTAGGAGAAAATTTTCACCTGTTATACAACCTACAGAGCATTAATATCCAGAATAACAAAAACACAAAAAACCAAAGAAATAAGAAAATAACCCAATCAAAAGATGGTCTAAAGACCTGACCAGAGAGTTCTCAAAAGAATATCTAAAAGTAGCCCTTAGTAATTAGAGAAATGCAAATCAAAACCACTTTAAATTTTCATTCTACTCCAGTCAGAGTAGTGAAGATCAAAAGACACCAAGAGAACAAAAGACACCAAATACTGGTGAGGATGTGGAGAAATGGGAGACACATTCAATGCTGTGGGATTGCAAGTTCATGCAACCATTAAAGAAAGCAGTGTGTGGAAAACTCTTAAAAAATGACTCTAGCACATGATTGGATATACCACTCCTTGGCATATACCCAAAGGGACTCATCCTACTGAAGCAATATCTTTACATTCATGTTTGTAACTGCTCTTTGCACAATAGCTAAAAAGTGAACTGAGGAGTTGGGAAAATAGAAAAGTAAGAAGGATTTTAAATGACTTTTCCCCCGATCTTATTGTTATTCATTAAATAAGTACATCCCTCAGTTCTCACTGGATTAGGATCTTCTTGCAGCATGTGGCAACTAAAATAACCAATATAGTGGCACACAAATAGTCAATGTGACCGAAGTAAGTTATCATGCAGTGTTCAGACCTAATTGGAACACTCCTGTTACACCTTTTCTTCTGAAGGTGCAGGGATCATTTTGGAAGAGGGAATGGGAAGAGTGTAAGAGGCAGAAGTGGAAGGTTAATACAAGGAAATTATGTTGTCTAGGCACCACCACAGTATAATTGTACATATGAACTCACAAGGCTTATAACAATATGTGCAAGACCCGTACAAACCCAAGTGAGACAAGGGCCCAGCATGAGTGGGGAAGATGGGAAGGAAGACCCATCCCTGAATATCTATTGGCTACTGGTAGATGAGAGGAGAGTTTTCGATATTAACCTGATGACTGGTAAATTGACTAAACTCCAGGAAATGGACCCACACCCAAGAGCACTTGATAGGCAGAGAGTGGACTTGATAGGCCTTTACAAAATGAAAAACAAACAAATAATTAAAATGGATAATTAATAATGGATGGAATGAAATTAGGGGGAATAGTGAGGAGGGGCTAGAGAGGGCAGGGCAGAGAGGGTTTAAATGCGATCAAAACTATTGTATGATGTTCTGAAATAAATTAAAAATTATTAAAAGAAAGTCAGGGTGCAGGAGAGATGGATCAGTTAAGAACACTGGTTGCTCTTGCAGAGGACCTGGATTCAGTTCCCAGTACCCAAAGGATGACTAACAACCTTCCGTAACTCCAGTTCCACGGGATCCAAACCTACTCTGACCTCTGTGGGCATTGCATGACACGGGTGCACTTACATACATTCAGGCAACATACTCATACACATAAAATAAAAATAATAAATAAAATCTGAAAAGACAGTGAGGAAATGGGATGCATATCAACTAAGTCAAACGGAAAAAAAAGAAGAAAAAAGTGAATCAGTACAAAAATTAAGTAGAAATAAAGAAGGAATAAAGTTAATATAGATTTGGCAGTAATCAAAATTCTTCAGAAGTGACTGATACGGTAAAAATGTGTTAAAGATACTGTTTATATTTTAAAGATGCACCTAAGTTGTTTTTATAATCTAAGGTGACAATGAATGATATATTAAATGAATGAAAGAGAAGCTAAGAGAAATGACTATATTTATTTAATCATGGTGGAATTTAAAATTTAAAACAACGCAAGAACAGAATATGACAATGGATACAATAAATACAAATGATAGCATTGATACCAAGCCTCTACACTATATAACAGTTCAATTGTCAATATATAAAATCAAAGAGGATTTAAGAATCACTTGAGATAGCAGATTTCATTATATCCATTTTGAAATTAGGGAGATTTACTAAGCACTAATAAGTACCAATAACTAAAGACATAAAAGAATTCAGTTATGCAATTAAACCATTTAATGATACAGTCTATAAACTCACATGTTGGAAAGAAGTAATATGCATTTTTGTAAGTTCATAGAACATTTACATAAATTCATATGAACTTGATGACAAAGAATATTTGATAGGTGACATACCATAAATTAAATGCAATGTTAACAGAATAATCTCACGCATTGGAATTGAGAAATAAACTAATAAGTATTATTTAAACCATAGTGAATCAAACTTGATAACACAAATTACCCAAAAAGCAATAAAAAGATCAACAAAGCCCATAAAATTTAGCATAATATATAATTTACATTTTGATGAATTTATAAAGATAATGAAAACTACAGTAGTAGATGTTACTCCCTTCATGATTTTAGAAATAAAACATCAACAAGACATCAATCAATAAAACAAAACCTAGAAAGAATTAAAAAGAAAATGAAAGCTAAATTCCTTATAACCTCATTCTTACGTTGTATGGCGTAAGGCAGGATGGGTCTAAGCCAGGTCACCTGCCATGAGGAATAAGTGAATGGCTTCTTTGGACCTGGCGCTCAGCATTGGCCAGGATGACACCAGCTTCCGCCCAGCGTCTGGAGAGAACCTGCATGGACATGATCTACCTGGGAACAGATTACGATTGGTCATAGTTGGGAACCACCCCCACAGGGCGATTGGCTAACCAAATCATAAAACCCTTTGCACTTCCTTGAATAAACTGAGTTGGCTGCAGCTTGCCCTCTACATGCGTCCACCCAGCTCCTGGATCTGTGTTTTGACTCTGCATCTCTCACCCCATCCTCAGCAGAGACTCTGGGTCCTGCTCCGGCGGCCCGAGCAGAGGGACCCCAACATTACATGGAACCCAAAGGAAATGATTTTATATAAAAGTGGTTACTGCAGACTGAGCAGAGTGTGTTGAGAGAGAAATGGGTAGAAGACTGATAAACAGGTCCTGAGTTACAATGTCAGAGAAATTAGTTCTGAATTCTGTTATAAAGTAATGTGACCTTTTATGATGAAAATGTATTGTGTGCTTTAAAAAAAGAAGGCTGGGGAGCCAGGCGTGGTGGCACCTGTCTTTAATTCCAGCACTCAGGAGACAGAAGTAGATGGATTTCTGAGACCAGGCCAGCCTGGTCTACATAGTGAGTTCCAGGCAAGCTGTAAATATAAGGAGATCCTGTCTCAAAAAAAAAAAAAAAAAAGAGGATTAGAAAGCTCAGTGGGTAAGAATACCTTCTGTGTAACAAGAAGACTCCCACATGAAAGTTCGGTATAATGGTATAGCTTCATTTTCTTCTAACCCCAGCAAAGAATGCAGAAACAGGCAGATCCTCCCTGAAGTTCACTAACTAAGCAGTCTAGCAATAATGTTGAGCTTCAGAATCTGTGAAAGACTACCTCAAGGAGACAATCAAGCATCAATACATTAGACATGTGAAGTTCTCTCCTAGTCTGCGTATGTGCACTGGTGGGTGGGTTTGTGGGCATGTACACACACACACACACACACACACACGCATGCACACGTGGAGTGCTTGACAGAATAGCCATCTAGCTTTTATGAAGAATTCATGGTCCCAGGACAGATTTCAATTGTTGCCACTTTTCTAAAACTGAAAAATAAAAATATCACTTTTATTTAGAGAATGCTTGCCCGGGGGGAGGGGGGGGACTACAACAAATGAGGAGATATGGGTGCTTAACCCAACTGAGTATCACACAGTGTCCACATGTGCCACGGTGTCACATTGTGCCACATAAATGTGTAAATCCTCAGAAAAGGAAATGGAGAAATTTGAAGACATTGTGTGTATTTAAGTATTTTACGTTTTATGAAGAATGCAGCGTATAGTAAAAGGTGGCGAAAGCAGCATTTAATAGATAATGGAAGCTTCAGACATTCAAACAACTTGTAAATGTAAAACGGACTTTCATATTTTCAGTTTTTGGCAAATAAAGTAAACACTTTATTTGAAAGATACTTTTGTATCACAGTTTACAAATGAACAGTTTGTGAAAGGAAAATCAAGATAAAAGAATACACATCACATACAGGAAATTCTAGAAAGGAAATAGTCTAAAATTCAAGAAAATGTAGAAACTTCAACTAATCAATGATCATAGAAACAATGAGAAAATAATTACAGCTCTGACATAGAACATGTCACCAATAAGCTTGAGCTGCAGGATGTCTTCTTTTTAAGGAAGAGATAATTTCACTATTACAAGCTACTTAATACCACACAGAAGAATACACTTTTTCCCAAATCATTTTAGGAAGTTTTTTTAACTTCTGTTTCTAACTGCAAATAAAAAATATTTTCAAAAGACAATGAATCCCATAGTAAAAGATTATTAAATAATGATAACTATTTCAAAATACATATCCTCTCAAACATTAAACAAATGAGAAAGAAAGACACAGAGATCACACAATATATAATTCATTTATGTTCAGTGCTCAAAGCAAATCTGTAGACACAGAAAGTAGAGTTGTAGTTGCCTGGGATTGAATGTTGGTTGGAAATTTGCTGCACTGGGCATAAGGCAAGGTCTTAGAACATAAAAATGATGATATTTGTATAAGTGTATACCATCTAAAATTCAGTGGATTGTGTACTCAAAATAGATAAATATGTAAATTGTACCTCAGTAAAGTTCAATTAAAATAAATGTCAGATATAAAAACAAGACTATTTTGTGAATATATATGAAGACCCTAAATAAAAAATTACTAAATAAATCTCATGAATATTCATATATTCCACAAAGCAGCATTTTTGTTTCCAGGAAATCAAGTGATAAAAGTCACTAGCTAGTCTTTCTAAAACAAAATAATAAAAGTTTAATTAAATATTGTCAATTATCAACATTAAACATTACATATGTAACAAATCACTAAAACTATTGTAATTTAAATGAACAGTAAGGATATCATTATTAGACAACATTTTATTGGAAGTTATAAAAATTAAATAAGAAATAAAATTAAAATATTATCAAAAGAAGAAAAAATAATAAAATTTTTTTGGATAAAATTGTTTTAATCACAGAACTGAACAGCTTATAATTTAAAAAATAATTCTCCTTTGATTGATAAGGAAAATTTGTAAGGTAGTATGATATATTATAAAAATGTTTATAAAGTATTTTCTTTTAACAATGCACACCCCATATCTCAGTTGTTCTCAAGTCAGTTTATTGAGAATGTTTTGTTTTGTTTTATTAATTAATACATTTTGCTTAAAGATTTCATGCATGTATTACATTCTGGTTACTCCTATTTCCTTCCCACTCCTGCCAGCCCTCCTTATTTATTACAAAGCTCTTTCCCATATTGAGTACTTTTTGTTTAGCTTTTGTCCCAAGGGGTTTATCTAGGGTCATCTTTGTGACTTTGGATTTGAAACTATCCATTAGAATCTGCTGGACATACCAGTGGATACATAAATCGATACTATGACTCCCCCTTTTCCAGAATCTGTTAGTATTTCAGTTTAATGGTTAGACCCAATGAGTCCCTTCCCCATCCATAGAATATTGATAGGAGGACCCAACTTTTGTGGGTCCTGTGCCAGTAAGTGCAGCTGCTATGGCCATGTGCTGCTTAGAAAATAGCATTTTGAAGCCCTGCTCCCTATTTTCCAACTTTTACCTTCTGATTTAGGGCTGAGCATCCTCAGCATCTTATGCAGCTATGGGTGTCTGCATTCATCTGCATGGACTTCAAAGGGAAGTTCTCTGATAAGGCTAAAAGAAGCCTTGGACTCCTTATCTATGGGTACAAACAGATATTTAGAAGGTAGTTTGATGCCATGTCAATTCAGCTAGGCTGCAAGAATAGATTCCTCCCTATAACCCAAGACTGCTTCTTTCAGAATGGGTTTACAGTACTAGGTATAGGTTCTCTCTTGCGGAAGAGCCTCATATTGAAATAAGGAGTTGTTGGGTTGGTTACCCCATAACAACTGGGAAACTGTTCATAAAGGGCACATTTTACATGGCAGGTCGATTGTAGTTCATGGAGGTCACATACTCAGTATAACTCCAAAGTTGTTACTTTTGAAATTGGGTAAAATTATCTAAGCGTTTACATGGATGTACAAAAGGCTTACAAAAGAATAGAAAGAGACTTTGTTTACATAAATAATGGCTGAAAATATCCATTTAAAACAATTTGTCATAGTATTAGCATACAGACATAAAAATTAGTGAAACACTTTGGAGACTCTAGAGACTCTAGAACTGTATCAGAGGAGAAATGAAAATTCAATATACAATGGTATAATATTAGAATCAGTAGGAAGCCATTTATTATTTAAAACAGTAGTGGCATAATCTGCCATCATTCCAGAAAATGCTCATCTTTTTTTTCTTTATATTTTTAATTTTGTTTTTTTATGTCTATTAGTGTGTGTTGACATATATGTAAGTGCACCTATGTCCTGCAATGGCCACAGAGATCAAAAGATGTCAGATGCCCTTGAACTGTAGGTATGGGTGGTTCTTAGCTGCCATGTGGATTTTGGAAGCTGAACCCAAATCCTCTGCAAGAGTAGTCAGTGCTATTAAGTGCTGAACCATCTCTCCAGCCCCAGTTAGTATTTTTTCTTATTCAAATCAAACACACACACAGAGACACACAGACATACACACACACACACACACACACACACACACAGAAATAAAAAAATATGTTCTAGAAGGATCAAAGTTTAAATAAAATTTAATAAAGCCAAAGAACAGAAAATGAATATTTAGGACCCTCCATTTATTAGTTAAAGTTAGCACATAACAAACCACATGTGTTCATGAGCCATACAAAATTTTAAAACTTTTGTGGGCCAGTGATATAGGCTCCGCAAATAAGAGCACGCTACACCAGGACTCCCATGGCGGAAGGGAAGATCTGACTTATGCAAGCAGTCTTCTGATTTCCAAATATGGAAATAAATAAACGAATCTAATAAATTTAAAAAACTATGTATATGAAAATTCTGGACATACTGTGAATTAAAAACAATAGTGGATCTAGGGCAAAGTTTAATACAGATGATATGAATTATCATCCATTTTATATAAAGAGCCCTTTCAAATATCCCAACAGAAAGATTAGCAAAGCCTTTGCAGGCACAATATGCAAAAATTTGATCCCACATAGCCAACAAATGTTAGGATACTCAACCTCACCAATCATCAGCAAATGCAAATTGGAGTAATGAGTGGTCCCTTTATGCCCATCAGGCTAGCAAGCACACAGCACAGCAATAACACCTATTGCTGGAGGGCTACAGTAGAAAGGGGCATTTTAATACACTGCTGGTGGAAATGTGCATTATTATAGCCTTTATTTTTGGAAAGCAATCTGGCAATATCCATAAAATTAAAAATGTCCATTGACCCGGACACCCCACTGAGGGAACCCTATCCCAGAGAAAACAAATGCTTTTGTAGGTTAGGATACATTGACTTAGATGCTTATTTTATTGTTTTTAAAACCTGGAAGCTAAATGAATTCTGATCAGCACAGGGATAGTTGCCTATTATCAATATTATAAAACATTATGTAATTACATATTATATCACTTGACATAGAACAATTTCCATGATACTGTGCTATATAGAAAAAAAGTCAAAAAGTTAAATATGTGATTTCATTTTCAGTGAATATGAATCTGTAAATGCATGTATACAACCTACCTGTCTATTTATTTTTCTACCTCTTGGTATTTTATTGGAAACAAGTATGAGATTTTACAAACAAAGTTGTTAAACGAATCATGTGTGAGTTGTGATTGGAAGATGAAAGGGAGAGGAACACAGCAGAAAATGTAAAATGTAAATCAAATCCAGTGTGTGCAATTTGGTTTCACCTGTTATGACCTTTACATAGTTCCAAATTATCACCTGAGAGAACACACCGTATATAACTTACTCCTTGAGTGTGGATGTACATAGGCCTTGTTTCTAAATAGCAAAAGATAGCAAGTTACAGGATGTCACATCTAACTTGTAATATGTCCTCCTAAATGAGTGCTCTGTTCAATCTCCTTTCTCGGCTTTAATGGAATACTTTGCTGTTACACAGTACACAAGTCTTCATGGCAAGGAAACCAGTTTGGCTTTTCTAATGACAGGCAGCAAGAAAGCAAATCCTGCCAACAATCCCCAAAACTTGGAAGTGAAGCCTTCCTTGGTTTAGCCTTCAAAGGACATGACAGTGTGGTTGGTATTTTGATGGCAGACTTGCAGAGGAACAGTGGAAGCTGTTTGAACTTTTGGCTCTGAGAAGCTGTGAGATAACAAGTAATTCTAAGGAACTCAGTGGCAGATAAAAGCAGACATAAAGATTCATCTATTCACATAAAATCATGAATCTTTGTACATATTTTTCTTTTTTTGAATTTTTATACGAAACAACATAATTTGATGATATTTAGATCCCTTCCCATATCTGCACATCCCCTCACAGTTCCCCTCATCCAATTTAATGTACTCCATTTTATATAATACACACACACACACATATATATATACACACACACACACATATTTACATATATATGTGTGTGTGCCACCCCTCTTCGGAAGACTTTCTTCCCCTCCCTAACCATTTCAGCTCTTAGTGTATTGTTAATGAGGATAATTAATTACTGTTACCTATTATTGAAAACCTATAATTGGCCAGAAACATAGTAACATTCCACTAAACCTCTGAAAGGTTAAGTACTATTCACCCCTTGCAGAAAGGAACCCGGGGATTAGTGATTCTCTGGAGACCATGAAGCTTGCTGGCATTTGGTCAAGCAGAGTCAAGAACCATAACATCCGACAAAGTCTTGCTTTCTGGATATGCACAAGTATCTCACATCCATCCCACTGGCAGCCTAAACAGAAAAGTAAATATGAATTGTCTCTGGTCAGCTCCTCTGGTAAGCTTCTTTAAGCCTTTCAGCCATTCTGGACTTAAAGATGAAAGATGCTTTATCACAATGAAGTGGCCTCCAGTCTTCTCCTAAGCAGTCTTTGTCTTAGGTCTTTGTAGGTTTCTGTCTAAAAGAGCAGGAAACTCAGGGGGTGGCATGTTTGGAGATGAAGGCACATGAAAGAAAATAGAAATGAGACAGTGAGATCCAAATTGATCTCAGGACTTGGAGAAAGAAACCCTAAATTACGAGTTTTTAAGATAAGCCTGTGAAGCATTAAATTAGTGTTTTGCAGAATGGCTATTGAGAGGGCTCAATGGGTAAAGGCATTTAATATCAAGCCTGAGGATCTGAGCTTAATGCTCAGAACTTACATAGAAGAAGAAAACATTGACTCCTTTAGGCTGTCCTTTGACCTCTACATGTCTCCACACATGTGAAAAATAATGGTCCGTGGCTAACTCATTTGCAGAATTCTGAGCTGCAATTTGAAAAATGACTATTGGCTTTTAAGATAATTTAATATGCTAATTTACGTGGAGTATTTCTTTCTATTCATTTGAGCTTAAAATCTTATTGAATCAAATATTGTGTATATTAATGATGCTTTTCCTTCATCCCAAACAGGAACACCCACTGTTTTTTTTTCCATTTTATTCTCCATATGCTATTCTCTCTCTACAGAATCAACTTGAACTTGTGCTTCTATCCTTCTCGTTATACATGCGATTGAAAAGCAATGCAGGGGTATGGAAAGAGATGATTAGTTAAGAATATTCTCTAAAGGGCTCAAAAGCATTTAACAGAATTAGACCAACAACCTTTCTAAAATCAACATCTAATGCATCTGATATTCCTGGAAAACAGCCCATATAAGTTTTATATTTTGTTCTAAATATTTAAAAGGTAGAAAGCTTTTACTCTACAAAGGAGGTTTAGATGAGGAAGTACCTGGATCATTGGAGTCATCAAAATGTTCATTAACTATAATATTGATCATAAAACAATGGTGATGTTACATATACATATACTTTATTATGTTCATAGCTATCATTTCATTGAGTTATAGTAGTTCCATGAGACTTAAAGATGTGTTTGAAACTTAATAGTACTAATTTTGAGAGAGAAAACCTACAGAAATAATTCTATTAAATGAGGGAAGTGTAATTAGAAATAGATTTGTCTGTCAGTGAGTTTCATAGGAGAATATTTTATTTTCTGAATGATTTTCTCAGGTTAGAATAGCAACTCTTAATTTCTTTCTTCAGCTACTATTTCAGTTCTGCACTGACATTTCATTTCACATTAAAACATCTATATATCATCTTTTAAAATATTTATTGGCATATATTCTTTATATACAACTGGGTTTCATAAGGATGTTTTTCTACAAGTATGTAATGTGTGGTGAGCATGGACTCCCAAGACCCTTTTACGTCCCCTTTCTCCTCCCTTCACTCGTACCTGTTGGTCTCCTTGTTCCCTTGATAATTTCATTTTTAGTTAAGAAATATCTTTATTTTTCTAATAGAAATTTTATTTGTCTCTTAAAGAAACATTTTTGGAGGATCAACAAATGGTTCAACAGCTAAAAGCAAGAGCACTTTCTCCACATGGTAACTAACAACTATCTGTTCTCCAGTTCCAGAGAATAAGTGCTTTCCTCTGACCTCTTCAGGCATTGCACAACACAGGGACACTTACATACATGCAGGTAAAACATGTGTACACATAAAAGAAAAAGTAAATAAATAAAAAAATTTAGACATATATTTTTGTGTTATCATTCTGCATTTTTCCCTTGAAGTTTCCTCCTTTATAAAGCAAATTTGATTCTTAAGAAAGCCCTGTTTAACAGCCCTTTCACAGGATCCTTTCCTTCCTGTTGTAGTACATATGCTTTGATGACTTTCTCTCATGATCTTTACTTAAGGGCAATGACATTTATAAGTGTAAAAGCAGTTCTAGTTTTACTAGTTTTCTGAGGCAGTGTCCCAAGTGGTGGACAAGATGTAAGGAAATATAAATGAGACCGTGGATTTCAAAGTCCAAGTTAATGTTGAAGTTGCTTTGTCTGCTTAGAGTTTACAAATTTGAACCTCAAAGGCACATGATATAATTTTCAACTCCTTAAATTATTTTTTTGCAGGAGAGTCTTTCAATGTATGCAATTCTTGAAAGATGCTAAAATTTCCTACTCTGACCTAAGGCACTTAGTGTGTGCATGTGAATGTGCATTGTCTTAGTCATATTTTAAATGTGACAGAGTCCTTTGTAAAGCCCAGCTTGATGCTCATTAGTTATCTCACCCAAGTATATAATTTCAGCCCCAAAGATGAATAGAAAATTTATTGATGTTATTGTGAAGTTACAATTCATCTCTCAGAGAAGCCAAAGCTGAAACTCAAGACAGGAAAATGGAGCACAGACCATGGGAGAATACTGCTCACTGGCTCACCCCCATGTCCCAGGTTCAGCTTGCTTTCTTATACAATATAGAACAATTTGCCCAGGAGTGGCCTTGCCCACAGTATGCTGGCCCTCCCACATGATTCAGCAATCAAAAAAATACCCCACAAACATGTTCACAGTCCAATTCAATGGAGTCAATTCCTCAGCGGAGATTTTCTCCACCAGATGTATCAAGTTGTAACTGAAGCTATCGAGAACAATTGACTCATTGTGAACTTGACATACAAGCATACCACTATTAATCCACAACTTTTCCATTTCTGTTCCCCAAGATCCCATATTAACATTACAATATATGCAACAGTAAAACTTTAAAAGTTGCACAGTTCTTAAAATTCAAACACTTAAAAAAGTTCAAAGCCTCTCTAAAATGTCTCTTAACTGTGGACTTCTATAAAATGCAAAACAAGTTAAATACTGTCTTACTTCTAAAGGGAAGAAGGGACAAGCTTAAGCAAAACCTAAGTCCAGAAAATTAGCTCAAGGCTTAATATCTGGGACTCACTCACAATCTTCTGAGCTTCAATGGGCCTTGGCAGCTCTGCTATCCACAGAACACATAGTTGTGACATAAGCTTAGGCTGGCTCCACCCCACATCCTCCAATATCTTTGGTGGTCATCCCATGGTGCTGGAATCTCCAATATATTGGGGTCTGTATTGAAACTTAGGCTGCAACTTTACTAATGGCCTCTCCTGGCCTTTTATGTTGCCAGGCTTCATATTGGTTCCATGATCTCTTCACACCTTCAACACTACTACCATGCAGGAGACACTTATACATTACCAAGTCCTGCTTCCAGCTGAAGATAGACCTCAGGCACTCTCTGGACCATAGCTGACCCAAATTAACAAACTCAGAGATGAAAAGGGAAACATTACAACTGACCCCAAGGAAATTCAGAAAAACTGTAAGACCATGCTTTAAAAATGTGTATTCCATCAAACTAGAAAATATAAAAGAAACTGACAAAATTCAAAATATGTATGGCTTATCAAAGTTAAAAATAACATAAATATTTTAAGCATCTCATAATAACCAATGAAATAGATTCAGTAATTTAAAATGTCCCAAATATAAAAAGAGCCCAGGACCAGATGTATTTAGCAGAGTTCTACCAAACCTTTAATGAAGAACTAACACAGTTTACAAATTATTCCATAAAATAAAAAGGAAACACCCCAAATTTTATGAAGTCAGTATGACTTTAATATCAGAACCAAATAAATACCCAATGAAAAATAAAATTACAGGCTAATATTTCTCATAAACCAACTGCAAGAGCACCTCTAAATGATTATCCATCATGATAAGGTTGACTTTACCCCAGAGATAAAGATATGGTTCATAAATCAATAAATATAATATATCACACAAGTAGTACAGAAAGCACATGATAATTTGCAGAAAAGGCCTTTGACAAAATCTGGCATTCATTTGTGGTAAAAGTCATGGAGATTCTTGGAATACAGGGGGCATATCTCAATGAAAGCAATATACAAGCTCACAGTCAACATCTTACTAAATGGAGCATCTCATCTCTCTGTTCATGTTCAATATAGTACTTGAAATCTTAGAACAATAAGAGATTAATGTATACAAATTTGAAAGGAAGACATCAAAGTATCCTTATTTGGAGATGATGCAATTCTATATATTAGATATCCTAAATATTCCACAAAAAACCTCCTAGAGCTGATAAACTCATTCATGAAAGTAGTAGGATATGAAGCTAACACATTAGTAGCCTTTCTATATACCAACAACAGGCATTCCAAGAAAGAAATTAGGGGAAAGATTCCATTCACAGTAGCCTCAAAGAACATAAAATATTTTGCAACAAATAGCAGAGGAAGTGATGACTTGTTTAAGAAAAACTTTAAGACATTGAAGAGATAAATAGAAGATACAGAAGAAGGAAAAACCTTCCATGCTCATGAATTGGTAGGATTAATATTGTGAAAATGGTGACCCATACAAAAACCATCTACAAATTCAGTGCAATACAGATTAAAATTCCATAAAATTCTTCACTTAAACTGAAAAATAACCTCAAATTTCATATGGAAATGAAAAAGAACCAGCATAGCCAAAATAATCCTGAACAATAAAAGAACTGTTGGAGGCATTAATATCCTTGATCTCAAATTACACTACACAGTTACAGTAATGAAAACACATGGTAATGACATAAAAACAGACATATTGATCAGTGGAATAGAATCAAGGACCAGGTTTAAATCCGTATATTTATTGCTACCTGATTTTTTTAAAGGAGTCATAAATACAAACTAGAGAAAAGACAGCATGTTCGACCAATGGTGCTGGTCAAGCTGGATGAAAGCATGAGAAGAATTAAACCAGATCTTTATCCCTCATCATGCACAAAGCTCAACTCCAAATAGATCAAGGACCTCAGCATAAGACCCAGTACCTTGAATATGATGGTGGAAAATTCAGGGAACACATTGGAACTTATAGGCACAGGAAAGGATTTTCTGAACAGAACTTGTATAGTGCAAGCACTAAGTACAATTGATAAGTGGGATCTCAGGAAATGAAAAGCTTCTGTGCAGCAATTGGCAACCATATTCAAGTGAAGAGGCAATCTACAAAATGAGATTTAAAAAAAAACTTTATTGGGTATACCTCTGACAAAGGACTATTATCTAGAATATACAGAAAAGTTAAAAACTAAACAAGAAAAACAAAGAACTAGATTAAAAATTGGGACAAGGAACTGGATAGCGAGTTCTCTAAAGATGAAACACAAGTGGCTGAGAAATACTGAAAACATGTTCAACATCATCAGTAACAAGGGAAAAGCAAATTAAAATCGCTTTGAAATTTTATCCAACCGCACTAAGAATGTCTAAGATCCAAAAAGCAAACAGGAGGAATGATGATGAAGATGTGGAGCAAGGGGAACTATTTTCTAATGCCGGTGGGAGTGAGAATGGGTGCAGCCACTATGGAAATTAGTATGTAGAATCCACAAAAAGTTAGAAACTATGGAAATTAGTATGTAGAATCTGCAAAAAGTTAGAAACTTATCTACCATGTTTTCCAGTCACTCTTCCATGTCACTCTTGAGCATATACCCAAAAGACTGTAATCCTACTACAGAAATTCCTGCTCTTTCATGGTCTTTGCTTCCCATTTCATAACAGTAATTAGAAACAACATAGATGTCCATCCATGCATAAATGGAAAGTGAAGATATGATTGGGAGGGCAGAGGAGAGAATATGGGAAGAACAACACCAAAGGCCTTTAGGAAAAAAAACCATATCAAACCCTACTACTACAGAAACTTCCTTACACCTATATGTTACAAGAGATTAAAACAAGTTACCTTATAAGAGGGGGCCATTGCCCCTACCAGACACCATGGAATATCAAATAAAAGCCCAGTGCCAGGAATGGACTTCTTTTGTAGCTGCTGACCAGGAGTTCCATAGAACCTCAAACAGTATTGACTATTGCCCCTGTTTTGTTTGCCCACCAGAACTTCACAGTAAGACTCTATTGCCAAAGACATTATATACATGAACTATAGAACAAACAAGAAGAAATTAAGTTGGTGCTGATTTTAAAGATTTATAGCTATTAGTTAGCTTTCATAGTGCTGAAAGATGCTATGCATACTACCTGAAGAAGAAACTAATCATCAACCTTATTCAGCTGTGAATCCTGTGAGTTAACAACCAGCCTAGCAAAATAGACCCACTAACAGTGATATGGATATTATGCAGTAAGCAAACACATTGTAATTGGATTTAAGGTCCTTTTCATAGAACCGAGGTCATGTCTGACATTGGTATTAGTCTAGGAACCTGAAGTGAGACAGATCCCAAGGCATAAGGGTGAGCTTAATACTATGATTCACTAAATAGATACAGTATTAAACTGACCCTTAAAGACTTATTGTTGTACTCACAGTTTGATGTGTTGCTTAACTCTCAGCAGAGAAGCTTCCTTATGCAACAGATGGTGATTAGTATGGAACCACAACTCACCAACACGCAGAGGAGAGTAGACTGAAGACTGTTTATCTCTGAATAGATCATCTGTATCAAATGTCTGCCTCTCAAGCCTCAGGGATCACTGTAGAAGAGGGACTGAAATACTAGAAGAGTCAGAGATGGTGACTGGCCACAAGGAAACAGAAATTTTCATATAGCTGGGTAGTTACTCATATCAACTCACAACAATTGTGACAGCATGCACAAGCCATACCTAAGCTCAAGGCAGACAAATCCCATGATAGACATGGAGAATTAGTTTAAAAAAACCCGACCCTACCTAAGCATCTATTATCAACCAATGGCTGATGGGAAGGGGAGAGTCAGTCTCATTTAAGGGTAAGATTCATTTTTGGTAGGTTGAACATGCACCAGTGGATGAACCCCCACTGAAGAACATTTGAGGACACAAATTAGACTATATAGGCCTTCATATATTCTAATTTCATATACTTATATGTATATATATATATTACATATTCTTATATTCATGTAAAACTGTGTTAAATTGGATGGGGAAAAGTAAGGAAGAGCAGATATGGCAAGGGATCTAAACATTACCCAAATATATTTATGAAATTCACAAAAATTTAATAGAGTCCAAAAAAGCAATGATGCTATATCAGAAGACAATTTGCAATTATTAAGTATAAAATATTTATAGATTTGAATTAATGGTGTTTTTGGCACTTTTGTATCATCTTTAGAGGAGAATTCCTAAACGTTTCATAGACAGACTTATTTTCATATGCACCTCCTCTTGGAGCCATGATAAGACACTTGGAAATGCAAAACTCTTGTCACTTCTAACTTTTAGACATTCACTGTTGAGAACTGTAGTAGGACACACTCAGAAACTCAGTGCTAGTTACGTACACATTTTGTTGTTTGTTGCTGGGTTTAACTATACCAAGATACTCATCTTCCTTAGTAAAATGTACTTAATGAATTTGGTTGTTCTGGCTAATCGAAGTCACTGTTTCTCTAACTGAGATATATGATTCAAAATTGACTTCCTTTTATGAAACATATGATAACTAGACTCTGAAAAAAGAATTAATGAAAGGAAATATTAAATTACTTTCCACAACATTCAGGAAAGCTACAAAGGGACCCATTGTTTTAGCTAAGTTACTGTGTTAGGTATCTTAGGGGGAAAATTGTAAAATGCTGTCCTTATTAAACTATAACTAGTCCTTGAATCTGATATCTCAGGAAGAGAAGATGAAGTGGTTTAAACCCCCGGCATGCTTATGCCATGTGAGAAGTATGGGAACAGAAGAGACAGGAATCACAGGATCTGGTTCCCAGGGAACAGACAGAAAACTAGAGAAGAAGACTCTAAACAGAGGATGTTTAAGCTTAAACAGGATGGGTGAAAGGGAGACCTTAATTTTTTCCTTGCTCACAATGAACTTGCTGAAACTCGGCCAAGTGAGGAAACTCATTAGTCCCACTGATGCACTTGTCAGACAAGCACTCTTGATGCTTAGAAGCTGCTCCGGCTTGGAGGAACTGATTTGGTGTTCCATTTGGATGTCCATTTATTTTTCTACCATGGTAATTTTAATTTATTTACTAATGCATGAACACATTTTCAAATCCAAGAAGTGCCACACTATATATAGAAAGAAGTGAATCTACTCTCAGCTCTTTTTAACCACTGTAACTGGTATTAAGTTACCAACATAATAGTATAATATGTCTTTCTCATGTACCTCCTTCTCATGCAAGCTTCCAGAGATTAACAAGCATATGTCCCTACTTCATGAAAATGGTATCATGATATTCAAAATGCTTTGTGCTGTAATATATCTTGATAATTCTGTATAACATACGTACAGCACCTCTATTTTATTTGTTTCTTATTTGTTTTTGAAACAGAATCATACTCCATGGATAAAGACAGCCACGAACTTATACTCTTTCTGCATCAGTTCTAGAGTTACTGGAATGAGTTACCACTTAACCCCTCCCTTTACTTCCCTCCCCTCTCTCATCGTTTACTTCTTTGGGGATTCATTGTGTAGTTCAGTTGGCTTTGAATTCACTATGTAGCTCAGATCAGTCTTGAACTTTGAAACCTCAGTCCTCAGTCTCCAAAGTACTGGGATTCCATAATTGATATCCCTGTCTTTTTAGCAATAGTATACTAGTCTATTGTGTGGATCAGCCAGTCTCATAGTTGTGGATATTTTTATTGTTTATAATCCTGTGGCATTAAAATTATGAATATCAAATATAATTTTATTCTAATTAAGTGGTATGTAAGTTTTCATGTGGTACACCTTAATAAAATCCTGTCTAAATGTTTTATTCTATTATGAAGCCCTTAGTATCTGATGCCAACTTCTCCCCAGAGATCACCCTGCTTTCTACTTTTTCTGATTCAATATGATCTAGACAAATACTATTCTCTTTTCTTCCTGGTTCTATCAAGTTTCCCCTTGCTTTATCAGTTTTGTACCTGATATATACTTTCTCATATGCTATTCTGCACAAATATATGACTAACTTTCTCAGATTGTAATTCAAAGTATAATTAATTCCAACCAGCTACCTTATTTAATTGCCATGCTTTTTAATTGTCTTCATATACTTTTAAAGCCAGAGCAGGCAATGACTTCGTTGCTCAGATGTGGCAGCCAGGTGAACACTTTTCTCACTTCTCCGCAAAGATCTGAGGGTTCCAGATATGCTCTGAGTTCAGTCTCATTCATCACCATACCACAATCTTTTGGGTTGTTCTTAGTCAGTGACTGACAAGAAACCCTAAAGCAGGTCCATTTCTGGCCTCTTCTTGGATTTTGACTCAGGGGCTCCTCAATGGTCTTGTAAAATTTTTCTTGTAATTGTACTACAGTCTTAAATGCCTCTGCTCAGTCAGCATTAACCCAGGTCCTCCCTCTGTCCTCTGTTGCCTCTCCCCCCTCCTGCTCACCTTTCCTTTCTCCCTCTTTTTCCTCCCTCTGTCCCCTCCTTTGATTTCTCTACATATCACTTAAGATCATAAATTATCTCTTTTACCTTGTTTTTCCCTTAATTGTTCTAATATACATATTTTACATGTTTGTCCTTGGGTGAGCATCTGTTTCTAAGAGGGGAAGGATTAAAATGCCAATAAACATTAGTATTTGAAGACTGATTAAAGAAAGAGAATCATACAAAAGAGACAAAGTTCTAAAGACAGAGAACGAGAGTGTGTATTTAGCACAGTAGATAAAACCAGTAAAATCTTGTACCCTGCACCAAAGATAAAGAATATTTCTGTGTGAGATAGCTATGGAAGTGTGCATTACTGTGGGAAATAACTGTACCCAAGGCTTTTAGTAGTAATCAGGATTAACACATTGTTCATAGGTGATCTTGATGAAGGCAGATTCCCTAGAAATAGGAGGATGAGAACTAAATTATAATTTATAATTTCTTATCCAGTGAGTGAGAGTGGAGAAATACAAACAATTTATAAATAATACTTCTAATAAGATGTAAACCAAAACAGAAGAAAATAAGCAGTAGTATGAGAAAGGAGAAATGAATGTTAAGAAATGGTTGTCATCTGGGTTTTGGTTTTTGACTACAAGATGAGAGCAATTAGAGCATATTCCATGACCTATGAGAAAGGTTTAGTAATGGCTAAGAAATGGAACACACAGAAGAAAGGACAGTTAAGGAATAAAATAGCCCAGACTATTGGAATTGTCAGGATCCAGAACACAGCTAGATTTATTGCCTTTAGCTCTTCTCTGAACTGCAGAAATAAAGAAGACAAAGCAGGTGCCGACACAGGAGTTGAGGTGAGAAGTTAAATGTCTCTTCATACATTTCTTTTTCTCTGTGTGAGACAAAAGCCAAAGCTGTGTGTTGAATGCTCAGGAGCAGGAAGCATGAGTCTTGAGGAAAGTTTGGAAATTATTTTATAGGGAGCAGTAGAACAGTTCGACATGTGCCAGCTGTTGTGAATAACCACACAGTTTTTAAAGCTTATGTGTGTAATTATGGAACTTTATTCAGTGGTACATAGCTACCCATGTACAAAAGTGAGCATATGAGCTAGCTGTTTCATCCAGATATGGACTTTTGCCAGGTTCTGCCATCCAAAGTCTTTAGGAATGGTGAGTTGAATAAGAGTGAGTAAATGTTGGATATTAGAGTCTAAGAAAGTTAAGGGACAAAGAGGCTTCCACAAAGAGGAGAGGCGAAAAAACTGGAAGCTCCTGTAAATAAAATCCAAAAAGGAAAGAAGAACTTTATCTTAGCTCCTTTTTAGTTGTGACTGACACAGCCATATACTGCATAGTTCACGAAGTAAAGATGTTTAGTTTGGCTCATTGTTCTGGTCCAAGATTGAAGGCTGAATCTGATGATGTCCTTATTGCTGGGCCAGTCTCAAACCAGTTCAAGGCACTGCATGGCAAGAAACAGGGAGTGTGTGTGTGGGCGGGTGGGGGTGACTGTTGGTATTGTCCAGTCTTCTTGTATACTAACCAGGTTCAAACATGGGAGATCTATTCTAATGACTTCATCTTATATTAATCACCTCACATTGGTTGTACCTCCAGATACCATAGTTGTATTAAATTCCCACCTTCTTAACCCAGGAACAAGTACACATCTAGAGTAATGAGCCATTAGCTCTTCTTTTTATTATAGAGCAAAAAGGAAGAAAGGCAGGTGCTGCCACATGAGTTGAGGTAAGAAGTGAAATGTCTCTTCATGGATTACTTTTTCTCTGTGTGTGACAAAAGCCAAAACTTCTTGTTGAATAAAAAGTAGGGTTTGAAGGGAGAAAAATGATATTTAAACTATAGTAGTCCTAAATAGAAAGAAGAATGGACAAATTTGGATATCTGAATTTATTTATAAAGAGATGGATAGGTAGGGACAATTCCTAAGTTATACATGAGATATTTAGAAATTGGTAGGGAATAGAAAAGCAAGGCAATGGAGATGAGGTCAAAGAACTGAGCATCAGGGAATTTATGGGCCAAATGAGCAGACATTTAAACAACCCAGGGGTATGAGAAGAAAGAAGAAAGCAAGACAGGAGTCAGTGCCTTAAAACTAGATTTATGGGAGAGAGGAGGCTCAGTATGATAAGGCAAATAAAAATCTAATGACAGGGATGGAGGGATGGCTCAACAGGTAAGAGAACACTGACTACTTTTCTAGGGGACCCAGGTTCAATTCCCAGCACCCACATAGCAGTTGACAACCCTCTGTAACTCTGGTTCTAGGGGAATCAGATGTAGTTTGATCTCCACAGGCATTGCATGATGCAGATACAGTTACATACATGCAGACAATTTGCTCACACACATGAAACAAAAATAATAAATAGAACGTTTATTATAAATCTAAAGACAGTGTAAGAAAGTAAAGATTTCGTAGAAAAAAAATAATGTAATTCTCAGCACAAAATGTACAAACGATACATAGATTTGAGGATCACGATTCCATGACATTGATCAGACTATGCTCTGCTTCACATATTGGAGATGGCACAAGTGGCCTGGGCATTTGTCTTTGCCCTATGACTATAAGGATGATGATATATTCAGAAAAACACGTGGAATTTGAGACATGGCAAGTACGTGTTACTTGGAAAACCTTGTATAAAATGGAAATTGATCCTGATGAAGAAAAGAAGGAGCATGTGGTCACCACAATTGGAGTACAGCTTACAGTTCAATGCGACAATAATGGAGTGTATGGACAGCGTCTGTCCTTCAGCTCTCCTCTGTGGCTTGATCTGGTGTTACCCACTCAAAGATAAGTAGGTCAAAGAAAATCAAGAAACTTATGAAAATATTCGTCAGCCACCTGAGCTGTGCATTTAATTGCATTCGCTGGAAAAGGAGGAGCACAGATGTTGATGCATTTTTATTGTGCCCTCCTGCTGTCATTTCCATTTGCCTTCCTTCCTTCCTTCCCTTTTGAGGCCTACTATTTTCTTAGGCCTTGATTTCTATCCAGAGGATCAACACTGAAAATGCTGTGGTTATAGTTATTGTACAGCTCACAAAAAGCAAACAAACAAACAAAGTCCAGATAAACAGCAAAGAACACTTCTGTGTGACACAGTGCCATAATTCCACAGTAGAATCAACAACAGTTTGTTTCCACATATATTTTATTGATTTTATTGATACGTGTTAATCATATCTAGGCCCCTCTATCTGTACCTAAACCATAGACTGCCCACTGGATTTCATACATTCTATTACATATGTTAAGGTCTTTTGGGTCAACTTTATGTCCCCAGATGTCCCTTGGTTTGAGTTCATCCACTGGAGTTTGATCAGCCTATCTAACATCACTCCCTTAAAGAAGAGCACCTCTCCTTCACCCAGCAATGATCAGTTGCCAAAAGTTCTTGGAAAAGATTGTGACTTCTTGCCCATTTCCTCAGTTTTATGTTGTTGTTTTTTTTTTTTCTGGTTTTTAATGTGCATGGATCTTGCGCATGCTTTAACAACAACCATTTTTAAAGAAAATAATATATTTTACTTTAAAATAAGATTAGACATGAAAATAACTAGCATTTAGAGCCTCCTGCCCTCTGCCGTATACTGTGTTTCATTTACATTCATGACCCTATTTAATCTTAACATCAGTACATTTTTATATCTCAGATACATGATGTACCAGCTTGGATATACTTGTGAAGCTGTATCTAGATTTGAGATTCAATATGAACCTACCACAGGTATGCTTCTGAGAACTTTAGAAACTACTTGAATGTCTATGATTCCCCTCGTTCCTCCATTTTGTTTTTCTAAATCACATCACTAGTTTTGAAGCATCTATGTTCTGAGACCAAGACACACATAGTTATCTAATCAAGAACCTGGTTTGCACTGATCAGAATATGTCCCGATGCTCTTCAACTGGTACTCTGGGTTGGCATAATCAATTGTTCAGTATCAATGGACAAGCTGATCTTTTTTGTCATTTCTTTTCTAAAAGAAAAACTGGACAAGTGCATACAAATTTAGGATAAAGATACAGTATCAAAGGATAATAACATAATGTACAGAAAACCCATGGAAACATCTAGATGAAGATTTAGAAGTGCTTTTGATTTCAGTAAATTCTTAATAACTATGCATTGAATCAATATTAAGAAGAGATCTTTTCCCTTTCTTTTCTCCATATTCTTTAATCTCTTGAATTTTTGTGATATGTCAGTAAAGCTCATAAATCACCTTTCTGCACCCCTGTCAAGAATATGAAGACTTCAACATGACATGCTCTTGGATGAGCAAGGAAAGTGGGTCTGAATGAGCTGTTGCAAAGGCTCTGAGGGGCCTACTTCCAAATGCTGATGAATGGCTGGTGCAGGCTGAGGGTAATGATGCTGGCCGGCTGGAGGGCTTCCACTAGGCCCATAATCTCTCACCCCCTTGATGCCTGCCTTCCTCTGGATAGTGACAGATGATGCATGAAGCAGCAGTGGTAATTTAAACCTCCGTGTGTTCCAGAATCCCATGTCTACTGTTCTTGTGACAAGTGCTTCTTTTATGTACAATTTATTTCTCTCTGGAAAGCTCTGTCTAGACATAGCCTTAGTTTCTAGGGATGTTCCTTATCTTTAATACACTCTTCCATGTTTGAGAAATGAAGTGCAGACTGGGCAACAAGTCTTTCTATGGATCTGAGTTAAGAATTATTGAAATTCAGAACTGGGGTCCACTCTGAATATATGCCCTTTTTTTGCGTACACCAAGATGAAAATTTCTTTAGAAGCCTTGCCCAGTCTATGGGATTTTATGTCACTATTCAAGCAATGCTATGGAATGCCGTTCCTCTAATCTTTCCATCAATGATGCTGAATGTGTTGTATTCTATTCATATGTAAAATAGATTCCATTTCTAAATTTATAACACGGCACCTCCCCCAGTAGCCCTCTGCTCTTGCTGTCTTCCTTTCCTAGGGTTTTTCTTTTCTTTTCTTTCTTTTTTTATCATAACACCTATTAACTTCTGACTTACTGCATATAGAACAACAATTGGGTCCCTTTTGCTACAGTAACCTCAAAGCATCAAAGCTCTTTATATGTATTTGTTCAAGGCTGGATGAACATCTGGTCATTCGCAACAGAAAACTTAGTAAGAATGCAAATCTGGGGTCAAAGCCTGTTATTTTAGTACTTATCCTTCTGTACTTTGGGATTGATGTGTACATATTATGTGTGTGTGTTTGTGTGGTTTGTCTGTGTATGTGTGAGAGACAGAGAGGGAGAGAAAGAGAGCTGGTTTTTCTGAGACTAATTTGTATCTAAAAGCAGGGGGCATAATTCTTGCTCAACCTGTATTACAGATTTTCTGCAAGGATCACATAATGTGAAAATACCTTGAAGACTCAAAATCCCTGAAGTGCCTTACACACATCAATTATAGTCACACTATGAAGTGCTCACGAAAGAAAATAGGCTCCATTTCAAGGAATCTTTGACACAAAGAACTATCGGGATGGAAGTCTGTACTATTGTGACATCCTTCCAAAGTATTTTAGTCCTTTTTCCTTCCTCCCCGTCTTCCTTCCTTCCTTCCTTCCTTCCTTCCTTCCTTCCTTCCTTCCTTCCAACTTTTTTTCCTTCCTTTCTCCTTTCTATGCATATAATTTGTTGAAACAACAATTAAAAACTTCCTAAATTAAAAGAAAAAGAAATTCATGTGTTATATCTATGAGAAACAAATTGTTTAGTAGCTTTAATTTCTTTAAAATTCATTTAATGGGGATGAAATAATGTATCACAAAATCAATCTGTTTTTCTTTTATCTTTATTTTATTTTTGAGAATTTGATGCATTTGAATTATTGCTATCCCCTCCCAAAACTCCTACAATTCCTCCCATGCCCCCATTCCCTCTCAATTTCTTGTTCTATTCTTTGATTGTTATTGTTATATATGCATACTTTTATAAATCCACTCACATACATAGTGTATAAAATGCACTGAGTCCATTTAGTGGTGCTTGTGTTGTTTCTAAGAATGTTTAGGGCTGCCTACCTGAGATTAGATAACCTCTTAGGGAGCTGTCCCAGGAGAAAACCAATTCTTTCTCTCTCTCAGCATCCATTGATTGCCTGTAGTGCTTCCTCTCTGCTTTGAGGAAAACACTAACAGCTTTGGTGTTGGATAGAACTAGTTTTAGTGTTACTCTACATTGTGTTAGATATGTACCTCTGAGCATAAATAATGTTTAAGAGAAAGAATGTTATTTATTTCATAGAGGAGTAAGACTATTATTAGACTATAATGTAAAATGAGCATGGATTATTTCCCACATGATCAGTCTCTAGGATATTGTGGAGAATAACACAGAAATAAGTTTCTGTTATCATGAACTCTTTTCCTCCCTCGTCCTGTATAACCTCCTCAGATTCCCCCTTTCTCCAATATTCCTATATCTAATTTATAGATGCATACTATGGGCCACTGTCATGTTCACAAGGTATTTCACTTAAGCTTACAGAGTCCTTATTATTTCAAACTCCAGTTAAAGCACATGAGAAACACTTTGTAATTTATTATAATCTGCAAATATAAGCATGGGAGGAATGAGAATAAATCCCAATCTTCTCTGAGTGTTGTCAATTGGTCAATTCTTCCTCAAGCATAGAGTGACATAACCATGTATTATTCAAAGTGGTTTCTGGATTGTAAGTCAATGATGCTCTGTATTTTAATTGTTACTACATTAGCTATTTACTTGAAAAATCAACAGCAGATCATCAGCATCATGATTGCGTTTGTGTTTAACTTTTGAGTTTAACTAATTTAGAAGATGGAAGAGTTTAATAATTTCTTTGAATTCCTGTAAGCCACAATGTTGAATGATAACAAGGTAGGACATGGCCCAAACTACAGATGCTCTGAAAGTCTCATTACCTGAGGATTTATTAACAACCAGACTTGGGCATGATTGATTTAGAGAAAACGATGATTATAAGACTATATGGAATTTGTGTCTCAATATTAAAGAGTATTCTGTGGAAGAAGGAGCACTTATTCTACATTGGTCCAAAGAGAACTGTGAGTAATGACCTTAAGTTTGAACAAATGAGTCTTTATTAATTTTCCATTTATTATTAGTGTATATATAAATGCATGCATAATGTGTGTGAGAGTACAGACAAATGTGTACCAGTGTGTAAGTGGAGGTCAGATGACAACTTTGATCTCATCCACCATGTGTTCAAGGGTAGAACTCTGATTTCAAGTGTAGCAACAAGCACTTTTACCCATCGAGCCCCTGGCCCAGAAGAAGCATTTTAATGTATAAAAGGATGATTTTTTAATGATTACACTTACAATGAGGTTCTGACTGGCTTTCTTGGACTAATTATGTTACTCTTGCTAAAGTTGGAGTTTTTCTAGGGTCTAGCTGTGTTTAATATCAATCTAATACAAGGGATCTTTTCCATTCTGTTTCCTCTGCATGAACACTAATTGAAATATTCTGTGTAAAGCACTATCACAGTTCATTACTTGACTCCTATTAATATTGGGACAATATTTTAAATGTACAAATAAATTTTATTTGAAGGTATATTTTCCCCATTTTGAATTGCTTACAATTCTGTTCCAAAGTCCTATTTTTAATTAACATAAATTTGAATTTCATTTATCTGTCGCTGCATAAAGAATCTCAGGAAAAAAAAGTCTGAAAATGTGGTCTTCAATCTCCTGATGACCTTGAACAGATTATTTTCCCTTTCGGGGATTTGATATCCTTGTTTCCTAAAATTAATCATTTGGAATGGATTATCTCTTGGGCTCTCCCAGCTCTAATTTTCTGTGATTTCATTTATCAACTTCCCACATGGTGGAATAGGGAAATTCTTAATTATCCCGTGGAACTTGATAGATTCTGTGCAAATAGTTGTAATTCTTCCTCTGTGTTTTATTCACTTCTGCTCCATCTTAAATAATCATTTGCATGCTTGCTGTGCATACATATGCCTGAGTGACAAAGTGAAATGCTTTGTTTATCAGTGAGAACTTTATTCACAGTATCTGACTAAACGGATCATGTCTTCAGTGTTTACAACTTTTGATGAGAAGTCTGATTTTTTTTTCCATGTCTAGGCAAAATAGTGACATCCTCTCCTAAAAATGTGATAATTTCATGTCTTTCCTTAAAGTTGGAATATAGATTAAAGAAGGAAAATTTGATATAGAAGAATACACACACACACACACACGCACTCACACACACACACACATCGCATTTGTTGAGGTTTCCTTTATTACTATAAATTTCAATTGGTCAACTTTATAACCAGTGGTTGTTACTGTACTCAGATTTCTACAACCATCAGCACAATTGATTTTTGAGCTATTTTATTTCCTAAAAGGAAACCCCACACTCTTTAATATTGTTGCATAAATCCCCTTCCCACGCTCTAGCGGGTGGGATCTAGTTAATCCAGCTGGATAAATGGAAAAGTGATCTTCCATTTAGAATGATTTATTTATTTACAAAGATATAGAGTCTCTGGGGACGCCCGCCATGCTCTCCCGGCGGTGGCCGGCCCCCATAGTTTGGAACCGCTGCGCACCGAGCGCAGGCTTCTCAGTTCATTTCACTCACGATATTCTTGGATGGCAGGGGGCATGGCAGGCTGCCTCCGGGGTTCCTGTCTGTCTGTGTGGGCCTGGGATGGGGCATTTTCTCTTCCCACGTGGATCTGAGCAATCTCCGCTTCTCTCCCCAGCTCGCGGCCATGATGGTTCCACCTACTCCCGCCTCTCTCCTGCCCTATTGGTCAGAGGGCGAGACTTGCCATAGAATGAACCAATAAGAAACAAAAATTCCAGAGAGACAGTGTCTATGACTCTACAAATATTCATTTCCATCCTCTTCCTCTTTCTACCCCAAAATGTCTCAATTTCAAAGAACCAAAAGCAAACTTTGTTTCTATGGATTTGCCTATTCTAGGCATTTAATGTAAATGAAATCAGTTTGCATTGTTTTGTGACTAATTTCTGTCACTTAGTATTTTTAAGGCTTATCTAGTTATAGTGTTTATGAAGGACTTCATTTTATAATTAAATGATATTGAAAAATATAAATAAACCATTAGTATGAATATGCATTTAGTAGACCAGTTAAGCAACTTTTTATCTGTTCATGAACTGACAGACATGATTTCTTTCCATCTCTTGACTATTATGTATAATGCTGATTTAAATGCTCACCCACAAGTTTTGGTGCTCATACATTTTAATTTCTCTTGCAAATATACCTTGGAGTGGGATAAATGCTTTGAATAGAAACATTATACCTAACTTTTTGAGGCAGTACCAGGTATCCTTTACCAAAATGTCTTTACCATTTTGCATTTCAGCTAGTAATTTATGAGACTTTTAATGTATCCACAGACTACCTAGCTGTTTTTGACTGTAGCCATCCTTGTTGGTATAACAGCTCATTGTAACTTTTATTTACATTTCTCTGATGACCTGTGATGTGGAATATCTTTTCAAGAGGTTTTGGTCACTATATATCTTTCTTGGGAAAAAATTTCAGCTAACTTTTGGTTACTTTAAATTGGACTGTCGGTCTTTTATAATCAAGTTAATATGCTTATTCATATATTGTGTATACAGTTCCCTTATTTTATTATGATATAATTTGTGAATATTTTTCCCATGCAATAGATTGGTTTTCCCAATCTTGATGATAATCTTCTAAGCATGAGAAAAAGTATTTTTTAATTCGAAGAAGTAAAATTTAATTATTTTTCTAATTTTTGGCGCTCTGGCAACCTCTGTAAAAATCTGTTGTCAAATCCAATGTCTTAAGGAGTCTCTGCAGTGCTTTATCCTAAAATTTTATAACTTTAGCTTTGAAAAAAGTTATCATGGCTCTTTTGAGTTAATTTTTTGATACAAAGTAAGGCAAAGGTACTCATTGGACATTCTTTTCATTTTCTATGGAATCATGTGGAGATAATTGATGAAAATCAATTTATCAAACATATCTTGATTCATCATTGCACTCAGTGTAGTCTACTGATCGGAGCTTCTCCCTATATCAAAAGCATGTTATGATTTTTAATAGTTGTCGGTTCTTTTTAGTGTACAAAATAATGAGTTTCACTGTAGAGCTGCAAAATATTCATCATTAATAGCCATATCATCGTTTCTATGTTAGGTTGTTTTGAAATTTCCTCTGTCAAAGAAATTAGTCCGCTTCTTTTCAACTTAACCTCAGGCAAGCTATTAGGCTGTGGGCCGACTCCGGCCAGACTCTTGGCCAAAATATTCCACTTTCTGCTTAAGTTCTTATTTCCCTTTGGAACTGCTTTTCTCTAAGCACTACTTTCTTCAAGGCTCCTCCTAGAATAGCCTTGTATACTCTGCTTACAGCAATCAACTGCTTTTCTATCCCAGAATTCCATATTCTTCCAAATTCCACATGGTCAGGTTCTTCATAGCCACAGTCAACAGACCACTCCCCAGGACCAACTTCTGTATTAGAGTTATTTTTCTGTTCCTGCAATAACACACAATAATCAAAGGAAATTTTAGAGAGAAGAGTTTATATCTGGGCATGGTGGTTCACACCCTTAATCCCAGCACTCAGTGGGTAGAGGAAGGTGGATTTCTGTGTGATCAAGGCCAGACTGGTCTACATAGTGAGTTCAAGGCCAGCTGGGGCTACAGGGACTCTGTCTCAAAAAAAAAAAAAAAAAAAGAAAAGAAAAAGAAAGAAAGAAGAGAATAGAAAGAAGAGTTTATTTGAGTTTACAGTTCCAGGTTCCAGAAAGAGGGATTACAGTCCATCCTGGCAGGCAAGAAGTAGCTGAGCAAAAGAATAGCACTCATATCTTCAATTAGGCAGAGGAAGCAGAGAGCAACTGGAAATCCAGCAAGGTTAAGATGTAAGAGTGCTCCAAGCCCACCCCCAGTGGTACACTTCCTCCAGTGAGGCTACTCCCCCTAAAACCTCCAGCAGGGGACAAAACATCCAAATATTTGGAACCTATGAGGGACATTTAATTCAAGCCATCATAGATGCTTTCACTGTTTTTATGTTTTTCTGTACTACGGATTGAACCTAAGGTCTCATGTGTGCTAGGCAAGTGCTTTCCTATTGAGCTACATTCTCAGAAATTTATCATTTCCTAAAACTAAAACCTGTCTCTCCCTCCCCTCTTTCTCTCTCTCTCTCTATGCATATATCATGTCACCTGTAGGTATGGAATTGTCTCTTCTTTTCCAGTTTGGGCATCTGTTTTTTGTTTTGTTTTTTTTTAATGGTTTCCTTTGTTTGATTAGAACTTCCAGTATGATATTGGAAAACAGTAGTGTGGACAGATGTTCTTGATCTTTGTCCTCATATTAGTTAGGAAGCATTTGCCTTTCACTATTAATCCAAAAGACAGCTTTGGGTTTTCATACATACACTTACTCTGACTGAGGAAATTCTGTCTTCTATTTTATTACTTTGAGTGTTTTTTTCATAGAAGCTGTTTTATTTTGCCAGTTTTTTATTGTTGTTTGCCATTTTGAGACAGGGTCTCCTGGTAGCCCCCACTGACCTGGAACTATCTATGTAAACGAGGTTGGCCTCAAACGCCCAGAGACCTGCCTGCTTCTGCTTCCCAAATACTAGGAATAAAGGTGTTCACCACCATGCCTGGCTAGATTTTGCCAGTTTCTTTTTAAAAACATACTTTTCAAAAATCTACTACATAATCATAATATTTAAGTATTTTACTCTGTTACTACGGTGTATTATATTGATTGTGGTCATCAAACCTTATATTCTTGAGATAAATTGTATTTGAACATGTTGAATAGCTCTTCTCAAATGTTTGATTTGGTTTCCCTGTATTTTCGTGAAAACATTGTGTGAAAATATCTTTATTCATAAAAGGTATTTGTCTACAAGTATCCTTTCAGCACCTTTGGATGCTGTGTATCAGGATAAAACTGATGGCAGAATAGTGGAGAAGCATTCTTTATATTTTTTGTTTTTTAAAGAAGACTGCTTGTTCTAAGATATTTTTGATTACTCATTTAGTGTCTTTGTTGTTTATAGGCCTATTCAGATTTTTTTAGATACTTATCAGTTTATACTTCTGGAATTTGGTCCATTCATAATGTTATCTAATTTTATGGTGTACAGTTATGGTGTTCTTCATCTCTGTGAAATTGACAGAATGCCCCTTTTTTCTGACTCTGATAGTCCTCATTTTAAATCTCTCTACACCATCCATTTCCCTCTGGCCCCTTTCTCTCTCCAAAATCAATTAGGCTTTTTCCTCAGAGAATGAGATTCATGTGTCACTGATTTCATCCACTTTTCTACTGTATTTTCTTCCATTCTTCTTTATTATTACCTTTCTTTGCTTTTACTAGGATTTTCAGATAGACCACAATATTTCTAATTGTATATCCTTCTTTGCTGAACACAGGTATTTGAATGGGAGGGTGATCTGACTGTGGCATTTGTCACCCTATTGATCACCAGGATTGATTCAACTGATCTGGCTGACTAGGCGTGTATCCCCTTCCTCCTTTACTGCTCCACGTGTCCCTCCAAGAGGCTGTGTGCTAGGTTTAAAAGAATTGCCTTTCCATATAAAGGAGGACCTGACTTCAGTCCATGGTGTCTAAGTAACTGTGCTCCCCTGCTAGAACCTCTAAACACATTCTGAAGACCCAATATAGATGTTTATTGGTATAAACTTCCTTCTGAACACTATATTCTGTAAGTTTCTGTATTACTTTTTGTTTCATTCATCTACCTTTTTTTCTCTCCTTCTTCTTGTATATATTCTGATATTCATTGATTTTTTTTAATAGTGTGGCATTGACTTCCCACATATTTGTGAGTTTCCTTAAATTCTTTCTGCTACTTCTACTTAAACAACTTTCGTTAGTATCATATGTGAGGTTCATCTGTTAGCAACATATTCTGTTAGGTTTTCTTTAGCTAGGAATATGCAGAGGACACCACCCTTCTGAGCTGAGTGTGGCTTTGTGTGTTGGTGTCCTTTGTTTCTTTGGGGAATTTCTCATTCTTTCTGTGCTCTAGTTCACTTTTGTAGCAATTCAAGTGTGCTTTTGAGGCTCTTCATTTTAATTACTATGCTGTTAAAATCCAAAATTTCTATTTGCAAACAATTTCTATCTCCTTACTTATTTTCTTTATTAAATGAGTTAATTTCATCACACATCTTTTCTTCTACTCAGTTTTCTCTGGTTATGTGAACGTATTTATAACAACTGTGTTTAATCCTCTACCTGCTAAACCCCACATCTCTATTCTCTGAGACCCACATCTTTTTTCTATGTATGTGTCACAGAGAAGTCTTTCCTCCTCAGTTTCCTTTAGGCTGATGTTTATTTACTGATTTATTTCTTTAGTGACGGACTGGATTTTTTATTGAGGTATATTTCCATGGCCATAAATCAAAGTATAAATGCTGATGTAGAGTTGAGTTCGGGATAGAATTTTTTGTTGAAATGTAGTAGAATGTTTAGAGCCTGCTCGCGTATATGCAATCAGAAGAAATAGTCTTACACTGATGTTGCATTGCGTAGTCTGCTTCTGAAAAGAGATCCAAGACACTATCAGAAGCTGCTTCTGTAGAGAACAGAGCATTGGTTCAATCCTTACACACAATTTTCCTGATGTGTATTTTAGTTTTTCTCTGGAACCAGGGATTGAACCTTGAGCCTCATAATACTCTGTCACTGAGCTGCATTCAAGTCTATTTTACTTTTAAATTTGAGTCTACCAACTTGCTCAGCTTCATCCTGAACTTGATTTGTAGATGAGGCAGGGCTTAAATTTGTGATCCTCCTGTCTTAACTTGCTGAATTGCTGGGATTACAGGCCTGTGCTAACAGTCCTGATTATAATTTATATATTTTTTCCATATATCAATGGCCAAAGTTAGTACAAATTCTTTTCATCATAGAAATGATTCTGTATTCTTATATAATTCATGAAAGTATACTTTAACTAGAAATTATGATTAGTAAACAGCAAGTCAAAATGCATCATCCCAAATGTTTTTGGTATTTTTCACAAGCAAACCAATCTTTAAGTACTGCTTCATTTGTTTCAACCACTAACAAATCACAACATTCAACAAAACATCTTTTAGAGTTTAATGTTAAACTGGATGAGATATGTTTGTTGATTGTTTCTTTCCTGTTTCTGTTATCAGCCTCTTAGGATGGTTATTCTGCTGACTTTCCTCAATTTCCATACCTCTAGGGTCTCCTCTTGGTTCTCTAAGTCTCAGATCTGAAACAGGGTGCATTTATTAATCCTGAAGGGCACCAGGATAACTGTGAACTCCTCCAGTTTCCTTGTCTGAGCTCCTCTCCCAAGAGGACTTCATGCTGTCTCCCTTTTGAGTTTGACTCCTCTTTGATCAGGTTCATGGCTGTAAGATTAACCTATCATTAATAAATAGAACTGTACTTCACTTTTCTCCTGTTTCTTAAATGGATCCTGAACTTAGCACCAGCTGCCAGGAAGCAGCTGAAAAGCCCTTGGCAAAAAAAAGCTGATTATTTGCAAAAGTGGGACTCCTAATTGGAAAATGTGATGGAATGAAAATAGTGAGTCCCTAATAATCTCCTTCTAAAATGATAATGTGTTCCACTTAATGAATATTAATGTGTCATATTCATGAGCTTGGAGAATTTGAACCTGTGAGATAAGAATTTCATCTACCTAGGAACCCACACTTTCTCTCATTCACAAGTTTCCCATTCACATAGACAAACCTGCCATTTTGATGACACACCTCTAGTACACAGCAATTAGCATGTATACAGAGGCTTAATTGGTTGTGAATTTTTTTATGATTTTTTCTGTTGCTGGGAATAATTATGCATGCACTTCTGCTCTTCATTCTGCCCCTTTGTAAATTCCTAGTAGCAAATAGCTGTGTAGTTTACCTCTAATTTCACTGCCCATGGGGACTGTAACATATGAGACGTGACCATGGTTTAGAAGAACTGATTGTACTATTAAGAAATACAAAGGAAACTCTGCTTGCAAATTTGCGTTGTGTATGTCAAGACTTTGCCCAAGGCTCTACACTTATTGCAATAATGTAGTTATTATTTAAAATATATTTGGAACTTTTATTTGAAACTAGGTCTCTTTTTCCAAGAAAGTAAGAAGTGAAACTTTTACTGTGATTACTTGGGTGGAGACCAATGTGATTCATTTCTTTAAGACTTTGTGTTTGTTTAGTAATCAGTGCTAGATCTCATGAGGGCCCTGTCAAAATTAACACTGTTCCTGAGAGAATTTCACTTTTCAAAACTTGGGATTTTTTTAAGAGAAATTCAAGTTAAAGTGCAAGTTTGGTACACATAAGATTTATTTTTTCAATCAGCTGAGCACACCTAAATGAATGCTTGTTAAGTATAAAAATACATGAATAGAAATAAACACACTTTTGTGGAAGGAAGAATTATATTTGCTCAGCTGTGTTCCACATAGGATAGAATAGAATGGAGCATGGTTTGAGGTCAAAGCCAACTTTATGGAATGGCTCCCCTCAACCCTGCCCAGTGCTGAAAGGTTTGGCTCTACATAAATAATGAGAAAACATGGTAGAAAGAATTTTCTGGAAGTGTGGAAAAAGGCAGAGACTGCTTAATGAGAGAAAGTCCTGAGATAAATAGCAACAGGTAAATAAGTAGGATTTAAGGAAGGCAAAACAAGTTGGGGGTGTGATTTACTTCAAAGAAAAATATTGTCCTTTAGGTATTATAAAAAATTTTGACTGAGAATATAACTCAGGGGTATAGCACTTGCCCACCATATGCAAGTCTTTGGGTTTAATCCCCAATACTGAAAAATATAATATAATATAATATGATATATGTATGATATGATATATGATATTATATAATAAAAATTCTTCTGTAGTCCATATGACATCTTCAATGGGAACTCAGTTTCACTTTGTAAAAATGAGTGTAGTACTGAAGTCTCCTTCAGCACAGAGCTCTGCTCCCTGTGGTGTGCCCATGGGCACAACATACTTCTTTTTCTTCCTCCAGTTTCCAGCATCATCCTCCAAGGACACTTGGGGCCTGTTTCCAGTGAAGTGCATCACTTCTTTCTTTGTCGAGTGCTGACATATTAACTTTGGGGTAGTTTCATTGCAGTGATCCCTAGACAAAATCTCAAGAACCACTACAGTTAGGAAAATTGCAACCCATAAAATCAGTTTCATAACAAATATAGAATTGGGGGAAACATAATAGTGTTGCAGGATACATACGTTCAGAAATAAAAGTCCCCATTGCCTAAAATCAAGCAAACTTTTCATAATGCCGGATCAGAATAATTTAGTTATTCAGGGGAAATTTCTGTCTGACATTGAAGAGGCTGGGATAGACCACATTTCAGATCTCCCTTCTCAGGTCTGAAGTCAAGCATTTCTATAGCTTACATCTCCTCTGACTCTATTCCTCCCTTATACTGAGCAACAGCTCTGGTTCATGAGTATTCTGACACTGAAATTTGAAGATGGAATTTAAAACTCAGTATATGACCCAAGGTGGGATTATATAACCTGTCTGACCCTCCACTGAAAATGCAGGTTAAAAAAATCTACTTAGGTGGGGCTAGACAGCTGGCTCATCAGTTAGGAACTCTTGCAGGGGGTCCCAGGTTTGATTCCCAGAACCTAAATGGCAGCTAACAACTGTGCAGTTCTAGGGAAATCTGACACCTTCTGACTTCCATGGGCATTGCATGACATAGGTGTACTTACATACCCGTAGGCAATACACTCATACACATAAAAGTTACATAATATTTTTAAAAAATGTGTGTAGGTGACAGTGTCTTCATAAGTATCCAATGCATTAACTAAATAAAGGAATTGGATCAGCCCTGGCACGTGCATGGTGCAGTGCATGTGAGCACTCTTTTCTCTTTTTACTTCCAGAATATTATCTGGAGATGTGTTTCCACTGGGGACTGGGTAAAGAGATTTGTTTATGCACTCTCCAAGCCCAGTCCAGTGACACCTTCTTCTCCTGTTAGACAGGGTTCCTAAGGAATGCAACCCACAGAGTCTAAAGTCAGACAAATACTGACTTTGATATTAAACCCTTTGATAATTTCTCACTCAGAAACTGAGAAAAGGACTTGAAATTTAGTAGAGAAAACTTCTACTACCTAGAACAGTATAGTTCAGGAAATGAAATGACTTCATAATGCAAATACTGATCATCTGTATGATTTATAGTTTTTATTTTCTCCTACTTTTATTATATTAAATCCCAACATAGTTAGGGAAAAGCTAAGAAGATACACACAAAGCTGTCAATGTTTTTAGCCATTTGGAGAAGAAAACATAAAAGAAGGAAGAAAATGAGTTAATACATATAAATGCAGATACATGGAGCACAGACATGATAATGAAGTCAATATGGGAAAGCATTAGTGTAACTGGATAACTTTTAAATATTTTCTTAAACACTTTTAACTATCTGTTGGCATAGCTTTCACAGAAGTAAAAAGCAAACTAGTATGCATATCATTTTGGTCTCTTATTCACTTGGTATCTTACGGTACTTCAGCCAATACAGTTCCTCATCTTATATCTTCCTTGATGCTTGGGTGGAATTTTCATATTTTGTCTATGATTATAATGTCATAATAATACTCATATGCTGCATTTTTGCCTTTAATCTGTTCCAAAGGACAGATCACTTTATATTCACTGTTTGACATCTTTACCCTCTAAAGAATATGTCAATGAAAACCAAATCAATGACTAATTCTAATTAATTTTTCAAAACTATTGAAAATGTTGCATAACATAGAGATGTTATAACCAACCTCTCCTTTTTAGTTAGTTGCTAGTTTAATTTGCAAGTTTTTTCAGGTTCTATCTTCTTCATAATTTTCATTAGCGTTTGCTGTCTGACAAAATTATTATAAATATTTTGATTATTTAACCAACACTGGCTGTCAAATTTGACAGATTTAAACTCACCAAATAGACACATCTCCAGATATGATCAGGAGGGATTTCCAGAGAGATTTAACAGAGGTGGGAAGACCTGTCCTGAATACGCTGGAACATTTTCATAAGCTGGGATCTCAGACTAGATACCAGGAGTGTGGGGCTCAGTATTTGTCTCTCTCTACTTCATGACTATGTAGTTTTAGTTTTTCTTATTTTGAGACACAATCTTATTGTATCTCAGGCTGACCTCATATCTGATGTGTAGCTGGGCTGGCCTTGAACTCCTCATCTTTCTGCCTCTAACTTCCAAGTGCTGGGACTGCAGATGAACAACACCAAGCCCAGCTTCCTCGCGTTTCTGGATGGACTGTGGCTAGTCACCCATTCCCTTTTCTACCATGCTTCCCTGCCGTGATGGACTGCCGCTTAATAGTGACCCAAAGCCAGCACCTTCCTTCTCTTATTTCTTTTTGAGAATTTCATACATGAATATTGTATTTATATCCTTTCTATCCTATTTCTGCTTCCAATTCTCCATATATTGTGCCTCCCTCTCAAATCTGTGGCCTCTTCTTGGATTACTATTGCTTCATGTACATACATGTATTTATATAGAGATATATAGATACAGATGTAATGTACTGAGTCCATTTGGAGGCACTTGTGTGTATATGTGTTAGAGTTGACCAACTGAGACATGATAACAAACCAGAGAGTTTGTCCTTCTTTAAAATGCTTTTGTTATATCTTTTGTGACAGAAATTAAGAAACACTAAGAAATCAATACAAATACCATTCATTAAAAAGTGGTCCAATCTGCCTGAAATTTTCATATGAACTTGGATTATTCCTGGATTTTCTATTCTGTTCTCTTAGTCTATCTCTTCCATCCAGTATCTAATACTATATCCATATCCAATCAATACGATTAACCATACTAGTTTTATAGTCATCTGAATCCTGGCATGGCTACTATCTGTTCTCTACTTTTTCCTTTATTTTTTTCACTTTTTGACTATTATTTAAAAATTATTCATTTCTTTAGAAACTTTAATAGTTTCTTCTTATAATGAAAACATGAGTTTCAGCATTTTATTGAAATATACAACCAGTTTAAGTGACATTAGAATTACCTATCATTTAAATATCAGTCTCAAGTAGAAGCTTGCTTTTATGATAACCAGAATATTGAAATTTTCCACTTTTATTTTGGGTCAGTTTTGGTAACTGGTATGTTGCTAGAAAACCATCTATTTCATTCAGGAATGGACTAGAATTCATTACTAGAGAAATAGCATATTTTATGAAATGTTAATAAAAATATAGAAAAAATGTAATTCTACCCATGATGTTATTTATTTTAAATAGAAAATAGTGAATGTGTGCATGGTTATATGTTAAATAATCTGAATACAAAAATTTGATTGGATGCAGTAGCGGATTATTGAGTAGTTATTTTTCTCAGTGGGCATCTGTTACTTTATGGTATCAGCAATATTATTAAAAAGACAAAGCACTATTCGATAGTAGTTAGGAAGGGAGGTTCTGATTTTGAGCTGACATGGATTTAAATGATGGATCTGCACGGTGTTTGCTGTATGAGGTAGGCCACTACTGGAAGACTTCTACTCTTATTTTTCTTGTTGTAAAATGGGACAATAACTGTGCTTTACTCTGGGGTGACGTGAGCACTGAATGATGTGGTATAAAAGGTTGGTGCTAGGCCTTGGGGTGTCACTCCGTGGCAGACCACCGGCTTAGCATGAGAAAGCCCTGGATTCCATCCCCAATCTCTCTCTCTCTTTCTCTCTCTCTCTCTCTCTCTCTCTCTCTCTCTCTCTCACACACACACACCATTTTTAAACTGCGTGTGGCATGTACCTGTAATTCTAGGACTTAGGTGACTGAAACAAGAGGACTGTCTTCAAGTTGAGGCCCATCTGGTTTAGATAATGAAACACATTTCAGGCAAACAAACAAACAGACAAAATAGCCCAAATTGCAGCACTATGTTATTAATTATTAACAATGACTTGCAATTAGCTATTGTCACCAAGACAGCAGACTGCAAGAACCTGGTGGCTGCAGTTTGACTTTCATCAGAATTGATAACATTTAGGATTCCATTTATTCTTCCCAACCCTGAGCCATGGGAGTGTTGGAATGAATCGTCTATGATAGCAGCTTTGTTATTAAGCTTAGAGGCCCTAGGAAATCAAGAATTCTGTGTGATTTAAGTTGATATGCAGATGGCAGAAAGTCCTTTAGGCAGAGGTGTCAGAGTGACAGAGAACAATATAGAAACAAAAAATAATGTGCACCCAGAAGAAAAGCTGGATGAATTTAAATAAGAAAGAATAATATTACTGATGAGATGCACCCCATTTCAGGCTATCAATGTATAAGTGTTGTTTCTATCACCTACCAGCTGGTTCTGTGAGCCTCTGTCTTTTCATCTTTAAAATGGGACTAATAATAGCATTTTCCTCATAAGGGTATCTTGAGACTCAAACCACATAGTAAATGAAAAGAGCCTTATACATAACAAATACTAAATACAATCTTACATTTAAAGAAAGTCAAAGAAATGCTAATGGCTAAAGACTCAGTCAAACGTGGAAAGTAGAATGTCCTTTCTAGGACAGATTCATTCTAGTTTCCAAAGGTGAAATGATGGAACAGAAATTCCTATGAGGCCTGATTCCTTAGTGAGAAAGAATAGAGAAAACAGAATTCCACCATGTTAATTACCATTTACTTAGCTTCATAACTGGATTAGGAAGATACTGGCCCAAAAGGAAGGCATCAAAACCCATTTGAGTTTTCTGCATAATAATGTTTTGGTTATGCAGGTAATAACTGACCCTCCATGTGCAGATGTTCATCTAGAATGACACTTTGATGATAAAACAGAGGTTCTTATCAGAGAGAATGATCACTCTAACATTGGAGAAATGACTTCTGGACTAATGACTTTTACTCAGTCTTGCATCAAAAGTTGCTGTTTGTAATGCTCACGGGTTCCTTGAGCTGTGTGCTCTTGTGACCTGGACTTGTAACCCAGGTTTATGACCTTGATCTCTCAGGACCCCATTTTACCTTCCACTCAAGATAGTGAATGACTATGAATGTGTGTGAATTCGCTATTCAGAGCACTGAACACAGAGTATTCGTGTTTGTATCCTCACAGGAAATCAGTGAGAATTGAGAAGAATGCTTGACATCGAGTGTGTGTGAGACATTTTAGGAATCAAAAGCCAAGATTCTTTGAGAAGATAAAGGTGGATTCAAGCTTCTAGCTCCCCAAATGATATTGGAGAAATGGTTTTGAATAAAAGTCTGGGTGAGTCCTGGCTCAGGAGTACAGTTCCATGAGAGGTCCGAGGGAAGCAATCTCAGAGTTTGGGTCCAGTCTTAACTATTAAAACTAAATACCTAGAGTCAGGCTGATTCTTCATTCAGGTACAACCATAATGTGGCTTGGGAATGCCATGCAACATCATGGCACAGAGAGAAGTAGAAGTGACTAGAACAGACTCTAAGGAAAGACTGGGTGGCAAAGCAAAAGCCTGGGCAGGGAGACAAGACGCTCAACACATCATGAAGATATTAATGTTTAACTTGAGATTTACTGTAACTATTATTTGTGCTTTAAGTTGTAATTATTTTGTTATTGGATTATAAATAGAATTTTGAAATGGACTTGATCATTGTGCAGAGAGACATGAAGCTGCCTACAGGGTCATCTGGGGGAAACGGCTGAGGTGGGTGTAGAATAAGCCTTTCCTTGTCTTCAAGGAGAGTAATTTTAACTAAGGAAATTTCATGGAAGGAAATACTTAAGTCAACTAGGAAACAACTTACTTCCTAATCAAGAGAAGGTATACAGAGAAATGGGCTTTGGGGCTGGTCAGGTAGATGAGTGAGAGAAGAGGAGAAAGAGAGGAAAGAAGTGGTCCTGTACACTAGAACTCTGCACAACTGTGATTGTGACTCTCCGCTACTTTGACACTTTTATGTTCATGTTCCTTCTACAGTTTTCACATTGTTCAAGCATTTTCATAGGAAAGCTGAGCATGCCGGGCTGGAGTCCACCAGGTAGACAGGCAGAAATTCTTTAGTGCAAGGCAAGGAAAGAGCACGGTGCTTTCATCTTGAAACAGAAACTCCATTTTCTAGGATAGAAGTGGAACATTTTTAGAATATCTAAGCCACTGGTTCATCCTCAGGGCTGTGTTTTTAATGCAGATGATATCTCAGCATTCCCAGTCAATGAGAGGGTACATCAGTGAATTGGAAGACAGTACGGGAAAGATTCAGAAGCATGAGCCTGGAGGTGCAAATTAAAAAAAGACATACCATTTATCAACGACCAAACTGGCAAAGATTTAAAAAGAGTTATAATATCAGTGTTACCTAGGATAAATGGAGAATGGGACTCTAATTTACATATTACAGGTGGGAATATTCATCAGCCCAGATTTCTTGGATTCAACTTTGGCAGTGTATACAGAAAGTCTTAAAAAATGTACAAACTTTCCAAGTCATTGTTTTAGTTAGGATTAGTTCAGCTTCATGGAAATGCAAACCAACTTCCAAAGTGACTCAAGCAAGATAACTGTATTTTTTCTTCAACTGGAGGTCAACAGGAACTGTTCCAGAACGGTACCCCAGAAAAGGGGCCGTGTCTTAGAACCTTCTGCCTTCTTGCTTGACTGGCCTAAGTAAAGAGTTCTCAAATCTTAGATTGCTGCTTTGTCTCCAGCTGATACCAGCAGTCATCAAAAAATGCAAAAACAAGATTTTTCCATGAGCAATAGTTTTCAGAAGTTGTGTACTGGATTTCAACCTCGATTTCAGTGGACAGAGCTACAGGTGGAAAGGGTGGCTGTTTTGTTAAGTATCCATAGACACAGCAAAATTTCAGTGTTTGAATACAACACATACTGAGGAGAGTTAACAGTAGTCTCTGACCCATTCCTCTATCATAAAAGTATGTTAGGGAGTAATCAGAAACTGATTCAAAAATGAATGTGCACTGATGTTTGTGGCAGTTCAGTGATGATAGAGAAAAATTAAAAACTACATGAGAATCCAAATAAGGGCCTGGTTCAGTGAATTAAAAGACATGTATAAGATACTCTCCAGCCAGTCACATGACATATTAGGATATATGTTCTGACATGGCATGATACATGTTCATGACATAATTGGTATGTTATCAGATACACTCAATGTATAGACTGGTAACACTGGTATTATCCAAATTCGTAAGAGAAGTATAAGTAAAACATAAGAATCAAACTCTATATACAATAAGTGTTAACCTCTACTGTTGACTGTCAAATTATTGGTGATTTTAATTTTGTTCGTTGTACTTCATATTTTCTGAATTTTTCTCCAAGTACAAATACATAAGTTCTAGAAAACTGAAACATATTGTACATCTCATTTACTCTGCTGCAGATGCAGTCTTGGAAGTCATGCTATTTCTGAAACCATCACACTCACTGCTGATTGTCCCTCTTCTGACTTGGTACACATCAGTTCTTCCAATGGGGAACATCCACTGCCCCATAAGAAAGCTCTTTTTGCATCACCTTTCTATTAAACCTCAAACATGCTGCAACTTTTCTCGAATTGTAATAAATAAGCGATTTTTCACTTCACTTCAGGATTCTCGCCTACATTCTAAACCATCTTTCCTCAGCTTGTCAAGCCAGTAACATCTGCCCTGCCCAAGCAACTGTTGATGGTGCCAAACTTACCCAATGCTTTTTTATTTATATGGCCTTTCTGAATCTGTTAGCTGTACAAGAAATGCCCATCTTTCTCTGTCTCTGAGTGTTGAGGACCATCTTTTATAATCTTAAGGCCCCTCTCTGTTACCTTCACCTTCCTGACTTACTGGCTACTGTAGCAGTGATCTCCTGTCTTCTGTAACAGCTTCTTTGTTGGCATGTCTTTGAATTTGGCTAGATTCTTAAGGAGCCCCTAAAATTTGGTCCTTTGAGCTATTCACCTTTGTGTTTCCTAAATTTTTTTGTGTGTACAAATGTGTGTGTACATTTTTATGTCACACAAATTCATTTGGGTGCAGGTATGTGTGTGTGTGTGTTGTAGAAGCCAGAAAACAACTTAGACATCATTCTTGTTCTTTGGGAACACTGATCACCTTATTTTGAGACAGGTTTTCGTTGGCTTAGAGCTGGCTCACCAATAAGACTGAAATGGCTGACTGATAAGCTCCCAGACATCTGCCTGTCCCTTCCTTCTTCGGATTACAAGTAGGTACCACCATGACCAGCTTTTTTCATGGGTTCTAGGACTCAAACTCCATTTCTTTGCAAGCCCTTTATGGACTAGGCCATTTCCTCCACCCATTTGTGTTTTCTGCTATACTTGTCATAGCACTTCAGGACAATAAGAGCTCAGTCAATGCTCATGGAACTAAGTTTAATTGAATAGAATTCATAGTGTGATAAGAAGGCAGTGTGGAGAAAGAGGAAAGGGACAGCATAGATGGCAAAGCAAGGGGAGAGGTTGTGACAGGAATGCTGAAGAAATGCAGTAGAGTGAGATGAAATAGAATTGATAAAGAGAAAATACTATTGCACTAATTTAATGAAAAGCAACGCTTAAAGAAGGTTTTTCAAAGTTAAGACCGTAATCTTCTTTCATTATGCATGAATCTGAGTCTCTCCTGAAAGAGACACATGGTCGTCTTATCTTGAACATCTCTTAGTGACAAAGAACTTCTGACCTCACATGTTCGCAGATTTCTTTAGAAGACTGTTGTGACTGGTGGAAATTTCTTTCCTTTTACTGAGACAAAATAAGCCCATTATCTTTGCCTCCCCCCATTTTGCTTCCAATCATCCTTCTCTCTATGAGAGCTCTTCATATATTTGATCAAAGTCACTGTGTCCTTTCCAAATCTTACTCTTAAACTAAGCTTCTTGGTGCTATTCAATTATTTCTCATACATCATAACAGAAGACTCCCACAGAGCCTGCCTTTCCTAAGGTTAATATTCTATCATGAGTATTAGCAACTCCAAGGGTATGCAAAGCCCACCTTCAACCTATTATGTAAGACCTATGGCTACCTCAGACCATGCAAATATTTCTCCCACATCTCCAAAACAATCTCAGTATTTTTTCAGCTTTGTGAATTTTGAATTAAGGTAGCTTTAATAAACAACTGTGTTTATTATTTCCTTTACCACTCATCACAAATCTGTAATTTTTCTCTTCCAACCTGATTTTTTTTCCCAAATAACTTTCCTTGGACTTAATGGAAGCACAAGAAATAGGGAAAGACTCGAACAGGAGGGTGAAATTTTAGGTTATTCTATGGCTACCGCAGAAACACACATGTTTGACAAACTCACTAAAATGGCCCAAAACTTAGGTGCTTCCAAATCCTGTATTTTACCTTATCTGTTGTGTCATCTAGCCAGGAAGTGAGGAAGTCATTTAGAGACTAGAAATGGACATGGCTGACCACACAGCTCTCTAGAGGGAAAGGCATTTTATACAGTGATTTACTCTTCGGCCACAGATAAGTACTGACCTCTTGTCTCTGAGCATGTATTCCATTATTGAGTATACTTAAAATACCCAAGAAGCAAAGGCATGCAGGTAATCATCCATGGATGAATACTTATATGCAGCACAGTTTGTGAATACATGTGATGAGTCCCTTCAGAGGCAATAGTACTCATCCCTACAGAGCAAAGGGTGACTGTTACCCAAGTCTTTCTTTACCTGTTTAGTAAAAATTCTAACAAACATGCTGCTAAGAAAGAATTCCATGAGCTTCAGATTTAATACAAAGTCATCTCCTCAATAATGTAATAACTGGAATAAAAATCCACATTTCTTAATCAAATCCAGCATGCTTTCTGTCATAATAAGCAAGGCGGTGGGGGCGGGAGATATCGCTCAGGGGTTAAGAGCAATTGCTGCTCTTTCAAAGAACCTGAGTTCTGCTCCCAGCTCAGTCAGGCAGCTCACTGCTACCTGTAACTACAGGTCTAGGACATCTGACACCCTCCTCAGGCCTCTACTGGCAGCTTCACACCTGTGGGCACACACACACACACACACACAGAGAGAGATACAAAGTAAAAAATAAAAACAGCAAGGGGTACCCACTCTTTTTGACTAACAATTTCAAGGAAAGTATGGTCCACAGGAAAAACCTTAGAGATTGAAATAGAGATAAGGAGAACATTCTTGCACCACTGTGGTATAGCAGGCAAAAGATAGTGACTGAGACTTTGGGACCCCCAGTATGCCATATGTGGGTTGGGAACACTTAACAACCTCAACAATCAGGTAAGAAACAAAAAGCAAATTGGATTTTACAGGGCTTTGTTAGATCTATGTAGAAGAAAGGAGAGCTACAAATGTATTATTTTCATCTCAATGGTGTCTCTGTAATTTGAATGCTGTTAATTTCATTGATTGAGTTAACACTGTTGGGTAATTAAGAGCAATGAAGGGATAATCCTGAATCCTCAGAGGAAACGGAACAGCTGTTCCTGATGGGATCACCCCAGGCTTATTAACTGCTGTTTGGAACCCTTGAAAACAGCCCCACTGTGCCACACTGTGCAGGATAGTTAGTATCTTCACATTACCTTAACAACACGAATACAAGATGCCATGAGTGTGACTCGGGCAGGCACTACATATCACCGAAAACAGAGTCTCTTCTTTGTTTCTAAGTTGGTTTCTTTCCTTTAGATTGGTATTTTATTTAGAAGGGGGACTCCTTTTTTCTTTACCCAACACAGTCCTGAAAAACCCTTGTTGGTACCATGGCCAGGGCTTGGGAAGGGTCAGAATTTATTAACATCTGTTGATGGTGATGATCTGTGCCAATGTTTTGCATTCTTTTCTCTTCCTCTTTGGGACTTTGCTACTCTGAAAAATAAAGAAAAAGATGGGATTTTCTTCCCCTGCAACATCTTAGCAAAATTGAACTAATTAGACCATTTGGGAAAATGGCATGTAGTTTAGGGAAATAGACATCCTCTGTTTTTTAGGACAGTGCCAATTTCAAATAGACATTCTTTATGTGTCTACAAATCTGTGGCATATGCTAAAAATTTAATGTTCAGGGCCCTGGTTATATCTCTATATTGCCTTTTATACACAACCTGATTTTTTGCAATGCTTTCTGGGGGTGAGAGGGGCACTGAGAATATATGTGCTCTGCACACTGGATTGTGAGTCAGTGCTGGAAACAGTGTTGTCCCCAGACTAGTAGCAGCATCTCTGTAATGCTCGTCATAAATGCTGGTTCTTCAGCCTCAGTCCTGGAATCCGTTTCAACAGGCTCTTCCGTTGATAATTTTGCATGAATCAGGTTGAGAAAGAAGTACTACCTCTGAGTGTGATTTCATAATTGCCATTTTGTGACTTATCATACATGAAGACAAAAGACTTTTAGCAAGAGAGGCCCAGGAGCCAATAAATTTCCAAAAATGCAATTCAGACTTTATGAGGTCATCTGAGATGGTAATTACAGAATCTTTTCAACATTCTTGCTTTTTTAGCTAAAAGGTATTTATGAATACCCATGAAGGCTTTTTGATCCCATCAACCACTGTGTATGCTATCATCCTCTATAAATGTGCGGTTTTGGCAGGAGACACACAGTTGATTTCTAGCCTTCTAAGAAGGGCTAATGGTTTTGGTAGCTCTGAGTTCTTCAGAAATATGCCTAAGATAAGGGAGTTTTGGAAAGGATAAAGCCCTGATTGGCTATCTCTTCAAAGATACATGCTCAAATGGCCTGTCCCTCCAGAAGCCACTGGCATTTATTTGCAGTACAGTAAACCAAAGGGATAGAGGCCTTGGGCCATAGAGGCTTTGTACCACTGCAACACAAATGGGGTCACAACATTTTTGATAAGCTAACTTGGATCTATCAATACAATAAATGAATTCGAAATTTTTAAAAATAATTAAAATACACCAATTGAGTAGAAGTTTTGATTTCCATTTCACTGATGGAGAAACTGATGTTCAAGAAAAGTGTTATTTGTCTAATACCCCCAATCCATCTATAATGAAGTCATAGTGTACCCTGTTTCTCTGATCTTTACATAGTTTTAGAAACTTCTCTCCCATGCTGAAATTACCAGTGGTAGTAATGTGTCATGGGGGCAAACCAGACCAGAGAATGCATATCAAATATCAACCACCCAGAAGGATCTCTCTTGGCCACTTTCTAAAACAAGAATGATCCTACTATCCACCATTGTCAGACATTGTTTTATTATTCACAGCGCTTATAAAGATGTGGTATTTTGTCTTACATTCATTTGTCAATTTTACTTTTTTTTTCTCCCATTGCAACATAAAGTCCATTGAATTGTGTCCAGTTTGCTTACAGTGGAACAACCTGTACCTAAAACAATGTGTGACATATAGTAGGTACTCAGTAAGACAATATCTAAGCATACGCTGGCCCTGCCAAACATAAGAATAGAACTTTTACCAATAACCTATACCCACCTGTCCAGTAAATCTACTATGATAAATAATATTGGAAGACACACTGCTGTAAATCAGACTTTGTTTATAGTGACAAGTAAGGAAGATAAACAATGACTTGAGTAACAACTGGCCACAAATGGCAAGGATTTGATTAATTCCTGACATCTTCCCTAATTTTTATTCTCACTAGAAAAAGTCAAACACATGTCCTGCACTCATAATATCCTGCCTCATTTTACCAGCTTACAACCTGACCACACCAACAACTGCTGTTCAGAGTGCACACAGAGTTTAGGTTTTTTAATCAGGAGCCCTTCCCATTCCTGTCACTGTCTTTGACTCCCTGGAAGAACACAGAGGACTATAACTGAGCTGTGTCAAGCTCAGAAGACAAGCTTTGGCTTGTCTCTCATTTGGATAATCTTTATTTCCACATTAGTAAAGGGTGTTGATTGAATGAAGGACTAAAAATAACCAGATTTGGAAGGACCAATCAGAAATGCTCATGGAATCTTCAAGAATAAGTTTTCAGGAAATATACTGCTTGCATCACAATCATTCTCTCTGTCTCTCTGTCTCTGTCTCTCTCTCTCTCTTTCTTTGTGTGTATGTGTATGTGTGTGTGTGTGTGTGTGTGTGTGTGTGTGTGTGTGTGTATGTACAGAGAGAAAGTCATACAAAAAGAAAGGAATCAGATGAGAGACACAAAACATTCCTGAAGGATGTTTTAGAACACATTCAGAGTCATTGTCTTTGTCAAAGACCTAATAACGTTGGATCCTTGAAAAGAAGGAAATTATGACCCCCCCAAAAAGAGATTTTCATAATGTACACAAAAAGTGAATACAAGAATCAATGTGGAGGAACTTAACTACCTTCTTGGGTATAGCACTAGGCTTCAAATCTCTGGTGTTGGCTGAAGACAATCATCAATAAACCCTAAAGCAACAACAACAAAATTTCCCCAGATAGTGCCATCCCATCAGGGTACAGCCAACATTTATGATTAAGTCAAAGTCTGATCATAGAAGAAATGAAAATGGATATTTTTCTACTTAAAATGCTGACCGGAAAATGACCCACGTATTCTAGAAAACACTTTACTCTAGCTTACATCTAGAATTTAATTGAATAAAAAGGAGACTGATTAAAACTGGAATATTTCTACTGATGACTTTTTCATGTTTTGGATTGTAAATTTGCTTTAGAGACCCATTTCCCATTCAACTATATCTTTGTGGCCGATCCAGTTCACTGAAGCCTGCATGAGCAATTTTGCATGCATGTGGCCAATATCTGCAACACATCCCAGTACTGGATCAGGCAACACACAAGGGTGCTCTTGACCTTTTTATGCATAATACGTGTGCCTTGCTTTTGACAGAATGTGATTAAGATGGAGAAATTAAAGGGCAAATGTGAAATCTAGTTATTTTCAAAGCGACTGTAATATGACAGATCAATAACTTGAGGGTTGTTTTTACACCGATCTTTATTGCTTTTGATATATCACCCACTGCATTCAGCCCTGTGTATTCAGTGCCATCTAGGCACCCCTCAGCAGGTCAGCTATCAAGGTACCCTCCACCAGGTCAGCTGTTCTTACTGGGATTGTCTTTAAAAATATTTCATTTATTATTATTTACATTTATGTGTATGAGTATATTGCCTACAGGTGTGCAAGTGCCCCCGTGTCATAGAATGCACATGGAGTTCAGAAGAGGGTGTCAGATCCCTTGGAACTGGAGTTACAGATGGTTGTTAGCCACTATGTGGGAACTGAGAAAATCCTGGTCCTGTGCAAGATCAGTCAGTGCTCTTAATCACTGAGTCAAATCTGTGGTCCCATCAGGGTATTTTTGCTGGGCTGAGGCATCATGGTTTATTCTGGGCATGCTAAAAGGCAGGATTTGTAACAATGTGTGAACTCTGTGATTTACTGGTGAGATTGTGATGATAAATTGGTGAACAGGGGGCAGACAGGCATTGTTTGGAGTTTTTGGATCATTTTCAGGCAAGGATACTGCTTTTTTTTTTTTTTCAAAGAAGTGTTGGAAAGAATTTTCCTATTGGCAAAAGCCTAGAAGTACATAAATGGGACATGTTTCTTTTCTAGAATTGCCAGACAGAAAACATCTTTATGACATAAGCTTGTCATATTCAGACCATTAGCATTTTATCAGTTACTTTACAAGTTGCTAGGACAAAATATCTGACCAAGGCAACTTAAGGAAGAAGGGGCTTGTTGCAGTTTACAATCGAAGGGGAATTCCCTCATGGTGGGGAAGACCTGGAAGAAGGAAGAAAACAATGTTGGCTACATTTGTCCACAGTCAGGAAGCAGAGCATGGTGAAGGCTTCTGCTTATCTCCATCTCCTTTTAATACAGGCTAGGTCTCCAGATCAGGGAATGGAGACATTGTCTTTCTAGGAAATAGGAGCAATAGTTGTACATTGATTGGATATTTGATGAGCACTAATAGTTTTTAGTATTTTGGTTGCTTCTTGTCATTCTCTCTACTGTCTGTAATTACTTTGTAGTTTGTTAGTAATTTATTCCTCAAATCTAACATTTTATTTCTCTTGGTTTACGGAGTCATCTAAAGTCATAGAGGAGAACTTTCATCAATCTAAAAATGATTTGTGTTACCTGACATCATAGGTCAATATCAAGACGCCAAATAAAATTTGGTCTTATTATTGAAGCTGGCCAATGATCCAACATCACTGCCTAATCTCAGCTTAATTTAAATTTTAATTGCCTATTTATTGAATCCCATGAAATCACCCCAAAATGCCCATGTACACAATCTACATTCTGTCTCACTCTTTTTGACTTTCCTCTGGACCTTATGCACATGTGCCTGATACCAAGAGAGGAGGTTTTCTGTAGTGAGCCAGATCTTACCAGGTAACCTAGACCAAGTCTAGTTTAACTTTCCAGTCAGTCATTTTATTTTATTATTTTTCCTATTTAAAAATACATGTGCCCAGTGATATTAATTCCCATTAGGAGGAAAGAATCCAGTTAAACACATCTATTGGCATGCACATGAAATGAAACAGCTGAAGATTAAAAGAATCTATACTTTAAAATACCAAATACATAGCCTTTGTAAGGAAAAGCAAACAGTTCTTAACTATAATTCTTATTCAGATGTATGGCAGTATGCCTGTTCTGTTCCCATATCTCTCAAGTCTTATTGTACAAGCGCCTGCCCTTCTCCTTACTCAGAGAATCCATGTCCATGGTCAAAATTATTTTAAAATTAGTTGAGGCTCTTGTGATAAGATGATCACTGTATTCCCAGCTGTCTATCTCAAAAGTGAGTGAATAAGATCATTCTCATTTCTGTTCTTTCAGAAAGAAACCCATCTAGGTCAGCAAACTACTTCCTCTCTGGTCTGACAGAGTCAGTCCTCCCTTCACTAGCAAAGAACAGCATTTCAGCTCGGCTTAGCCTTTGCATCTTTTGCCATGCCTGCCTGGAAGGTATATGAATGGATCTGTACTAAAGAATAGCAAAACATGGCATCCCCGGAGATGTCACTGACTTAAGGACTGTGCACCATAGCTTCAGCTGTTTACTTGACACACGTGGGAAGAGGGAGCTTCACTTAGGGAGTCGACTTTAACAAACTGGCCTGTGAGCATATCTGTGAGGCATTTTGTTGATTGTTGTGTGATGAGGGAGGGCTCAGCTCACTGGGGTTAGAGTGGTGCTACCCTGGGCACAGACAAGATTCTTCTGTGTCTGTGTTTCAGTTGTTGCCTCCTACACAACTTCCCTGCTATGCCGAACCTGGGAACAAGGCATACTCTTGAAGTTGCCTGTGGTAGTAATGTGTCTTGAGGACAAACCAAAGCAGAGACCGTATATCTCCTCTATGATGACCTGTAAGCTGTGGGGTACAATAAATCCTTTTCTCACCTAAGTTGCTTCTGGTCAGTGTTTTATCACAGCAATAGAAAGTGTTCTGGACAACTTCAGTTGTCAACTTGACACCCTGGGGAAGGGGGAACCACAACTAGAGAATTCCCATTGTCAGACTGGTCTGTGGGCAAGTCTGTAAGGCAGTGTATTGATCTATTGTACCTTGAGTAATATGGAAAGCCCGACCCACAGTGGGCGGTGCCACCTGTGGGAGGATTGTTCTGTGTTAAATGAAAACGCAGGCTGAGTACAGCCAGAAGAGTAAGCCAGCAAACAGTGCTCCTCCATGTACTTCTGGAGCACAGTCCAAGTTCTTGCCCTGACTTCTTGGCTTCCTTTGATGATGGACTGTAAGAAGAAAACAAAATAAACCTTTTCTTCTTCCCCAAGTTGGTTTTGGTCAGTGTTTTTGTCACAGCAATAGAAAGAAAACTAGGATAGACATTAACTAGGACAGGGTTATTTTGATTTGAAAGGAATTGTAATGAGGTAAATACGAGGAATGTTCTCTGCCTTTCCCCTATTTGTCTCAAAACAGGACATAAATTTACAAAGGTCCTAATCCTCCCCTCTCTATCATGTATGAAAAAAATTACTTTAGACTTTTGTCAGCCTGGAGATAACGTAAGAGGAATTTATATAAAGTTTTACTGACTAGACTTTAGCTACCAGAATTTTCCTATTTCTCACGACTTAAAATCCTTGGAGACTCAAGGTCCTTCTCCTGTGTTCTGTCATTTCTCTACAATCCCATTATTCTGTGTGAAAGATGCTCCATTATGTAAAAGCAGTTTCTTCCAGAGTTCCTCTTCCATGTATGCATGAGATTTTATATATACATACATACATATATATATATGCATGTTAATTAACTGTCTGTTTACTTTTGAATATCCATCTTTCAGTATATGGTCCCACTGAGAACTTAGAAAAGTAGATAGAAAATTAATTTTTCATTCTTAGAGTAGCATGGCATGTCACAAAAAGTTAGAGAGCATGTGAACTTGTGTCCGTGGCAGCAAGTTTAGATACTGTCATTTAACAACAATGTTTTCTGTGGGGATGCGGGTTCACTCTCATTGGAAAAAGTAGGCGTTGATTAACTTCAATGGCAGGATATTTGAGGGATTAACTATAAATCAATGAGCAATAGTCTGATAAGAATAAGGAAGAATTAAGTAAAAGCTTAAAAACAGAAGTCTTGGATTTGCTTTCATTTTCTGTTTAGCCTTGAGAGTTTGTTAGCATCTGACTTTTGGTGTCTGATTATCTCTCATTTGGTGAAAACTTGGCACAATTTATTCTATTTGACTTCAAAACATAGATAGGAAACAGAAACCGACTTTGGTTAAACGACTTGCCCATGGACATAGTTAATGAATCACCCACGACCAAGGCGTTAACCCAGGTTTATTCAGAAAGATGCAAATCTGGAGGCTTATTCCTTTTGTATTTGAATTGAAAGAAGTCTTGCCTGCTACCAAGTCTCCACAAGCAGCTGACAGGAACTCTGTCAGAGGGGTAGATTTTTGAGAATATTACTCCTTTTGAGCCACAAGGGATCTCTGTATCTTAATCAATTTCCACAGGCATTGCAGGGTAGAGAGTATTCCCTACCACAAAAGGGATTGGATTTTCTCACCTCACACACCAGGAGGCTTTCCTTTGCACAGCTCTTAGATATCCTTTAAAGGAAATTATGACAAAAAAAAGAGATGCTCTGAGAAAATATTTCAGAGAGAAATTGTTATTGTGACCATGATGTCTTTGCATTAGAAATCATAATTCATGCATACCTGGAAGAAGGATTATGGATCCAGAGTAAAATTTAGTTTTACCCAGTTTTAATTCAAAGCATATGTCGAAAGCCTTCTCTGAGCTTAGCACTGCTGCTGTGGCTGGGGGATAGAAGATAAATAGAAGATGGGCCACGTTTCCTGCCCGTGGGTTCTGTAAATTGTTTCAAAGATAAAATTTACAAATTTAAATTACTTATAGAAGTTATATAACAGAAATTAATTAATTGCCAAATTTTTTGTTCCAGAGAATAGCTGTTTTAGGAGATAAGGCAGAAGGGAATGCCAAGTTCTGTCCAAATATTAGGCACTTTGTTTTAGGAAACATATAAGAAGATTTTATCCATATTATACAAGGTTTTGATGCAGTTATCATGGGTTGAATCTCAGCAGGACTGGAAGACAAAAAGTACAGGAGTAGACAAGGAAATATACTAGTTCTCTGTAGAGAGATGAGAGAAATAAGAGACAGAGACATCTGCAGAATGCTCTTCAGTTGTTATGTAATCTGCAGATATGGGAGATTTACAAATATTCACCATATCTATAAAAGAAATATGAATCTACACATATTAACTATTTTATTAAATATGTAAAATTAGCTTACAATTTGATAAAACCATCAAATATTTTATATACAAAATTTCAATCTATATGGGTGCTTTTTTTTCTTCAGGATAATTTATTTGTGGAGATATTAAATACTTTCCTATCCTCAATATTGGTTCTTTCTGTGACTAACAGATCTATCCTTTTCTTCTCTAGGATGTAGTGAGCCCTGTATACATTCATAGAAATCAATAAAAACAAATACAGTTGTGTCCTCCTATCTCTGATGTATCTTAGTAACTTGGAGTATTGTTACAGAATGGGTTATGAACCAAAATGTATAGGTATATGCAATAGTAAAAGGAATAACAAATTAAAGCATTGTATACACAAATGGACTAAGCATAGTGGCACACAACTATAATCCCACCACTTGGGAGGAAGAGCTAAAGAGGCCCAAGAGTTCAATTTTATTCTCTGCTACATAGCAAGTTCAAGGCCAGCCTGAGTTTCATGAGACCCTGTCTCAAAAGAAAAAATATTGTTAGCGTTTCTGTAACTTATTGATAAGACCCATGCAAATGCAAACAGGCAAAAGCCCAGCAAGGGAATGGGTAAATGGGTAGCAGACCCCAATCTTTGCTGAAGAAATGTTGACAACTGATTACTGCTGTGAGAATGAGCTAATCTTCTTAAAATAAGGGACTCTGGCCAGGCAGACTGCACCACAGTGTATGAACTTGTACCGAGGAACATTTGGGAACACTAACTTGGCTTAATAGACCCTAACACAGATGAAAGAACGTAAGGATTGCAGTTGGGGGTTATGAGGTCTTCCAGCAGGGAAGGGAATATAATGATGATTAAGACTGATTGAGATGTTCTGTATGTGTATGAAATACACAACAATTCAATTTAAAAATTTAAGAAAAGACATCATAGAAAAGAACCTCTGTGTAAAAAATAAATAAGTAAAAATAAGAAAGGAGTCAACATTTTACAACTAAAACAAAATGCAGAAATAAATTGAATGCTATGCCTGATATATTCCTGCAAAAACATTTGGATAACTTGTTAATATATTGATATTTGTCTCATTCTTGTTATTTTATTATGTAAAAAGTAATTGCTAGAGTGTACAGTTTAAAATACACTGATATTGAACATATAAGCCTTTTAAGACATATTTTAAGAATGAGCATTAGATTTGCTTAGATGAAAGGCTTATTATTAAAAGATATTTGAAAACTATTGATTTTGAGGAAGAAAAGCTGAGGGTTTAGGTCTGAGTCTTGGGATCTTCTGGCCGTGGCAGGAGAGTGGAGAGGCAGAAGATACCTACCAACAAAGACCAGAGATAATTGATCTTGAGTTTCAATGTAGGATGATTCTGGCAAGGTCAGGCAGGCTCCCGGCCTACTGGCCTAGAAGGAGCTAGAACCGATATTGAGCATGCATGTGCAGTGAACACTTCCTGGGATCTAACCTGGGGCACCTCTCAGGCTAGCAGCCATCCAGGACCAATGGCAGCGATGAACTTCGGATTGTCAGGTGTTCAGGACCTACCAGAATGATGCATGTCAAATGACTAGATAAAGACCTCCCCTAAGTCTGACAAAAATATAAATCCTGTTCCTTTCTAAAATTAAATGAGATCGTGGCTCCACTTTCTCCCAGAGTCTGTGATGTTGACTCTGCGCCTCCTTCCCCCTTCCCCCAAGGGACCCCAGCCGTGCCAGCCAACATTTCAACAGCTGTGGTATTCCATGATTCCTCTTTTGATGAACTATTAGGAGAGCTAGTGTTTCCAAAATTGGATACATGACCCTTTAATAACTGTTAGATGACCAAAGCTTTATTATAAAACAAAAACCTTTCTCAGAATTAACATACGCATTCAGGAGTAGCTCCCATCTGGCTCAGTTGGTCTGCTATGGTTGTCTGAGAATAATGTATCTCTGTGATGTGGGAATGTTTGAATCATTAAAAACCCATGAGAGGGGATGTAAGTGAACCAGAAGGGAGTCTGAGTGACACTCAGCTGAAGAAGACTAATGAATAGAGAGCTTGAACCTGCTGCACTGAGAGGGATAATTCCAAGAAAATTCCTTTTCACTCTTGAGCACTCGAAGGAGGGAAGTTTAAGTCAAAAGATGTTCACAAGTGAGACCAAGTAGGCGGCATAGAGCAGTATCTTCTTCAGATGGACGAAGTTCATTCCAACCTAGAAAGGCTCCCTTATGGCCAAGAGGGCTTACTAACATAACTCTGCCTCGTGTAGAAGTAGGACAAAGGGTTAGGTAATATAGGTTAGACCTCTACCCCAGCTCACCAAGGGAAAGACAATTGGAGGGAAATAACATGTGTTTGGTGGTAAGCACCAGGCCTGATCTGTTCCAGGTTCCTGTGATGAAAACACAGCCATTGCCCTCCCAGAGCTTATAGTCTTGAGGGGACAAGATTAGTGGGTACGAGATACATAGGTAAACTGGATTCAGAGGCAGTGCAGCATAGGATGGAAGAAAAGCCAGAGGAAGAACAGCAGACTTAGTCAGTCAAACCTTAAAAGATTCAAAACGAAAGAGGTGATGCTCAGGATGGAGCTGTGAAACAGGCTGAGGCCACTGCCCTCAAACAGCGTGCATTCTGAGAGGAAAAAAAAAAAACCAAACAAACAAAAAAAACAAGCTAATCATCAATATAAGCAATGTCATGTAGAACTATCGTGGGCTTTTCTGTGCCTAGGAACTATAGGAACTATAATCAAATTCATGGAGGCAAGTAGAGAATGTAAGACGTAATTTCATGTGTGCCCCTGCCTGCAAGCAGATCTGTCTAAACGTCACAGAACTCCTAGATGAAGCACGTCCATTGGAAATAAGCAAGACTTTCTTTTATCATCAGGAAAAGTGTATTATGTATAATACTAAATACAGAGAGTATAAATGGTACAGGGTAAGAGAAAATTAACTTCAGAAAAGGAAAGGGAGAAGAACCATCTATCCAGAGGATGAGACCAAGTTGTATCTTTAAGGATGACTGTATACCCACAGAGAAGCCAAGGACTGTTAAGGGCATTTAGTAACAGATATCAGCCTAGGTGTGAAAAGTCCTAGAAATGAGAAGCATCACTGAGGATCTGGAGAGAAGCGCTTACACTAGGATCTTCTGATATGGATGCCCACCCACCCCTCAAATGCATATATTGGTAGAAAGGGCAAATGAGAATGATAGATTTTATTTTGTCAATGTTGGGGAGCGCCTTGAAACATTTTAAGCCAGAAGAGAATAAGAAATAGAGAGCTTCAAGAAGAGCATAATCAGTTCTTTAAACTAAGGAAAGTTAATTAGGAAATATAAGAAAATTGCCTCTGTAATTTTCTTAGCCTGAATGTAGTAGATGTTTGAAATTCTCTTTAAATGTAGCATTATGTATCTCCTGTCCTTGAAAAGATAAAGTTTACACAGTCCACTGCACCTGATTGGGTAAATTGCTGGAGCATTTGCAGGGACAGGTCTAATACAAGAAACTCATCAGAAATGACCCATAGAGGTTCCATCTATAGAAGTGAAGTGATATAGACAGGGCAGATGGAGAAAGGAGACCACATAATGATGATGCACCCTTTCCCATCCTCTTGGCTCTTGATATGGCAACATGTACTTTTACCATCTACTACCATATTATTCAAAGTTACAATGTATTTAATTTCTGTGAATATATTTTAAATGAAATAGTTATTTTATTCTTAACAAAATACTTATGCATGCTATTTTAAATAACTTTAATTACACCAAATTCATTTTTTAGTAGTCACAGAGTCTTTAAAGAAACAAGGTTTTCAATAAGATCTGTGACTAAGGCAATACATGTGATGAGAAACAAGAATGTAGTTTTTTTTTATCTCATAAAATCATAAGGTTAGGATTAGTTGAAGCATAGAAAAACATTAAAACCAAAGACTTTTAAATATTTTAGTAAAAGAAAGGCTTTAGGTCCATTTCCGGACTGGGGAGTAACTATAACAGGTGGTAAAAAGGAGAGAGAGACATTCCTATCTCATTTTTATGTAGAGCTCTCTGTCAGGTAAACCAGGCTTTACACTGATAAAAGCGGAAGAAAAAATGCGAAAATGCAATGATTACTCATGACAGATGAGGAGGTAGGAAGGGAATTGTTACACATTTAAAGATATTTAAGCTTTCAGTGCAAAAGAATTCTAATCCAGGAACTCAATGAAGTCTCTGAGTCATTAACCCTAGTCTTGGAGGAACCTCTGTAATTGGCAGATTAAAGACTTGCAAAAACGTACCCTTAACTTTCGTAGTAAGAGTGGGAAGTCGGTGTGTTGGCACTCTAGATGCTGACACATCTGTATTTCTTTGGGTGAAATAGATAGTTGGGTAGTTCCAGGATCATATTTTCCCTACTAGAGCTAGAAGAACAACAAATCTCCACTCCCCACCATCAGCTGAGTGTGTCTGTTGGAAGGCAGAGGCTGCTCAGAGTTGAAAGTGTCTCATACTGGCATCTGTATAATCAGAATCGCATACTTTCTCTTTTGCTTAAAAGCAGCTGAATACGTTTAAAAGCACTGTCCTAGGCCAGCAGGAGAATAGTTAGAGAAACATTATCATGGTAGCCACCAAGAAATATCTCTGAGTTTAGTGAAACACACTTTTGGGTGTGTCTCTGAGAATGGTTCTGGAGACTCTTAGATCTGTAGGGCTTCGTCTGAATGAACAGATTCAGAATTTGTGGAGATTATCTATTTAAAGGTTATGGAACTGTGGAAGGTAGAGTTTGATTGGAGGAAGTAAGTCTTGAGGAAAGTATCCTGAGAGGTTGTGTTTTCCCTGGTCCTTTCTGATTACTGCTTCATTCTGCTTCTACTCTGCGATTGCATAAGTTGCTCTCTTGCTGGCTGCACCATGATGCACTTAAACATCCGAAACTGTCAGTAACATAAATCTTCCCCTCTTAATTTATTCTCCACTGTACTTTGGTCAGAGAATCACAACAGTAATATTGGTACCAAAGAAGGAAAGATTTTTCTGTGACTAACTAAAGGTGAGGTTTAGAAGTCTTTGGAACTTGTTTGTAGGAATAATTTTGAAAAGTTTGGAGATGTGGGCTACAAAAGCTCTAGAATGTTGTAAGCTTAAGTTTGGTGGGTGATTTTTTGGGGGAAACTCAGAAGACTAGAATGCTGATAGTACAGTTAGTAAAGACTATGCTCATGAGCTTCCATATAGGGAAATAGACTATTTGGAATTGGATTAGAGAAAATACATGTTATATACTTCTCTCCATTATGTCTTGAGACTTTTGGGGAGGTTATATTTAAAGGTTATCAGCTAATGTATGAGAAGATACTGCAGGTCAATCTAGTATTCAGGTTGTAGTATGGTTATTGCAAGCTACATTCAGTCAGGTAAATAGTGAGAACTGAACATACAATGCAAAGGTCTAAAAATCAGGCAGTTTTTCCTGAAGTGTGTGTATGATTTTGGATCAAGAAAAATGTTTCTGCTGAATACTCTTTTCTTTTTTGAAACAGGGTGTCTCATGAAATTTATTCTCCACGCCTTAGCAGTGGGATCTGGTTAATCCAGCTGGATAAAACGGAAACTGATTTTCCATTTAGAGAGATTTATTTATTTAGCAAAGTTTCCAAAGTTGCTGGGTGCCAGCGGCCTGCCCACAAAGTTCCCGACTGCAGCATTTCAGTTTCACTTACATGATCCTTAGGACCACAGGGACTTGGGGCGTGGCCTCCTGGGTTGTGACCTTCTGCATGGGCCCAGGACCAGGGCATTTTCCTTCCTGCGTGGATTTTAGCAATCTCTCCCCGACCCCTGGACTCGTGCCATCTTCTCCTTTCGTACTCCTCCCCTCCCTCCTCTCTTATTGGTCAGATGGCGGGACTTGAAAAAAAAAAAAAAACCTCAGAAAGAATTCCGTATTGTTTCATAAATTCCCCATACACAGGGTCTCCGTATAGCCCCAGCTGTCCTGGAACTCACTGTGCAGACTGGGATGGCCTTGAACTCACAACTATTCTCCTGCCTCTGACTCCTTAGTGCTGAGATAAAGGCCTGTGCCACAACACCCAGCCAAAAGGAAACTAAATACTTTTCATAAAGACAGTAAGAAAGATATTTTAAGGGCATCTCAGAAATTGGCCAGATTCTGTCATCACAGGCTAAAGGTATGAAAGAGTAAGCTCATTTAAAGAACATTCCTTTCACAAAGTAACCCTAAGGAATGCTGAGTTATTTAAGGAAGTTGTGCTCCCAGATCTATTTCATTATGCTCAGCCAGGCAGGCACTTGGTATCCAAGGTGCACTGGACACCACTTGAGCTGACAGTGGATCTTTGCATCTTCCACATGATGCTGCTTTTTCAGCCATGCAAAATTTAAGAGTTACTGGGTCATGGAAACTTCCAGCCATATTTCAAAAGAAATCCTGGGAAGTGAGAAAATATGTGACAGAATTGGAGTTGGTATAGGCAACCCTGAGAAGGTGATCATGAGAATGTGAGAATTCTAAGCAGCAGAGGAGATCCTAGGATGCTGGAGATGCTCAGAATGTGGAATTTAACAGAGTAAAATGATAGACAATGAATGAAATCAGCACAGAGGTTATGTGGGCTGTGAGTGGCAGAACCACTGGAGGAGCTGGCCAAGACTACTGGAGTGCATATGAGAATAAAACACATCCCAGATGCAGGATATGGAGCGGAAGGATTTTACTGTTTGCCCTGTTGAGTTTGGGTCTTGCTTTTGCCTGATCTTTCTTTATCCTTCTCCTATTTGTCCCTTTTAGAATGGTCATGTGTGCTGATCTGAATGAGAACATGTCCCATCGGCTCCAAGTATTTAGGCATTTTGTACCCAGTTAGTGGTGCTGTTTTGGGAGGACTTACAAGGCCTGGCTATGCTGGAGGAAGCAGGTCACTAAGGCCAGGCTTGTAGAGTTCTTAAGCCTTGCCAGATGTCCAGTCACACACTGCTTCCTGTGCCTGCTTGAAGATGTGAGTGCTTAGCTTCTGTATCTACTGCTGCCATGCTTCCCTGCCATGATGGACTCCTGCCCTGTGGGAACCATAAGCTAAAAATACTCTTCCTTTTATAAGTTCCCTTAGTCAGTGTTTCTATCACACCAACAGAAAAGTGGCTAATATAAAATGCTTACACTGTGCCTTGGTGTATTGGAAATATATGACTTTTACTGATTTTTCAGGGACTAACAGGAGTTACCTTGAGTCTCAGAGGAGATTTTAAACATGTTCTTTTGAAAAATGCTGTTAGTTTTAGGGTGATAGGAAACAATAGAGATGAACAAAATGCTATTTGTATAATGAGATGGAAATGAGACTTGGCGCGGGGGGCGGGGGCTGGGTTGGAATGTTATACTTTAAGGAGATATGCTTGAGTGTCAGGTTAACCCAGTACAGGAGATGTGGTTCAACTCAAGTTGACTAAGACAGCTTGAAAAGACAAAAAGATGCTGGTTATCAGCACTAGCAAAGTACAAAGGGCTGTTTGATAACAATGGTGAGATCAAGGGATGGAGATTTACAGTGTACCACAGTGTCTTCATAGTGAGACTTTTAGGATATATAGAGTAGGGTTATATGTCTGAATGGGAATATTAAAAAAACTTCTCTTTGTTAAATGATGTTTGAACTTTTGGAAGGCATGAATAGAAATTACTGGCTATAGGGACCAGATTTCATTATTATAATATACCAAAAGGTGGAGCATCATCTCCTTACAGAAGGAAAAGTCCTCTGACCTTCCTTTCCTCTAGCTCCTTTTCTTTCTCCCTTCCCCCAATACATATGTTCAGTTTCTTGTGCTAGGTAGTGTGCTAGTACTGTTCTAGTACTAGAGAACTAGCACTGTGCTAAGTACAAACACGCAGTTTCATACCTCTGAGTGCTCACATGCAGCTTGGACCCGCTGATAGGAAAAGTGTCCATTGTCACACTGTAATAGCAAAAAAGACCTTTAAGAGAAAATGGCTCAAAATAAGAATATCTGACCTGAATGGAAGGAGCCTTTCCTGCATACTAAAGAGGTAGACAGAGTACCATGTGTGTTCACGAGATGGTAAACATTTCCCACCCAGAATCTCTACCACTCAGTGCAATGTTTATGACTAAGCCACAAACAAGTAACTCTCTTACTTCTACCTGCTTTTCTGAATTCTTCAGAAAAGGGAAATTCTCCTTTCTAACCATGCTTTCCTTAAGCTTTGTGCTGCTCTAACAGTTTGGATTTCCTTACTTCTCTGAAACTTCCTGGCCTTCCTCACCATGTGCCTTATTTTGCCCATTTGTGACCTTCCTGCTGGCTCCAAACAAGCAAAACTTTGTGACTTTTCCTTCTCTCCATTCTCTTCCTTAGGGCAGGTGCTGAGATCTACCTCTAGCCTGCCCTGAGAATTTTTCTTCAAATTCTAATAAAATTGTCCTAAAGCTTCCAATTAAGTTCATTCTTAAATTATTTTGTAAATGAGACTAAGCACCCTGAAAGGGGACCCTGTTTCCTCCTGTGTCAACATCAGGGCTAGAGGATGGCACCTCAGAGAAGTCTAGAGAGAGTGGGGAGGAGACTCAGAGAGGACTCCTGAACCTACTGATATTTGTTTATGTGTTGAACAGCTGGAGAAGCAAGATAGGGTTTCTCAGACCCAGAACACACAGAGTACAAAGGATAATCTTGAGACAAGTCTGGAACAATTAAGAACTTTGACAGTCTGATATAATAGAGTCAATCAGGAGAGCCAGGGAGATGCTTTGGCTTAGAAGAGAAGACAGATGTGGGGAAATCCCAGCTGTCAGAAATTCAGAAAAACCTTCTCTATAGGGAGTTAATCTATGCTTTCTTTAGCCACCAAGTTTTATTACTTCACTTATATTCAGTTCAGTGAAAATAAAGCACAATACCTTCACTCTTCGCTATCTTTTCTCTTCTTTCCCCTTCTTCCCTCCCTCCTCTTCAGAACTTAAGAAGCATTTTTAGGAATAGTTAAAACAATAGAAAGAAGTGGAACAATTGGATGTAGAGCAACCTTTATTAGTTTTCTTTTATTCGTTTACTGAACAGGTCTTTATTGAGAATCAACATAGGGCCCTGCATGAATCAGGGAGAACACAAGAGTGAATGAGAAGATGCTCATTTTTGACCTCATGATCATGCATTATACTTGGACGAGATGGATAATAAGTAAGTGAAGCCAGAGAATAAGGCCCAGAGTGAGGTTCAGAAGACCTTGCGCAGAGCCTTACCAAATTAGCATATGAGGAAAACAAATTGGCAAAGAAAAAGCCTGGAAATCTCCTGACCAAGCCTGACCCAAACCAGCTTGAGCCACTGGTTCAGCCGAGATACTCCAGAGTCTTTGAAGGAAGGTAATCATGCCTCTTAAAAATATGAAAATGCATACCCCTGGCTTGGACATTTAACATGTTAATGAGGCATGTGACCTATGAGGTAGTATGTAAAATTACATGGAACAGATGTTCCATGTATGGAAAAGTCTGCTAGGAAAATGAGCTAAAAGGCTCACACTGAGTGACAGAATGGCCCCATCTTTGGTGCAGCTGGACAGTCAAGTTATGAAAGCCTTTCTAGTCCTGTCGACTTCCACCCTTTCCAACCATGAGAAGTGTACTATCTATTTATGAACTGCTTCTGCTTCTGCTACAGCTGTGTGTTACTGTCCAATTCTTTGGTCTGAGACATAGAGACAAAGAACCTGGATGTCCTTAAATTCTGATATCAACTGGTAACATAAATACTAACTAGATGAATAATTTCACAGAGTGATCCCTACAAAGGCAACTCCAGTTATTTACCTGTTTGCTGTCAGCTCTTTTAAGGGCATTTTAATGCTTTTTTATATATTGCAGACAGGAAATGAAAAAGAGAATAGGGCTGGAGAGACGTCATTCCGTGACCTTGCCAGGCTTCCCATGAGCCCTGGCAAAGGGTAGCTTAGAAGATGGGTCTCTGGCTTGTCTCCCTTTCAGTAGTAGCAGCCATGGACTCCAGGATCCTTTTTATTTTTTTATGATCATTAATTAGTCAGTTGTAGCCCAAGAAAAGATGACCCTAGAGAGGCTCAGGAAAACAAGGTTTATGATACACCTAGATCCCAGAAACAGGAGGGGGAAAAAGCCTAGTAAGTGTGGGGAAATCTAGACCCAAGCTTTTTTTGGGTTTCCTGTGGGATGGTAAGTCAGTGAAGGGAAACACTTAGGGTAAGGGAGTAATGCAGACAGGCTTCCAGCTAGGAGACCTGGGGTAATTAAGATGAAGGATTGTCACCCCCTGGGCTGCCTGAGCAAGCAGAGGAAGCTAGGCTGTAGGTTAGATTGCATATCAAAGCTATGCTGTCTGGTCTCTTATCTCTCTTAGCTTTAAGAATTGGCTAGCTCTAGGAAGGGCAGTCTTTCCCAAGTCTGAAAAGTTTTATTTTGTTTTTGTAAGATGCCAAAGCATAAAAGTGTACAGAAAATGTAAGCAGTAAACATTCTTATCAGTGGTCCTTGAGCTGCCTTGGTCAAACCCATCCTCTTGTTTGGCGCTCTTCCAAGTCCCAGCATAGGCTATAGTGAAGGAGGGAGCCTCCTTCCTATGATCCTAGTTCCCCTGAACAAGCCAGTCCTTGGGATAGTGACTACAAGTTCAGTTACTTTATCTTCCTTTTTATACTTCTGAGCAATTCTAACAATTTTACAAACAAATCTTGCATTGAATTTCCTGTGCATAGAGTAGTTTCTGCCCTTTACCCTGTTGAACAGGGCATGAGGATGTTGCCTTGGGGTGGGTCCTCAGGCATGTCTTTCTGAAGAGGCTGCATTTTCTGAGATGTCAAAGAAGCCAGCAGGCTCTGTGCTGTGAGTAGGGCAAGTTAGGTCTGCTTGGTTAAAACTTGGTCCTATCTAGCCATAGTCATTTTTCATTAAGACTTCTTTATCCTGTTTGAATATTCTGTCAGTCTGTGTGCAGCACTTCCAGGTACATATGGTTCAAACCCAGTGTGGTCGCCTGTGTGCAAAGCCCCTAGGTCTACATGGTCACATGATCTCAGAGTATTCTGGCAGCCTGTGTGCAAAGTTCCTAGATCCACTTTCCCAGGAGGTCCTAGCCAAGATTCCTTTATTAGCTCTGTTTCTCCAGAGGCCTTGACCTTTCTTCTACTTTACCTGGCTTAGTTGTTCTCCTTTCCTGTCCGTTATATCATTTTCCGTTATTTTTTTCCTTCTGAAATAACTTTTGCTGATGAAGAATGAGGTATTATATTCAACTCATTGTGACTGTTGGCAGGGCACACCACTGCCGGATCACCTCTGTCATGAAAAGAGTTCCCCTGTGGTGAAGGAGCCTTAGACACAATGGTATTTCCTGATTATTGCTATTTTACATTTTCTTTTTTATAGTCATTTCTTTTCCATTGTGGATAAATTCACAACAATTGTCACCAATACCGTGACTAAGACCCTATTGAGACTTGGTGTCCTTTCACACAAACAGGTCCTTCAAGTTGGCCTTACTTGGCCTAGGACAGCCCTGTCTAATTTGCTAACTCCAAGGGTAAGTGAGCCCAGGCAAGGACTACCTTCCAGGAGAAACTGGGGTTTTTTACAGAGAAACAGGCACAAAGAAGCTGCTTTTAATAAAAAGCACAGAGTCCTTACTTGGGCTCAAAAAGTAAAAGCATGATGAAAGCCTGGCATATCTGCCTGAATTTTGTGTTTGTGCCTTGGCTGAAGTGGATAGAGACAATTGCCTTCCTTAATCTTTTTTTTTTGAGTCACCTTGAATTCCAGGAAAAACAAAACCTCTCAGGAAAGACCATCTTCCCAGATGGGAGAATTGTCCCTGACAGTAAGAGGTTGTGCTCTTAGCTATTAACAGATTAACAATTTATTGGATCACCTTTCAGGATGGACAGGAGCAACCTTGAACAGGAACACTTAATTATACCTCCCTCACACTCGCTATTTAAGTCTAAACCTCATGTTGGTAGTCAAAAGATGGACTTGGGGTCACTGGACTCTTATTTTTTTCTCTTTCCCAGTGTGGCCACATTGAATGAACTCCCCTGGTTTTCATGATTCCTTCTTTCTGGGATTCGTTTTAAGGATAGGTGGTCCAGCATAATGTTTAGAGAATTTTGGGGGCCAGGTTTTTGCCCAAAAAATACCACTAACCACAATGTGCAATACCTCATATCAATAGTTGATCCCTTCGGTGACTATTTAAGGCTAGACAAATGGAAATAGGCTTTTGTTGCAAACAGGCAGTTCTAATCTAAAAGACAATTTCCCATTGCTTTGAGGAATTAAAGGAATGAATCAAAGTTCTCTGTATCAGATCTGTATAGCACAGTGGCAGTATAAACCAAAATATTTTTTTCAGGAAAGAATGCATGGTGAAGATGACTTTGATCTTTGTCTGTTCTGGCTAATGATCCAAAGATTGCTTATCCAGGACAAGGCTTAGTGAAAAGTGGGCTTCAGGAAGAAAGGTATGGTGCATCCCATGATGCTAGTCATCATTCTGTATGTTCTTTATGGACTTCACAAATCAGAGATCAGAGGCAGTGATGGGTTTTCACCTCTACGCAGGGAGAAGCTTCTAGGGAGGCAGAATGCCGGGAGGGGATAATATTCATTTTTTGTCCTTTAATAAAAGAGTCTATGGCTGCTGAATTCAATGGAGGTATTTCAGGAATTTTGTTTTTGTAAAAGATCTTATTTTGGTGATTTTTATACAGTTCTATTTCTCAAGCAAAATAAGGTGAAGAACTCCCTTTCGTGTAGATGTGCATCTTCATTCAAACTGCTCTCTTTGCTACTCTGTAGTGAGGCTGAGTCCTGCTTCTGCCCAGCAGTCTCTCAAGCCTTTTCCACCACACAGAAATGAACTTGACATCTGAAAGCAGCTCTCTGTGCAACCCTCATAGCTGACAGGCTACACGTATAGCCATTGGGCATTTTTGATAGTGTGCTCAGTGTACTATTTTTAAGCCCATTTTGGTTTTTAGTCTTATATATTATGATATCTTAAGTTATCTTCCTAATTAAGACATGAGCTGCTTAAAACCAGAAATCAGAGTTTAGTGTTCTAGTATCCCTCAGGTGGACACTCTACACAAATCACAGGCAAGATCTTAATACGCTAGCTGATCTGACGGCTTGATGACAGTATATAAAAGGTGTACTCTTTGAGTAGTTAAAGCAACAAGATGATCATTAAATTTACATAAAATTGTCTAGTATATATTTTCTAAAAATAAATTTATTTTGCTGATGAGTTTAATATTCAGTGTTTAAAGATGAGGAGTATTGATTTGAAATTATTGATTTTATTTTCCAATTTTTCTGAAGCTCATTATTTCACTTTTAGTAAATAGCACCAAAATCCTCCTGACTGAGGAAGCTGAAAATCTAGGAGTCACACATATTTAAAAGAAAAAAGACTTAGTCTTCTTGCTAGTTAGCCTTCATGGTGTTGAAAGGTGCTAGGGAGGATGCTGGGGGAGAAATGTCATCATCAGAGTTAACCAGCTCCAAACCCTGAAAACTACAATATGCAGCTCCCAGGAAAGATGCGCCCAATGGTGCAGAAGTGCCAACTACTTTGTGGGGACAGCCAACTAATTTCTGACAGAATTTAGGCCTTGTGTATAGGAGGATCTCTTTTCTGTTATTATAAATCTGGTGAAAGCCCATGACTAAGGAGGTCATAAGCCTTATCTGGGAGGAGCTACTGTTGTTATATTGTTAAATAGATGGATATGATTTTTTTTAAAGTATAACTCATTGAGGTATAATTTGTATGCTAAGGCTTGCATATGTTTAATATGGACCTTCTGATGAGTCTGAGCATACACAAACACCTGTGATACCATTACCACCATCAAGGTAAAGTCATAAAGCCTATTTCACTGTTTCTCTCTCCCTACCTTCCCAGTCAGTCACAGTCCTGCACTAGTATATATATATATAGATATATAGATATATAGATATAGCATGTATATAGAAAAATCTCTTTTTCTATCATCCCCTATATAAGGCATCACTTTTTCTCCCAGTGTGACAGCAGACACCTAAATGGTCAACTTTCAGTGTCATCTCCTTTCTCTGCATAAAAGCCTGGGCAATCTTCCTCAATACATGTTAATGAGCTCTTGACACCACCCTCTTCACTTTGCTTGTATCCCTGGTTTTCTCTGAACTTATTTTTTTAATGCATGTTAAAGGTGTACAGTGGTACAATAGTTTAGATTTATTTTTCATTTCCCAGTAAACAATTTTAAAAGTGTTTTCGTGCATTCTTCTGCAGTCCCATCTGTTATAGTTTGAATACAGAATGTCTCCCACAAGCTCATGTTTCGTGTGTTTGTTCTCCAGTTTGTGGTTCTATTTTGAAGACTGTGGAAGTTTTAGGAGGTGGGACTGGTTGATCAGACCAACAGAGGTCTCACATGCTCTCCACCACGAAGAGCTGTCCCACCATACTTTCTTCTGGAACTGTGCGCCAGAATTAAGCCTTCCTCTCTTAACTTATTTCTGTCAGGTATTCACATGAATGGGAAAATGAAATGACATATTATTTACTTACTTTTACTAATAACTGTTGAAATCTTTGCTTTGCTTTTTCAAACTATATTACTTTTCTCTTATTACTGGATTTTGATAGTTCTTTACATAGTTTGGATAAAAGCCCATTTCCAAACTTATGCTTTGCAAATGAGTATTTTCTTTTGTCTGTAGCTTGTATTTTCATATTTTGAAGAACAAATATATATATAGTTCAGATGTAGTCCAACTTGTCAATTTTTGCTTTTCTAGATCATTCTTTTAGCATTCTATTTAAGATATACTCACAAAATCTACAGTTACAAAGCTTTTCTTATATGTTTCATGACAGAAACTTGTTTTAAGTAAATATTTAAATTTTTATTTCTACCTCCCTAATATTTTTGTTATTTTTGTTTCATGACAGAAACTTAATTGTTTTAAGTAAATATTTAAATTTTTATTTCTACCTTCCTAATTATTTTCTGTGTATCTCTTTTGTGTACGTATGTGTGTTTGTGTGTGTGTGTGTGTGCACGTGCGCCTGTGTGTGTGTGAATGTGTATATATGTGTGCATTTTATGGAGGTGAGAGGACAACTTTGAGTGTTGTTCCTCAGACACTGGACACATGTTTGGTTTTGAGGGAGGGTTTCTTATTGGCCTGGAACTGACCTAGTAAACTAAACTGAGTATTAAGTGAGCCCCAGAGATCTCCCTCTTTATCTCACCCTTACTGGGATACAAGCATGTGCCACCATGTGTAAGTTTTCTTGTTAATTTGCATGGGTTCTGGAAATGAAACTCAAGTTCTCGTGCTGGTATTGCAAGCACTTTATCTACTAAGTTATCACCCTCCGTCTTGTTTCCTGATTATCTTATTGTACCAGCATTACTTGTAAAACAGCCTGTTCTTCACCACTGATTTGCATTTGCTTCTTGGTCAACAGTCAGTTGACTACATTAGTTTGAGTCTACTTCCGAGTTCTCTACCCTGTTTCAGTTTTTCTGTGTGTTATCGGTATCACACCGTCTCGATTACCAAAACTGTGGTGTAAATCTGGGAATCAAATAGTGCACTTATACATGTCCTGTTTGTTTTTTAATAGATATGAAGCATAGAGCAAGAAGCTAAAACCCATGTTTTATAGTCACTTTATCATTATCTGTAAAATTTAAAAGTTACTTGTATATTTCAATGGAATATCTTCCTAGAATTTTTATAACTACTGGAATCTATAGATCATGTTCAGAAGAACTGACCTTTAACAATACTGAATGTCTGATCAATGAACACAGCATCACCTGGTTTATTTACATTTCTCCCATTTCCTGTTTTGTGCCTGTCGGTGTAATGGTCATGTGTACATATTTTTAATTGATTTATGAACAACTGTTTCATGTGTTCAGTACTACTGTAAAAAGTACTTTTAAGTTCATTTCAAATTATCCACTCCTAGTATTAAAAATTGAATTGATTTTTCTTATTGACCATCTATCCTATGGACTTGAATTTGCTTCTTTGCCTTAGAGGTTTGTCTGTAGATGGAATCTTTGGCATTTTCTATTTACTAATTGGTCTTCACATAGAGAAAAGTTGATTTCTTTTGTAGTATTCTACACACATTTCCCACTCAAATCCTTATCCTCTTAGAGTAACACACCTACCATGTTCTTAACTAGGATTGGTGAGAAGAACTAGCTTGCCTTTTTCACAGTATTGTGAGGAAAAAGTCAATCTTATATAGTGTTCTGTTTGCTATGGCATTTTAACTTTGTCATGTGGAGAGGTTCCTTTTCATCATGAGTTTGCTGAGAGAATGGATCATTAATAAATGTTAAATTTTGGTATCGGATTTCCTCCATTTATTATGATAATTGTGTGATTTTCTTTAAAACTTTATTTATTTATTTATTTATTTTTATATGTACGAATGTTTTGCCTGTAAGTGTACCCATGTCATGCAATGACAAAAAAGGACTAGAAGACGGCATCAATCCCCTGGGACTGGAGTCACTGATGTTTGTTAGCCATTATGTGGGTGCTGGGAACAGAATCCAGGTTTCTTGCACGAACAGTTGGTACTCTTAACAATTGAACTATCTCTCCAGCCAGTTTAATTCTTTTTTTAATATATTGAATTACATTGATTTTCTAAGGTCAAGCCTTGTCTCCATTGCTGGCATAAACTGCCTTGGACAAGATGCATTACATTTTTGTGTCTTGGTAGCTTTGATTTCCTAATGCTTTTACTGAGGTGTTTTCTCCACAATCGTGAGGAACAGTTCTCTGTGGATTTCTTTTCTTGTAATGTCTTTATTTTAATCTCATGGTAATTCTGCTTTATAAAACGTGTTGGGAAATGTTTATTCCTTTCTTATTTTCTGTGAAAATTATGTAGAAATGGTATTATTTCTTCCTTAAATGTTCACCACGATTCCCTTATGAAGCAACTGGGGCATGAAAATGTCTTTAGTGGGAAAGATTTTAGTTATGGTTTAAATTTATTTAATAGACATAAACCTATTCAGGTTAGTAACTTCTCCAGGGAGTTTTGGAAATTTACATCTATTAGGAATATTGTTTATTTCACCTAATTTGCTAAATTTTTTATGTAAAGACATTTTATTTTATATCTCTAGACTCTGAAATGAAATTATTCTTCATTCCAAACTTAATGATATTGAAACTGTATTTAGTTTCTATTTTCTTTTATCTTTTGATCCAGATGAAGACAGAACTTGACATTTCTTATAATATATGCCTGTAGTCTCTCAAATACTCTACTGCCATGTGGTAGAAAGCAGCACAGAAAGTATACTAAGCTAATGGGTGTGGCTGGGTTCAGGTAAACGTTTATGTACAAAGACACATAGGAGGCTAGATGTTCTACATGGATTGCAGTCTGTTGACTACTGAGCTTCACTATTATCAACATTGCTATTTTCCAATTTTATTGATTTCCAGTCTTATCGTTTATACCTTGTTTGTCATAGGCACAATTTACTCTTTTTTTGCTAGTTTCCTAAAGTTAAAGTGTGTGTGTGTGTGTGTGTGTGTGCATGTGTGTATATCACTAACTTGAAATATCTTTTCCTTAAGTACAACTGCATTTACACATTTCAGTGTTTTACTTTCACTCTCATATGATTCAAAATATTTTCTTATATATGCATTCATTCTTTATATAACTTATGGGTTATTTATAAGTGTGTGTTTAATACCCAAAAGCTTACTAGGTCATTTTCAATGATTAAAAATTTTAATTTTGCAAGGTTAAATAACATAGTTTATATAGTTTACATTATTTTGAATTTTCAGAAGTATATTTCATGATGCACAGCACGATCACTCTTTGTGAATATTTCACATGCCTTTGAAAGCAGTATGTATGTTTGATTTTGGTATGTACTAGAAAACTGTTTGCTTGACAGAATGTTCTAAAGCATGAATGTGGTCACACTAGATGATATTTAGGTGTTCTATGTTAAAACACAGTAGTATTTTGTATTCTTGATAACTGTATTCCTATGATTTGGTTTGCGGTATCAAGCTTATCCATCTTTGCATCATGTATTTTAAAAGCCTGATATTAATTACATACACATTTTAATTAATTTGAAATTTTTTGCAAATCAATCCCCCTTTCACTACATAAGGTATCATTTTATCCTTTGTACTATTTCTTTAAAAAACATTTATTTATTTTTATTTTATGTGGATGAGTGTTTTGCCTGCGTGTATGTAAGTGCACCATGTGCATGCATTCCATGGAAGCCAGGACCGAGCAAAAAATCCCCTGGAACTGGAGTTAGGGGCAGTTGTTAGCCTCCAAGTGGTGCTGAGAACTGACTGCTTCTTTCAGTGTAAATTACAACGTGGAGTGAGAATCTGTTCTGTAGATTAGCAAACTGTCATATGTTCTGAGTTTGATTCAACTTTCAACATTTCATACTTCATATTTTCAGGTTCCTGGGGTGCCTCAACAGGTCCTTTGATCAAACATTTTGTCATCACTACTTTCTTCACCGTGTCCTCCTAACTACTTCAGTGTGTCTGTCCTCACTAAATCTGCCTTGTGTGTATCTGAACTTCTGTCCATGATGACTATGACATGACATGACCAGCTGCTTTTCTTTATAACCTCATTTATGTGATCCAAATGTCATGTACAGCATCATCACCGCTTGATCTTTTGCTTCATTTCCACATTTATTGATGGTTGCTCTTCTGATTCGTTTTTCAAGTCATGAGGGTGTCAAGAATCTATATTCTTTTTGTACTGGAAATGAATATCAGATGTACAGTAATGATGCCTGGCTAGCTACTGAAGGTCATAATTCACATGTGTTATTGTCATACCTTGATTTGAGGACCAAAGAGCTAGTAGTGGACTGGAAAGAGACATCAGCGGAGTATTCTGGAAGTTATTTGAAGAGATTACACAAGATTTGATGATTTTACAAGATTTATGGGGTCAACTAAGCTACTGAGACTGAAATTTAGGTTATATACTATTGTGGTAGTTTCTGTTGCTATTACAAGACACTCATCAAAACCTACATGGGGAGGAAAGGGTTTATTTGGCTTACACTTCCATGTCACAGTTCATCACCGAGAAAAGACAGGGCAAGAACTCAGGCAGGAACCTAGCAGAAATGCAAGCAGAGACCATGGAGGAGTGCTGCTTCCTGGCTTGTTTCCCAAGGTTTGCTCATGGACTTTTCTTACACAGCCCAGGCCTACCGGCCCAAATAAGGCACAACCCACAAAGTGCTGGCCCTTTTGTGTCAATTACCAGTAAGAAAATGCCTCGCAGACATGGACACAGGCCAGCTTGGTGGAGGAAATTCTCTGGCTGAGGTGCTGTCTTCCCAGGTGTCTCTAGTTTGTGACAAGCTTACAGAAACTAGTCAGATACTATGATAAGCAAAATTTGTATTCTACTTTCTGTGACTGACGTGAGGTACGAGGCTACCAGATGCCTTTCATACACCCTTTCTTTGGGCTAGCCTTCCCTTCACCCTCTGATATCTTGGATATTTCTGTGCCCGTCATGCTCCAGCCTTTCCACTCACAGATCCCACCTTCTACATCTGTTTTGCCTGTATTCTGCTACCCCTTCCCTTTATGTACCCCCTCCCAATAATATTTCTCTTATAAAAGATCTGAAGCTAAGATTCACACATAAGAGAGAACAAGAGGCACTTGTGTTTCCGGGCCTCTGTTGTCTCACTCAGTATAATTTTTCCAACAAATGTTATGATTTAATTTCTCTTTATAACTGAGTAGTGTTCCATTGTGCATATATATATATATGTATATATATATATATGTATACATATCACAATTATCTAATTCATTCATGAGTATCTAGATTGATTTCATTTTCTATTGTGAGTAGTGTAGTAATGAACATAGATGTGCAAATGTCTGTGTAGGGATGTAAAGTCCTTTGGATATATGCTTAGGAGTGCCATATCTAGGTCATATGTGAGATCTATGGCTATTGTTTTTACATTTTATTTATTTTTAGTGTATTGTGTGGTATGCCTGAGTGGATATGTGGCTCCATGTAGTGCAATGTCTGCAGATGCCAGAAGAGGGCGTCGGATCCCCTAGAACTGGAGTCATGAACAGTTAGCCACCATGAGGGTGCTGGGAATCAAACCCAGGTTCTCTGCAAGAGCAGCCAATGCTCATAACCCTGAGCCATCTCTCCAACCGGCCAATGTCTAGTTCTTTGAGAAAATGGCTACACTAGATACACTGCCACGACCAATGTATAAGAATTCACCTTTGCCACAGCCGTGCTAGCGATTGTTCTCATTGGTATTCCTGAGATGGCCCTTCTGACTGGGGTGGGATGGAATCTTGGTTTTAATTTGCATTTCTCTATATCCCATTTTAAAAACTGAGTTGTTTATTAACATTTAGCTTTCTTTTTTTTTTCTTTGTAGTGAAATGCTGGTTATTAAAGACATCACACAGTTCAGACACAGGACTTGGATTAATCAAACTGTAACTGACCTAAAAACCTCTTCCCAAATACTGGCTCTCATAGTATCTAAAGCTGCTATCCAAACTGCCAGGGAGAAAAGCTATCAATAATCCTACCCAGCTGCAAACTACAAAATGACCAGACCAACACAATATCACCATTGATGCGGCAATGGTAATGTTATTTGGGGGCGGATGTAATCATCAGACATCTAATTGGACTTAAGGCCCATAAAACTGGAGCAAATTCATATCTAGTACTATAAACCTAGCCCTCTACCAATGGCTAGAGAGGTTATTAAATCCTAGAAAAGAACTTACTAGTACCATTTTCCTAAGCTAATATAATTTTTAAGAATATTCTAAATACCCTTATGCCCACTGATAAGTGTGGCTCTCAGCCGTCATTAATGAAGCTTCTTTGTGAAACAGATAGAGACCATTATTGACCTACATAAGTGATGAGATGCAGAGGAAAATGTGACTATAGCATGTCCAACTCCAATTGGTACATCCCAAATGCAACTCTTATCATCAAGGCTCAGGGAACATCATGAAAGAACAGGTGGAAAATTTTAAGAGCCAGGGGACTCTGAGGGACCTGACATGACAGGGAGGCTGAAACCATGAAATCTCAACAATATGGATGACTATAAATCTTGCATAATGATCACACCAGTGCACATTCCAACATGGATGGAGGAATTTTCATAAGGCCTAAGCCCTAGACAAACAGTTCTAGGCAATCAATGGCTGCTGAGAGAGAGAAATCAGGTTTCTCAGGGTTGAGTGCACTGGTAAGTTATCTGAACCCAAATAATCAGCCCTAAATACATGTTCATATGAGTAGCACTAAATGATCTCAGTAGAATGTGCACGTGTGTGTGTGTGTGTGTGTGTGTGTGTGTGTGTGCAGCAATAATAATTAAAGAAGAGGCAACACATTTGAGAAGGAGAAGTGATATGTATGAAAAGTTGGTAGGGGAAAGGGAAGGGAACAAATGATGTAAATACAGCACCTATGTATACAAATCTCAAAAAATAAAAGACTAAAATTTTCAAAAAGAAGCAATGAGGTAGGTCAGCGGAGATGAGTGAGGATAGTGGGTGGTTCATCTAAACTAGAGAGATATGAAAATCCTTATGGAAACATACTGTTTAGTAAGCTAATTTCAAAATATAACTTAAAAATGAGTTCAAATGGAGATATTCTGTTGGGTGAACCATAGTGTTCCTAGAAGGCACAGGTTATTAAAAAAAAATAAGTGCAAAGTTTATATCCCTACTGGGGAGGGAGGCCTCAGAGATCTCCAAAACAACACAGGTTATTGCCATTGCCCCTGGTTACACGACATAACTTTTTTACATATTGTAAGAGCCTATTGCTGAAGACACCATACACTTTGGCCAGAGGACATAGAGAAATCAAACTCATACTTACTTGGAAACTTCCTTACTACTGGGTAACTATCATAATGTTGATAGGTGCTATACAAGCTAATATGTTGAAAAAAATATCAATGGTTTTATCCAGTGCTGGATCCTGCATGATGCAATACTGACCTGCCGGCAAGATATGCCCATTGGTTCACGAGTGGCATGACTGTTATGGAGGAACTCTATGAATTACATTTATGTGGCTGTGATTAAAACACCATGACCAAGGTAACTTATAGAGGAAGAATTTACTTGTCTTACAATTCCAGAGAGATAAGACTCCATCATGGAGAGGGAGGCATGGCAGGAGGCAGAAAGCTGAGCACTCACATCTTCAACTCACAGGAAGCAGAGAAACCAAAATTGGAAGTGAAACAAGACTAATCACTCTTAAAACCTAACCCAAATGGCATTCTTCTTTCAGCATGGTCATACCTCCTGAAGGTTCCATGACCTTCTCTAAGCAGTGCCACAAACTGACCAAGTGTTTAAATACATATAGGGGACATTTCCATTCAAACTACCACATTGCACTCCTTGGCTCCTTTAGGCTCATGGCCATATCGTAGTGAAAAATGCATTTAGTTTTTCACAATCTCAACATTATTCAAAGTCTCTTCTGAGATTCAAGGCACTCTCTTAACTGTAACGCCCTGCAAAATCAAAAGTCAAATTTCACACTTTTAACATACCATGGCACAGAATACACATGCCTATTCCAAAAGGGAGGAATGGAGGGCATATTGAGAAAATACTGGACCAAACAATACTGTTGAAAAGCAATGGAGCAAACACTAAATCCTATGGCTTCATGCCAATGCCTGGACTTTGGTTCTAAAGAGATTCAGTGGCCCTGTCCCTCCAGCTTTACTGCCCGCAATATACCTTTCTCTCTTGGACTGAGATCCAGCACCATTTTCTGGACTCTTCAGGCACCTGCACTTACACATGCACAAACTTACATGCACACATGCATATACACATAATTAAAAATAACATACATCTTCAAAAGCAAACTACTTTTTTGCATAAAGTCCTTCAATTTGTTTTGATTTTTTTTAATTTCTTGTGTTAAAATATAGTTTAACCGGTTATAAAAATGGAGACTGACAATTTTGTGGTTCATTTCCAGAAATTTAAAGTTGTTATTACTTTGCCTTGATTAGGTTGAGAAATCTGCTGTAATATTTCTTTTGTTTCTCTCGGCAGAACATGTCCTTTTCACTGCTTCCTTTAAGGGTCTCTTTAATCTTTGATTTTCAGTAGTTTGGGTAACTTGCCTTAGTGTTTATTTTTCTGATTCTTTCTCTGATTTGGAGGGTTTGTATCTTTTTATTATCTGGAAAATTAGTAGTTTTTATTCCTTTACATATTTCATTGGTTCTATTTTTTCCTCCTTTCTATTTCTGAAGATACAATTATACATTATATTTTACATGAATTGATGCTTTCATACAGCTCCTGGATGTTTCCTCTTTGTGCTTTTCTTTGAGTGCTTTCTATTGATTTAACACCAAGGCTGCTTAAATAAATATCTTTTGCAGACTTTTCTAAAGTATTATTATTTTTAGCATTTCTACTTTACTTGTTTCTATAGTTTCCATTGCTGGGCTGAAAATTTCCAAATCCTTTAACCTATTAATCATGAATATGTACATACATAGCTTAGTTGTGTTGATTGCTTTGTGCCTTTAAGAATTCCCTTCTAGCAACTCCTGACTCGGGATACTTCACACTCTTTCAGTGAGTGACTGACATCTCATACAGAGTAGCAGAGATGGAAATATATTATTTCCACCTAGAATTGAGCATGACTCTTCTCAGGCAATTATGTAGCATATATGATTAACTTAAGAGTTGAGCTAAGCCACATGTGACAGTGATACCTTTAATCTCAACACTCAGGAGGCAAAGGCAGGTGGATCTCTGTGAGTCTGAGGCCAGCCTGGTCTATGTAATGAGACCCTCTCTCAACCCCCACCCCCCAGAAAAACAAAACAACAAAGTGAACTAGCTGCCTGAGAAGAGATTTGCTTCTCCCCTTAAATGTCTTACGATGTTTTATTGTACAAAAGAGTTCAGAAGGAGATGCATACTTATATGTGACTGCAGCTCACATGGGTGCTTTTCTGACATGTTCACCCATACTTGGCCATAAACAATTCCTTTCCATTTCATTCATTCCTTCTTTCTGCTTGTAGCTCACCGACGTCCTCCTCTTCTGTATGTGTCTCTAACCCTTCTTGGGTATATGATGTTCTTCATGTACTTCAACTCATTTGACTGTCTTGTGACCTTAGCAATTTGACAGATTCTCAAAAGAAGCTGCAATTTTGTAGAGTCTGACTTTTTCTTGATGTTAGGTAGGGGTCACAATCTTCATCAAGATCTATATCTTTTTGACATATTACATTTTCAAATGACAGTGTCGGCCTTAAAAAAATGATGATGTGCTTTGTAAGAGATGAGGAAAAAAGTCTTTCATGCCACATGTTTTGCACACATGATTCAGTCTTGTCTATGAGGTATGAGTAATAGAAGATTGGCAAAAGGAAATGGATTCTAGCACAATAGTGTAACCACGAGGTGCTGCTTGGAGCAGGATAGAAGAAATGGTGGCAATGGGAAATAGATAAAATGGGGCTCTGCTTTGAGGGAATTTAATAGACTCATTGATGGACAAGTCCTGAGTAGAAGGAAAAGAAATGACTTCCAGTTCTCTGAAATCTTGACTCCTAGCTATCTAAGAGCCAAGAAGATAACTGGACTTATTCTATAAAAGTAGAAATACATATTTATTTTATGTGTAAAATTAATTTTCTGTGCACACATACATTTGCATGCATAAAATCTTCCCCAGGTTGACAGAAATAATATAATGTCAGAAAAAATTTGCAAGAGAGGATGCATGTAACGCATAGGGGAGTAGAGGAGTTATTGTCAACGCTTTACCAAGTCATCGCCTTGTCTTAAATAAGAGCTCTTGTGTTGTGAAGGAAAAGCATGCTAAATAACATCAGAAGTGATTTATGGGGAACATTTGTCTAAACTTTGTTTTTTTTATTAAACACCAGCTGATTTAGAACTGTACACATTATAAATTGTTTTCATTTACTCTTGTGCGTCCCTTAGTATTTGCATAAAAGACTTTTCTGTGGAATCTCATTTTTTATAATATAATGTCTGGCCTTAAAAAAGAATCATGTGCATAATAACAGAAAAGAAAAAAAGAGTGAAATACGAAAGTGGGATATAAATGATGCTAACAAGTGCACTATTAATACTTAACATCACTGAGTCATGCTTGAAGTACTCACAGATCTTACACCCCTTTGAAAGATTAGCCAACAATGCTATGAATACCGAGAGGGGGAAGCTAGTTCAGATTTGGTGAAATTGGTGGATCATGGCTTGAACATCACTGTTTAATGCTTAGTGCTTAGCTTAAGTCATCCAGTCCTTCCTTCTCACATTTATTGATACTGTTCCTATCTTAGACTCTATCCTCATCAGGTGTTCATTGCTGAGAACTGAACAGAATTAAAGAACTTGTTAATGTGCTTTACGTAGAAAGAACTTATGCTGTTAAATGGGCAGAGTACAGGAGAACAAACCAACCCCTCTATGGTAACCCCGGGACAAGAAGTACTTATTCAGGGACTGCAATATAAATTATATTGGCAATTGCCATGTGCTGTTCACACTCTAGATCTGACTCTGAAGACAAGATGAGCCCCCTTCTCTCAGACTTAGTCATGTTTATCTCAAGCATCTTCAGAGACTCTGCTCTGTTGTATGCTGGCCCTCCTAGCCTGTAGCAGATGGGAAGGAGAACAGTAAACAGCTTAAGGTATTAAATCATTGAACCCTTGAGAACATCTAGAAGGTAAACCATTCCCAATAGTGGTTACTATTGTTTATTCCCTGGTATAAAGGCGCCCATAATGGTAACAAGAAGCTGAAGGTTTGGATATGCAAAGGGTGCTCTACCCCTAAATCTTTCAAGTTAGAATTTCAGCATCACAGTTCATCAGGGTTTTCCCAAGTCATTTCTGCTGGATCATGCATGTTTCTGGTTTGATGTTTTGCTATCTATCTGTTGCAAGTTATTTGTTCTTTTACTTGGAAGTCTCAGTCGAAGGGCCACACTATTCCTCCTATACTTTTAAATCAGGAATTCCAGCCGATTACCTTAACAGAGTTTCCCCAGGTGAGTTGTTTCTGCTGGATGTTGTAAGCATCTGATAATGTTATCTATCTTGCTTGCTATGTAGTCTTTTAGTTCTTTTAATTTTTAAAAATACTTTTATTGAGTTTCTGTGCATTTCATATAACAGATCTTAGTCAAATTTAGACACCCTCCCTACCAGATTTCATGAATTCTGTCTTATATGTCAAGTCCTATCTGGTCAAGCGTTTGTACTCAGATGTACTCAGTGCAAGTTCATCCAATGAAGTCTAGTCAGCCTAGCTAGAGTCACTCCCTTAAAGAAGATCTACTCTCCCTCACCCAGCAGTGCTCAGTTGCCAGTAATTCCTTGGCTAAGGTTGGAGCCTGCTGCCCTTTTCCCTAGTTCTATGCTGAGTTTTTGTCTGATTGAGTCAGTTTGGGTCTGTGGATGCTGTCACCATTGTTGCAAGTTCCTATGAACAAGTTTCCAACTGACTAAAAGTCTCTGTTGCTTTATGTTCATGCACCAACCCTGGCCCTTACAATCTTTCCACCTCCTCTTCTGCAATGCTTCCTGAGCTGTGGGTGCTTTCTCACCTAGCATCGATGCCAATGACACAGCCTATCATCATCTGAGAGGAAAGCATTAGTGGCAGAGTTGCCTTGATGACATGGGCCTGTGTGCACATCTGTGGGGCATTGTCTTGATTACTAATTAACTTAGGAGGGCCAAGTCTGCTGTGGGTGCCTTTATTCTTTGAGCAGGTGGTTTGGGTTGTATAATAGAGCTAGTTAAGAATGAGACAGAAATTGGATGAGCAAACATCAGTCTTCTATGATTTCTACCTCTAGGTTCCAGCCTAGAGTTCCCTAACCTGATTTCCCTCACTGATGGATTGTGACCTGACATTGTAAGCCAGGTAAACTCATTGTTTCCCAAGTTGCTTTTGGCCAGAGGGTTTTATTACAACACCCAAGATAAAACTATAACACTCTGTCAATTCAAACCCAGTAAGTTTCTGCTGCATGCTGTCAATGCCTAATTTGATGATGGTTAGCTGCCTATCTGCCATTTTCTATTTTATTCATTTGTTTGTTAAATACTTAATAAACTCATTCATTTGAAATTGAAAGTATGACTATTATTTGTCATAGATCATCTCTTCAGACAAAACAGGAACTTATTCCTAGTTGTCTAACAGTGATACTATCTGTTCTATACTGGGTTAATCATATTGATCACACTTGCATATGAGCATGTTATGAACACTTACCCATTTCCCAAGGAAGTTCATGGTGTAGCTGTTCAGAGTAAAGTCATCTTGCACTCATTAGTATTTACTAGAAAGATGGAATATTAAGAGAAATAATATTTTACCTCAAAATTCAGTTTCATGCTAAATCATGTGTTATTTCCTAATATCAAATTGAATCTATTTTTTATCCTCCTTTTGAGCTTATGAAGGAATTCCTGAAGGGCTCCCTCTCCTTACTCCAGAACCTGCCTTAATTAATGGCCCTCAGATCACACCTGATCAGCATTGATGGGCATGCAGGCTAAGCGAACATGGGAACTACATGGTCCGGAATAAAATAAAAATAAAAGCTCTTTAGAAAGTGAAAGCACCCCTTAAGCCTCCTCAAGAAGGTAACTCAACAGCTGTGCCCATTCCAGATCCTCAGAGTGGAAGGTAGACAGCTGGTGGCTTACCTCCAAAGCCTCATGCTTTGCTCTTACCATCTTCACAATATCCCTCCTTGTTTACCTGCTATGGTCATCTTATTCTTGAACTTTGGTTTCCATGACAAAAGCCAGAAAAAGAAGCTTCTTCTGCTACTTTGCCTTTCATACCTATGTCATAAAGAGCATGAGGTAAGGAAAATGTTTGAGTTGCTCTAGTAAATACAGAATGAAGGGAATTTCACAGAGGGATAGCGCATGTCTCCTCTCAGAAGTATGAGGAGCATGTTAAAGTATGAGGACATTGATGTTATTAGCCTGAATACATAGCGCATTGGAGGTGGATTTCAGGTGAGGTTGTAAATCAGGAAACTCACTCAAGACACCAATTCCAAGTTATTAGTAGCCTCCAGGCTATTTTCTTTTTAAATGGGAAAATGGGCAGGTATGATGGTTTACACAGCAAGTTGCAGACCATCCTGGAACACAGTGAGATCTTAGGTCAAGCAAGCACTAGAAAATGTGCTTTCTGACTTTCTGATGGAGAAGACAAACTAATAAGGAATAACAGACTTTAAACTTGAAGAACTTCCCTTTAAAATTGTAATAGCGACAGAACATATATCATTTAGTGCCTTATATTCATGGCAAAAGTCTTTGATTATTTTTTTCTTAATCACAAAAGGTAAGGTCAGATTTTTCTCATTGTTGCCCAATGTTTCCTTGTCCCTCTCTTTATAATGGTGAGTACTATACTGACTGAAGTTGGCCTAGACCAGTCATTCTGATGAGCTAGCAAAGAAGGCATTTCTGTACGGACTAAAGAGCAACCACAAGTCACAGACAGCAGACATGGCCTGACAAGTATGCTAGAACCACACACCTTTCACTACTTCCTTCCACCTGTCCACCTTACTGGTTCCTCATCTTAAGTAGATGGCAAGCTCTCTGCTTCGTGTGCAGGCTTGACAGCGTCTTGTTCCAGCTGCCATGACTCTCCTGCCATGATGGACATTTATTTCTTTGGAATCATAAGCCCAATACTCTCTTCCTTCTATAAGTTGCCTTGGTCATAGTGTCTTATCACAGCAACAGAATATTAACTAATTCTGAAGTTGGTACCAGGAAGTGGACTGATGCTGTGAAGAACCTGACCATTGTTTGTTTGGGGAGGAATGTTGGAGATGTCCAAGCCATGGGGCATCTGCCAAGGAGAGCTGTATACAGGGAGTGGGTACCAGCCCAAGAGAGTGAATGAATATTTCAGCCAGCAAATTTGAAGGGGCAGAGCCATCTAAGCCTTTTGAAACTAAAGCCCTGGACATCAGATATGGAGTTACAGAGTTTGGTGTTTACCCTGTGTTTTTAGGTCTTTACTCTGCTCTAGTATTTCCTCACTATGCTCCTATTCTTCCCTTTTGGAATGGGGATGTGTACTTGTTTCCACTGTATGTTGGAAGTATGTGATTTGTCTTTTGATTTTACAGGGGCTTACAGTTAAGTGATTGTCTGGAGTCTCAGAAAAGACATTAGACTCTGGACTTTTGAATACTATTGAGACTGATAAAGACTATGGGGGAATTTGAAATTAAACCAAATGCATTTTGCATTATGATATGGTCTGAGCCTGTGGGGGCCAGAGAATGGAATGTGGTGGTTTTAGTGAATGTGTTCCACTTATGAATAGGAAAAGCAATATATTCGTGAGTTTGATGTCACTTTTGTGTGTGTCTAATATTGTTTTATAACTGATTTTATAATTTAGGACATAGTAATCAATCACCTTGTAATGATTTTATGCGTTCTTATTAAAATTGGGTTGTAAAAGGAACCAAAGCTAAAGTGGAGAAAGCTATCTTGAGAAGTGAATACTAGCATCATCTAGTGGAACATCTGTTTATGGTCACCTTGCTTGCAGAGGCACCTGCAATAAACCCTGTTAAAGAATACTCTGACCCCTGCCCTGAATATCTGCCCTTGAAAACATGCCTGCCGAAGGAATTTCTCCTCAGGGGTCTTAGACACATAAGCACCCATGCTGGTAATTACTTAGGTTGTAACTTCGACCCACCATTGTTGTAACCATTAAGGAATGATGTGGGTAGACCTATTAAAATCCTGAAGGAACTCAATCGGGTCTTGAGTATTTGGGAAAGGAAATGATTTGACCCTACCAGCATGAATTAATTTTCTCAATTTCCAAAAAAGAATGAAATAAAAATAGGAAGATGGCCACGTGACATAGCTTCTATAGTATCTGCTGACAGGTACAATCTGATCCTTAGCGTCTTGAACCAAATACCTGTTCTAAGCTTATAGAGGGTAAATTGCAGGATTATACATAATGTGAAAGTGGGGTTTAATTTTTTTCTTGTGTGCATATGTGTTCATGTGCATGTAGATGCCAGAGGTTGAGGTTGGGTGTCGTCTTCTGTCACTCTTCCCCTAATTTTTTGAGGGTCTCATGCTGAATCTGAAGATAACTGATTGGTTAGATTGGCTTGTCAGGCTACCCCAGGGATTCCCTTGTCTCTGCCTTACCAATGCTGGGATTATAGGTGAGATATCTTTGCTTCACTTCTTTATGTGGGTTCTGAGGGGATCGAACTCAGGTAGATCCTCATGCTTTCACAGCAAGCACTTTACCAATGCAGGCATATCCCAGTTCCTGGAGTTGAGTTTTGATTCCTCTGGTGGCTAGTGGCATTGAATGACGATAGCATTTCAAACCGTTTCTGCTTTTGAAACAAGATTAATTCTTAGGTAGCACTATACAGGGGCTGTGTGACAGTGAATGCCTGTAATAATCTGTGCATGAAAGATGACTTTGAACCTAATGTATTAATAGAATTCAAAATAAGATATGGCTATGCCGTGAGCACAGCAGGAGCAAGGCACTTTATAAATAGAAGTATTATTTTTATAATTGAAAGCCGCTCATATTCCAGTTGTCGTGACACTTTGCCCTATTTTCTAAATTGTGTAGGTGGTTATTTGCTAGGAGATGTGTGTCACATTGTTTGTATATATAGACACTGTTCTCTGGCAGCTAAAGCTGTAAATTGCTGCACAGTAAGAAGAAAAGGGTTTAGTACACTGTTTCTTCTTGAACTTGCAGAATTTAACTCCGTACCAGCCTCTTTCATCATTTGTCAAGGATCCTGAAAAAGCACATCTAATAATCATCTTTGCAATCACACATCCAATTTATTGATTTATATACTTTTTCTTGGATTTAATTACAGATACTATCCAGATATAGGCAATCAGATATTTATGACAAATTGTTTTAGAGGAAAACATGGTATAATTTGAATTGGATTTTCCATGGATATAATACATACTTGGAATTACACTTTTTGGTCAATTTGCATAGTATTCCAATCTGCTTATTGATTTGCTAAGAAAAATGAGGACCAACATTTTATTTAATAATTTTACAGTTGTTTATTTTCTATTTAAAGTTGAATAAAATTCTTTGAATTATATGAAGGAAGTCTTTCATGAAGGCAGATGGAGGTAGATCTCTGTTAAATGGAGACCAGTCTGGTCTACAGCAAGTTCCAAATCAGCTGAGGTCACAGGAAGACCTTGTATCAAAAATACCCAAACCAAACACAAACCAAACAAGATCTGGTCAGTGGGTTTCTAGGTTGCTTACATGAGGTCAGTGCTAGCCTTTTGAATGTGTAGTGTAATTTTAAAAAGCATGTTAAATCAGTGTAGGCAGTATCATTCATTTTCAGGCAGTGGCTACAGGTATTTGGGGAATGCACTTTATGTTAATTGTTTCTTCACTGGCAACTGGTACAGTGTCAGATATCTAGTAATTCTTCAGCAAATGATAGTTTAAAATAAGGAAACTATCTCAGGAATCAAAACCACAATCTTGGAATCTTAATTATTCAAGATAGCAATTTAGCTATGGTAATAGAAATTCAAACTAACAGTGACATAAACAAGAATTTATTGCTGGGTTGCATACAGCTCCAAAGAAATAATCTGAGCTAGTTAAGTGTTCTCTAGTCATCAAGAGCTAAGGTCGGCCTCATCTTGTTACTCTAAGACTCATCTCCTGTAACATCTACTCCTAGCCCCCCACTGCTGCCATCCCACCTATATTCAGCCAGGAGAAAGAGGAGAACATTTGACTTAAATACCAGTGTTTCTGTTGTTTTGCGAACTACTGTTATTGCCCTTCTCTACTGCAATGTTGGAAAATGCACTTTTTACCTTGATATCTTCCATCCTATAGAAGGCAGAATCTATAAAATACTTAAATGCAAAATGCCTTGACATTCTTCTCAAAGACCCAGGATCCCACGCTGAGCTACACCGAGTTCCTGTGTTCAGGACAGCTCTGGGTATGCGATAAAAGAAACAAAGCAACACCAATGCTTAGCTCTTACCACGTGGAAGAAATCCGAATTTGTCTATTTCAGTTAATGGCATGATTTATCTTCCAGTTGCCTAGGCTGGCCTCCTTGGAAGCCTCCCTTTCCCTTGGAAAAAAAAAATCCAATAAGTTGCTTTATCTTCTTTAACTCCTCTTGCATACATCTTCTCTTTTCCACTCAAGCCACCACCCTAATTTAAGCCTAATTACATACCACCCAGACAATTGCAATTACATCCAAATTGGTCTCCCTTCCTCTAGTTTCTCCATTTTCCAATTCATTCTACAGCACAGCTGCCAAGTTAGTCTCCCTGAGCACCGCTCGGATGGGTTATGCTTAGAACCTCTGATAGCACCTCTCTGCCTTTTCAGCAGCAGTCGAGGGCCTCTGTCAAGGTGCTGGGCTTACAGTTCTGGCTCTTTCTTTCACATACTTTTTGCTCCACAAATGGTAATGTATTTTGTGGTAGTCTATGCAACATCTATTTTGCTCAAGATGCAGTGAGTCATCCCCTTTCTGTGAAGATCTTTTCATTTCTAGAGCTGACCACTAGAGACTACTTTCAATTGAAAAGAGATAGTTCTTTCTCAAAAACTCATGTTAGGACTTACTTAACCCTTTATTGTGGGATGCCTTATATACATATTTGATAAAAGTAGTCATGTGTATATAGCTTGGAATTAATTAACTAATTAATTTATGTTTAGTTATTTTTAGGTGTATGAGTGTTTTGCCTGCATGAACATAAGTGTACAACATGTGTGCAATGTCTATAGAGACCAGAAGAATGTGTCTGATTCACTAGAACTTGACTCACAGTTCTGGATGATTGGTACCAGCTATGTGGGTACTAGGAACCCAGGTCCTCTGAAAGAAATTATCATTTCTCTCCCATAGCAAGAGAAACTGCCCTCTTGACTGCTAGTGCCCCATGTCACTTTTGGTTTTATATATATTCTCAATTCAACATTTTCCTTGTGATATTCACCAACATTATTTGTTACACAGTGCCGTAGATCATCTACTCTCTGCTATATAATACTCCAGTGAGATAAATTAAATATCCTTCAACCCATTTATCCCAGTCTATTATTTAAGGGTATTCGGATAGTTTCCAATATGGTACTCTTGTCAATAGAGCTGCGACATTACAGTTTTATTAGCATAATTCTGAAGTTCCTAGGATAGGAAACAGGATTTTGTGGAGTATGTTCTATTTTCACTGATGATTTTTAAATGTTTTCCAAAGTAGTTTTAGCAATCAACATTTATTTCAGCAGGGAAAAAGCATATCAGTTACATCAAATCCATGTCAATGGTTGGGGTTTTCTGGATTTTCAGTTTCAGACATTCTAAAGCCAATATCGGCATTTAGTGGCATTATTTTATAGTTTTACTATATGGTTCTTTAATGGTATATGAAGGTTAGCTATACAGTTCTACTTGTTGATCATCTTAATATTCTACTTGTAGAGTATCTGTTAACATATTTGCCCATTTTCCTATTGGATTTTTTTTAAAACTTTTCATTATTCAGTTATTTTATCTCCTAGGCAACAAGTCCTTTGTTAGTCATACGCCTTTACATACATCCTAAAATTATTTAAGCATTATGTGAGCTCACAGGGCATAGAAAAGCATATTCTGGTAGTTCTGTTTTCAGGGTCTGATATAATACTTAGTGTACAATAAGTGTTCAATAAGCATTTGTAAAATGAATTAATAATCTATTAATAATGCATTCATTCATACTACTCAAGGGAAGAGCCTTTTTCATTCACTTTTGTATCTTCATTTAAGGTTGTATGAGAACTATTTCTTCATCAAATCCTTCTTAAATTAATGACCACAGAGCCTCTAGTGACCCAGAACATAGCACTGCATGGAAGTTCTTCAGGGGAGCTCTCTGTGGCAGCAGTAGGGGAAATCCAGGGGCTTCGTTCCCTAATACCTCTGCTGTGAGGGCTGTTTACACTTTTTAAAAAAACAAACTATATTTTTTGGTCCATTGGATAACTTGAAAAGTAGGATTTTAAAAATGCAACGTGCCCATATGCTCAGCCTGTACTGAGAAATAGTCTCATGAGTAATTAAAAATAGTTACAAAAAGCAATGGAATTGTAACAATTGAAATATCACAGGCATATTGTGCGTTGAATCCGAAAACCACACACTACTCAGTAACTGTGTATTTCTCTGACTGTGGGTTTGTGACACTGAGAGAGCATCCTTACTCAATGCTTACCGCCTAGAGCTCAATCACACCTCAGAGATTTCGCCCGTTTTTCTAGTGCTTGCTTCGGGTTTTAGGCTGTGTGCTTTGCTTCAGTTGAAGGCTTCAGGCTGGTGATTGTGGCTTTATGGGTTTCACTGCTGCTAGTGCTCAGCAGCTCAGAAATAATAATGAAAGAAGAATATTTGTGCTGTCACATTTCCCTTGTCTCAGTAATTAAGCACATTTTTCTTCAATTTTTTTTAACACTGTACCGCTGAATTTATTATCGAAGTGTTTAATGTACAAGCTTATTTCTGGAAGAGGTAAATTTAATTCTTGCATATCATTCTGTAAAGTATTTTCTAGCCCATTAGGACCTGAAAGATAGGAGCTGCAGAGAGCCGCTAAAAGATCTGATTATAATGATAGTGGGAACAATTTAGAGTGGTCATGCAGAGAAAGAACTAGGTACTGTGGTAGAAAGGTACACGCTTATGTTCTAGAGCAGAAGTTAATATATTTTTTTCCTGTAAAGGGACTTTCTTTTTAGTTATTTACTCTTTTGCTTTGTTGGCTATGCAGCATTGTTACAACAATTCAGTTCTGCTGTTGCTGTGTGAGAGAGTCTCCATGTATAAAACATAAATTGGTGCGCCTGTGTTCCAATAAAACTTTCTTTATAACAACAGGCTGCCAGCCAGATTTAGCCTGTAGACTGTGATTGGATAACTGCTTTTCCAGAAGACTTGGGATCCAGTTCTACAAGTAATTGGCATCTGACCTTCACTTCGCCATCATCTTCAAAATAGGACTGATGATTCCTTTGATGCCTGCTCGCAGATGATAGGAGTGGCTCAAGATTCCTGAAACGTCTTGGTGAGCTCATGGATTTCTTAGCTTTGTGCATGTGGCATGCATTGACCCATAAAACTTCAGAACTTTAAGGGGTTTCTTTCTTAATATTTTCAACATATTTATTTTAGAAAAAAAAAGCCAGAATTCAGAACTTAAATAGATGCTGGAGATCATACAGTTGATAGCGACTCAGAATGAAAAAGCCATTGTAATAGGTGGGAACAATATTAAGAATGGTTTATATAGATTCCGCTCAGAATCATATCTTGACTCATCCCTTCATTTTTAACCTGATGCTAAACATAACCTAAAAGAAGATGCTCTGAGAAGCACCAAGCATAGTTTTGTCCACAGGAAAATGTGGCTTTATCTGGGATGTGTGAACCGAAGATGTAGCATAGGCCTGGAAGTGCTTTTTTCTTCCATGAACCCACTTTGGCCATAGATAGACTAGTTAGAGGTACAGCTATTTGTTCCTGCATCTTTCTGACCATCTACAACCCAACACAATCTACAGGCAATGTTATCCATGGGAAAATGTGCTTAGGATTCTCACAGGTACCTAATCCATCTCACCTGGTTGGTGGAAGTTATCTGACTCTGAAGGTGTTCAAACTGCAGCAAATCAAGTAGTACGCCCACTCCCCACTTCCACTGAACCTCTTTGCTGGACTTCACCATACCCAAACAAAGTCCTGTCCCTCTTTCATAACCATTTGCTCACCTATTAAATGTCTCTGTGGTGAGATTATATTACACTATGCGTGAGAATCTAGGCAAGCTGTTCCAGTGGGGCTTTAAAAGCAAAAGTAGAGGAATCAGGGTCTACTCACCTCAGCTCAGCCATTGAGCAAATGTTGGGTCCTATTATCTATCAATCCTCTGTGGACCTCAGTTTCCCTAATGGTACAGAAAAAGCTAAATTACCTTCTCCCAACCTTTTCTGTTTTTCTTCAACTCTGGTACTTGGTTTTGTTGTTGATATTTCTTTTAATTTACGTTTATGAACAACATGAAACACTGACTAGATCTACAGAAACTTTTCTAAAAAGCTTAAGTAATACACTTTATTGAAATTCCTAAAAAGCACGTGGGTAGATAAAGCAGAATTTGCTGAATTTTCAGTGAATCGCAAAGAAATGTGTGGTAAAGATGGACCAAATATGATATCCTGGAAGACTCAAGGACTGTTTCTTTGGAAAGGTAAAGCTTTAATCAATGTAGAATTCAATGTTAACATTAAGTCACATAAAATAAGAAGCACTTGAATTTTAAAAGGTTGACAGAACTGGAATATGCTGAGAGAAAGGTAAGTGTTTAGATACACATAAACAGTCATTTGGGGTAGTTTTTGTAGTAGGAGCATCAGAAGGTAATTGTGAATAGGACTTTGGTAAAATAATAATCTGAGAATTGAATTTGGAATCTTGAACTTTTTCTAGAGGCATAACATGTCTGATAACATTTCTGGATAGTTAAATTAATGGTAAAGGCACAGTTTTAAATTATTTGATAGCACAATACTGAATAAAATAGAGAGAATTAAACTGCATAAAACAGGAGTATTTGGGCAGCAATAGCATGAGGTGAAAAGATGGACATAACAAGCAAATATAGATTATATTGTTGATGAAGAATTCACAGGATTTGACTCTCTTTGGGTCTGAACCTTCAAAGGTTTGGTAATGATAAAACTCATTTGCCCTGAACATCATTTTCTTTTCTTTTCTTTTTTTTTAATGTGACAGTATATAATCTTAGTCCCTAAAAGAGTATTCATAGTATCCACGGGTATTTCTATGCAATGCCACTCAGAAAAGAAACATTCCTACAAGGTTATTGTCCTATAAAGGCTTAGGTACTCCGTTGTTTTTTATTTGAAGTTCACATCAAGCTGTATCTGTTTATCAGGATTATTAATTCTGAGATCATTCTTCATCTTTCCCAGTAACTAGTAATCTTTACTCTCTCATGTATGATGCTGTAACTTGATATAAGTCATTTGATATGTTGTATTTTTTAAATCACAATCTCCAATTTATTAGTGTTTTGAAGTTCTAAAATTTTGTTTTCTTTCTTTAATATTCAAAGACTTTTAGTGTATTAAAATCATGTAATGATCACAATGAAGTTTGAAAACTTTCTCCTCATTCTAAGAAACTCCATACTAAATAGCAGTCACGCCTCCCTGACCTCCCAATGCCCTCCGCTCTAAACCAGTACAATAACCCCATCTCTTAATTTGCCTGTTTTAGATATGTGTCGTGTTTTCTGACAACCTTTTGTTTCTTGGCACAATGATTTTAAGATTCACTCCTGTTGTAGCATACACCAATACATTAATATTTCCTGGTCAATTAGTATGCATTGCATCCCTGTGTAATTCATTCACTTACTAGGGACCTGACATTTAGATTCTTCCCTTTTAATGAATTAGGAAGAATGCTGTAATAAAATCTTTTGTGAAGATTTTGATTGCATACACTTTCATTGTACTTCAATGTATAGACATAAGAGTGGAATTGCTGGATCCTATGATAATTGTATGTTTTAACTTTGAGGAACTGGTGGACTATTTCCAATTAATGAGACATTTTAGTCCCTCATCATTATGGTATGAGGGTTCTGATGCCTCATTAACACTTTTCACTATCTGTCATTTTGATTACAGTCATCTTAATCAGTTTTTATTTGTATATCTTCTTTGGAAAATGAGGTCCATAGCCTCTGTTTTCTGAAATTTGATTTATTATAGTTTTATTACTACACTGTAAATGTTTATATTAATATATTATAAATATATATGATTTGTAGATATTTTCCATTTTACGGTTGCAATCACTCTTTTCACACTGTTCTTTGAGGAATGGAAATTTTCAATTTGGGTGTAATGTATTTATCAATGACATTTTCTCTGATTACTTTTTGGGTGCCAGACCTAAGAAACCCTTGCCTTAGTGTAAATTTCAATGTTTGATCATGTATTTTCTTCTAAGAGTTTAGACATGTGGCTCTTAGATTTATATAAGTCTATGATATATATTTGGCTAATTTTAATTCATGGTGTAAGTTACAGGTACTGGTCTTTTCTCCTGAAGATTTTTCTGTTGTTCCAGTACCACATGATAAAAAAATGATTCTTTCTCCCATTGAATCATCTTGGTAATCTTGTCAAATATCACTAGTCTGTAACTCTGTTTTCTTCTGTTTTAATTTTTAACCTTCAATCTTTCAGGAGTGTGGGAGACTATACTAATGACAAAGCTGTTACACAGGACTAAGTGTCAAGCCAAATCCACCTAGAGCTGCCCCTGACTCTCAATGAATAGGAATCTAGGCCCTAATGTAAATCATTTTTATTAAACAATGAGAACTTTCCAAAGCTGTTGCAAACATTCTGAGTTTTACTCTTAGAGTTTCAAAGAAGAAACTTCTTTGAAGTTTCCTTCTACATGGTATTCATCACATCAGGGAATGCAGCAACCCACAACTGTGCTCTGTATGTGAGAACTGTATCTGAAGACACAAGTGGGAAAGGTGATATCTTTTGGAGTAAATTACTTACAACTTCAGTGTGTGGTATGGGCCAGGATAGTAACATCTTTGAACCCTCATCTACGCAATGGGAGTAATAAAAGTATTTAGGATTGTTATGACAATTTGCTAATAATGTGACTGTCTGGCACAAAGCCTACCACATACAGCAAGTCCAATAACTGCTATTTTTTACATTATGGTTATTTTCTCCAAATGATGTTCCAAAACATGGCTCAGGCATGTTTAACTCGTGGAGGGAAGGGCAAACAGAAGTGCCATTGTATACTTTTCAGTATGGTTAGAGGAATGTGTACCCTCCTGCTCGTGGCTCCTCAGTCCTATTTCCATTTACCTTATCTCTTGTCTTGAATGCTTGGTCGCCCACAGCATTTTTGCATTAAATTTTGCATTTCTTTTTTATGACTTTGTTATTACTCGTAATATCTGAGTACTACAACTTCTTAAGCTTCTGTCTCCTCCTCCCTGATGTGGTATGAAGTAAAGTTCATAGCAGCATTATGACAGGTTGGCCAGAACCCAAAAGGAGGTTACTAAAGTAATTATCTTGAGGACACTCCAAACATGTATGCCTTTTTATGTCCAGATATAAAATCTGCCCAAACCTGTCCAAACTTAGATTCCCAGAGTTTATGATTTCAAACTGCTGTTCTCCATCACTCCCAGCTAATATAAAAATGAACTAATAAATAGAGTCATAACAACTAATTAATTGTAAGTTGGTTCTCAAGAAGGATGGAACTCATTACTCCCTAGTTTTTCTTGTGAGGAGAAAATGACAGCTGGGAACTGGGGCAGGTGCTGTCTCTAGAATGGGTGTGTATCTTTACAGACCGCCCCAAGGACTCACATCTGTGTTCTGTTATGATCCAATTTTTGGCTCATCTGATTTATAAACTCTCCAGAGCCTTTTAATGTTGACCCTGCATATGAGTTCAGCCTTACTTTAGGAAGATAGTCAACTAACCTTTGCCCCTAGAAATTGCTAAACCTATCCATGAATCTATCAATCATTCTTATGTACCTCCTTTCTAACCATGTAGCTGGGTATGCTCAGCAGCTATAACCCCAAAGCTCCTGGGGAAATTGAATCCACTGGGATATAGGAAGTTAGTTCCTTTAAAATTATAAGACCTATTGATTTAGGGGACTAGTTTAGGTTAGTGTTTCCCGGCTAGTAGTGATTCTATACTCAGTGAAACCCAGGTCAGTCTACAAGTGCAAGATATTTATGAGTTCCGCTTTGATTTGCCAGTTCTGTCATCCTCAGATGTACTTGCCAGTTCTGTCATCCTCAGATGTACTGGTAAACTATGCTCTTTTCAATTCCAGTTTTGTCATCAAAGGCGCTTCTGCCATAATCTTTGTGCCTCCCCCAGGATCCTTGGTGTTTGTCAGTTCACTCCTGCTTCCTCTTGCTCTGGTTCTTGGTCTGTATCTTGAAGCAGACTTAACTGGCTTGAAGGGTTGATGCTTTACGATGTAGGCATACAAGTACTCCAGCCGAGAGCAGGGGAACTGGGGGCCCATCTCTCCTCACAGGTGGCTGCTCTGAAGTGCTGGGTGAATGTAATGCCGCTTTGCAACTGCACTTGTTAAGTGTTCTGGGGCCTGCATGATGGGTGCCTGGGGAAGCTGTAAGGATGTAATGATTAAACAAACGGGTCGCATTCGATTGTATCACATGCTGCTGTTTTTTATTGTGCTATAAAATGGCTCATTTGGGGAGCAATGCAGATTTAAACTTTTCTGTTGTGATCAGTCTGTCTACTGGTTTTTGATATCACTCAGTTTCTGCCTCTCCTTCTAACCCATAGGGCCTCCATTCCCTTTCTTCTTCCCTGCCCTCAGCTCCTCTCTTTCTCCACCCCTTTCTACCATCCTCCCTCTTCCTCTTCTCCCCTTTGTCCCGCTCTTCTCTGTTCTCTCCTCCTTTTTCCCTAGGTGGAAACCCAAACTTGCTAGTTCCATCATCGCTAGTTGTAAAACTGTTTTATCTGTTTCTTAAGCTTCCTGATGCTTTTATTTTGGCATCAAAAACTTTGAAATTATCATCTCATGACACTGTTGAGCCCTTTAAATGACAGAATATGAGAGAAACATCACCCTACATTGTTTCTAGGTGCTTAGTTAGAGTAAAACCTCCTGATACCCTAAAATTTATACTGCAGGTTAAGAACAGGCATATCTTTAGCCAGAAGCTGCCAGTCTGTGGGAATAGGACTTAGGGGGCTGAATGGTAATAGCTGATGACTTCGGATGCCCTGACGTCCTTGCTAACCCTGCCACGGCAGGAGAAAGGACAATGACAGTGAAGGTTGCAGAATGAAATTCGTTTCCAAGCAAGAAATCTCCCAGTGCCGTGACCTGAACTCCTCTTCCTCCCAGAAATTCCCATGCTGAGGGCCCGAGCCTTAGCATCTCAGCAAGGGCTGTGGTTTCTGTGTTCACAAAGTCACTTAGTACAGTGTTGGGTGTGGAGCTGTACAGAGCTGTGCACTGGGCCAGTTGCATATACAAGGCTTTGAATTTGATCTTCAACACTGCAAATACACTGCCCCTCCCCCCCCCACCAAACAAGCAAGCAAAAACAGTAATTAAAATAAGGTCAGGATGGGCCCTAAGTACAATGATGACTTTGTGAAAAAAAGATACTATAGCATAAATAAATCTATGTCAGGAAAACATGAGGACATAGAAGACAGACAGACATGTACCACATACACAGAGAGATAACTTTCAGAAAATACAGCATCAACATGAAAAAACTCCAGAATTGTGAGAAACTGGGAGAGGATTCCAGTATTGTTAAAAAAATACATTCTTCCTGTTTCAAGCCATCCAATCTGTGGTGCTTTGCCATGACAGCTCTTAAAAGCAGTCTTGCCCAGAACCTACAGGCTCTATTTTTGTAATTAAGATCAGCCATAGAAGAAGAAATCATAAATGTTTAGTTTATAACATAGAGTGTTTCAACATGAAAGAGGGCTTTGTGGAAAAAAAGTTGTCTACTGAGCAGTGAGTGGTCTAATGGCCTATCTTAGTGACAAAGTGTCCAGGAAGCAATTGAAGATGAAGACTGCTTTGACTGGGCGCAACAGGCTGGTGTCAGTCAGGCTTCCTCATAATGCCTTTTCAGCAGCTGCTGAGAATTATCTTTGCCTTTTTATCCTCCTATTTCAAAGTTGTTCCAGGCAGATTATTCCTAAAAACCTCCTGTAATTAATATCAATTATTTAGATTTGCTGGTTTAGTCAATGTCAGATTTTCAGCACAGGACAAAATGTTATTACTATTATTACTGTTAATTACTGAGTTGAAAAGCCTCCATGACAAATGGACTTTAAAATGGGGAAAAAATCAAGGTTTAATGACTTCAAAAGTTTACCAACAAGGAAACTTAGAATAATTGCCATTACTCATTAAGGAATAACAACCATTTTTTTAGGTTTTCTTTCACTATAAGGTATAGATGTTGAAAGTTAGACTTGGTGGCACATGTCTGTAACACCAGCTCTGGGTACTCGGGGTAGATACAGGTAGATTCCAGGAGCAGGCAGTCTAATCAGTGAGTTCCAGAATCAAAAGAAAAGCCTGTCTCAACATATGAGATGCAGAACAATAAGGAAGACACCAACACCTACCTCTCTCCTTCACACATGCTTGAATACATATTCACAAACAAAATATCACATATGTGTGTACATGTGCACATGCACTTTCACATACAGAAACATAGATGAGGAGGTTTGGGATGAATTACCTGATTATGACTCTGTTTTGCACAACACTAACTGTGGAAAGGTACTCAAGTAGTCTCTCCTCTCTCTCTTCTCCACTCTCTGCTGTCCTCCATCTGTAGAGGGAGTAAGAGCAGAACTATTTCACAAGACTGCTGTGAGGTTGAAGGACCTTACACATGGAAAGCCCAGAGGACAAATCATAGAATTTCCAAATATATGAAAAATCCCATTCTTAATACCTTATGATTATGACCATATGTTATTTTAAACAGACAGTTTTAGAAGGTTTTATAGATGAGGAATCTGATCAGTTGAGACTCTTTAAATCCCAATTCTAGCACTAGCGGATCAAGTGTCTCTGAGCAACTTACCTGAGTTTTTCAAACTTTAGTTCTTACCTGTGTACACAGTATCTTTCTCTCTGGATTTCCAGGTATTGAATAGTATTACTCATATCTGTGGAGTGCTTGTGACTTCATGTTCAGCACTAAGAAATACACTGTATCAGTTAATACTCTCTTCATTCTATGTGACAGGTAGTGCTGCTATGTTCATTTCTAGACAAGGAAAATAAGGACTGGAGAAGGTAAGAGGATCAGAGGGTCCCTCAGCCTATTGCTGCTAGTGCCAAGCAGTATGATTCCAAAATTCAAGCATTGTGTTTTATCGCCTAAAGCATATGGGATAACAAAGGTCTCTATGATGTTAGTAACTATTTTATTTTGCTTTTCAATCATATTTAAAAAGGAGGAATTGGTGTAAGTGGAAAAATATCCATAACATCTATCTAATATATATTTGCATACTATAGATTAGTGCATCTCACAGCACTCATGAGAGATGCATCTTCTTGAAAAAGATGGAAATAGACACAAAGACCCACAACTGATCATCGTGAGAGAATAAGAGAGCATAGAGTGCTTTGCCGTAGATGGGTCACCTATACCGCACCCTCTACTTCCTCGTGTCAGGATCATTTTATGGAAAGTGGGCAGAAAGATTATAAAGAGCCAGAGGTGGTAGGTAAATCCAAGGAATCCATGTTGTCTGGACTCAACAAAGCAGCTGCACATATGAACTCATAGCACTTGTGATAGCATGCACAAGACCTGTACATCCTGAAGCCAGACAAATCCCAGTACGGATGGGGAAGGTGGGCAAGAAGCCCTAGTCCTGCCTGGGTATCTACTGGCAATAGATAGCTATTGGGAAAGGGAGAGTCAGTTTTCTTTAAGCCAGGTATTTTGACCAGACCGATAGGCCTTTAAAGAAGAAAGCTAGAGAATATGAAGCAGAGGGCAGAGTTGCAGGGGAGGAGTAGAGGTAGGGAGGGAGTTTGAATAGCATCAAAAGATATTGTATGAAACTCTCAAAGAATCAGAAAATTCAAAACAAAGCAATATAAAATGATAAATTGACATTCAGGAACATTCAGTGACGTATATTAAATGTTCGTAAAATACTAAAAAATTTTCATAGCCTATTAATATGAAAATAGATTCATTCAGCATAGCCTATTAATATGAACATTGATAGATTCTCTCAATGCCACAGATCCTTTGTGGCCTCCTGCTCCCTAACTAATCTCTAGGTAAAAGCAATATTCATACTGTCTTCGTACTCTCCAGTCTTCTGGCATATTCAAGCTTCTCCATTACCTCCCTGTTCCCATTAAGGATTGCCCAGCCTTTGCCCTTTCCCACCCATCCCCAAGTCAGATTCTTGCATTTTAGTCTTGCTTCTTTGGAGCCAAGTTCACTTAAACTTAAACTAAAGCTTTTAGCAAACATTGGATTGAATGACTGACATGTTACTCACTTGTTTACATGCACATTCATCCCAATTTTGAAAAGAAAGAAGAAAATAATATTAAAAGTCCATTTAAAAGTATCTCTAATAGCAACCCTTTTTCAGAATTTTCACATGCATAATGCTTTCCCGAGTGAAGGTCCTGTTCTCTGGAATTGTATTGTATTCCGCTGGTAGAGTTGCCCATTTGTTCATTCATGGAAGTAACATTCATTGAGCTAGTGTCATACATTCAAGGCTGTTGATGCTCTGTGAACACAGCAGTGATTAAAACATTTCAGCTCTATAGGCCTAGCATTCTAGAGGAAGGAGAGAAATAATACCCAGATTGGTGGTTAAAAATATACATGGAATGCTTAAAGGTTATAAGTACATGGGAAAGGCAGCATGTTTTGAGGGCTGAATGCAAGTCCCAGAGCCAGACTTTTTGATATTACTTCCTGCCGTGTTAAAGAATCCAGGCCCTCCAGATAGCCAGGCCCTAAGCAGAGAGGGCTGCAAGCAGGGCTAGAATATATTATCTCCCATGCTGCCTTGGGTTAGAGGCAGCCTGACTACTGTCATATCCATTGGTCACACATTAACCAAGCCCCACTCCACTACACAGAAAAAAAGTGGCCCCTATTACATATTACATAGTCACGTATACTCTGCTTCTCTACCTCTGTCATGTAGCATAAGTTACCCTGACTATGACAGCTTCACCATGTGCATAGCCTCTCCTTTTCTGGAAAACCTTAGAAAAAAGACACTTTGCTTTGTCACATGGGCCTGAAACTTTAATGCAGATCCCTACCATGTTAATAAACACGGCCTAAAAGGATGATTTGTCTTCCTTCACACCTCTCTCAAACTGCACCTCTCTTGAACTTCCCAAAACTGTCTCTTGCCAAGTGTCTGGCTTTGAGCAAGTTACAAGCCTATTTTTGTTTTATAATCTGTGTAATAGAGGTGATGATAACTATCTCTCTCAGGATTATTGAGAAATTTAGAGAGGATAAAATTGTGGCGAATCCTATATGGATGAAGCATATATAATTAATGGATGAGAAAAAATAAAGGAAAAAAGGATGTAAGGAGCTTTAAAAAGGCTATGTTACTTTTTTTTTAACAAGAAAAGCACTTGGAAGGGAATGCCTAGCAGTGGGGGAACTCTGGGAGAAGCACTTTCTAAGCAGAAGGAGTCTGAGATGCAGGACTAGATGTGTGAATCTGTTGACACACTTGGTGATGAGCAGCGATGTGATATGTGAGAGAAATGGAAGATCCAATGATGACTCCAAGAATTTGGCTTCAAGAGGGATGATTGAGGTGCAATGGTTGCGGAGCACACAGAAGGTACAGAGCAGGAGAAAGGAGCACACACTAAGTGTGTCTTCAAAATGTCAACAGAAGCAGAGAAAGATTGAGCCAGACTGTTTAGTCTCTGGGATAGACTGACACTAGACACATGCATTGTGAAGAGACTGACATCAAATGATAACAGCAATGGATTATACAGCTGAAACAAGGAAGGGAGAGGAAATGAAGAGAGTAAGAATGGAATTCTGGGTCATCTCCAAATCAAGAGATTGCAAGAAAGAGGGGAGTTCAGCAAAAGCCATTAACAGTGACCATCACAACAGGAAGAGAGTTAAGGAGGTATAGAATCTTGGAAGGAACCTAGATGGAGAAAAGGTGTTTGAGGGGAAGGAATGGCCAATGGCCTAGCTGCTAATGACATGTCAAACAAACTGGAGTCTCACAACTCTCCTTTGGATTCATTAACCTGAATGTCATTGGGAATCTTGATAATCACGGTTAAGGTAACATGATAATACATATGCCATGCTGAATTCAATCCTTTGTTTAGAAGATAATTAGAAGACAGGGATTATAGTCAGTGAATATAGATAACTAAAAGAATTTGGCTGCATTAGTAAGAGATGGGTTAACTGAGACCAAATGAGAAAAATGGGCAATTATGATTGAAAAGAGGTTCTGTTATATTTAGAGGAATTACCTCATTCAAGTAGTCATCATGGACATAAGTTGAAGACAACAGTTAGATGTAGGTTTTAAGAAAAGGGAAAAAATATAAAAGAGTTCTCCTGAAAAGTTAGAGAGGGAACGGACTCTGAGTTTGGTGCTAGATCACTGGGCATTAGTAAGAGTCTACTCGTAGTAGATGTGCATATGTCTAAAATGACACCACATTCTCCAGTTAGAGTGCATGTAGGAAGAAGGCAGAGAGTTGGACTTAGCTAGTATTCTGGCTTTACAAATGGTGTATAATGAATAACAGTATGTGAGGAATAAAAGTATGTAGACAGTGGAGTCTAAACATGGGAAGAAGCCAGGAAGCTATCAGGAAGGGCAGAGGAGGAAAGGTGTTGTCAGAATTTCATCACAGTCAAGCTAACTTAAAGGATTATTTGAGAATCTAGGAAGTGGCATCAGAGTAGGATGCAGATCATGTTGCAGAATGACTGACTCTTAGTAATGCTGCGTTTTGAATCATGAGCACAGGTGCCGGGGCTGAGGGAGGCCCCAGAACATCAATCTGGCAAAAGCCCAAGGAACTGAATGCTGGGTATTGACCATTTCATCTCATCTGTAAAAAATCATCAATTAATGAATAAGGATCATGTGGTGAGAAGGAAACTTTGCTGAGGGGAAAAAAAGTATTAAAGGGCTTCCTGTCCCAGAAATCAGTAAATGACTGATACAGGGAGAGGCCACTTTTGATATAATTTGATATCAAGGGATTCAAAACTGGAGACTTTAGATAGATAAGGCAAGAACAGCTGAAGATAGTCTGGAAAGACAGAGAGTAGCAATGAACATGCTTCTCCAGCAGCCAGATACAGAGCTTTGGTGTCTATGAGAGAAACACATATGAATAATTTAGGCTTCAAGAAGAGCAGTTCTAGGCGAAGCCTGGCTTTAAGTAATGTGGGAAGCTGAAAGAAAAGTCAGAGAAAATCCTGAGGGTGCATTAGTTACTTTTCTTGTGGTGACAAAATACAAGACAAACGCCTCTGAGAGAGGAAGGGTTAAGGAGGGTTCAGCTCACTGTGGTGCGCAAGTCAGGGCAGCAGGACCCTGACGCAGCTGATCACATTGCACCCGCAGTCAGGAAGCAGACAGCAACAATGCTGGCGTGTGGTTCACGTTCTCTACCTCATCCCAATAAACGGTGCCAACTACATCTGAGTCTTCCTAACTCAATTAACAATATCTAGAAACTCCTTCACAAATATCCCCAGAAAGTTTTTTTTTTCTTATACATGATTTTTGATCTTGCTAAATTGATAAATTAATATTAACCATCACAGAGGGTATAAGAGATTCATCTGCCAGGTGATAGGGGTTCTAGGATGTAAAGTAGGAGAGTGGTAGAAGTTGGGAATTGGTGGAAGCCGGGGTTAGAAGCAAGGAGTGGCAGAACCTTTCAGGATTGGACCAGGTGGATGAGGTTATGGCTTGCAATTCAGGATTCTTTATACTACCAACAGGAACAAGGAACAATATGAGGCAAATCCCTGCTGGATCAAGGTAGATGATGGTGAAAATTAGGTTGTCCTGCGCTTACACACTAGGATTCCTTGTGGACCTTTGTGAATGGAAATCAGAAGTGGGAAAAGTATACAGTGAGTTAACCCATATCTGTCTAATCACTCGTGGTACAAGTTGAGTTATTCCTCCTGCAGGACATACTCTGCGACTCTGAATGGAACTCCCGTGGTCTGTGGAGCTTGGTCATGACTCCCTGTACACAGACTCTTCTTAGTACTTATCAATGGAGTGTGAATACATCCATGGAAGCTGCATTGACTAATGAAGCTGGGTGCCCATTGACCTATCTGCTGGTGGTTCAGAGGCTGAAAGTTTTCACAGTGTGGTTAAATAGACTTCACAGCTGGCTGTGTTGCATCGGGAATCCTTTATGCAGGAGAAACGCCACTGGCAATCCATCAAAAGCATGTTTCTGTTGTACCAGGCACATGTTTAAACAGACCCCCAGGGCAGTGGCCACAGGAAAACAAAAATTTGTCTTGTAATGAAATGCTAGGCCTCACACTTTCACATATAACCCAGGCCTGCAACTCCTCGGGCCTCTCTGCACTCCACTGTGTAGGGATGTGGCAGTGAGTACATGGCTGTCCTTGTTGGCTCAATGTCACTTCTTTCTGAGGGTAACAAATAGCTGAGTCTAAGTTATTCGAATGCCCTGTGTTTACTGCTCATGGTAATTTGGCTCCACCGTCAAAGGGTTTGCAGTTCCTGGTGCCATACAGGATGGAAATGCTCAGCTAGATGCTTGGGAGATGACAAGTAGAGGCATTAGGCCGGCTCTGAAATGAAGATGTAAATGGGAGGAAAGTGGATGGGGAACACTGACAAGCAGTGGAGAGAGAAAAGTGACAGAGAATGAATTCCCTAGGGGACAATTAGTGAAACAAGCTCCAGTGAAACAGCAGCCCTGAGTTGCAAAGACAATTCTCAATTAAGTCCTCAGATGGTTCACTGCACAGAGTTGATGAATTGGTTTATTCCTCATCACTATCTGCAGAGTACCTTCAAACACCCACGTCCCCATCTGTTTCATTAATAAATTAACTTAGAGCCGTAACACTAGCAAAGAATCAGAGCAACTGCCCTATGCTAAGTGGTCAAAACTCTTCTCCGAATTCATCTTCTGAGAAAACTCTGCAGTGGCTAGAGCTGAAGAGACAAAGGTTTTGAGTTTTCCTTTCGCTTCAGTACATAAAATAAGAGTAAAATAACAAGATTAGAGCATAAAATAAATCAATTGAAAGATTAGAGCATAAAATAAATCAATTGAATTGTCTTTGTCATCTAGTGGGGCACTGGACTAATAGTAGCTTTGACCTGGGAAGTTCAATTTCACAGGGAATTCTAGCAGACTATACCATGGTCAGTTTCTCCTTATCTTTATAAAGATGAGTGGAGGTGGATCAGAACTGAATGTATCAGCTATGTTGCAGCCTAGGCCTTAAGATGAAGGGAGTTTGGATAAGAACCAAAAGGGCATTTGAGGTTTCTTTGTCTCCATTTTAATTCCTCCCACGACTGGAATAGTTGATGGTTTTGTTAGGGCTTGTGAGGAGATGGAATGAAAAGGAAACATGATTTTAGGATTTGGCAAAGCAAAGGTCTTGAGCAAGGGGAGAGTTTTGTAGAGTGGTGAGGACTGAAGTCAGCAAGAAGAGACAATACAATATGTGTAAATCAACTGGCTGTGAAAAAGAGTAAGGCAACAGTATGGCGAAGATATGGAAGATCCTGCTGAGATGCTTGTCTGCTAGCTGGAGGAAAAGAATCCAGAAGGCAGATTGGCAGATTGCTGTAGGGGCAAGAGATATGAACTGAGGGACAGAATCCTTGAGGAGGTCAGAGGAGAGGAGGATCCCTTCAACAAAAGGAAGAACAAGTAAAGGAAGTCAGGATGACCAGAGAGGATAGGACACAGCCATCTAGTCGCCTGCGTGTGTAGACAGTGCAGGGCTGTGGGCAAAGCCGAGAGGCTATTCACACACACAAATCTTCATTTTTGGTTTGGGCTTAATGGATGCTTAATTTTGAACATTTGTCATATTTGCAAACCTTCTATTTATAACCCAAACTTTGATATTTTTTGAAATGGAGGAATATAAACCTTATGCCTTTTGTGATGAACTATTTATTATAAACTCATCACTTCTTGGGAAAAGTATGCTGCATTTTGCATTTTTGAGGAGAGCACTAACAGAATAGGGCAGGAAGAGTTTTATCTCTAAAAGCTTATGCATCATCCTCTTAAAATGTTAATGTCCCATTTCCAGCTGAACAAATAAACCTCTACAACTTGGCTGCAACTAGTCCTAATGAATGCAAATGCCAGGCTAGAAAATAAAGAACCGGCTTTTGATTGTAAAAAGCATCTTTCACAAGGAAAAAAAAATTAAGTCATTATTTAAAAATTGTTCCATTAATGTGCCACGAACAAAGGACAGTTAGCTTGAAAAGACCAAACAGCCTTTATTTTTGAGCACTTCATTTTCAGTGGGATTATAAACAAAAGATCCTCATGCAACTCTTCAAACAGACAGAACACCAGAATGAAATATTGAGCCCCTTTGGTTCACTTATCTAGCAAGACCTGTTTTCTTTGCTTCCTTAATGCAGTTGTGAGTTGTTTGCTTGCTATGATTGCTATTGTTGAGTTGGGGGATGGAGAGTGGTTTGCAGATACTGCTCTCTGTGATTCACAATGCAAAAGTGAGTTAAAGCGGCTAGAAACCTGGTTCCATAACCAAATCCAGAGAGGAAAACACCTGGGCCATTGGACAAGCAACTCATTCAAGCATCATTTTGTTAGAAGGTAGCTTGAAAGATGGTCTAGATATTAAACTGGAAGTGAGGACAAGCAGGCTCTTTTAACCTGGTTCTTTCTATTTCCTGATTTTGATTGAAGTAGACACATAAAATGTGAGGATATTACTACTTTAGGTTTTCAGAGACTATATGTAATCATACCTACAGATATACATACACAAAAATGTGTGCACCTAAATGTCATTGAGACAGATCTTGTTCCTGCCAAGACCTATACTATACTGTTGAGATCTGTGGTTGAGGAAAGTTGGGAAAAATTTTCTCATTATTAATATGGAGTCAGGCCAGCTTGAGGCTAGACACTCAACCATAATTTGTAAGTGCTCAGATGCTAAAAGGAACATACAATACAGTTGAGCTCAGCCTCTGAGTGAGAGAAATGTATGTCCTTTACCCTTGGGGTGAAAGATTAGTTCCTAGGCTGAAATGATATCCTTATCCCAGATGGCTTAGTCGATCAATAAAGGGCTACATGAGGATGTGAATATGAGTCAACTTCCCCTAGACTCAGGCTTATTGCTTATACTATTACTCTATTTCTATTGTTCAATAAAATGCATTATTCATAAATTATTATTTTGGTTTGTGTCCTTTGGCAGCTACAAATATAAAGTATAGGGTAGTACTTCGTTGATTTTAGAAGTACAAGATGGGGTCAAAAGATATGTAAATACAAGTAGACAACACACCATGGCTGTAAAAGTCACAGGGCTGGCAAAGAAACAGACAGACCTGCGTGCTTCTTATCACAACTCTTCACACTCCAGCTCAGGATGGCAGGCTGTCTAGTTAAGACAACACATTTATAACACAATAAATTAATGTACAGTCAAATGCAATCTGACAAGTGTTTAGTTCAATTATAAAAAATAAATCTAAGGGAAGTTAGCTAGTTACCCTCGAATATCTTCTGAAAGCTTGCATTAAAATCTCTAGAGGCTGAGGAGATGGCTCAATGAGTAAAGCGCTTAGTGAACAAGCATCAAGACCGAGTTCTGATTCCCAGTGCCCACATAAGAGCTGGTTGTGACAATGCACACCTGTAACCCAGCTCAGAGGTAGATGGGGGAAGCAGAAGGATCCCAGGGGTTTCTGGACCAACCAGTACACCTAACACAGCAAGCTCTAGGTTCAGTGACTCTGCTTCAAAACAAGTAAGATAGAGAGCAAAGAAACATTTGATAACTCAAATGGGACCTCTGGCTTCTGCATGTGCCTTCACAGGTGAACACACCACACACACACACACACACACACACACACACACACACATCTGGCATGGTGGTACATGCCTATTATTCTAACAGACAGTGAGACTGGTATGAGTTTGAAGCCTGAGGACTCTATATACAATGAGTTCAAGGTCCACCTAAGATAAATGGAATTTTCTCTCAAAAAAGAAAGAAAAAAAAAAAGAAAGAAAAAGAGAAGAAAGAAAAACAAAGAAAGAAAGAAAGAAAGAAAGAAAGAAAGAAAGAAAGAAAGAAAGAAAGTCTTCTTTGGTGATGTTTACAGTCTTCTCTCTCTACATCCTTTTCTGTCTAATCAGTCACTTTGCTGAATTCCCTGTTGGAATCAATGAAGTGGTATGGGGCTGTTGGGGAACAGGCAAGGCAAGATCATGACTGAACGTTTCAACAAGAAAAGATTTCTGTGGTAGAACTCGCTAATCGGCTAGGCTGACTGGCCATGGGTCTGCCTGTCTCCGTCTTCTCATTGTGGGAAATACAAGAACCATGGGTTCTTGGGATCAAGCTCAGGTCTTAGTGCTTATAAGTCAAACACTTTACTAAGTCAACTCCTCAGCTTTCCCAAGACTGAAGTACAAGTTTTAAGATTTTCCTTCCTTCCTTCCTTCCTTCCTTCCTTCCTTCCTTCCTTCCTTCCTTCCTTCCTTCCTTCCTTCTTCCTTCCTTCCTTCCTCCTTCCTTCCTCCTTCCTTCCTTCCTTCCTTCTTCCTTCCTTCCTTCTTCCTCCCTCCCTCCCTTCTCTTTCTTTCTTTCTTTCTTTCTTTCTTTCTTTCTTTCTTTCTTTCTCTCTCTCTCTCTCTCTTTCTTTCTTTCTTTCTTCTTGAAAGTTAGGCCCTGACATACCAGATTGTTTTTAATCCTGTTTATTTTGACTCTTCCTGATATCTCCCTTCTTTGGGTACCCGCATCAAGAGCCTTTCCAACACCAGGACCATGACCTGCTTTTCTGACTTACCATGGTCTCTTGAGCAGTGTTTCTCCAGGCCCTGGTGTAGTCCTTTGCTAAAGACCTGAAAGTCATCAGCATCCAGTTGCCATTTGTTGACAACTTTCTTAAAAGCATTTGTGTACACTCCCACACTCCAAGCTTACTAATGCTCATTTCATCCTCATAACCCATGAGGAAGATACAGTGCACACATGGCCAGTGCCACCTGCTCTCCTCTATAGGACTGTGCTTTAGCTCTTCTGTGACATGTTTAAAGTTTCAACCTTAGCTCTGTGGTGTAGGCTCCCTTTTCTAAACCATCTCCTGTAGTCAACTTACTTAAATCAAACACATTTCTTTCAGTGTCCTTTCTTCTCTGTGTAGATTTCTACCTCAGAGCTCCCTGAATTCTGAACTTTAAGAGTAATTTGAAAATGTATATGTCCCACGTCGTATTATTTTCAACTGACAACATTCCTGGAAGTGACACCTAGATAAAGGCACCCCTCTGCTTTACAGTTGCCTACTTTCTCTTCCCAGAGAGGGGTAGCTCAGGACTACAAAGAACAGAATCTGAAAGTTGCTTTTCAAAATCACAAATCCTCTAGGTCAAATTTCATTACCACAAACTTATGAAGTATGTCACAAGCAATTTACTACAAATTATATTTCAAGCATCAAAGTTTGAAAATTATTTTCTGTGCCACAATTTAAAAAAAAAACTGTTTTTTATAAAAAAGAAATTAGGATAGATGTTGAGATATGTGTTCTGCATGTGTTTCATTTTTATTCAGTGCAGCAGAAGAACATGTCCTGCTGGGGGTCTCCTCACTGGGCCTCCTGTGGAGTTGAGTGTGTTAGATACATACTAAGCACCCAGTGCTTTCTGAGTAGGAACCAGGACAGCTAGAGTTTGGGGGCAGAGATGGCAGGTGTGACTTTGGGCTTCCCAGCATCCTTTGCTTTTTCTTTGAGATAGCACACCCTCATCACATGTGTGTACTTCTTGTTAGGGTGTGAATCACATCTCTCTCTCCAGTGTTAGCCACAGAATACAGTTGTCATCTAAGCTATGCTGATGATTTACTCTCATTGATAATTGATTGATTACACTCATTGACTGTCCTTCCTGGCAGGGAGGCTCAGATCTCAGATATCTTTTGAAGTTAAGACCTTGTGTCTGGACTCCTAGACCTGCCTGAGTTCCTGCCCCTTTTTAGTACCCAGCAAGCTTGCAGTTCTGTGAGTTCCCTATCCCTATTCTATGAAATGCCTTTGTCATAAGTTATAATCAAATGTGATTTCCTAACATCCAAAGAACCTTGACAGTGAATGTACCTGTTATACATATTTCAACTTTAGGTGAGTCAACAGAGACAAATCTTCTCATATACTAAGAAGCACTAACAAATCTCATAGTTCATCTTGTTTATTCAATCTAGGCGATTTGATACTATTATAGGAAAATATTTACTGGGGAATTGAAGCAAGCTTCATTGGTTTTTAGCAACGCACAACTTGCACAAATGTATATACTGAGCTCGAATGATCTCCCCATTTCTTCCTCCTTTCCCTTTCCTTTTCCATTTCCTAGCAGGAAATTTCCTGCTCAGAGTTGTGTACACCAAAGCTCAGCCAAATTACAAATTATTCACTTATGATTTGAAGATTTTTTCTTGTGCAGCTTCCCCGAGCCTGCCCTCTTCTCTGTACCACTGACTCAGTCTGAATGCAAGCTGCCTTCATAAATGCATGAGACTGGACTGGGACTAGAGCTTCTAAAGCTCTGTGGCTGGGATAGAGTGCTTGACTAAAATGTGCAAGGCTCTGGGTTCCAATCCCAGCACTGGAATAAGAGAACGCTTTGAGAGAAGAGTTAGCTAATGAGCAGCAAATTCCTATGAAAGTAGGTTTCCTGTGTGACTCAGGAAACTCTGAGCTGGGACCTTTCACCTGAATGATTTCATTGGAAACACCAAGGTTTAGGTAGTCCATAGCGTCAGGCAAGGTCATCTAGAAGGCTGTACTGTCCTTGTCCTGGCAGAGACTGCCAAGGACACTTACTTATCCTTGGGTGGCGTCTGGGTGGGTGACGAACTTGCACTGTTTCTTTTTGATGGAGTCTGTTTTCATGCCCTTATGTCTGTAAATGATGTCCCTAAGTCCATTTCCCTACAGCTAGGGTTATCATTTGTATGGTCACTGTGTCTTGTTCCAGGCTGAGCTGCTCAAGCATGAATGCATTGTCTTTCCCTTTAAGGAGTTTACTGCCTCAGTGACCTTTATATTTGACAAAAAGGCTTTTTAATCCACCGCGCGGCTGCTTTCCTAAGTGGTTTCTCCTCTGACTGGCATTATTGAATGGACTTTTCCTGTTGATGGGTGCTATTAAGATATGCTGTCTTTTGTATTGAATCAGAACTGTGCTCTTTTATTTACCTTTAAGTTTTTTAGTTGTTTGTAAGTGACCATGCATGTAGTTACATAGGATAATCACACCAGTATATATCAAACATGACCACAGAATGCAGCTCATTTCTCCTGCTCTCTCCCATCCCAGATGGGAACAGTTTGGGGTTAAAAGGTAATACTTATAAGCCCTCCCAAATTCCTCCTAGGACTCTGGAGGACCAGATTGGATGATGTATTATTTGGCTTCCAGATTACTCCAGTGTTTTAGTGGGTGGGTATTTGCAATGAGGCCTTTGTTCCAAGCCCTCATTTAACATAAAGAGGTTTGTTTTCAGATCCCTGAACAGAACAGAGAAAACACCAGTGAATACTAAAGGGGATTGCGCATTTTGCCTATGGTCTGTTACCAAGGGCAACCAGCACTCTACAGAGATCCTGTGTGTTGCGGAAAGCACTCACATCTCTTTAAAAATTAGTTTAGTATAGTTTGGATATGTGACCTGCCTTTACTCTTGACGCCTTGTGTAACTTTGGATGAATCACTCCATTTCTCTAAGATGACATATATCATCAGCTAGCAGGAAGTTCAAGTAATACAGTATATATGTATATACTTACCAACTGAGCTATACTTCCAGTGTACATATTATTTTTAATATTATTAGCCAAAGCCAAATTAGTTAGGAAGAAATGAATTATCTTTCAAATATGCTTCTCATCACTAACATTTGTTAACAGCTTTCTGAATGCCAGACACTCTGGATTCTTGACATTTTCCTTGAATAATCTATGAAATAAATGCAATTATTCCTATTTGATAACATTAATTGATTTTATGTATGTTTGTGTGTGCTGCATGCATGCACACTGTGGAGATGAGAGGACACCTTGGAGGAGTTGGTTCTCTCCTCCTGTGTAGATTCTGGAGATTGAACCTGGGTTTTTAGGCTTGGTAGCAAGTGCCTTTACCACTGAGCTATCTAACTGGACCTATTTCTAATTTTTAATTGAGGTATTTCATGCTCTGATATGGAAAGTAGATCTCTGGGGTCAACTTGTACATGACAGAGATCTCACTGAGCAAAAGTTTCTTTGATTCTAAAGTTTAAGAGCCGTTTGTTTTCAACATGGAGAACATATAATCCAGTCATGGAAACACTTGTTTCTTCTATTCCCCAACAAGCATCCTGTAATCTGTATAGATTTGATCAGCAGTACTCCAGGAATCACTCACTCCTCATTTCATGAGTTCAGCTATATAAAAAAACACCCCCAGATAATAGTGTTAAAAATAAGGCTGCCATCAAATGAAGGCGAGATCAAAAGGACTACGTTATAAAAAAATTCATCCCTTTTAACAACGAAATATGACTAATTAGACTTTGAATATGAAATCAAATGAAAATATATGAAGGCTCAATTTTCCATAGAGCTGACAGGCTGACCTTTTTAGAAGTGAGAACAAAAATTATTTTTAATTAACATGACTAATAATTTCCCATCATATTGAGGTAATTGCCTTTGTCTGGGAAAAGGTGTTTATAAGAGCTGCTTCTTGCTCTCTGCCTAGTTACAGCTGGCACATTTAACCACAGAGGGCCTTCCAGGCCTTTACTACTCTGGCTCATGGATTTTCCTAGTTCACAGTCATGACAGAGGGCTGTAGTCCTATGTACATGTGTTCTACTTGCATTCGCTTCTCTTTCCTTTCCTCCCTCTCCCTCCTCTTCTTTCCTTTTTTTTCTTTCTTTCTGTACTTTTATCTTTTTATCCTTCTCTTGATTCTTTTCCTTTCTTCTCCCTCCCTCCCTCCCTTCCTGATATGATATTTTGCAAAGGCAAATGAAACTTCATCTCAGTTAGCATCAACAATCGTTTCTATATTGTGTCATTTCTCATTCTGGAATGTTAGACCCTGGTATGTGGACAAGACATAGAAAAGATCCCTTTTCTTCCACCCATGACAATTCTTTCTCCCTTGCTACTTGTGAGGACTGTCAGTCTGAATTTCCCTCCTTTGGGACCCAAGAATAAGCCAGATCATGGTTTAATCTGGCTTGGAGGGTCATTAGGAATTAAAAAGAGTATTCTATGCTTGATGCCTGGATATAATTGGGAGGGACTGTAAAACTACAGAGTTCAGTGTGTCCTCTCTTTACAATCTTGAATTTATTCTTCTGGAAGCTATAGCTGCGATATCTGCATGGCCCTTGTTTGAGGAATCGCTCAGATCTTGGAGGATGACCATTCAGCGAATGGAGTTCTTGTGTGTTGATATGCACTCCATTAGCATAAAAATTTAATGTATTCTTGGGGTCAACGATCACCCACCCATATATTTCAACCGGAGCAATACAAAGGCATGCCATGGGTACATGGATTAAAAAGCATGATTATAATGGGAGTGGTGGTAGGTGCTTATAATTTCAGCACTAAGGAGGCTGAGTTGAGAGGATCAAGAGTTCAAGGCCAGCTAGGGCCATACAGCAAAGCTCCTCTGAAAATAAAACAAAATACAAGAGGAAAACCTCACACGATTCCGACAAAGTTGGGGTTCCCTGGTCTCGAGAGCCTTCTGTTTGCTTTGTCTTTACTTTGCGTTCTTTCTTACTCAGCCTGGAGTGCTATGCTTGTGAATTCCTCTTTCTCCTGTGACTCTATGTCTTTTTATTTTATTTTTAATTTTTATTAATTAGACCAAGATATGAATAACTGCCTTTATTAAGGCCTCAAAAATTTAAGACAAATGAATTTCATCTTAGCCATTTACCCAACTCATATCTACTTCCAAGGGGAAGCTATTTAGCTTAGTGCATATGCTTCCATAGTTTTTTTATTTCTACTAAAATATTAAAATAATGTTGAATTTAATTATAAAAATGTAGGTATTATTATACAACTGAATTTTTCAAGTGGACTTTACTTTTAGGACAAATTTTGTTTGAGAGGATTTTATAAAGTTTTCCTATTAGTTTCTCCATCCACATATGGCGAACTCCCCCATGAACAGCATCCCATCAAAATGGTTCATTATTTTAACTCATAAACCATCATTGAAACAGGACAATATATCTCAAAGGTTTTCCCCAATATCACATTTTAATCGAATTCATCTTTGAACAGCAGTGATGCACTTAACTATAGTTTTAATTTACCTATATTATTTATTTGGATATTTTGATTTTCTTTGAGATTTGATCTCAGGCAAGGTTGTCAGCAATGTCTTCACATGTATATCTCTGAACACATGAACAGATCCTTGTGATACAGTTTTGGACATTTACAAAAGAGTAGAATGACTGAGTTAATGACACTTACACTTTAGATTTTAATAGTTATTGCCATAAAATTTGGGAATCCCACTAGCATCTTTTAACATTACACATGTTTTCATATTGTTAATCAAAACTTGACATTACCAAAGACTTAATATGTTGTCAACCTTATAGATGGTAAAACATGTCCCATTAATGCTCTAGTTACATTTTCCTGATCAATAACAAGGCTCTGTTGATTCTTCTAAGCTCCCTGACCATTGGGATTTCCTTTTCCTTTCTTCTTCTAGCTCTTTGTTGTAGTGCTATGAGCTCCTTCTGATTTCAACATCTGGTTGACCATAGTCTGTAATTGGAGCATGGTCCAGGGATGTGGGATTTGAAGTCAGCCATGTCTATATTCATATCCCTGTTGTGACCCTGCCAAGGTGTGTGGCTATGGCAAGTCACATGATTAGGTTGATTTGTTTCTCATTTGATTCAGTGAGGACAACAATGTGACATGTGTATTTAGATGAGTCTTGATGTGAAATCACCAGCCAGTGATTTTGACTTACCTGATAGAGTTATCAGTTCTGTACAGTCTGCATCACAATCTACCGGTTTCTAAGGCTGAACTCCTGGCCTCATGATTTAGAATTCACATTATATTCATGATAACGAAGGCAGATGCTACACATTTTAATACATTCTGGCAGTAAATCTGAAGAAATTTTGCCCTATATAAGAATCACTTACCTCCTCTTTTTGAGTTCTGAACCTATGGTCTAGTTAGTCCTTAGTTACCATAACTGTATGATTCTCAGTGCACCGCCATGCTTGTCCTCTGCTGTCAATCATGCTGTGTGCTGGGACTGCCATGACAGCTTGGCTAGCCATACTCCCTCTTCCACAGCTCTTTCACTGATCAGGACTTGACCTAGCCTTTGTAGATTCCCAAGCTGTGCGCTTAACCCGTGCTAACAGCTCTACAAACATCACTGGTAGACTCTGACTTTGATGAAGTTACTTAATCTCTCTGAATCTCTGCTTCCTCATCGGACTGCGGATAAAACAGTGTCAAGCTCACATGACACTTGTGGAGAACTGAATGAGACCACACACTTCCCAGTGTCACCGTTTCCTCCTGTGCCGCTGCCTCGCTCAGAAACCAATTCCCAAATAGCTTTCTCTTTACAGTGTGTTTGTTTCATTGCAATTCCTTTGTAGAGTCTAAATGCACAAGGGTTTTCATTAAGATTCTGGAGGCATACAACTAGCTTCTTTCTAAGAAATACAACCAGAGGTAAAATGTTAAAATGATAAGGAATAATTCCTACGGAAACTGAAGCAATGTTTGCAAATCACAGCCTCACATTATGGCTTTGGATAAGTGTGAAATGACCCGTGAAAAATTAAAAGTTGGTTGCTAGGATATGAGGAATAAGATTTTACAGAGATTATTAATTTTCTAGGAAGATATGTTTTTGGACTGGATGAGAAGTTTCCTTGGTCCTTTTGACTGACGTTTTGTGTGTCATGACATCTTTGCTTGACTTTAAAAATTATTTTTAAGAGTGGAAGCTAGAGAGTGTTGAGTGAACTCTGGAAAATGAAAGCATTGTATGACTCAAAGAACCCAGAGAGGAGGAGGGCAGTGGTCCCTACAAGAACTGATTCCCCCATATCAAACACAGGTGGTGTACACTGTGACCAGTTCTTCAGGGAAGATGGTGGGTGGAACAGTGTGGAGCTGGGCATGTCACTGTAGAAAGGGAAACAAATGCCCTTTTATCTTGTCTGTTCATTTTCACAGACCTGTGGGAACTGAGGCAGCTTGACTGTTTCTAACTCGTCCATTACCATTCTAACATTCCTTTTTAATAAGAAACCAGTATTCCCTTTATATTCGTTTACTTTCTGACAATGTCATTATTTCATACACATATACAATATATTTTTTGTATGTACGAGATGTATTTTTGTCAGATTCAACCCCACTGCTGGCTCGTCTCCCTCCCTCTCCTGCTGAACCCACCCTTTCCAGTAGTCCTCCGTGGCTTACCCACATGCAAGTTCCACAAACTCCACAAAATAACCCCCATGCATGCTCATGCAGGCAACCCTGATTAAATTCTGTGTGTCACAAATAAAATAAAACAAAACACTAAATGAATGTGGGAGGCAAGCTGGTTGAACACCCCCCCACACACACGCCTTTGCTGTTTCTGTCTCTCTCGCCTCTCTCGTTCTCACATTCTGTGGTTGATGTTGGTGCTCTTCAGCCCGGGCTAAAATATTGAAAGGGAAGTTAAGAAAAAGAATGAATTTTGAGGAGTGAGGATCTTGCTTTACTAAAGTTCATGTTAGAAGGTAAAAAATCTTTTTTTTTTTTTTTCCACCCTGACACGATTACTTTTCACGAATTAATCTGACCCTGGAGTCACATGCTAGCTAAATGTCTTTTGATGAAGTGTGAGCTTGAAAATGTTTACGCTGGAAACGGCCCCGGCCCCACGCTGTTCCTTAATGGGCACGTTTTGTCCTTTTGCCTCTCTTTCCCCATCGTTCTCCGGTCCCATTCTCGAGCTGTCCTAAAGACAGTCTCACGGTCTCAGGGTACGCGTGTGCGCGCGCGCACACGTGCGCACGCGTGTTGGTTTGTGTGTGCATATGTTTTCTAAATTGCAATTTCTTTCAAGCTTGAGTTCAGACTTTCTTTTAAAAAAAAATCCACAACTATCTTGTAGAGGATGTGCTAATTAATGGATGTCCAAACATCTGGGGAAATAAAACAAAGTTACAGTTAACATACCATAAACAAATACTGAGAAGGCAGACAGTTTAAACACATCAAAGGGACTGCTTGGAGGAATGTATTGTGTACTTTCTCTGCACCTGTTTATTCGCACAGTTTTGTTTGGAAGGGAAGATGATTTTGTCTCGCTCTCTGTGTGTTCTAATGTAATGCCTGATTCTATAAACTAAGAGATTCTAGACTCTGGTTGAGGGTCCCTGTGGGAAGGAAGGAATGATGATTCTGTGGGAATTCACAGACAGCCCACAAGCCCTACTCTGTTCCTCATATATACGTCTCTGCACACAATGAATTAACATGTTTCAGCTCTCACCTTTCAGCTGGATGGAAAATGCTTTCTCATCCCTTTATTCCTTGACTTAATTAGTTCTCAATCTCATGCCCAACCAAGTCTACAAACTTAACAACAATAATACAAATACCAGCAGCTGAACATGCAGTGGGAACCTTCTGGACACCAGATGTTCTATATAATCTTGTGCGTTACTCACAGCTCACCTCAATGTAAGGTGTTCTTCCGAATTTATAGAGAAACAGGACAGAGGAAGTAAGTGACTTGGTCAATATCAGGCAGCTGTTTACAGCATGACTTCTTTTCAGTCTTTGGTCCAAGTTTTGCTTGCTAATCAATTCTCTATCATGCTTTCTACCCAGATACTTGCTGACTCTAGACTTACTTTTCAATATTGTTTTTGCCACTTATAAATTTGCGTTAGTTTGTGCTCTATATAGATCTTCACTCTTGAGTGCCTCTCAAAGACTCCATTTTATATGTACCCCAATGCTTCCATTCTGGGCATCTCCAGATGTTTCTCTGTGCTAGTAGATCTTTTCACTAAAGACTGAACTCTAGTTCCTGAGCCTGGATCCAAGTCTCTCTATTCTCTAGCAGGAGAACAATGACTACCTTTTCTATTTTGAGCTATAGGATATGTAATATTTCATTAATTTTAGAGTTGAGTTTATTGGGGTTCTATTTGTTTGGTCACCACTGACTCCTGAAGCCCTTTCAGAGATGACTCAAGGAGAATGAGATTAATCTTAGGAGATTGAATAGTTAGTGTCCTTTACTATCACCAGTATGACATTCAAATACCTTAGTATGTATGGAAGACTCTGGTAATTCAGTTTGATTGATAACGTACTTTTTCCATGTAGCAGACTTCTAGTTTCCAGTTTCTAACCTTCCTCTGTGGTTGAGAGTTTCTTAGATACGGCCCTTGTGTGCTTATGTTTCTTCTGATCATCTAAATATGAGTCTAGTCTTGCATCTGTTTTATGTTCTCAATCCATGCAGTGTCCCAATAACCTTAATATGAACTGATTTGAGCAACTCCCTAGTATACAACTCTAGTTTTAATGCCTTGATCTTGCCCTGGAAACCAAAGTGATAATCATCTATCCAACTATTTATTTTATTTGAGCCCTTGCTACAGGCTTCAAAATAGCATTGGATTTTCCACAAATTTATTCCTTGGAGAATATTATACGGGTTAGTATTTATTATGAGTTCAAACTTAAAAACTATATATGCAGCATGATACTACATGAAAAAGAAAACCCACTGGCAAATTATCCTGGACCCTATGCTACATTTTAGAACAGGATCCTTTGTGATCTTATTTGCCAGCATGTTACCAGCATCCAAAATAGTATCCAGCATGTAAGAGATGCTTAGCAATATTTGAAAATAAAAGATAAAATGACTATCCCTCTTTAAATACTATTGCTCTGTTTTGGTTAAATCCAATTAATAAGTGGAATTCAGTATATAGTAGAAATGTGAATGGTGGAGAACGAAGATGGCTGCACAAGATTCTGAGAAACAAGACATTTAAAACATTTCACAAAATGGGGTGAGACGATTGTAAGAGACTGACCGTAAGAAGGACGGTTAGATGCCATATTCTGGGGAACATACAGACATTGCAGTCACAATCTCAGTGCTGCTGCCGATACCAGCACAGAATATGTCCAAGAATGAGCCTGTCAACAATCACACATGGATGAAGGAGAGGCTCAGGGGGCCTCCCCTTTATTCCTCAGTTATTCACTACTGATATGCTTAGGGAGAATCAGAACCAATGCCTTCAGTTTTGTACCTATTGGTGACCCCCACCTAGCTCCAATCACTAACTCCATCTAGTGGTCAAAGAGATGTGCCTGGTTACACTAAATGGGTCACAAAATAAAACCTAAGGTCATGAATCTGGGAAAGGTCCTAAAGGGAGGTGGGGGGAAGGAGTGAGGGATTAGTAGGGATGAGTGGGAGATAAAAGAAAGTGAGGAAGAGAGAAATGAGACTGGTTATACATAAAACTGTCACAGAACAAACTTAAAAAAGAATTTTAAAAGTTCAAAGTAATGTAAATTATAAAAACCCAGAAACAAAACAAAAAGCTGAGCAGTAACAGACATAAATCTTGTCATGATAAACCTACTGTAAGGAAGTTATCTACCTATCTGAATACTCCTGAACTTGATTTTAAAACAAACAGCTCTTCTTTAGCGAATCTGAAGGTCTCCTTCCATTGCTCATTTTTTGCCCTTTATGAATCTCAAAGTATTGTTCACAACCACTGTTCTCTTTGCAAAGCATAGCCACATGAGAGAATGTGTTTGACAGAGAATGAAAATGAGATGCTTGCTATATATCAGGAGATCACAAGAAGCAAAAAGTGAGCAATGTTGAAATGTGTTGCTTTTGCATGAAGTTGCTATAATTATGTGACAATGAAGATAAGAAAGAGACATAATACATTTCCGATATGACTATGTTTTAAAAGTAAACTTATAGTTAGAATTGTTTGGATGTATACATTTACTGCAGAACAAACACAGGTTTTGCTTGGACCCCACCATCTCTTCTCTTATTTAGATCCCCACCCCTATCTGCAACTCCCCTGATTGTTCCCCATCCAATAATGTATTCGTGTGTGTGTGTGTGTGTGTGTGTGTGTGTGTGTGTGTGGTCTATAGAGTCTAGTATGTTTTCCCAAATGTCCTTCAGCATAGTCCATCCACTGGAACCCGGTTAACCTACCACTTACACTTACCATAACTGTTTCAAGAAGCTATTACTGATGAAACTGTATTTTTATTGAGATTTCTTCAGTTTTTTCCTGATATATTTTCTATTCCATGATTCAATACAGAATACCATAGAACAGTTTTTAAATTCAAATTAAATGTATTGTGTTGGTATATATTATTGTACACAATAAAGCACAGTTTAATACATTTTTTTTTAAAAAAAAATGCTATTGACTGGGTTTCCCTGATGTCTCCTCCTCCTTCCCCTTTAGTCTCCTCTATTCCTGGGCACAGTTTCATTTCTACCTTTAGGTCATATGTTTTTGTTTGTTTGTTTGAGACAAGGTCTCATTATGGAGCCCTGGCTGGTCTGGAATACATGGTTTTAGGTATCTGACTTAATTTGCTTAATTTGATAACCTCCACTTGCATCCATTTTCCTATAAACAACATAATTTTGTTCTTATATGTCTGAATAAAATTCCATTGTGAATGTGCTGTATTTTCTTTATTCATTCCTCTGTTTGTGGATACCTACATTAATTCCATAATTTAGCCATTGTTAATAGTGCTATCATAAACACTGATGTTCAAATGTCTCTGTAATGTGTTTCCTTAAGAGTCCCTAGAGTGAAAAATAGCAAATTAAATCTACATTTAGCTTCCATATTAGCCCAGTCAAAATGACAATCATTAAGAAAACAAATAACAAATGCTGCTTGTTTGTGATGACTTTCACAGCCTTCAAAATTATTATTGGTCAGATATTTTATATAATGTCCCTTAATTTATATTTGTTTGATTTTATTTTATTTTGGTGAGTAGACTGACACAGTGGTTTTGGAAAAGATGACCATGGAGACAACCATGTTCTTTGCATCACGTCAGTACTTACCACTAATGCTGAGGTTCACTCTGAGCCCCTGGCTGGCCGTCATGCTTGTTGCTTTTCTACACTGCTTTTCATCTCACCTTTCATTCAGTAGTATTTGCATGGAAGTCACTCTTAAGAAACAGAAAGTTACACCCTGTATTTTACATATGACATAAATTATTTGAAATTCTTTTATTCGGTAACTTCCTTAGTCTTGCCATTTATTTATTCTATTACTTATTTGCAAAGTATGAATTCATGCTTACGGGCTTTATACATAGAATTATCATCTGGTTCTTTATTTATTTTGCTGCTGATATTGTTCCAGTTATGACTACTTAAAGCTCTTCCAGCTGACTCTTGGATTCTTTAGACGTATGCCCACCATTGTTGGGTTTTCCTGTTTGTTTAGTTTAGCTTACCTTTAGCACTTTATTACTTCCTGACCTAAAAGTGCTCCAGGTTCATCATGTATATTTTCTTTTCCAGCCCTGGTTTCAACCATTTCTCCAGAGAATCTTGGTTTCTGATAGTGGAAGATGATACTAGATATCAATATCTGAGTGCATTTATATTCTTTGTCAGTGGAGTCATATTGCTTCTATACTTTCTTAACAGTCAAGGATAAATGTGTGTATAGTAATTAGTATTCAGGCACACATGTATAAGGATTTCTACATGTAGTCATATATTCTCATATTAAGCTAAACTCAGTTCTCCTCCAACTCTAATCTATTATCACATGAATTATCTTGTCTCTTCCCCTTGTTCCTCCTTATTTCCTCTCCATCAGGGAGACTAATAGCTCCTACCACTGAACATCCATTTTGATTACCAGGATGAATCTAGTGCCTTTGGAGGATGGAAGAGGGTATCATGTCTCTAGAGCTAGAGTTTCAAGCAGTTGGAAGTTGCCTGATGTGGATTCCAGGAGCTGAACTCTTGTCCTTTGAAAGATGGGTAAATGCTCTTAACCTCTGAGTCATCCCTCCAGCCTCTCTTTGCTTATTTGAATATGTCTTTAACTGATGCTTTGTAAATATTTTTATCTTTGTGGTTCCTTTTAACAATGTCTTTCAGAAAAGCACAAATTTATAGTTTCCAGAGAACCCAAATTTAGCAGTTTTCTTATCACGGATCTTAGCTGTTGGTGTAACTTTTGTGAAAGGTATTTGTTCAAGGTCACTGTTAAAAATCAATCTTTTAAAAATATTTTATTTCTTATTTTTATTTTATGTGTATGTATGTATTGCTTGTATGTGTGTAAGTGCACCCAAGTTGTGCAATGCCTGTAGAGGTTAGAAAAAGGCATTTAATCTCCTGGAACTTGGAGTTACAGATGGTTGTTAGCCACCATGTGGGTGCTGGGAATTGAACCCATGTCCACTGCAAGAGCAGTCAGTGCTCTTAATCACTGTCCCATCTTTCCAGTCACTTTTTATCTGTGACTTCCAGTTGTTCCATGACTATTTAATAAAAAGAACAATCTTTCTATATATAATTTCCTTCGGTTCTTGTCAAATATGAGGTGACTATATGAGTATATTTTTGGAGTCTCTATTTGGTTCCTTTGATCTACTTTGTGAACTCTCTTACTAATGTTATGGGCCATAATTACTTGATTACAGAATGTTGAAATCAGACCAGATATGGCAATGCACATCTATTATTCCAGATTTTGAAGTCTGAGACAGGAGAATTAGGAATCTATGACTACCTTTGGCTACATCACACTCTATCTCAAAGGGAAATGAAACTCTTGAAATTACATAGTGTGACTTCTTCAAATTTACTTTTTAAAAAAAATCATACTGACTAGTTTATGAATTTTTATGTTTCAGAATTGGTTTGTTGATGTGCACAAAATAGTTTGCTGTTATTTGGTTGGGTGGTGTTTATAACGTTTATAATTTGGGAAGTACTGACATCTTTGCAGTATTACGGGTTCAAATCCATGAATATTAACTGTCTCTACTTAGATGTTTCCTGATTTTAAAAACTACATATTTTATTTATTATTTTTATGTTATGTGTATGAGTGCACTGTGTGTAAGTGCACTCAAGTTGTGCATAGAGGTAAGAAGAGGGCATCAGATTCCCTGGAACTGGAGTTATGGATGATTGTGGGTGCTGGGAACTGAACTCAGTTCCTCTGCAAGAGTAGTCAGTGCTCTTAACTGCTGAGCCATCTCTCAGCCCTTTTCCTGCTTTTAAAAAGTATATATTTTTATTTAATCTTTGAGAATATCATGCATGCATATAATGTATTTAGATTACATTCGCCTCCCACGCCACCACCTCTCTCCTTGGATGACTTCTTTATCCCGTTCCTTATTTCATGTCATGTTTTAAAAATATGTTTATACTGCACTGAGTTCAGTTAGTGCTACCCGTAGGTGTATGGGGAAGGCATCATCCAAAGCAGAACATGGTCACCCTACCAAGTACCACACCCCTAAAGAAAACTGACTTTCTTTCTTAGCTAAGGGTAGGGAGCTGTGCGTCCCTCTTTGATCCCCGCTGGAGTGCTGATTGGCTTGATCTTGTTCAGTCTTGTGCAGGCAGCCACAGCTGCCTCTCTTGAGCTCATGAGAGCAATGGCCCTGTTATGTCCAGAAAGCACTATTTCTCTCCAGCCTCTCACTCTTTTTATCTTTCTGCCCTCTTTTCGTTTCTTGGGCTTGTTGGAAGAAGTGAGTTTTATGTATGTATGTATATATATATATATATATATATATATATATATATATATATATATCTTTTATGACTGTGTACTCCAAAAACACTTGTTCTCTAGACTTTGAGCAATTGTGAGTCTGTATTAACTGCCATCCACTGCAGAAATAGGCTGCTCTAATGAGGACTGAGAGCTGCCCTAATCCTAATTTCTATATCTATCTAGTTAGATATAGATCTGAATATTGGGAGTGCTATTACATCTAGTATTTCAAAAGAAATCAAACTTTTAGAGATAAAAGCGCTATTAAGGCATTGCTGCCTGCACACGGATTTCTAATTATGTATTCGCTTGACAATCTGAGCGAAAAACCTTCTGCAGGTGGATAGGACTTATAGAACTATATGGTCAAAACTGCCACTGAGATACCAGACATTAGATGTTCAAGCATGTAACACTTGCTTGTGAGAACTGCCAGTGAGAGACTCAAAGCTGTGAGAGCTGGAATGTAGACTGAGCTTAGCAGAACCGTGAAGGACAGCCATTCCTGAGTCTTTGGGACTCAGTACTCAACTCTGTCTGCTCAAAAAGACATGGTCTCAAATGATAGGGTAGATCTGTAACTGGATACAATAGTTCACAACTTGGTGTATATAAGATATGCATGGTAAAGAAACATAAAAATGAAGTATTTGTTTTCTTACATATTCATACAGAAAAGTACTTCAAGGGCAGGCTCAGTAAAGGAGTGATTTGCGCATGCTCAGTTTAATAAGGTCATGGTTCAAGAGATAAATCTGGAAGACATTTTGGTCAAGGTTATATATCAACACAAGAATACCTTTGAGCAACATCAGTTTGCACTACAAAGGTGACAGGTAGGGACAACAATGGGCATGCTCAGTTTTCTCCAAAAGCATTTTAGCAAAATATACAGAAAGGTCACTCTGAAAATGCAGTTAATATAGGAGCTTTCCCACATAGATACTTGCCTGGCTTAGCAGTATACAAAGCCTTAATGTTGATATTTTGATCTTAATTGGGGACAGTTTCTCATTTGATTTTTTCCCGTTTCTCTCTTTTGGAATGAGAATGTTTTTTTTTTTCTCTCTATTCTATTTTGTAAAATTAAACAGTCTTACATTCTAAGGTGTAATTCTCATGTTGAATTACATTTCTGATTGATTTATTCATTGAAATTTTAAAAATTAACTTATTAGGAAAGCATGCATTTGGTTTTATCAAAGCCCCTTCATACATGTGTGCCACTGTACTCTGTTCTCACTCACTCCCTTTCCCCACTGTCCTGCCCTGTCTTCCTAACTCTAGATGGTTTATTGCTTTTCCAGTTAGCAATGCCTCTGCTTTAAAAAAAAAAAAACATACAATCTATTACCCTCCTCCATTTCCTTTATCTGTTAAGATCGCTTCTTCCCCTCTTATAGTCAATTCCCTTTCTGGTTTTGTGATACAGAAAACAAGACATAGATATATACACATATATACACATGCATACACATATAATTTTAAATATAGGTTCTTCCTATGAGAAAAAGCATGGTATTTATTGGAGGACTTAAGAGTCTCAGCTTTTCCAAATAAAATATATAGGCTTCATATGAATTTCTAAGCCCAATTGAGCTACATTCTTTGTCTCAAAGAATAAGAATATATTTTTATTCTTATGTATATGGACTTCTAGTCCAATTTCTGAAACATTATTGTCTTGGAGCCATCATTCGATCTGTATAAGGGGCAACTGGGAAAACTGAAAGCCACTGACTTTTCTTGGACATCTAAGAGAAGGGAATTTACAGAGCTAACATCGAGGCTGAAAACTGAAGAACTGGATGAATTCTGAGAGTGACAGCTGAGATATGTTTACAGAGAGCAGAGACCATTGGAGGTATAAAATGGTAAAAACACATATAACAATTTAGGTGACTCCCCAGAGGGTAAAAGTGACCTAGAATGAGAAAGACACCCCTTGGACTGTGTCTTGGGAAGGCTCCCTCAGTATTGTGGAATTCAACTCTCATCACGTGGTGAACATCTGATGAGGAACCCCTTAGATGACAGGAAAGCAGAAAGAGGCAAGAATTCTTAGGAAATATGACTGCAATTTTTCCTATAATAGAGGTCTACTCTTTAGGGGGAAAAGTTTTTACTAGAGCCTTGTACCAAGAAGTGGTTTGAAGGGGACATTTCTGTCCCCTCTAGCCTTCTCTCGCCAGTTGTAGAAGGGAAATCTGAAAGAAAAACACTTCTAACACTCACAAACCAGAGAATCTGGCTTAAAAAAAGGCTGAGATTTAAATGAAACTTTATAGAACAGTCCTCTTTAGCACACCTTATCATCAGATCAACAAGGTTTCAGCATAATAACAATTTTACAAGTTGCAACTGAAATAGCCACAAGATATTCTCAGAGCAAGAGTTCTCAAAGAAAGCAAAATCAAGAAAGAGAAAATCAAGGACACTAGAAGAGACTGTAGCAGTTGACCCCATAGCTATAAGAAACATCAAATAACACCAAAAGCTCTCATCAAAATAACATCAAACTTCAAATGAAAGTCCTACTTCCCTCAGTTCTAACCTACAAGTCTGTTCCATGAAAATGTAAAGTGCTTATAGAGGCGTGCTAAAGATTTAAAAAATAATACAGCCTGAAAATAGCATTTATCAGAACTAGCCTCAGATAAGGCACAGGTGCTGGAAATATAAAGTAGGAAATAAGCCTTAACTATAATTAATGTTAATGGTGCTAATAGACTAAGAAGACCACATGATATAACAGATGTGAAAGCAAGCAAAGAGAATCAAGCTCTAAGAAAGATAGAACTGGAAAATAGAAATAAAAATCCCAAGTATAAAAGAGATCATTCTTTTAATGCCTCATCAGTAGATGAGTCACAGCAAAGCCAAGAATCACTGCATTTATATACAAGCCAAGACGGACTTCATAAGCTGAGAAAAGGCATTGATAAAGACAAGCATCAATAATTATAGAATAATTCTGAAACCTTTAAAATGCATGTAATAGTAATGAGAGAAGAGAGAAGAAATGTAGACACTATTGCAGTGAGATTTTTGGCAATTAATGAGACATGTCAAACCACAGATCCACAAAACTCAGACAAGACCAAGCGGAATAAATGAATTCATGTACCTTTTACTTAAACATCAGAAAAATAAGCAAAGAAAGAATGTTGAAAGTAGTCAAATCAAAACAGATATGATATAGACAGGTAAATAGATAAGAATTACATCAGACATCCCCAAAGAAGCCAGGCAAGAAAGAATAGAGAGAAAGAGAAACATCCAAAATCTTTTTTTTTTAAAAAACCCCACCATCCTACATTAAAATAGCCAATACAATTATTTTTCAAGTGTGAAATAAAAATAAATTCTTCCTCAATCAAACACCTATGAACTTCATTGTCAGAAATTTTCCCTGGAAGATGAACTAAAGAGTTTGCTTCTGGCCAAAGAAAATGATACACACAGAAATTTAAAATCACTCAAAGACAGGTACATGTTCAAAAAATATTAAATTCAAAATAAAATTAAAGATAATTACTTAAAGTAATAGTAATGAATGCCTGGATAAATGCGGTCTGTAAGGGAAAATATTTGGCATGTATGAGGACTTTATTCTATCCATAGGACTTTTAAAAGTTGCTAACAGCAGCACATTTAGTGACAAAAACAACAACAACACCCCCCCCCCAAAAAAAGCCCATAAGAAACAAACACACACAGATACCACAAAGGCTGAGAACAAAAACATGAGACAGGAAAAAGATTTGGGACAGTCTACACAGCATTGTCTCTACTACAGGTGAAAGAGAAACATGTTATAAAAATGTGAACTTAGGTAAAATGTGTATAGTAAATTCCAGGTTGAATACTAAACCTCTCTACTTTTTTCCCACTTCTCTGCAGTATTTCCAAGTTGCATATAGTTTTACCTGAATAAAGACATGGCCTGACACTGAGCATTCATTTTAAGACCCAGAGATAAGCATATCTGAGGATATGTTCCTTCACATGTCTCATGAAACTGTGTTCCCATGATTGGCTTCACTCATTTTTTTTATTGAAAACATATCTCCAGCATGACTTGGGGAAGCAGAGGTTAGGCTTTATCTTTATCTTATCAGATAGTCTTTCCCTTTGATACATAAGCCTAGAATGTGAGGAACAAACTTGTTCTCATTAGTGAGCATGCACACACACACACACACATACACACACACACACAAATTCAGACAGATTTTTCAATTCTTCTCATTATTTTCAGTGAGAAAATCAGACTCCTTCCAGCACTTTGATATGTTAATCGAGCACGGCCATGTTCCTTTTCTATGTTGGATGGAGGAAAGGTGGCATCCTGGGGGATTAAGGTAGGTATCCATATTATTAGTGCACATGGATTTTAATTGTAAGGTTAGGTAAAGTCTCTAGGTCAGATTATGTCTACATTGTTAGCATTGTAACTGCTACACTTCTGTGGTGCTGAGGATGGGGCCAAAGTCAGGTATCTGTTAAACAACAATCGACTACTGATGTGTATCCCCAAGCTTCATCATGTTTTATAAAAACGTAATGGAAACATTAAGAAAAAAATGAAATAGAATGATATAAAACAAGAAAAAAAAAGCCACTACCAACGAATGAAAAAGAGTCACATACAAAACTGATATTATTATTTCCAAGGAATAAACAATTATCTTAAATTTCAATTATTTAAATACTACAGAAAACAAAGAATTACAAATTGAATAAACAAGACTTAGTTGCATATTACCTAAAAGCAATCTATTTTAAATGTTAAAATCTTATTAATTTAAAATTAAAGACATGGGAAAAGATATTCTTCACTAATACTAAAAAGAAGAAAGTTAAGACAACTATATTAATTTCAGGCAAAGGAGACTTGTAAAAAAGAGAAATTATTAGAAATGAAGAACACTAGTGATGCAAAGATCAATTCTCTGAGTGGGCATAACAATACTCACATTACGTGTGCCTAACAACAGAACTAAGGTATATGAGGGAAAACAAGCATAACTACAAGCTGAAAGAGATACAGCCATAATAAATCTGCATTGCAGATTTCAGCAGTACATTTTATATAAGTGATATTTCAAGAGGGCAAAAAATCAGGAAGGATGCAGTTGACTGGAAAAAAAATTACCAGTTATGCAACTATGTCTAATTAATGTGCATGTCTTCAAATACAGAGGGAGGCAGAAGCAGGCGGATCTTTATGAAATACAAACCAGACTGGTCTACACACTGAGTTCCAGGCCAGCTGAGATTACAGGAAGATTCTGTCTAAAAATGAAACAAAGGAAAACAAAAAATCCCTCCAAAAGAAATGTCCTTGGACCACAGTGGAATTAAAACAAAAATCAATTATTAAATATTGGAAAGTCACCCAGATTTGGGGAAATTAACAGATTTCTAAATATCATATAAGTTAAAACATATCCCTAAATAAATATACAATTATTTTGAATAGGCAAAAATGAAAATACACTATGTATGGTTTTACTAGATAGAGTGAGATCATAGCTTAGAAATAAATACGTATAATAAAAAAATATTAGAAAAGAAGAAAATCTAAAATCCACAATATAAACTTATGCGTTAAAAAGCAGTAAGAAAGGTTTTAATCTACACAAAGCAGAAGGAAGGGGCAAATAAGATGAAAGGTAGTAACTAGTAAAATTTAAAATAGGTCATTGGAGAAAAAGAATCAATATATCCAGCTATTTAGAATCAATTGGATTAGTAATCCTTTTCTAATTGGCTTAGCAAAAGAGGATGAATCAACATTAACATAAAAGTAATAACTAGTGTTCCCAAGTGTGTTAAAAAGATGTTAAGTACTAGAAATTTGCCATATAAAACTCTCTTAAGTTAAATATATCAAGTTCTTGACAGATACAGTTTTAAAGTTTTACACAAATAATATATATATACATATATATATAATAGAATATTCTTCTATTAAATAAATACAATTATTCACAATTTTCAAAATTAGAAATCACCAGGTCTAGATGATTTCACTGGTAACTTATAGCAAATATGTAAAGAGGAAATTATGCCAATTTTCTATTATCTGTCACAGAAAAGTAAAGCAGGAGCACTTCTAACTCATTCTTTGTTATCAGCATTCCCAAGATGATGAAAATTAAGTACCAATATCACAAAAAGGAAATAAAACACCAATATTCACATGTCAGCTCTTGCTCTTAGTACACCAGATCTCTGGAATACCATCAGTATGGATCCACCCACTGCATCCTGATCCTCTGTACTCAGATCAGTTCCATTTTCAGTCTAGTTTGTTAGAGCTTTTGCAGGCTGTCTTCACCCCAACTTGCCTCTGCATTCCTCAGTCCAGCCTTCAACCACGGTAGTTCCCATTCCCAACTTGTATTGGGGTCTGGAGATGACCTTCTTCCCTGGTAAATCTGATCCTGGCCACTGTGTCTCCAACCTCTACCACAGCAGCTTTGCCCAAATCCCTCACTCATATCCTGTTTTCCTTCTATCCTTTGGCACAGAAACACATTTTTTTACTCTTAGTTCCCAGATCTCTCTAATACCCTTTTACCTCTGCCTAGCTGTGAGCTCTCGAAATCACATTGTACTCATCCCCCTACATTGGTGCCCCCTGAAACCATTCCCACTGCTGAGTGCTAGGATTCTGTGCCCCTTACTAAGGTCCCAGATCATATCAGAGTGGCCAGGAAAGCTTGAATTCAGCCTCTACCTAGCAATCTTTCCAAATTGTACTGTGTCTGCTCCTAGAGGGGCACAGACCTTAAGATGGAGCCTAAGAGCATCTGATCTCACTTAATTTGTGCCTCTGAAACAAATCCTGAGCAACTGGACTAGAGCCACATGGTCCTGCCAATTTAAACTCAAAAGAGAGAACCTGAAGCCTTCACAAACAAGCTTTTCATATTCAATAAGAAAACAACCAAGTCACATCAAGTATACAAACAGAATCAGACATCAACTCAAAAAATGAAGTCTCCTGTCTCACATCAGAATCACAAACAACAAAAGAAATCCACAAGCCAAGATCACAAAAACAAAATAATAATAAGAAAAACCCAAATAATATATCCCCACCAAACATCATCAATCCTATAGAAGAGTTTGACAACAAGAACCCCATAGAGATAACCCAGAACACAGGGTTTTAAGGAGCAATCATAAATATGATAAAAGAATTCAATGAATTTAAAGAACACTCAAACAAACAAATCAAGGAACTAAAAGAAGATGGAAATAAATTCCTGACTGAATTCACAAAAAAGAATATTGAAGAAAACCCAGGCTGAAATGAAGATGTGAAAAACTCAATAAGCCAATTTGAAAGACAGGAGAAAGCCTCAGTAATAGAATGAATGAAATGGAAAACAGATCAAGACTAGACAATAAAGTTAAAGAATTGGAGCACTTGAGCAAAGATTAAGAAAAAACAAACACAGGAATGGAATATGCAGGAAATGTGGAACACAATGTAAAGACCAAATTTATGCATCATAAGCATAGATGAAGGAGAAGAATCTCAGGATAATGGTATTGAACAGATCTTCAACCACGTTGTAGAAGAAAATTTCCCCAAATTAAGACATGCCCATGCAAATACTGGAAGCACATAGAACACCAAATAGAAAGGAACTATAAACTCTCCAAGGTATATCATAGTAAAAATACTAAATTTACAGAACAGAGAGAGACTACTGAAATCTGAAAAAACAAAAACAAGTCACATATAAAGGAAAATCCATCAGAATTACATCTGACTTTGAATACAAACTATGAAAGCTGCAAGAGCCTGGACCAAAGTATTCCCAGTTCTAAATGATCATAGATAACAGTCTAGAATACTCTACCCATCAAAAATGTCAATTATAGTTGAAGTGAAAGAAAAATCTTCCAGAACATGAGTAGCCTAAATAATTCAAGTACAGAGAATACTTGAAGCAATACAAAATGCTGATGAAGGGAATGACTATACCCAGCAGGCAACAGAAAGAAACTAAATGAAGGCATAACTGAGGGAATTACAGAGTTAGACAAAAGAGGCAAACAGATTTTAAAAATGACATGAACCCAAACACATCTTTCAAAAATAATTTTAATATAAATGACGTGAAATTCCAAAATAAAGAAACAACCAGTGGAATGAATCAAGAAGCATAATCCAAACTTTTGTTGTGCTCAATAAACCCATCTCACCTTCAAAGACAGGCACTACCTTAATGTAAAAGATACAGAAAAATATTTCAAGCAAATGGCACTAGGAAACAAGCAGGAGTTGTCATTCTAATACCTGACAAAATATACTTCCAGATAAAACTAAGGTAAAGGTCACTTCATTCTGATCAAAGAAACAAACCAAAAACATACTACAGTCATGAACATATATGCACCAAACTCTGGTGCACCCAACTTGATAAAATCGGTACTACAGGATTTTAAGACAACTATTAATCCCAAATCACTAATAGTAAGGGACTTCAATACCCCACATTCTCTGTTATACAGAGGAACTGAACAGATAGTAAACACAGAGACAGCTGAATTAAACAATACCATACATCAAATGTACCTAACAGACATCTACTAAAAACTCCACCCAAGCACCAAAGAATACACATTCTATTTAGCACGCTGTGGAACTTTCTCCAAAATCAGCCACATACTGGGACACAAAAATACCTCAACAAATATAAAAAAAATTGAAATAACTCCATGCATTCTATCAGATCGTAATGTAATAATGCTTAAAATCAAGACCAGAAGAAGACATAGTAACTTCACTAACTCATGAAGACTAAACAACACACTCCAGAATGATGAATGGGTCTAAGGAGAAACTAATAAAGAAATAAAAATATTCCTAGAATCCAATGAAAAGGACAATACAACCCAAAAATCTCTGGCAGACTTAAAATCAGTCCTAAGGGAAGTTTATACCTCTAAGTGCCTACACTAAAAAAATCAGAGCATAACTAAACAATCTAGCATTGCAACTCAAGAATCCCAACAAAAAATGAAACTCAAATCCAGCAGTCAAGAAAGAAATTATAAAAATCAAATCAGAAATGGAATATAATTGAAGACTCAAACATGAGTACATGCCATTTCAGCCACCTGGTGTTTGACAAAGATGCTAAGATCACTTACTGGAGGAAAGATAGAACCTTTGGCAAATGATGCTGACACAGCTGGATCTCTACTTGTAGAAAAATGAGACTAGACTCTTATCATTCACTTGTACAAAAGTCAACTTCAAATGGATCAAAGACCTCAATGTGAAACCTGGAACTCTGAGACTGTTAAAAGAAAACATTGGCAGTAACCCACATGATGTAGGTTTAGGAAAGGATTTTCTTTTAAATCAGACAGCAGTTTTGAGAAAATAATGTCAACAATCAACAAGTGGGACCTCATTAAACTATTTTTTTACAGCAAAAGAAACAACTAAGGAAACAAAGAGAAAACACACAGAATGGGAGAAAATATTCACCTGTGGCACATCTGACAGAGGTTTAACATCAAAATTCATAAAGAACTCAAAAAACAAAAATTCAGTAAAACAATTGACCAATTAAAAGATAGGCTAAGTATCTGAGTAGAGATTTCTCAAAAGAAGAAATAATGTTGTGTAAGAAACATCTTTAAAAGTGCTCAACATTCTTAATAATTAGGAAAATAAAAAGTAAAACCACCTAAAGATTTCATCTTTCCCCAGTCAGACTAGCTCAGATCAAGAGAACAAATGATCCAAGTGCAGGACTGGATGTGGGGATAGAGAAATGCTCATTCCCTGCTAGTGGGACTGTACACTCGTGCAACTCCTTTGGAAACAGTGCAGAGAATTCTTCAAAAACTAAAAATGAATCTACCATTTGAGCCAGTTATACCATTCCTTGGCATATACCCAAAGGACTCACCCTATTGCAGAGACATTTGTACATTTATGTTTGTTGCTGCTCTTTTCACAATAGCTAAGGGACAGAAAAGTTATGTCAGCTGCACCAGAAACAACTCTGTTGTGTATGTGTACTGTTACCTTCCTGATTCATTTGTGAATGGATGTTATGGATAATCTTTAACTGGCCATGTTGAATCATGTTTCAATAGACATGAATCTGCATCTATCTATTTCTGAGGTTTGCTGTCTTAGGTTCTTAACAGTATATATATTCACAAGGTCTATTTTTAGTCTTTTTAGGAACCTTCATAGCCACAGTATCTGTACTAATGTATATCACTACCAGGGGAGCATAAGGAATCCCTTTTCACTGTTCTATTTTTACCATTTCCTGTTATTTTTAATGACAGCCATTCTGACTGGGGTGAGGTGGAATTTTAATGTAGCTTCAGTTTGCATTTCCCTGTTAGCTAAGGATGTTGAGCAATTTCTCATTTATTCATTTGCCATTTGTATCTCACCTTTTGAGAACTTTTTGCATTTCTTTTATTCATTCAGTGAACTTTTTAAACTCTGATATTTAATATTTTTAGTTCTTTATGTATTCTAGATATTAACCCCCTGTCAGGTGTGTATATACGGCCAACGTGTTCTATCGTTTTGTAGGTTCCCTATTAATTTCATGGAATCCTAATAATTCTCATTGTTATTTCCCAAGCTGTTGAAATTTCAATCCATTAGGAAATCTCTTTCTATTCTTCTATCTTGAACTGATTCTTTAATAATTTCAGATTTTACATTAAGGATTTTGGTTCAATTAAAATATAATTTTTGTGCAGGGTGTGTGACATGGATCTAGTCTCATCCACCTATGTTTTTCCAATTTATGCAACACCATTTTTTGAAGAGATTGTCTTTTTTTAGCATGTTGTTTACATCCTGGTCAATAAATGGATAACTATAGTCTCATGAATTCACTTCTGAGTTTTCTGGTCTTTTTTATCCAATTACACTCTACTCTATTGGTTCATTTACATGTTTTGTGCCTGTTCCAGGTTGCTATAACTGTATAATATAATTTGAAATTAGACATTATGATACTTTCTGCATTGATTTTTCCTCATGATACTTTGGCTATTCAGAGTCCTTTGTTCTTTCATTAGTATTTTAGAATTATTATTTTTCTTTCTAGATCTGTGATGGTCATTAGAATTTTAATAAGTTTTCCCTTAACTCTGTAGATTGCTTTTGGTAATCTGGCCATTTTCAAAATGGTAGATTCCCTTTTAGAACTTTCTTTGCTGTATTCAAAGGTGTGGTAAGTTATGTTTTCATTTTTGTTTATCAAATTTTTTTAAATCCCTATGATTTCTTCAGTGACCCATGAATAACTTAATATTGTAACTCAATATTCATGGATTTACAACATTCCTATAGTTTCTGTAGTTTCCCCTGCCACTGAATTATAGTTTAACTTCATTGTTATTTCATAAGATACAGAGCATAAAATTACTTTATATTTGTTGTTAATTGCTTTGTCACTCCTATTTTGGAAAAAGTTCCATGAGTTGCCGAGCAGTTTCTTACAGTTATTGAGTTGAATACTCTGTAAATATCTATTAAATGCATTTGATCTCTGATGAGTTTAGGTCTGATTATTATTATTATTTTATTTTATGTTATGGCTGTATTACCTGAATCTATGCAAGTGCACCCATGTTGTGCTATGTCCATGGAGGACAGAGGGGGCATTGGATCCCCTGAAACTGGAGTTACAAATGGTTGTGAGTCACTATGTGGGTGTTGGAATTCAAACCCCAGGCTTCTGCAAGAACAGCCAGCTGAGTAAACTCTCCAGCACCTACCTCTGATTATTTTTGTCTGAATGACAGACAAAATTGATAAGAATGGGCTACTAAAGCTATTCATTATCATAGATTTTGAGTCAATTTGTCCATTTATGTCTAATCCTTCTGTTTTATGAACTTAGGTACACAAACGTGACGGATATATATTTACCATTGTTTTGTCTTCTTGGTAAATTGTTTCCTTTATTGTTAACTACAGTGGCTTGGCTTTCTACAGCTTCAAATTTTGACTTGAAGTCCACTCTGTCAGATTTAAATGACCTATATTTCGTGTCTACTTCTATCATTCCTAGTTTTCCATCACAGACTTTCAATCTATGTGTGTCTTTGTATCATTTTGCATCTCTTTCAACAACAGTTGAATCTCCTGTTTGAGCCACACTGCCAGTTTTCATCTTGTAATAAACAAAGTGAGGTTGTTACCATTTTGACTTATTACTGATGCACAACAGCTGATTCCTGCAATGTTTATTAGGGTTTTGTTGCCTCAATTTATTCATGTTCCTCTCTTTCTCCATTATTTCATCTTAAGGTTTTGCTGAAATATGGAGTTGGGCATGTATGATTCTTTTCTAGTTCTTCTTTATCTTCTCCTCTCTTGAGATTTAGTCTCTGCTGAACTCTCATGTTCTTTCTTTCTTCCTTTATGAGCTCCTTTTCTTTGTGCTTTTATCTCTGTGCTCTTTCTTATTAGGGTGTATCTTGGAGTTTTATTAGAGAATTACAGTTAGCTACATTGTTGGCTAACAATGATTAAACTCACTATTTAGTTCCTCTCACTCTCCAGTGGACAATGAATAGGGCTAAAAATTTCAAATCTAAATCTTGCTTGGTTCCAGAGTCTGCTAGCATCTTATCAGCATAAATTCAGGTAAGGTTGTAAGGGTTTCACAAATGGCAGACAACACTATCTTCACTTCTATCAGAAAATTCCAAACACTTTTGAATGTTTGTAAAAGGAATAGAGTGGGAGCTGCAAAAGAAAATGTCACAATCATATTTATATTTTATAATTGTTTCTCAAATAGATACTGTGATCAAAATCTTAGCAGAGCTATCTCCTTTCTCTCCTTCCCGTGGCTATCTCTATCTTTATGCTGGTGAAGTGCAACATAATTACTAACAATTTTATTCTCCAAATGTATCTGTAAACCTGCAACTAGGAGTGTCTCATTTAATGAAGTTATAAATCATAGAAATCTCTGGGTCATGAGAGACACTGGTTCCAGTCACCCTGGTAAAACCAGAAAGTTTTAGGAAGCTGCAAATTGCTTAGGAATTTCAGTTTCCAACAATTTTTTCCTCCCTACCCACATCCTATTAAATACCTCATACACACCCGTATATGCGCGTGCGTGCGCACACACACACACACACACACACACACACACACAGAGAGAGAGAGAGAGAGAGAGAGAGAGAGAGAGAAAGAGAGTTATAAACACTGTCCAGAATTCTTTAAAATCCCCAAGGGATTTTCAATGTTCACTATTACAGCACAAAAATTGACACACAAAGAGATTTGAAGGCTTTCTGATTTCAATTAAGATTGTTATCTTACTCTGAGTGATGGTTTCTCTTTTCCCCCAGAAATCCCTTTCGCTGATCTATTTTAAAAGAGCATTAGCAGCGGATAACTAGGCTTATTTGTATTGAGCCTACTTTCGCTCTAGGTCTCTTTGTCTTAAATTTTGAAGCCCTTTTTCATATCCTGCAGAAGGTGAATAGTTTGAAAGCAAGGACATGAGTCATTGTTACTTTTCCTGTGAAAGATAAGCTCTGTGACTTTTACTGCAGAAGGCATTTATGATTCTAGAAAAAAATAGAAGTTATAGTTCATCTGGAGATGTTAAAAGTGATTTCCTATCTAAATCAGAAGACCAAGGTCAAATTACTATCACGCCTATTAGAACTTCAGTTTCATTGGTCAAATGACTAAAACTTTAAGCCTGATTTTTTTAATATCTGTCAGACAGATGTAATAATATTTGTTCTATCATCTGTCATGTTTTTAGTATAATCAGCAGTTACTTATGAAGCATCATACACATAAATTATTGCATTATAATTTTATTAGCAATATTTGAACACACTATGTTATTAAGTATTCTGACACTAATTGTGATACTTGCCAACGTGGTGCTATTCTCATGAACATATGACTCTCTGGACTCTTATGAAATATTTCTGAACGCTTTTCTCTCATAATGGAGAATAGTAAAAATGTGGGTTGAAGAGACTAATGGTACATTTAAAATAGTATACCTGACTTTCAAACAAAGGATATTCCCATTATTTGGATACACAGCTTCTTAAACAAATTACTGAATGGAAGTATTCAAATTTATCATTGAATAGAAAAATATCCATCAGTATTTATTATGGAAATCCAGGAAAATAATACTCACAGTTGTAATAGTCAATCTGCATTAAATTTTAAATAACCTCCATTTCTATTAATTTTAAGAAACCAAATTTTCATCTTTTTAAATCAATTGTGCCAAAAACTCCTGTGAATATATAATATGCTAGATTACCTCTGTTCTAACCAAAATTATCAAAGTCTCTACAAACAACAGAAAATAGAGTTCATATTTATACGATGTGTGTGTATCTTTCACATGTAGTTTCTAAATGTTAAACATGCACATGGATAATTCAATATCTGTCAGTCTGAACATAAAATATCAGCTATATGCTGGTGTTACTTATGGCCACGGGTGAAGATGATTCTCTCTCCCCTGAGCAATAGATTTCAGCTTATAGCATCTTAGGGCTGCACATTTAGGTTTTGCTGGGAAATTTCATTTCAGATCACTTATTTCTGGACATCTTAACAATGGTTCTTCAGTCAGTATCTTAATGCATCTTGGAATTAAAATAAGACTTTCTGTTTCTCAGGACATTTGAAAGATCAAATTCTCCTCTTTATATTCACCTATCTCATCACAGAATGTTTGACCATTAGTAGGTGTCACGACTCCATTCACCCCATCCGCAGCACATACAGTATACACTATGGTCTTCAATGGAAAACTAAGTTCACAATGGTCTGTGAACTTGTCCAGAGTGACAGATTTGTCATTTGGGACTAGAATACTTAAGCCTGTAAGTCCTTGCCTGCTTTTCTTTCTCTCTTTCTCTCTCTCTTTCTCTCTCTCTTTCTTTCTTTCTTTCCTCTTTCTTTCTTTCTTTCTTTCTTTCTTTCTTTCTTTCTTTCTTTCTTTCTTTCTTTCTTTCAGACAGGGTCTCCCTGTAGCACCAGCTGGCCTGGAATTCACTTTAGAGACCGGGCTGCCATTGATCTCACAGAGATCTGCCTGCCTCTACCTCAAGTGCTAGGATTAAAGGTATACACTGCCACCAGCCCTCACGCCTCATCTCCTTTCTTTATTCTGGATTTTGAACTCCAACTTGTAACTATTATTTCAAAAGAGGAAAATGTGTGTCTTCAATATCCATTGGGTTAAAAAGGTGAATGGGGCTCAGGAAATATTTTATCCTCTAACTTGAAAACCTAACAATATGATGCTTTTCATACACAAAGAAATCAAAACTGAATTATTTCTTACAATTTCCAGGAATTGTTCACTTGACTTAATGGGAATATTTAAGAAGAATTCTTATTATGATTTCTTTTATTGAGGTATAATGAAAAAAATATGCAATGCTAAAATTTGGTCTGATTGGCTTTGACTGTTGGATGTGTCTATGGAACTGTTGCCCCAAACAACACGCAGAACTTTTCTTCCATCTTCTCTGAGAGTGTCTTCCTAATCACTGTCATCCTGTGGTGGTTTGAAGGAGAAATGTGCCCTATACTGTCAAATATTTGAGTACTTGGTCCCTAGTTTGCGTCACTGTTTGTAGAGATTTAGGATAGGTGGTCCCTGGGGCAGTCTTTGAGAGTCTGTAGTTTTGCCCCACTTCCAGATCATCTCTGTTTCTTGCCTAATGATGAAGATGGGATCTCTCATGGTCCTATTTTGTCTCATGCCTGCCACTTGCTACTGTGTCTCTTCACTAAGACAGACTGCAAGACTCTGGAACTGTAAAATGAAATAAACTTTTTCTGTAAGTTGCTTTTTGTCATCGGTTTTACCACAGTGATGTTAGAGTAGAAACAGTAGCGAACTGGTCAAGACTGTAAAATCTCTAATCTATCTACCGAAACCCCTACCTTTCCCGTGTAACTGTCAATCATGTGATCACAGGACCAGCTCTAGGAAGGTTCACCTAAGTCAGGCTAAATAGATGGGCAGAATACTCAGTGGGTTGATGAGATAGTGAACTTTTTCTTGCCTGGAATCCTGCCTCTTAGTGCAATGCTTCTGGATCCAGTCACAGACATGTAGCCTTCTGTATGTGTGATCACTTTTCTGAATTCTTCAGAAGAGCATAATCTCTCCTTTTCTTCTTTATATCTCTTTTCTAATCATACCTTCTTTAAGAATTTGGGCTGTCCTAGCACCTTGCATTTCTTTATGTTTTCTCTAAAGTTTCTTTTCCCAGCCATGTGGCTGCCACTTGGCCACATGTCTGACCTCCACGGAGGCTGTAAACCTGCATGGCTTCATGGATTTTTTTTTCCTTCCCCGCCCTATCCTCCTCCTCAAGGCAGCTTTCTGAGATTACCAACTTGCCTGCTCTGAAAATTTTCCTAAAATTCGAATAAAATTGTCCTAAAACTTGTGGTGAGTCCATTCTTAGATTCTTTTATGAATGAGACTAAGAATTCTCTAGGGGATGCTATTTCTCTTCATATCATCAACTGAAAATTAACTAATACACATGCTGGTACAGAAGTGGAGTGCTGCTGTAAAGAACTGACAATGGGGTTTCTTAGGATGTGGAAGCATTTGGAATGTGGAATGAAATTTCTATTGAATGTTGTAAGCAGAGCTTTATGGGCTGTCCTAACCATACCCCAAAAGTCAGTAGTGTTGATAGTAATTTGAAAGATAGAGACCCAGCAAAAAGGTTTCAAAGGAAATAAGCATTTTAACAGTCACTGAACTAGAGACCATTTGTATGGTATTTTGGCAAAGAATTTGTCTTCCTTCTACTCTTGGTCCTAAGAAACTCTCTGAGGCTTAATTAAAGAGTAATGGACTAATTTCTTTGGGTGAGGATTTTCAAGACAGCATACACTGACTCTGTGTTGTGATTATTACTGATAATGTTTATGTAATTCTATAATGAAAAAGAGCAAGTAGAATAGAAAGAAATATATAACTACATTTTGGAGTGAGAAAAAATCCCCAACAAAATAGCAAGCTTAACATCACAGTCAAGATATATGCTGAAAGAGAATCTGTAATTTTAAGGGAGATTAATGCCATTCAGAAATGGCCTGATCTGCTTGGGGACGATGAGGATGATGCTCCCAGGGCAACTCTCAACTCAGATAAGCTTCTAACTTGTAAAAGAAAAGGCCTATGCATTTTTCAGCTCTGAGAAAGCAATTGCTTCAATCTACAAAAGGTGTTGCTAGTGTGGTTGAAGGGTCAAGAGTCTACTCCAAGCTTACAGTCAGCCTTGGCAGTGTCATCCAAATGAAGTTGGCAATGGAAGAATAAAAGATGTAAGAATGAAATTATCATGGATTCATCCTCCATGGTTTCAGAGAGCTGCAGAGACCAGGCAACATGTGGCAGTTACAACGACCGTTAGAGGGCGTGAAGCCCTGAGAAGCCATTGTGTGATGCTGTGAAAGTAAAGCCTGAGTTGCAGTAAAGACCCCTAGGTGTTAGAGATTCCAGAACCTTGAAACATCTGCCCAGGAGAGTTCCATAGAGGGAGTAGAGCCAGGCCAAGTGAGAAATATATGTTGCATACAGCAAAGCTTCGGGAATGGAGCCACCTGAGCCTTTTTGAAACCAGACATGGAGCTATAAAATTTGTTTGCCCTATTAGGCTTTGGTCTTGCTTTGGTCCAATATTTCCTCACTAGACTCCTATTGCTCTCTTTTAGAATAGGAACGTATATTTTGTGCCATTATGTATTGGAAGTATGTAGGGTTTTTTTAATTTTATATTTTACAGGGAATCACAGTTAAAAGATTGCTTTGAGTCTCAAAAAAGACTCTGGTGTTTGGAAGTTAGAACATTGTTGAGACTGTTAAAGACTATGGAGACTTTTGAAATTGGACTACATTATTTTTCAATATGATATGTCATGAGATTACTTGTGTCACAGTGTAGAATGGGGTGAGCTGAATAAGGAAAGTAAGCCATTGTTTGGAGTATTTGAACTCTTGGTCCCCAGTTGGTAGCACAGTTTGGGAGAGCTTGGGATGTGAAACTTGACTGGAGGAAGTATTTGACTGGCATCAGACTTTGAGAGTTTGTAGCCTTGCCCACTCCCAGTTTTGGCCTCTGCTTCCTGTGCATGAATAGAGATGTGTGTTCTCTCAGCTTCCTGTTGTTGCCCTGCCTCCTGCTGACTCTCATGTCTCATGGCCATTACTGCTGTAACTCTCTGGAACCATCGGCCACAATAAAGTCTTCCATGAGTTGCACTCAGTTATGGTGTTTTATCCCAGCAACCGCAAAGCTGTTGTGCTAGGCCCCAAACCCTAGAGAGGAAATTGCTTTCTTTTAGGGTAGATTCATGGGTTTCGGTCTTCTGTAAAGTATTATATTTTGCAATTACTCCATATTGCTGCATATATTGCTCTTGTATTAATTTTTATTGCAGATGTTTATACAATTGCCCTTTGCTGATTACTGTACCACCTTGATGGCTATTTTCAGTCCAGGATGTTATAAAGACCTAACTAGCTTTCTTATAGAAGTACTAAGCAGATTCACATTTTCATTTCTCTAGACTACATACCAAGGATTTGAATTCTTTTTTTCTTTTAGGCTATATTGATGGCTAACTTTACTTTTAATTCCCAAAATGTTTTTCAAAGTGTTTTAACAACCAGTATCTAGGACAGCTGCTTAATTTATTTCCTCTATACCATTTGGCACTATCAGTCTTTTTATTTAAGCCATTCCAGATCATATGAAATGAAATGACTTTTTATTGTTGCATAAGTCAGCATTTCCCACATGGTAAGGCACTCATCCATTCACGCATATTTTGGTGATACGTCTTTTACCCAACTCGATGTTGTCATTTTTCATCATTATATTGAAGGAATACTTTCTGTGTTCTGGAAATAATTTTCCTAATAATATGTATTTGCTGAGTGTGATTTCTCTCTTTGTTTATTATCTATCTATCATCTATCAATCTTTCTATTACTTATCATCTATCGTCTAATCTATCATCCACCTATATATCTATCTATGATCTATTTATCATCTACCAACCTGTCGTCTACCTATTATCTATCTATCATCTATCATCTACTGAATTATCTGTTATCTATCATCTACCTACCTATTGTGTATCTATCTATCTTTCTATGTATTTATCATTTATGTATTTATCACCTATCTTCTATGATCTATCTATACATTATCTATCATATATCATTTATCTATCAATCATCTATCTATCTGTCTATATCTATCTATCTATCTATCTATCTATCTATCTATCTATCTATCTAACCATCTATCATCTATCTTTGTTTTCAGTGCTGGATATTGAACCTAGAGTCTATCTACAACTCTGCAATAGCTTCAGCCCTTTTTTGACATTTTATTTTGGGTTACCCAGGCAGGTCTTGCACTTGTGATCATCCTATCTGTCCATTTCCCCAGTTCTATGCTGTTTTTTTATCTGCTTGAGTTTGCATGGGTCTTGTGCATATGGCCACCATTGCTATTGGTTCATATGAGCAGGGCCCCAGGAGCTTGTAGGACCCTATTTCCATATGTTTATGCATCTCCTCCCTGCCTCTTACAGTCTTTCTCCACATCTTCTGTAATGGTCCCTGAGTCCCGGGTGGGTGAAGTTTAATATAGAGTCCTGTCCAAGGACCAGCATTCTGCAGACTCTTTATCTCTGATTTGGCCATTTTTGACCTTTTGTGTTTTTAGTCATTTATTGCATGAGGAAACTTCATTAATGAGAATTGAGAGATTAATTGGTGTCCTCTTTATTCCTTGATCTATGTTCCATGAGTCTTAGGTATAAAGGTTGCATTGTAGATGTGCCGCTTAGACTTAGGCAGTTCATAGACACCATCTGTGTGTTATCCTGTAATAGTCTCCATCTGATGCAAAAGAAGCTTCTTTGATGAGTGGTGACATATTTTGCACATAGTTAGAAGTTACATTAGTCTAAGAATGTGACAGTGTTGTGGATTTCTCCGAGATCTGTGACCTCTCCAGCCATGTGCGTTTGGCTGGGTTTATAGTATCATATAAGTTTCCTCCCATTGAATGGGTTTTTAGTCCAATTAGCTAACCATTGATTGCCCCCAAGACAATAGTGCCACTACTGCATTAATGGTGCATGCTGTACTGGTCATTGTTGTGGTTATTTGGACTACCCAGTCAACAACTCAAGGGAAAGCTTTTCCTGTCTGACACGCTTCTTATTATATAGCCTTCAAGTATATACATGACTCCTGTAAAGAAAGTTTATCTGTAATTTGTCTTTAGGTTGCTGGACTAATGTTTCCCTCTGTTTTGGGTTTTTTTTTGTAGCCAGGCATTGTTGCTTCCTCCTCTCTCTCTCTGTCCAGTCCACCCTTTCTCCATGCCTTCCCCATCCGAAGTGTTCCAATTTCCCCATTTCTCCCTTGATAATACCAGTCACCTATGGTCCCACCTCTCTTGAGCTCCTTCTTTCTCTTCATCCCCAAGGTTCTTTTTATATCCCTTCCTCCCATTCCCATTTCAGCATCCCTGTTTTATCCATTTCTCCCTTGGTAACACCTGCCTCCACTGTTCTTCACTCTCACGTTGTTTTTAATGCTATCTTTTAAAGATTTTGTGTTTCTTTTTGTGATTAAGTTATATCACCTAGGTTTTTTCTTATGATTAGTAATTCTTGTGCTATAAGAAACTCTTGCCAAACTCAAAAAGGTGAAGATACTTCCCTATATTTTCTTCTGGAAGTTTGTTTGATATAACTTGTACATTTTGAACTCTATACCATATCAGATTAATATTTTTTCTGTGGTGAGTTAAAGATCCTGAATTATATTGTTTGCATATCTCTTTGCTCCAATATCATTTATGTAAAAATATTTTCTTGCCTTGTTTATTTGTCTGGGCACCCGAGTCTCTAACTTTAAGTACTGGGAGACAGTATTCTTGTCCACCATGAATTTTTCCAAGACATACCGTTGCATATGAGGTTTCTGCTGGCAACAATACCACTTTTGTGTTTGTTCTCCCCACAACACAGCTTAATAGCCTTAGATACTTTTCTTGTTGCTCTCATTTTGTATGATTAAGCATTTCTTTGGGGATATGTTACAGCATAGTATATTGCTCTATCAAGTTACATGTCCTGTTTTGTGTTAATTTTCACATTATTTATTCCACCAAATAGAAAATGACTTACTTGAAAAAGAAAGTGGCCTGTGTTTTTATATCTTAACATTTATGCAATATGAGGGGAAAAATAGCCACTTCAATCATGATTTCAATCAAATGTGATGGTCCTGATATTATACAGAAGCAGTATAGGAAAGTATAGGACATGAGACACAATGCAATAATTTTATTTTTATTTCAATTCTCATCTCTGATGCTCAGTAGAAATTTCCCCAAAGTGAGTATTGATTCTCTAATGAGTTTGTAAAATCTGCACAATATTTAATATAATCTGTGGTTGGAGTGGTTAAATCTTTTTAACCCTGTGAAATCTACTAAAGGGTGTGTATAAAGGTCCTGTTCTATTAAAGAAAATCCTAAAAAAAACCTTTTTCCTCAAATCTCATCAAACTGACATAGGCAGTTTTTTGGATTTCCTTTATTTCCTCTTAAATTATTGATGACTGTGACTTATGTATTTATAGGTGAAGAACAGTTTCATCTTCCTAACTCCATCCTTCATCTAGACTAGGCTTGTTCCTAGAGTTCTTCTTCAAATCCTGGCAAACTTTAGAATTGGTTTTTCATCAAACCTGAATATTTCCAATTTGAGTGTGTACCTTTTGTTTCCAAATCCCTGACCAAAGTGAACAATTCCTCCTATTCTGACACATAAATCTCTTATTCTTGTACATCAAGATAAAGGTCATAGACTGCATTAAAATGATTCCTTACTTGTGTTACTAATAACATCTTACATTATTAACCCTGAGACTATTTAAAAAATCTAATTTACCCTTCTCTATGAACACCAGGCCAGATACTCATCTGCTATAACTCAGTGGAATCATTCATCTCCACTCATTTATAAGAGGAGACGCTAGCCCAAGAAGGCAGTTTATTTTCTGTATTTTATTTCACCAGAATAATGAGACCAGGCTAACCAATTTTAATCAACCCATGAATACTTATTAAGGTCCTACTATGCGTTCAAATTTTTTCCTTGTGAAAAATGGTCTATTCTCAAAATCCTGCAATCTGATTAGGAAAATAGATTTAACTTAAATACTTTTTGAGTGGCTGCCTATCAGGCATGACATGATGTCTGGGAAATGATGTGGAGATGAGGGAGATGAGCTGCTTGCCCTCCAGAGCACTATTGTTCTCTTAATCAGCATAGGGAGGAAAAAAGAGACATAGCAGATGACTGGTGAGAATCTTATCTTCATGAAAATGCAGAAAGCAAGGTATTGAGCAATGATGGAACAGGAAAATTTGCTGAGATTTGACTTCTCATGGTTTTAGTGCTATTGGTGTGAGATACCCAAATGTGTATAAATGGGAAGATATGATAGGGTGGAATAAAAAAAGAGAGAAAATGTTGACTTTAGTGCTATTTGAGTCTGAATAATTTTGAAAATGGTGCCATTAACAGACAAGCACAGCCCAAGGAAGGAACTAGTCTCAGAAAGAAGATTTGATGCTTTAACAAAGCTTGAGATACCGGCAAAATAGTCTATAGGTCGAGTTTCTTCAGCAGCTGGAATTTAGGATTGGAGCTGTGAAGACAAAATTTCACAAGGACACATATTAAGATGTGATCTGCTGTGAACAGGACAAATCAAGAAGTTGCTGAAAGAAAGAGCAAGGAAGGACAAGGTGTGATGGCTGATCCTGGTTGTCAACTTGACATACCTGGGAAGAGGAAACCTCAGCTGAAGAACTGTCTCTAATGGATTGGCCTGTGGGTAGACATGTTTTGGGGGGCATTTTCTTGAGGGGTGCAGTCCACCAGTAGACTATGTCATCCATTAATAGGTGGCCCTGGGCTTTCTAAGAAAGGTAGCTGAGAAAGCCAATGGGAGCAAACAAGTAAACAGGGTTCTCCAATCGGCTCTTTCGTTTTCATTCCGGGTTCTTGCTTTGTTTCCCACCTTGGTTTCTGTTGGTGATGAACCTGTAACCTCTATGATGTAATAAACCCTTTCCTCCCCAAATTGCTTTTGGTCGTGGTTTTTCTAACAGCTACAGAAGCAAAACTAGGACACAAGAGTTGACCTGAAATGCAAATTGGGTTTTAAAGTGATCATCCTTACTCAAATGAAAGATCATATTTGCAAGGGATATAAAACACTGTTGAATTGCAGCTAGGAAATGAATAATTAGGAACTCAAGAACCAAATGTGTTTGTTTACAGAATATTCCTTATATTTTGTGTATTTTATTCATATATAGCACATACATGGAAATATTCATCTGGTAGAAAATAGAACATTTTCCAGGAATACAGAAGCATACAGGGGGAAAAGCCAAGAGCTTTTTCTTTGTTTCTTTTTAGTTCTTTCCAATGACAACAGCATGAGCTATATCAATGATGTTTGAGGGTATTTTTAACTCTGTTTTTGAATTCAACAAAATCCCTATTAGCTGCTGACATGAATGGGTTCCTATGTATCCTTCATGTAGTTTCTTTCAGTGAATGGTATCAGAGAGTCACAGTACATTATCAAAAGCAGGAAGCAGACATCAGTACAAGCATCTAATAGTTGATAGAACTTATTCAAATTTTACCTTTCCACTAGCCACACATGCGCCCTTTAATATGTAGTGAAGATGTTCTTTATCTTATAAGGAGAGTATGTCCAAGAAATAGGCAAAATTCAAAATGCTAAGTGCAGTCTTCACTGATTAATATCACTTTTATGTCACTGTAAAATAAAACAGTCATAAGAATAAAATAACCAGGTCAAACTATCTATACTTGTCTATACTATCAAATTTATCCTACATATAAATATTTCAATAGTTCAGCAGAAAAAATTATTTGCAAGATTAAAAAAAATCTTTCATAACCAGTAGTATGGCAATTGGAGGATTTACCAAGCAAAAGAACCTATTGTAATTATATTTCTGTAGAAGTGGCCAGTGAGGCTAATGGACTAGATTTAGGAATCTGTTTGATGTACATGGAGTGTGTTATGCCAAGTACAAGTGGGATCAGGAGGCTCATCTGGTGAAGGGATGAGGACCAGGATTCGCACAGTGGAAGCTGACAGGGAGATGGAGCTAGTGGCTTGACTGATGACTGCTCAGAAGAGCAAGGACATTGGAAGGTCAGGCCACCCATGATGGATTAATAAGGAGCTGAAGCTGTGGAAGCTAAAGGGAAGGATGGTTGGGCTCCAGTCCTGACAAAGGAAAGAGAAGAGCTGAATGGGATTCCTATGTGTGCTGGTTCATCTGCACTGTGAATTTGATGAAATTAAGATTCAACTCGGAGACTACCTTTTGGGTGTGCATGGAGGCATGTTTACACAGATTATCTGAGGGTAAAAAGGCCTACTCCAAATGCGGATAGCATTACCCCATGGGCTGGGGTCCCAAAATAAATAAAAAGGATTAAGCAAGTGGAGCACCAGCATCCACCTCTCTGTATTTCCTGACTACATGCAAAATGTGCCCAGCAGCCTCAGGCTCCGACTGCCATGTAGACTGTGTCCTCTCAAACTGTGAAGTAAAATAAACCCTTTCTTTATTAAGCTGCTTTTGCCGGGAAGTTTGTCTCAGCAATGAACGAAGTGACCAATCTATTAGCTATGCAGAGCAGAGGTAATGAAGCCAGCTCCTGCCGTGGACTTGTATTAGATACCAGGTGTGTAAAGGAAGGAGCACTGGGCTCTCAGAGGTTCAAAGGTTGAATAGCATGTCAGAAATGCTAAGCACAGCACCTAATCCATAGAGAGTGGCAAAAAATATTAGCCATTTTTATCCTTGTCAGAAGAGAGAAACTGAACCATATTGTCCCATCAATTCAGTTAAAGAGAAGAGAAACTCCTCTAAGCATGTGTTAAACATTTTTTCCTTTAGTTTTATAATAGCAATTCTAAGTAAATTCATAAAAGAAGCACCCAATTTATAGTATATTTCTGATATTAAGATGGATGGAATCAGCAGAAGTCACCTAATGAAATGGAAAGGTTGATGTCACTGTCCGCAAGAGAGATTTCAGGAGGTTTGATTTTGTGAGCAGAAGATGTGTTTGGTTTTAAGGGTTCAGCACAGGACAGTATGATATTTCTGCTAAATATGTCCAGTAGGCAGCTGGAGACAGGGAACAGGAGCTGTATGATTAATGAAGCTTTGCCTTGATTGAAGATGGGTCTGGAAATGTAAATTTAGGAATCATTAGCATAGAAGTGATATTTAAAGTTATGAGAATGGATGACTCTCCCAGGGTGAGTGTTAAAGGAAGAAAAGACAGAGGGAGAGTAGAGGTTTCTGGAAGGTGTGCTTCTGAAGGAACGGGTGTGGGAAGGGAGAGAATAGGTAATAAAAAGAGAGAAGTGAAGAGATAAGACTGAAAGAGAAAGCCAAGCAAAGACAGGATCAACATCAGGGTCAAGTTCAGGCAGGTGAATTGGTCACGTCCTATAAACCCAGCAATTAGCTATCTATTATCTAATAAGTAATAAGCTTTTAAAATTCTTAAGGATCTGCAGAAGGATCAATATGCAAGTTTCATCTTCTGGTGTATAAATATGTTTTTATATTATTGTTGTTATTATTAATTATTGAGACAGGGACTCCCTATGGCCCCAACTGTCCTGGAACTCCTTTTGTAGATCATAGTGGTCTCAATATCCCAGATACCTGCCTACCTCTACCTCCTGAATCCTGGGATTACATTTTATGATATTGCTAATATTTTTTACACATTTTAGTAAGAATACAGAGTTATAGAATGGAAAAGGAGTGTGAATGAAGTTCCCATAAATAAGCCACACCTGTCCTAAAGATTTCACAGGCTGGTTAACTGTTTAGTGATTCATGATAGTGACTGACTGATTAGTGATTAGACTTGCAATGTTGCAGATCCAGAGGCAAACTATCAGTAGTCTCCTTACTCCTTATTACCATTCACTATCTGAAAATAAGAAGCTACAACTTACCAGAAAATATTTGAAGAGAATTCAGTATTAGAGAGTTTCCTTTGCTTGGGGCTGGGATGCAGATCAGCTGACAGAGTACTTGTCTAGCTTACCAAAGACCCTATGCTCAATTCTTGGGCCTGGTAGCGTACACCCAAAATCCTAACACTTGGAAAATAAAGGCAGGAGTATCTCAGGGGTTCAAAGTTAGCCTCAGCTACACAGTGATTTTGAAGCCAGCTTAGGATAAATGAGATTCTGTCTCACTAAAATGCTAAAAAGAAAATTGCCTTCCAAGCTTTCCCTCTATATTTCACATTCAATGGAGAGATGCATAATGTAATTAAGATGAATTGTGTTCATTTGCTATAGAACCAGAATATAGTTTTTCGTTCAACAAGTTGTTTCCAGTTTCTTGTTTAATTTTCACAGTAGCTTTATGATGTAGGTATTTATTATCCACCAATTTTCAGTGAAAAGTAAAAGAGGCTCAGGAGGATTCAGCCAGTTGCCTGAGAACACATGACCAGTGAGTGACAGAGGTAGATGTTAGGCTCTTTCCTCTATTCCAGGCAAATTTCTGTGCTAGTTTGAATGAGAAATGTCTCCCATATGTCCCAAATATTTGAACACATGGCTCCATCCTTGGAGCTGATGCATAGGAGTTGCTGCCTTCCTGGGGGAAGCATATCACTGGGAATGGGCTTTTGAGTCCATGACTTTGCCCAGCGTCCAGCTTCTTTTTTCTCTATTTCCTGAGTAAACTTGAAGATGTGAGCTCTCAGCTTTCTGCCTCACCATGCCTCCCCTGCCACAATGGACTCATCTTTATGGAACCAAGTGCCAAATAAACTCTTTCTTCTATAAGTTGTCTTAGTGTTTCATCATAGCAACAGAAAAGTAACTAATGTGACTCTGGAAGTTAAATCTGCTGGTTTCCTGTAGTCGACGGAATTTCTTTATGAAGTCTTAGACTATGAACGCCCTTGATGGGAGAGAGCAAGAGCATATCTAATCAAAATAGCATGTGCTCTCAGAAGTGCTGGCGGGTCACGTCAGGAAAGGACAATAGCAAATTGCAATGAAACTAGATTCTACATTGCAGGCACCAGATGGAAAGGCAAAGAGTTGGGACTGATCACCACACAGGGCCCAACGGTATGGCTGGCTTGAGGTAAAGTATCATTTGAGGCCCAAGGAGTGGCATTTGCCTCTTCATAAGCTATTCTGGGAAATTTATCTAATTGATCTATTTCCTATCCATCCATCTGTCCACATATATGCATATATTAACACAGATTGAAGTTAAACATTCAGACCTCAGCTGAGTGGGAATTTGAGAGTTTCTAGAAAGGGCTTAAGGGCAGCAATCTGGCTGGGACAAGGACCACAGGCTGTGCTCATGGTCATGTTTGCATGTTAAGCACAACGTTTTTATTCACAGTGCATATGTATATGGATTAACTTGGGAGACTGAAGGACTTTATGGTTTGAGGCAAATTGGGTTTGAAGCACCCTCAGGGCAGCCTCTCATATAGTCATTGGTGTCCTCCCCACACTTATTTATGACTAATAATTTCTTGCTTTTCTCCAGTGACACATGCTTCTGTGTAGAAATGGAACAAACTTGTAAGGAAGGCTAGCAAGGTCAGCTGCAGTTAATAAATATAATCAAGTAACAAATGACTGTTTTGCAGTAATTTGTCTTAAATAATAAATTGGTGATTTTTATTTACCTAGAAATTCTCTGTGTAGCAGAATTAATTTTATTCCATTTGTCACAGTATAGTGGGTATTAAAACATGGAGGAGGAAAAACTCACAATGAATCAAGGGGTCAGGTATAGAGACATGTATCAATTCGGCTTTTCTTTTAAAAGGAACCATAAAGTTTACAATGGCCCCAAGGTATCCACTAGACAATGTTATTGAGAATTATGTCACTGAAAGGAAAGCATGCTTGAAGTCTGAAGCACAACCTAAACAAGGTGCAACAGAGTTTTCTCTCTTTCAGTAATTCAAGGGTATCTAAGTTCTTACACCCAGGGGAAGCTGGTGAAGTGTTTTATCCGTCTTTGCATTTGTCTGTGAAAACTGTGAATGTTTGCATGGCTCTAATCTAAAAGAACCTCCTCCTGATCATACTTATGTTATTTATACAAGACAGCTTGACTCTTTGAATTCTTCCCTTTCTGTAGCAGTTCTACTTTGATACGAGATACTTGCCCACCCCAGACTCCAAGGGACAGCAGAGAAGAGTGTGCACTCTGACGACCCACTGATGCTAATCATGTTTGTAGATGTATACATTAGTAGATAGGGGAGGCACATGGATAAGTTGTGATTAATCATATTAATTTTTATTGTAATTTCGCTTACTCAAATCAAAGCTTGTTTCTTTTCAAAGATGAAGGCGAGTTTTTCTTTGTGGCGCTCATACCCAAATAAAATGTTGAGTCCTCAGGGTGATCAATATTATCATAGATTCATACACTTCAAGTGTGGTCTGATTACAAACATAAATTCATAAATAATTCTGATGTTTCAAATTCATAAAAGTGGAATGCTTTGGAGTCTATTCTGCATTCTTTCTTGTAGGAAGGAACTATCTCTCAGGAGCCTTTAAATCCAGCCTGCTTAATTCTCCTCAGATGCACCATGGAAATTATATTCAAGAAGCAGTATCAATGCATACCACTCTACAAGTTCTCCCTTACCTAGGACCCCCGCCCCCCAGAAAGAAAATGGATGGGTCAAACCATCCATTACTCCATTCATAGTACAATCTTGGCACATAGCTGTTTCCCCGAGAAAAGGCTCTGTGATGGTGACCTGTGAGCTAAAAATGTCATTTGTAGAAACTGAAAATTTACATCAATAAAATAATAGTTATGGTGTTAATATTTATCTCTAAAAATAGAAATTAAAACTTATAATACTTTTGTGAATGACTCTAAGGATTTTATAGTTTATCTCATGGCTGTGAGCCTGTGGCTCCATTATGTGTCTGTGTAAAGGTTCTTATTTCAAATACTGCCTTAAGAAATGCTGGGTTGTTTGTTTAAATATTCATTTGAATATACCCTCCGAAAGACCTCAGAGCAGAGACATTGTTGTTTTGCAAACATTACTTCTGCTTTTTCCTATTCGCTAGTTGCCTTGCAGTCAGATGGAGCCATGTGAAAAATTCTGCCCAATGGCAAATAAGAGGAAATATGCATCACACTGGGAAGAGAGAAGATAAACAAGTTAGAGCCTCCAGTTGTATCTTCTCCTGACATAGAGATCAAATGCTCTTTGTACCAGATATAGGATGACCAGTTACCTCAGTTTGTCTGGTACTGATGGCTTGCATACGTTATGGAGCTTTAATAACACAACTAAGAAAATCCTTGACAGTCTAAGACAAGTTGGTAACCCCAAACAAAAAGTCATTTCAAGATGATTGAGTCACCACTCAGGGTAGTTTTTCAGGGTGTTTATGGAAAAGAGCCCTGATGACCCATCCACACAGGCTATGGTACATGTGAAAGATCTCAGTTTTAGCTAAAAGGAGCTGGTAAGACTATGATTTTGTGTGCTACCTAGTATAGTGTAAGTTATTTATCATGAGTATTAAACCCAAATGCCCTCTACAAATGGACTTTGTAATTACCATTTACTGAAGAGTTTTACTGTGTACATTGCCAAAATAAACATCTTTTCATCATCAATCCTAGACACCCTTGGAAAATATTGGATTCTTTCTTCCCTGTTCCTGTTAGAGACTGAGCCCTTTCTTTGTAATCATGCCAGATCTTGTAAGCTTGGCTGTCTCTCTTCAACCCTACCACTGACCTCAGGGACCAAATCTACATTATTCCCCACCCCTACCCTTTAATAGCCTCATAACTGAAACTATGTTTCCCTCCCTACTCCAATTAATTCTATACAATGTTTCCAGGTTAATGTTCTCAGTCCTATCGCTTCTGTGCTCACATTGTTCCATTGGCAACCAGTTGAAAATACATTAAACCTAATTATGACTTTAATTACAAGCCCAACCTCATTCCCCACCACTGCCCTTCATCAAAAGGCATAGTGTTTGTCCAAGTATGATGATTAGCTCTTTCCTGAATATTCCTGTGGTAGACCAATTGCCAAAATGTCCCAAATCCTATCTCTCAAATTTTGCCTTTTACAATATGACTTTGAAGATCTTCCTGTACACCAGAGCTTTCCTATGACCTTCTTGAATCTATGGAAGTAAGAGCAGGAGAGTTCAGAGCCCAGACTCTCAGGGCCCCTTTATATTCTGCTTTTCCTATTACTACTTTCACTTTGTCATGAGACATTATCTAGAATGAGACCCATGCACCAGAGCATAATCAGCCTAGCTCTTGTGACTGAGTTCCTTCATTTGTGACAGAGCTCACCTAAGGTCAGTGAGGCCAGCAAACTGAGCTGTAGCTGAGCAAATATAGATTATGTGTGTGTGTGTGTGTGTGTGTGTGTGTGTGTGTGTGTGTGTGCCCGGTGACTAGTTTTTATCAGCAGAACTACTCAACAAGCTCGTATACAATTAAGTATTCTTATGAAGAATTTTTAAGCCTATGAATGTTGATGTAGTTTGTTACGTAAAAGTAGATAACTTTTTCATTTTCTTCTTTTTTTATTTTTTTTCTTGTTTTATTTTTTCTTACTACAGTCTTGAACCCTAGACTGTTTCCCTATTCGTCTCTTAAACTCTTTGATAAAGATCTGCTGTCTATACATGCCAAGTTGAAGCTTTGCAGAGGAAGTAGCTGGTGCTGGGTCTTTGTTCTGGGAGCAGTATTTCTGCTTCAGCTTGAGCTAGGAAGCTTTGCTATACCAGGCTTTTCCCAGGATTTCCCCATAATGTGCCCTTTCTTGTTCAAGAACTAAGAGAGTTGTCATTCAGAAAACTATTCCCTTCCTGATACTGTGCAGTGATACGAAGCCTGGAATATAAACTAGGGGTCTTCAAGCATCATAGCAGGCAGAGCAGTAGAACATAGAGTATTCATTTACATTTATGTAAGACTTCATAAACATCATGGCCAGAAAGGTTATAAACAGTCAGGGGAGGTGTCACATTGGTGAATGCATAAAGATCTTTTCAAGAGTAAACACCTATTCTAAATGGAGTAAATAAATAGAGGCACAGGCAGAAGAGTCAACAATAGTTCTTAAGGACTGAATTCTCTATCCTAAAGATCTATCAAGCGAGCCCATGTCTCTTCAAGTATAATGTGTAGAGATTTGCTTTGGAATGGTGTATAGGAATCTAAATAAACACATGAAGCAGAATCAGGTCCCAGATGCAGCATCTGCAGAAAGTAGCGGGCTGATTATGAGTGATTCCAGTTACAAAGCAGTCAGAAAAACTCCAGATCCTGGGGTTTTCTCTTGAATTACTTTCCATGATAACTGGATCATATTTTCTCAGGCTATAATCCTTTGATGAATTTTGTAACTGTTAACATTGTGGTCCTTCTTAAAGTGTGTGCGACACTGTCATCTCTGGACCAGTCTCTGGGGTCCCTGCAGGAGCAGAACTACAGCTATGCTAATGATACTGAAACTCTATTTGCTGATGTCCTGGTCCAGTAGCTGGGCTCTGGTTGCATTAGGCAGGAAAAGTAATTGAGGCTGCACAGAGATCTGTGGAAATAACCTTGAGATGATATGCTAAAGAAATCATTTCTCTCCCTAAGTTGCTCTGTCCCAAAGCCATATTAAATGTGGATGTTCTTGACCATCACTCTCTGGGCCAATGAAATGTGGCTTGTAAATGCGCTTCTAAAAATTCAACCTATTCCAACTCTTTTGAAAAAATGTGAATTAAAGTATTGCCTGAATGTATGTAACAAGTGTGCCCATGGTATGAAATGCCCGTAGAATTCAGAATGGGGTGCTGGATACCCTGGAACTGGAGTTACAGATGGTTGTTTGCTACCATGTGGGTGCTGGGAACTGAACCCAGGTCCTCTGCAAGAGCAACTAGAACTCCTAACTGGTGAGTCATCTCTTCAACCTCTCATCCCACCTCTTAAACTGGGGGAAAGATTTTCATTGTCTACTGCTCTTAGGACCCTGAATAGCCTGTTTGGCTGATCTTTTGGGAAGCTCACTATAGGTTTGCAATGATGTATTCCCTTGTCACTGTAATCTTTTCCAAGCAAAACTTCATGATTTACCTATAGTGACTTAAGTGTTTTATGACTGTAATTGAATACAGTTAATGATTAAAGGGAAATTCTCTTTTTTCTTAACAATAAAATGGAAGTGTAGGAATGTCTAGAAAGAAATTTTATCATTTCTGTGGTTTAGCTACTAAAATGCTTCTTAACTGTGTTATTTTACATAATTCGTTTTTTTAAAGGCAGGGTTTCCCTGTAGCCCTAGCTGGCCCGGAACTGTTCTCTGTCTCACAGAGATCCACCTGCCTCTGCCTCCTGAGTGCTGGTATTAAAGACATAGCTACATCATTCTTTTTAATTGAAAATTGCTATAAATGGCTAAAACTGTGCCCAGCTACATCATTCTTTTTAATTGAAAAATGCTATAAATGGCTAAAACTATTTTCCTTTCCCTCCCTCTCTTCCTCCCTCCCTTATTTCTTTCCTTCCTTTCTTTCTGTTTTTAGACAGGGTTTTACTAGATAGCATTGGCTGGTCTCAAAATTGTTGCATAGACCAGGATGGCCTGGAACTCATAGAGATCTGCCTGCCTCTGCCTCCTGAGTGTGCTATGGTTAAATGTATGAGTCATGACACTCAGCTCTATTTTAGTTTCTTAAATCTTCTTAATATTTTTAGATAAGGTCTTGTGATATATATATATATATATATATATATATATTATATTATATATTCAATATCCATCTCAAGGTTAGCCTCATCTCCACCCATCTGCTTTGGCCTCTCTACTACTGCATTTGTATTACCACATTCAACTTTTTAATCATTGTAATTTAATCATTGTAAATACCTGGTTAACTGTGTTATTTAGTTGTGTCACTTTTAACTAATCTCCTATAGATGAACATTTAAAGAGCTTTATCAGATTCAAATCTTAACACTAGTTTCCTTATTAACAATGTATTTGCTTTCACATCTATTGTATAAGTTCTTTAGAATAATGTCCAAGGAATGTTCTTCTTGAGCCAAAATATATAAAAACAGCATAGGTCCAAGATGGTGTGGAAATTTATATGTGTACTTGGAGAACTTTTCATTAAACATCTCAGAACATATGCTAATAAGTTTCAACTCATGTGATATGTTTATTTTTCTAGAACATCCGATAAGTAAATTAATACATTTGAGATGGAAAACAGTTGGGTTGAAGGGAAGCAAGAGGAAAGCAATATGTGACTAGCAGTTGTGAGGGGTTTTTTGTCAACAGAGTGAGCAAACAGTCATGCACCAAGGACAGAATAGCAGGCACAAACAGGTGTGAAGACACTGTGAGCAGCGTAAGGAGAAACAGGAACAGAATAATTCTGATTGCTATTAGTTTTTATCTCTTAAGCGCAGTGTCAATTTTAGATATATAATGTGCCTAGAAGCCAAAGATGACTCTACCTTCTTTAGAAAATCTGGGTTATGATTTGAAAACAAATGGAATGATGTCCCCCAGACAAGCCACGAGTCCCTAGGGCTCCATTGCAGCCCACATTTTCTCATGAAGTACAAGCTCATTAAGACCTGAAATATATTTCCCCACCCTCACACAATCATCAATCTCCATGAACGTCTCCCAGCCCTTTAAGATGCAGCTTTTAGGCACATACTGTATATTCTAAGAGTGACAAATGGGTAGCTGAAGGGGAAACCTGTGAGCACCCAGCCATCTTATCATGGTTAATCTTCTCAGCCAGTTAATCATGTGGTCTTTCCAGTTAACAGGGTCTTTTTTAAATTTAGAGTGAGAGGATTGGGGTAATTAGCCTTACCAGGGCCATTGATCTTAAAGGGGATATGCTCATTCAAGTGCTTTCACTCAGCTTATGGGATACAGAGAAAAGAGTTCTTCAAACTATATCTCCCCTCTTATCTTCAGCTCAAAATAGTACTGAGTTAAGGTTAGCATTAACTGAGTTTCACAAAAATGGCTTTTGCAGAGAATTAAACTTCAAAGCAAAGACCTTTTACAAGCAATAAATCTGTGTCTGGGATTTTCTTATGTGTTACTTGCTATAGTTTGGTGAAAAGGATATTATTATCAAAGATGATTTCAATTAAAATTGAGCCAAGAGGGGAGAGAGAGAGAGAGAGAAAGAGAATATGAGTGTTAGAATTTCCTCATGTTTCATGAAGGTTTTGCTCCTTGAATGCTAATCTTATACTGTTTCTTGCTCCTCTAGTCTCAGGTAGCTTTAAGCTTCAGATTTTCCCACATCTTGGCCTTTCCCATACCAGGCAGATATTATCATCACAAGTACCTGGCTGGATGTCTTTTATTGATAACTCTGGGCAATATCCAGGCAAACAAATGAAAAACGTTTTATCTACTGAAATAGTGATGACATTTTAAAAGAGAATATGGTAACATGTCATTCATCATCGGTAAAGCTTTGACTCTACTTTCAATTAGTATGTTATTACTAATTGAGTAATAACATTAAAGAGCCCCAATTGTTTTGCTTTCTTTTAAAGTCTCTTGCCAAATATTTTCCCATTTCATCAATATTTTTCATGGATAGAGAAGTGAACAGGAAATGCAGCAGCACTTATTTAAAGTAAGCAAATTATTTCCTCAATTTGATCTTCTTGATATTTGCCCCCAGAGATCTATGAAGTCTTTAAATATACTTAGTTTGCCAGATTTTAAAAGTTCCCCATATGATGACAATTTTGTGTGTAAGTTTGTTCACTTTGAACGAATTCATCTTTGTCTTTGTCTTGAATTCTCCTGTGTTTTCTGCTTTATCTTTCAATTATGATTGCAAATAAAACTAGATCATGGATAAGATCGTGGAGTTCTTGAATTTTGGATTTCTGGGACTGGAGTTTAGTGTATCTTGTGGCTTAAGCCCCGTGAGAACCCATGAAGTAATGATAATTGTTCCTATAGGTAGCCAGCAGTACTGCCACAAACCTCTGAACAAGGCCCAGGAATACACTCAAGGGGTTGAAAGCTGGCTTTAGAAAGCAGATCTCCATTAACAACTTGAATATGTGACTTTGACAAAAGTACTTCCACTTTGATACCATACTAAGGCTTTATATTTGAGCCACTACTTTTTTCATTTGAAATAAACAGAGCAAGACATACGACAAAATCAACTTCAAATAGTGACTAGAAATTGCTATTTTGGGGCCCATGAGATGGCTCAGTGGATAAAGGAACTTGTCACCAGGTATGCTGATCTGAGTCTGATCCCACATGATGGTCAGAGGGAACTAACTCCCAGCCCCCAAGCTGTCCTCTGATTTCCACACATGCAGTGGAACCCACATTCACACACACACACACACACACGCGCACACACACGCACACACACACACACACACACAAAAATGAACAAATAACTTCAATAAAAATAAGTTGATTCCTTTTTTTCTTTTGTTTCAAGACAGAAAACACAGACTTACAAAACAAAGTGGAACCTTTAAGTTACCTGCTACAAAATCAGTTGAAATTTTACAGTATCCTAACTCAAGAGTCATATTTCCTTGAACTTTTCCTTGAAGAGTTAGCAGTATATACACTATACCTACTGAACTGTGTTATCCTGCTTTTTGTCTATTTGTTTTTGCCATGGACAAGATATTGTCCCACAGAAGGTTACATTGACTAGTGTGGCTACTATGAGATTGTGATGTTCATCCATAAGTTATAACAAACACTTCTGTGTAGCTTACTTGATAAAGATATGGAGTTACTAGATTACCTTCCAGTTTCTACACACCCTCTTTAGCTAGACTCATAAAAAGTAATTCCCTTCAGATACAAGGCGCATGCCGATAGGATACGCTGAAGAGGCAGAGGCAGGAGGATCACCAGTTTGAGGCTAGCCTGGACTACACACTGGCCCACCATGTTTCACACGATGTCTGTAAGTCACCCTGTGCAAATTAAGGCTTCTTATATGTTGAATGGATGATAAACATTTTTGTCTTAATAAAAATAAGCACAGTAAAGGTGAGGTGGTACCATCAGAACCTGAAGAGATGAGACCTACAGCCCCAACCTTGAGAGCAACTATTCTGTGTCTCCTTAACTCCACTCACGTGCACAAAAATTCTTTTCTGGGTGGGCTGTGGGGACTCAGCAGCTGTCAAAAGCAATGCTGATTAAGAGTGCTCTGCACGTCTAGGATGATGCATGCAAAGAACTGCAGCCTCTATGACAAGGCATGGAGCACGTGAGGCCCCCCAAACCTAGGCACTTGGGGACCCTGTGCACATGCATGTGCCCTCAGAAAACAGGAAGCAGAGAACCACAACTCACTGATGTGCATGTGCATCAATGACCAGTCCAATGCCACAAGCAATGGCCCCAGCACACTGCCAGCTTCGCCTTCTCCTGAGACACTCAGTGCACTATGCCCCTGCCTGCAGGAAGAAATTTGCTGTTTTCTTTTTTTTTCCTTCTTTTTTCACAAACCTGAGTAACTGTCAAAGTCAAAGAAAGAGAATTACAATGCTAAAAATACAAATGGTCAGACACCCTATGGGCTAAAGCAGCAAGGATTTTTCCAAACACAGCCCTCTGTTCTGAGGTGCATGTGGCCTGGGCACCAGGTGGAAGCTCACAGCATTTATGCTTATAAGTGAGCATTCTCCCTATCTCAGCAACCATTGGTTACCTCTAGCTCTTCATCTAGGCATGGGATCTTGTGTTATTTCCCTCATCAATGTTGTTATTATGTGATCTTGTTTACACAACCATATTGTTAAGATTTCATGGGTCCCGTCAAAAAGACATTATTTTGTTGCAAGCATTCTGGTCTTCTGGATTCACAAACTGTTGCCTCCTTGTCCATGATTTTTCCTGAGTCTCAGGTACAGCGGTCATGTTGTAGATCTGCCAATAGTGACATGGCACCACACAATCATTTATTCTCTGCATTTTGACAAGTTGTGGCTCTCTATAATGATCTTCACCTGCTGCAAAAAGAAGCTTCTTTGATGATGGATGAAGCCACACTTATCTGCAATTACAAAGATAAGTATTTGGAATAGAGTTAGAAATTATATGGGTTTAGAAAAATAATAGTAGTAGGTTCTCCTCTACAGCCATGGGTTGTTGACTGGGTTTACAGTACCAGTCATAAATTCCCTCCTAATGAGCAAGCTTTAATCCAATTAAACAGCAATTGGTTACCTCCAAGATAAAATTGCCACTATTGCACAACTAGAGAGATCTTGCTGGGCTGGTCATTATTGTGGTTCACAGACTTAATAGCTCTTTCAGATTTTTGGCTTCTTTTCTCCTCAGCAGCTTGCATAGTCAGTACCTTCTGATACTATGAGAGCTGGTCCTCAGGAAGAAGGCTTCCCAGTCAGTTGCAGGTTGATTCTTCCAAGTCCTATGTCCAAAGTGTGTAGTATCTTCATGTGGGTTTTACTTTCAAGTTCTGGGAGGCAACTAAGACTAGTAATTACAGCTCATATTGTTTTTGCAGTCTCTTGGACTGTTCCTGACCAACAACTAGAAGGGAGATTTCCTGTGCCCAATACTAGTGTTTTTAAAAACTTGTGAGTGAATTAAGGAAACTCAAAGAATGATGATGATGCCAAGGCCACATGCATATCCATAACAGAGAAAAAAATACAACATGTAATTTCTTACTCTAGAATTCATTATCTAATAAAACAAATGGTCTTTGTCTATTCAGACAATCTAATAAGAGATATTTATACTTTTAATAATACCGTTAAAAGCTAAACATATCCCTAAGAAAAGTAGTCTTTGTTCTTTGAATTTACCTAAGACAATTTTAATAGTAATTTATTTCTTATTTACTTATTGCTAAATGCATATTTTCCACTCTTCAAATTCCATTAATTTTGATTAGAGAAAGAAGAAAATCTTAAAGTGTGACAGATTTTTGAAAATACCAATATGGTTAATAAAATTTGCACAACAGTGGCATTTAAAACAAAATCTCTCTGTTCTTGTTAAGTCGTTTAATTTTAACAGCTCCATGAGGCAGGTACCAATAGATCTCTCTTCTTTTTCAGAATGAAAAAAAAAGAGTACAGAGAGCACAATAATTTTGCCAAGGTCACAGAGCTAGACAATGCATGGGCTAGGATTTTAGCTTCAAAATCTGTGTCTTGATGTCATACATCATATTGATGCAGAACTAGGTGATTGTTTTAAAGAAACAAAAGGAAAAGCATAATGTAGTTTATCACTATGGTTTTAATATTTATTCTCCATATTCTAAATTCATATGCTGAAATACTAATACCCAAAGTGAGAATGCTAGCAGGTAGGGCCTGTTAGGAGAAAGTTAGACCCCCACCCCATGAATGGGATCAGCATCATTATACAAGATGCCACAGAGAGCTGCCTCACCACATCTACCATGTAGAGACACACTGAGAAGGTGGCACTAGTGAGAAAATGGGACCCTCCCAAACCCATCAGCAGCTTGGTAATGGGCTTTCCTAGTCCAGACCTGTGAGAAATAAAATTGTACTGCTGATAAGTATCTTGGTTTTTAGTATTTTGTCATAAAGTCACCCAAAATACTAAAGCATATCCTAAGGAGTATGTAGTAACTCATATTTTAGGTGGGTCTTTGTTCAAAGGTAAAAAAATAGGGCCAAAAAAGTGAATTTTCAGTGGAAACTGATCCAGAGTCAGAATGGATGAAAGTGATTATGAAAACTAGGAGTTGGAATGAAGACCAGGAATGGGCATGTGCTATCCCACATATGTGATGAATAGGGGTAAATTTGCCCTAAATCATCAATATTAGGATGAAGAACATGATTTTAATCAGTTGATCGATCAATCACGTCTATGGGATGAAAGCCCAAGAAATATTCCGGACAGTGAGATCCAGCTGTGTGCCTCTGACTGACAACAGTGAACAGGTTATCAACTAGATATTGTCCTAGTGCTACAACCTGTTCTGGAATCCCCACACTTAACCACTCTTGGATGTTGTTCTATTTATCACTTCCTGTGATGCATCTAGTCTTGTTTTTTTTTTTTTTTCCACTATGAAATCATGTATAACCATGACTTTACCAGTTTCAGGGAGTGAGTTTTTGAGTCCTAGGAAATTATCAAAACTGAAGGCAATTTTGGAACTATCATTCTCAGCTTAAAATTGGTTTCAGAAGACTGGTCTTGTGTAGACTATGTACCCTTAAACTTGTTCTGAGTTAATGCACGATTCACAGGAAGGAACAGGAGCTGGTATCTGTAAGTGTGTACTTACCTCCAGTTTTAGGCTCTGTGTTTATGAGATCTTACTTTGTCATCCTCATTAAACCATGGCAGAGGTATCAGCATTCTCACTTTTCAAATAAAGAAACCATAATTCAAATTGATTTAAGACATGCCTTAAGATACTATGCCAAGGAACATACCCAGATTTGCAATATTTTGGGGTGAATCAGTAGCGAATAAGGTCACACTAAGAGGCACAAGGCCATGTATATTAAAATGACTAATCAACCTAGTTGGACAAGATCAAGACAATGCCATGAATTACTGCGTATTATGGAATTCTGAAAAGGATATCAAAGAGGATCTGAAATTGGGTATTCCTGAAAGTATATTTTTTTAGCTCTAATATTACTTACATATTATTTTCTACTTGTGAAAACCAGTGAATATGTGTTGGCATTATATTAACTTTTTAGTACTCTGCATTTATTGGACTCATATAGGAAATAAAATAGATACAATACCTGTCCTAGTACAGTATTAGGGATACATTAAAAAAACTACCATGAAATATTTAAGAAATTATAAAATTACAATGTTGATAATTCTGTGAAGGAAAAGTTAGAGTTGCTAAATGTTTATATGAGAAGGTCAGAAAGGCCTACTTGAAACAATGTTTAAGCTGAGAGATAAAGAATGATTAAGTGCTATTCACATGGAAAGAAAGAGTAAAAGTACTCTAGGTGGAGGGTAGACTGAGCAGATGCAAAGGCCCTGGTATGCTTCAGGAACCAAAGGCAAAGTATTTAAAACCAAAATGTCAGGGAGTAGAGGAAGCAGTGCTAGGACATGGCAGTCATGGCAAAGATGGCAGAAATGACGGGCATAATCACAGGTATGTGAGCTTGGATGTGACTGAAAACTGTGGTTATAGCTAACGAAAGGGTGCAAACAAGGCAAAGATACATCCTCAGTAATGAATTTCTGAGAATATCTTTTTCAAGATGGCTCATGGAGTGGAGGAGGTTATACCTTTTCCTTCCCTAAAAATCAGTGAAACGACAGGGGGGGAAAAAAAGATAAAAAGCACAGAGTCACCGCAGCACTCGGGGGCGGGGGGGCTGGGAAAGCAGTCAATCAGCCAGTGGGTGCTGCAAAATCCACCATTTGTTAACACAATGTAAAGTAAACAAAAACTAATGGTTCAACATGCAAAACAGGTATGATAATTCTCTAAAGTAATTTCCCGTAAAATCCCAGAGGAAGGAGCAGGCACCAATCAGAAGTGCTGCTCATGGAAGTCAATGGGCTTTGACAGTGTATATCCTGATCCTTCCTTTCTATGTAAAGCTGATAATGAAACTTGTCATCTTATATGCAGTTCTACAGTTGTGATATCTTCCATCCTGTGTACAGCTCTCTTTGTCCATTAAGGAAAGACAGAACAGCTCTTCTAACTCTAGGCCAGCATGAAGGGCAAAGGATACCTTCCCCTGGAAGGTAGAGGCCATGTGCACAGCAACAGAAAGCTCTGGAGGCTCCATGTCTGCCCAGCTCCTCACTGAAGCCATAGCATCTGTAATCAGAGTCTCAATTACCTCCCTTTTTAGACCTCAGGTGCATGAAATGGTTTTAATCAAAATCTTGCTACTAAGTTCAGTCAGTGGAAGCTGCACTGGGATTTGCAGGATTGGGGAAGGAGGTCAGCTTGTTTTCTTCCACCCTTGTCTGGATTCTGAGATAGGCTCTTTCTCCTTGACTCTTCAGGGATGCCAAGGGAAAATTTTCCCAGTTTACCCAAGACCCAAAATGTTGGTTTCCTTTCAGTTTACCTGTGGGTCATTAAACTCTCCTCAGTCACCCCACTTGAGATGCTCTCAGTTTCCTGCTGTGAGGCTGACTCACACAGGGCTCTCTTCCTGGGCTTCTTTAATTAAGGACTCCTGGGGATTGCTCTCTCAATTTCTGAAGTCAATCCTAGTTACTATCTCTTGCAAAGTGAGCTTGTTTTGACTTCATGCAAGCAAAACTCCTGTTGTCTTTACATCCTGATTATTCTTTTCAGAAGTGTCTATTTCAATGTTTCAAAGGACCTACCAATTTTATCTTTAACCGGGCTTGTCTTTTATTTTACTCCTTTGCTGGCCTTCTTGTTATCTGTTTCCTGTTATTGTTCTGAGAGTCTATTGCTAACTTTTTGAGCTTCTTCCACTTTTCTTGAGTGTCAGCACATAATATCCCTGGATAGGTCATATTTACTGTCTCATGGGTTTCTGCATGACATTATTTTTCATCACAATTTACTTAGGGATATGTTTACATTTTCAGTATGCTTTCTTCCACAGCATACCCATGCCTTTTAAATTACTAAATATTTCTGGTTTTACTGAGTAGGCAAATTGTGCTTTGGTTAGACATCACTCTCTGAAGAATACGTGTTCTTTGATACTTTGATGCTTTTTTTATGCCTTTGCAAAACCAGCATTTATACATGTGAAAAACATTGCACACTACAATTGTTACATAGCATTCTGTATTTAGCAAGTAGAGCTTACTTATTATGTTTTGCAAACCTCTATGGCTTTACTAATTTTTCTGTTTGTCTGTCATGTCAATTATTAGCACAGATGTTTGAATTTTTTCTAGTAGGGAACTTTTTGCCTTTAGTTTCATTGTATTTTTGCTTTATGTATTTTAATACAACTTTAAATCATTTGCTTACTTAATTACAAAATTAATTAATAGTCATGTCTCATGCATGTCTCACTGGCCTGGAACTTTCAGTGTAGTCAAAGAAGACCTCAAACTTGATTCTCTAACCTCTACCCGCTGAGTGTTGAAATTGTTGGCATGTGCCACGATATGCAGTTTAAGTGGTGCTGGAGTTTGAAGCCAGCGTTTCATGTGTGCTAGGCAAGCACTTCACCAACTGAGCTGTTCCTTACCTACTGCAGCTCTAAAATTGTCAGTATTTTATTACTGAATTAAATTTGTAATCTCGTCTTTGCTACCTTATCGACCATCCATAATTTAGATGTCTATTTTTGTTTTTAATTTCTATCTCATTTGACATAAATATTACAATGCCAACTTTCTTCTGGTTATCACTTGATTGGCACTATTTTTTTTTCTGTCTTTTTAGTTTCAAGATTTTGTCTCCATGGCACTTAAAAAATACATGCCTTTAATATTCTTCTTTCATGAAATGGAGCTTAATCTCCCCTTAACGCTGGACTTTCTTAGCTTCTTATATTATTTATTTATTTTTATTTTATGCATATGAGTGTTAGTGCACCTGTGTCATGCAATGCCCATGGAGGACTGGGGTACCCCCTAGAACTGGAATTACACATGGTGGTTAGCTACTACATGTGTGCTGGAATTCAAATCTGGGTCTTCTGCAAGAACAGCTAGTGCTCTTAATCTCTGAATCATCTCTGCAGCCCACGTTCTTATTTTTAAGAAATTAGAAGAAATTTTGATAAGTCACAAAATGATTTCCCACTCAAATCTCCACTCTCTGTTTTCTTAAGGGAACTAACTTCCGATTCTCAGTCTTGGGCATTTGAGAGAGAAAGAGCTAGGAATCAGACCCAGGGATAGGTTAGTGTAGCTGGTCCTTACTATCTGTATGTGCAAATATTGCTCCCAGGTCTCTGCTCCTCGACTGTCATACCTGAAGAAGTGGTAGTTCCTTGTTTAGATCATCTCTAGATTATTTTTGTTATCTAATACAAGGTAAAGACTATGAAAATAGTTGCTATACTGTCACAGTAGCAAAAAACAAACAAAACAAACAAACAAACAAACAAAAATACCCTAAGAGAAAACTGGTGAATAGAATAAGAATTCCTGGCCTGGATGGAGCCTTTACTTTCCAGTTTTTGCTGGGTCAATTGCCTGATTACACAACCACCACTAGGAAGGCAGGCTCTCCTTAACTCATGCAAAACAGATGGATGGAATATCTAGTGTGTTAATGAGATGAACTCTTCCTGCCTGGAGCCCTTGTCCCCTAGTTCATTGCCTATGTACCAGGTCACAGACCAGTAGCTCTCCTTACGTTGGCCCACTTCTCTCATTCTTCAGAAAAGTATAAGCTCTCCTTTTCTTCTTTATATCTGTTTTCTATTATTTTTATTTTATGTATACAAGTGTTAGGCCTGCATGTATGTAAGTGCACCCATGTCATACAATGCCAGGGGAGGTCAGAAGAGGGTGTCGGATTCCCTGGGAATGGAGTTATGGATGGTTGTTAGCTGCTGTGTGGATGCTGGAATTCCAGCCTAGGTCCTCTGCGACAGCAGCCAGTGCTCTTAATTGCTGAGCCATTTCTCCAATACCTATATCTGTTTTCTGACAATGCTTTCCCTAATGCTCTGGGTTGCTCCAGCATTTTACATTTCTTTACTTCTCTGAAATTCTTTTCCTTTCCCTCCCTGTGGCTGCTAGTCCACCACAATCCTGAACTCTAAACAAACATGGCTTTATGCCCCCCCCCCGCCCCCATTTTCCTCTTCAGGGTAGCTGCTGAGATTTTCTTTAAATTCTAATAAAATTGCTATAAAGCTCTTGTTTGAGTCCATTCTTGAATTGTTTTATGAATGAGACTAAGAAACCTGAAAGGGGACCCTATTCCCTATTGTATCAATACCAGACGATTTACAGGATAGTGTCAAGAATAGTATCTGTACTTACCCAGTGCAGACACAGTTTAGTTCGCAGTGTTTTCTATCAGTGATTAGCTAAATCTGTGTATGTGATGTCTGCAGAAACAGAGAGCCGGCTGTGCATTGTTCCACATTTTTCAAGGCACATGGTGGCCACCTAGAGAGCTTAGTGCACCAGAGTCCTTGGACGTAACCCAAGTTTCTGATTTAGTGTTTCTGAGAAGGAGCTGAGAAGTTGGATTTCTTATAGGCTTCCAAGCAATGTTAACTGCTTCCCATTGGAAACAATAATTTCAGTACTCCTGTCTTACTTCCAGTTTGCTTTCCCAACATACTCTTTAAGTTTTTAAGCTGTCCTGAGTCTACTCTGGAAGACTTGTGCACCAGTGTTTTGAATAATTGCAAGTATACTGGGTTGCCCCAGTCAAAAGCCAGACATCTTACTTTTAATTTCAGTAGCATACACTGAAAAAAAAAAGATTGTTTATCTAATTTTAATTTAAATTTAACTCAGTTGTGCTAAATGCGATAATTCTAGCAGATATTGTTGTGTTTTATACTTTGGCGAATATTAGAATTTTTTAGAAAGCTTCCCCAAACAGATTTATGTGTGCGATCTTATCAATGTTTGACATAATTTATCTTGGATAGGTCTCTAGAATTTGAATTTTTCATAAGTTGTTGGTACTGATGCTGTTGGCCTGATGCCAGACTTTGAGAGCCAGTAGTTAGTTCTAAAAATGGCCAAGGCTAAGCAAGGGATTCTTGTTTCTTGTCCTTCAATTAAATCCTTGCACCTCTTCACACCAATGTGCATGCTAGAGAGTCACCACAGTTTGGATTATGTTTGATATATATGAGGAGATAAGAAGTTGTGGTAGATCAAGGTCCTGATAAGAGCTTTAACATTTCCAGTAATGATTTTATTTTATTTCATGGTACAACAATATATCACTTGCAATATGAATATTCTCTTATAATTCCTTAATGCGTTTCTGGGAGTATCCACACCAAGATGACTGATGGAGTAGAAGAGTTTTACAATCTCCTTCCATGAAATAAAGAAGAAAAGCACAAATCCATAGTAGCGTTGGAGATACTGTAAGAACGTATTAGATTCGCTCTCCTAGATTAGCTTTCCATTTTTCTGTACCCCAGTTTCTGCCTAGAAATGACTCAAAATGTCCCGTGCAGCAAGTGACCCTTTGACTGTAGCTTCTGCTTTACCTCAGGTAGTGATAAACCAAAGAAGTTGGGAGGGGGTAGTGGAGGTGACAGTGGGATGCCTAAGCATCCTTCTTCCTTCCCGTTGCTTCTGGTCACTTGTGCCTTTTGGTTAGAGGTGGGCATGTACTGTCACAGTGGTCCCTCGATGCTCTGCTACTAGATTCGCAAATCTTCTCTCTCCCTTTACTTCTTTCCATATAGAGTCAGCAACCAATAACTCTGTTGTTTACAGTCTTTACAGTCTTTGTATATGATATCCTTGTAGTTTTACTATACCCTGCTAATATTCCTGTTATTAAAATTTCTTCAACTATCCTAATATGAATGTATCATCCATCTCTTGTTGAATCTAAATTACTCCTTTTCATTTATATGAATAAGGAAATTTAATTATTCTACTAATATTTGAGCATTCATTCCATCAATTCCTTATTGGTTAAAAATATGTCTGTTGAATATGTTGTCATACATTTGTGAGTCTTTTTATGGACTCTTCTAGGTTTTTTTCTTTATTACATTGCAAGCATGGTGGCAATGCCCTTAATCCCAGGACTCAGAAGGCAGATGCAGGCAGATTTCTGTGAGATCAAGACCAAACTGGTCAACGTAGTTCAAGTTCTGCTGGGGCTACAAGGAGATCCTATCTCAAAAAGACCAAGGGAAAAAAAAAAGATTTATGAGTAAGATCTGATAATCTGTATTTAAATAAATTCTATAGGAAGTTTTTATGCACACTGGATTTTGTAAAATAAGGTTGGTGAATTGATAACATAATGCTTATTGTCTAAGAAGCTTTAGTTGCTGTAAAAGAAAACAAAGTCTATAACTTTCCTAAGTTGCCAAAGAGAGTTCACCTTATTGCTTTCTCTCTTTTTTTTTTGTATGTTCTTTTGAGACAGGGTCTTCCTGTAACCCCAGCTAACCTGGATTTCACTATGCAGACCAGGTTGGCCTTAAGTTCACACAGATCTGCCTGCCTCTGCCTCCTGAGTGTGGGAGCTAAAGGCATTCATAAATTAGATGTCAGGTTTGAAGACTATGAAAATGTGGGTGATTCTGCTCCATTGGATCCCATGCAGGTGTTTGGCAGATCTGTGCATCATCATCAAATACACAAACTGACATACTTTATTGCTCAGAGTCTGAAAGATAACTAAAAAAAAATACATGCAAAATCTTGACTATGTAGGGATTTGTATTCAGTTCATCTTAGCTAGAAATTTATTTGGTTTATTCTAGTTCATAACTATATCCATGAAAATTGCTACTTCTTTTAAATTACACATGCTTTTCAAGGGTTAATAATTGGTCATAAATAATTATATTATTGAAATAATTATAAGAGATTATATATTAGAAGTACACACTGGACTCAACAAATTCACATTTTGGAACCTTTAATATTAAGCTTTCTATAAGTGTGCTACCAGGCTACATGATTATCTAGAGTGATCACCTAAATATTCACAGTAACTAATAATAATTTCCAGCTCTGTAGCTTCCAATGATATGAATTTCCATTTCTATTTATTTCTAATATTATCAGTTATTTTTCTACTATGGGTTGCATTTTAATAATATTCATAAATAGTGGCAAGAAATGATAGCAAAATATTAGTTTATGCATTGATAAATTCACATATATTGAGAGTACATGTTCTCATTTTTTTTACTGAGTAGAATACATATTGAAATAATTTTAGAGATTATGTTTAGAAACTTACTCTCTTAATTAGAGTCTGCTCACCTCCGACACCAGCAGATTGAAACTCAGAGTGTCACAGTCAAATCCAGACACACTGAAAATGAATCTGAATTTGCTCTAGGTTCTCTCTTTTTCTTTTGCCTGGTGAAGTTTGAGAAGTTAAGGGAGATGGCATTTTAAACCGGTAACAATCCACAGGAATCCATCCTGTTCTTTATTTCTTTGACTAGAAGACAGGAAATGATGGTTTCTCCTCACCTGGCTTGTAGGACAGCTGAGGGTAAAGGAGTGTCTGTTGTATTAACAGATGATGTTCGTTCCTTGTCATTCCTTTCTTTATCCTATTACGGAGTTACCTCTGCTTCGCATGATTTCCTTTAAGGAAAAGTCCCCCTGTACAAATACATCCGCTCAGGGCTGTTTCGCTTTGTAGAACCTAGAGAGAAATCCACTTCATTTTCTAAAGTCCACTCCATGTAACCTTTAAGCTTTTCTCTTTACTTCAACCACGATTTGTGTCATAATCCATTTCTTTCCAAAAACAAGACTTTAAGGTTATACCTTTACTTGAGACTATTTTGTTAAAAGAATTAACTCATTTTTTTTTCTAAAAATCTTATCATTAAACATCATTGGCCTTGATTCTTCAAACATTTGTGTCTATACATTTATGCTAACATCATGAGGCTTAGCCATGAAATATACCATTGTGCTGTAACTAATAGGTTGTATAATAATATTTCATGTAATAAACATGCATAAAAACTATGAAACAAGGGCTGGGAACATAGCTCTGTTTGGAATGCAGTTGCTTTGCAAGTACAAGAACCCAAGTTGGATCCTCAGAGCTACAGTAAAAATTGAGTGTAGTGACATTTGTAATTCCAGTACTGAGGAGGAGGAGAAAGGTAGATTGTGAGGCTTACTGGTCAATCAGTCTAGCCTACTTGACGTGTTATAGGCAAATGAAAGACCTGCCTCAAAAAACAAACAACAACAATAAAAACCAAAAAAGTGCCAGAAAAATCATCATCCAAGGTTGTCCTCTGGCCTTCTTATGTGGGTACACATGTGCACACGCACATATACCTACACACCAATGTGTACCTGCATACATGAAATGTGTACGTATACACACAGAGTGAACTGAATAGGATTTAAATTTGTTTGACTAATCATGCAGAATTTATACTTTTTTCTAATAATTTACAACAAAATATGGACTTCTGATAACATTTATGCATATCAAAAGTAAACATACATATTTCAAGAACTTTTTGAATATTTTCAATGATTTTTAGCTGATGCCTTGTCAAAATTGATTACATTGTCATTATTTCTAGCTTCATCATGTGGCCAGTTACTATAATGTTAACCAAAAGCATCAGCTTTGCTATTTTTGAGTTGCTCACTGGTATTTGCATTACTAGTATTATCTTCAGCCTTCCCCAAGAGGTGGGGAAACTATTTTAAAACTACTTGTCCATTTCATGATAGTTAGATTAAAATTAGATAATTTAATGTACAAATCCACTCACTCCAAATCAAAGAAATGGCAGCACATTTCAGGGAACTGGAAGTGAATAATCAAGAAAGGGAAGACCCATTCCAAGCTGTTATATATCCTTATAGTCCTACACAGGATGTTTGCCTATAGATAGGACTAAGGACCATCCTCACAGGAAGGAAGCAACAGAGTCACTGACAATCCACAGAGTAATACCAGTAGAGCTTTTTTCTCTGTCTCTCTTTTTTAGCTTAACATAAATAAAAGTCTAATAATGTCTTGCTGTGTCTCTGTGGGTTGTTTTGCTCCCTACAAAGACTGCTGGCTTTGATAATAGAATTCAAATTCCTGGTGCAATGTGTATTAGTTTAGACTACTTAGGATTACATAAACCTTCTTGACTGGAACATTATTCACTCACTTCCTCAACCACAAATCTTTATTCAGAGCTTTCCAATTTGCCCAATAGAAGTAATGCAATGATGCATTTTTACTTCTGTCAAAGAGGTCTAAACTCATCTTATTGATTTCAGGGGTCTTGAAACCATACTAAATCATGCTCTTAATTCAAGCATTAGTCATACATTTCTTTGCACATTATCATATTACAGAGTAGGGAAAAGGTGCTCAGTGGGGTAAATCACTAAGAATTCAGTAATCTTTTACCTATTCATTACTAGTTAATAACTTATAAGCTCTTTACACAATTACAGTGTTGTGGGGACTGATGGGTTTCTTCTTCCCATAATACCAATTGTCATGTATTTTCTTCTATATTTCCCATAAAAATAATCTGTGATCTGCAGAAGAATAATTCGAGTGAATATGAGATCATACACCATCCCACCAAAGATGATTTATCTATCTCGTCAAATGTGCTTGCAATTTCTCTGATAAATGAGTGGTAAGTAAGCAAAACTCTGACACACAGACAAACTGATTCTTACAATTTTCCTCTGGAAGGAAACTAAGTAATGAAAAGGCTGGTAATCATCCTTTGGGGCATCTATTCTTTTCGCTTTGGATTCTTGGATTTAAAGAATGAAATCCTATACCCTAAGCTGAAGAGACTTTCTTTTATATAGTCCAAAGAATAAAGCCTTGACTCAACTCTAGGAGGAATTGGGCATGTGGTTTCCAGAGCACTGCGCAGCTGTACTTGATTCCTAAACCAGACCTTTATGAAGGTTCCTTTGCCTAAACGTTCTTACAGACCTAGAGGAAACCCTTCTCTGTCCGCAGAAGTGTCTGTCTCTACCTCATCTCTCTGTCTCATGCTTTCCATCTCTTGTTCTTCCTCTTCCTCTTCCTTTCCTCTTTCCTTCTTCCCTTCTTTCTCATCCTCTCCCTCCTTTTCCTCTTCCTTCTTCCTTTCTTAACCTCTTGTTTACTTTTTCACTATTTTGAGTTGGACAGACACAAGATCCTTGCTTTTTGATGTTATGAACTAAAACCATATTGATGACTCTGAAAATTGATAACTTATAGTTATCACCTCGTTCTTAACTAAATGAACCACAATTTAGACTAAATATCAGTAGGATTTATGTTCTTAAGAATTATGTTTCTCTTCTTTAGCTATAATGGAATATGGATTTAGCAACAATTCAGTGCATGCCTTGAGGTACCAATCCCTTGTCTTTGAAAAGTTCTAGGACTAGTTGGGAAGAGAACCCTCTAATTATATTAGTTTCAATACATTTTTTCCTCACATTAGATTCACTAGGACTAATGTTGATTTCTTTTTAGATTTTCTATCACTTTATGCGTTTTTCCATTTTTTTCATACATCATTATCTTTACTTCTTCTATGTCTCTGAGTAACTACAACATGGTTGCTTTATAAACTTTGTGTAGTAGACCCATCATTAGGGTTTTTAAGTGACAGACTCTGTTGGTTCCTTTTTCCCCTTTAACTGGTGTATACTTGAACTTAAAAGAAAAATCTCCCTTTATGCCTTGCCTTGTGATTTTTAGCTTGTGTTTGAAAATCATTTGAATCTAATAACACAGTAACTCTGGAAATCCAATTCTGCACTTTCCCAGTGGTTGACTTCATATTTTTTGATTATTTTTTGCGGTCTTCAGGCCAAGGATTAGTATGAGATAAAAACTTACCTTTCTAATCCCATGCTTCCCATGGACATAGTGATTTCCTTTCCTTTGTATATGTAGTAGAGTTAAATAAACTTGTCTTAGATGTTTACCAACACAAAAGGCAAAAAGAAATAAATTCAGGGGTAGAGAGGCATAAAAGGATTAGTCCTTCATAATCCTACAGTGATTTCAGCCACAGGGAGATAGGCTTGTAGCACTGGAGGAAGTGGAGCCACAGTGGTCACCCTCTTTTTTATCTGCAGCTCTGTGATCAGAAAGAGCACTGGACTATGAGAGCACACATTTCTAGCATTTGGAACACAGAGTTCAGGTTGACCATCGTGGCTCCTGCATACCATGCACAAACCACTCCAAGAACTCACGGATAACTTCTGTGAAGTGAGTTAGAGATGGGTGATGACTACTGGCCTAAAAGCTAACAATGGACAAAAATTGCTCATAATTTACTGTACTTTCTACTTATACCAGAAAGAATAAACAGTTTCCCCAACTCCTATTCATGGAAGTTAAGAACAGGAGAGCAATGATACCTTCTAAGATACAATGTCATCAATTCCTGACATTATACATGTCCATACTTAAAACCAGAAAACACATCCACTACCTCTATTTAATGCCCCAATAATTTTATAAAATACTCTTCATTTTTACTTGAAGTGGATTTCATCCAGTTCTAGGGAAGAATATGTTCAAGCCTAAAATAACTCGAGATTTTGCCAGTATTTTTGTTCAGTATTTGTGTGTGTGTGTGTGTGTGTGTGTGTGTGTGTGTGTGTGTTAAGGACTGTTGATGACTAGATTTTTTTCACTAAAATAATTTCCATCTCATTTCATTATTTAGAAATTGTGCCTTTCTGCTTCTCATAGCTAATTGAAATGGGCATCATTAGGGTAGAATACTAGATCTGATTCCCCAATAATTAAGTTGGTGAGAGTGGACAAATCATTTGTGTCTTCCTAGATTCCTTACTCTTATCTAGGTAGGGGCATGATAGCAATCTTTTCAAAATGTAATCTGACAGCACTTTGTAAACAATGAAACAGCAAACAGTGGATGGTTAATACAGTAAGTACTTCTGTGTGTACTGTAGATGAATAATTTTCCACCGAAGACACCGGGAAACATTTATTGAGAGCTATAAAAATGAAATAAGATTAAGGCATATTCAAAATGCACAATGAATCGTTAAATAACTAGAAACCCAGCCATTTTGATTTAGTGATAATTTCATGATATAATTTACCAATATGGTGTAAGAGTTGAGGATACGGAGTGACACTCACACTTGGCCTGTTTTCAGTGATATCCCCAAGCTCACTTCAAGCACACAATTTTAATATCTTCTTATATCTTAGTTTCTCAGCTTTAAAATGAGCTAGCAATATTTGATTTTGAAATTGTTAAGAGGATTGAGCGATTTATTTAATGCATCTTACATGTAAACAGCTTCTAGCAGACATTAAAAGACAAACATTACTTTAATCCCCTCCCCAAATATTTATCAAACTTCATGCAGGAAAACTAGATTTCACAAAGGTTTTATTCTAGTCTCAAATCAATTCTCTGATAAATTAACTTATCATGTTGCCTAATGCAGTATTGACTAAGTGACTGAGCAGATTGTCAATTCTGCCCATTTGCCTACGTCGTGCTCTTTTAAATACTGTGAAAAGTTACTGAATCTTCTCCTTCTTCCTCCCTCCTTTCACTCTCTCCTCTCCTCGTCCTCTTCCAAGTCTATGCCACCTACACCTGATCTTACTCTTCCTCCTTTCCCCCTTTTCTTTGTCTGCCTTTCTAATTCCTTTCCTATCTCTCTTCTTCCTTTTCTTCTATTTTGAATAATGTCACCCAGATGGGATTTGAATTCAAGGTTTATATAGAATGATTTTGAACTCTTGATTCTTCTGCCTCTACCTCCCAAGTGATGGGGGACCACTTTGCCCAGTTCTCCTTTCTTGCCGAGTTCTACTTTTTCTTATGCTATTCCAGTTAAATTTGAGCCAGAGTAGATATAACCTATTTTATTTCACATGTGACACTCAAGATCAGTTGTTTTCTCAAGTACTTTATAGTAGTGGTATATTTTTTGTTTTTCGATTTGGAAATTTAAATAAGTAAATGATAGTTTCTTACTTATATTTTATTAATAGTAACTAAAATACACACATGACGGATTAACTAAACTCTGACTCTTACTTAGATTATCTGCTGCTTCAACCATATCAGAAGTGCTCTGATGCCTAATTCAGAGGTGGGGATCCATAAAGAGGAATGAAGATTATCTCTAAGGAGAATCTGTTCTAACACTAATATGCCCATGATTCTAGATTTTGTGTAGGTTCTTCACCATCCCTCAGGCCTTTATTTTAAGAAAGCTTGTCTGTAGACCTCATTTTCTATTCTAACATTCTAGCACTTGAGGGAACGGTTACCATAGAAAACAAGAAACCCTATGACCACTCATTTCATTTGTACTCATTAAAACATGAGAAGAAGCTGCATAGGAAACTATGTGCAAATAAGCATTAGATGTAGTCCCTTAAAATTACTTTCCAAACTGTTTTAATGCATGCATTACACAGTGGCTGCAAATTTGGCAGCTCCCTGGCTCCGCCCCCCAAGGCTCTTGGTTTGTGCTCTGATTTGTCAAATATGTATTCCGCACCTATTGTTTACCCAGCATTCATTTAAGTTTGAAAGAAATTTCAAAAAGTGAAACAAAGTCCTGTCTTCCTTAGTGTTTTTCCTTTTGATAGCTACTAGTTTTAAATAAATTAAATGATGATTTCATGTGGTCTGAGTGTTAGTTCAAGTTCATTTGGTGAGAATACTTTGATGAATATATAGAGACTGCACATGAATTGGGTATAATTCTAGGCAGAAAGATCTGGAAGGTTGCATCTCAGTGAACAGAAAGTCACAGGATAAGAATCAGCCTGTGCTTCAGAATTCCTCAGGACCAAGAATATGAAACAGTAAAAATAAGACCTAGGAGGCAGCAAGGATCTTGGCATGTAGAAATCACAGCAATGTGAGGCTATGTTAGAAGGATGAGGTGTGAGGATGTACTTGAGAATGGTACCAGAGTGGTAAGTAGGGCGATTCCATACTGGGAGCATTTGGATCTGGGGAGGATGTGATCTGATTTTTTTTTGCTAAATTCTTTCTGGATAGTCTGTGAAGACACAGTGAGGGTCACAAGCTGGTATGACAAACACAGAAACAGCGGTCTAATCCCAGGTCTTTTGTGACAAACTGGAAAATAAATGATTGGGATTGGGTCAGAAGAGCTGCTGAGGATTAAGTTCATACTGTGGCTCTAGCATAACAGTGACAGGAGTGGCTAAACGGATTATATAAGAGGCATGCGAGAGAATACGGAATCAGTAATGATGCTCGGGTTTTGGATTAAGCAACTGAGCAAAAGATAGTAGCATCTAGTCAGATGGACCAGTCTTGGACAGAATGAATTTAGGAAGGAGATCAAAAGTTCTGCCTTGAAATGCTTGCTTTCAGGAGTCCACAATATATCAAAGTGTACTTGGTAACTAAATAATGACCCTGGAGTTCAGGGAAGATACTGAATTTGAAAAAACATAAGTTTGGGGGACACGAAATGTAGAGAAATGAAAGAAGCTAAAGATTGAGTCCTAAGGAGCTTTGGATTTGAAGCATGCTCCACACTTCGAGACCCATGATGACACTTTCAAATCTGTAACTCCGTGTCATCAGCTGCCCCAGAGACTGTCAAACCTTCAACTCACACAGAAATTACAAATCCATAGGCCTGAGCAAAGGGTAAAGGAATAACCTTGATGTTTTTGTCTGAATTATTGATTTCTCATCTTTTTCCCACTGTTCTCTTGCCTGCCTTTTGAAAATCTCTGTTGTGTTTTTAATAGAAAGGGGTCAGTTCTCATCTCTGAAGGTGCTAAAGACCTGGGCATGTATTCACAGAGGAATCATGCTGGTCATCCAACTGCTTCAGGTAAGCAGAATGAATTTCAAGTTCACATGCAAGTCACAAAATGTGTAGGAAAATGTGTTTAAAAGGAAATGAAATTAAATGGCAAGAAGATGGCTCAAGCAAAATCTATGCCTGCATGTTCTTCCAGAAAAGCTATATTTTCTGATAAGAGTCAAGGTATGATATACCCAAAGGATTCTACTTAGGGTTAAGTAGGAGGTTGTTGAATCTAGCATGTGATAGTGAGAAAGATGTAAAAAAATAAAATAAAATCTCTTGTTTCATTTTTCAAATAAAAATTTTTAGTCAGTTTAAGTCCAAATGCAGATAACAAAGAAACACTGAGCCTCTAGGAACTGGTAGGTTGTTATTCTAGTTATCCCTAACCAAACTCTACTAAGCTATACCCCCCCCAAACTAGAAGTCTAGAGTAGAAATTTACTCAGTCATATTTGCCTGCAAGGTCACGTACCTGATAATCTTTAAAATAAACAGAAGAACATAGGAGATGAAACCACATGTGATCCTTGTTGAGACAAATACAAACTCAAGTGACAGAAAGATGGTAAGAGCTAGATGACACTCAAGAGCTCACCTCATAGCCTGGAATGGCATACACACCTTTAGATGTAGCATGCAGGAGGCAGAGGCAGAGGCAGGCAAGCAATCTCTGTGATTTTGAAGTCAGCTTGGTCTACATAGGGAGTTTCAGAACAGCCAGAGTTACATAGTGAGAACCTGTCTAAAATTAATAGATAAATAAATAAACAAACAAATGAATAACTAACTAAATAAATATTGTCCGTTCCTGATTAGTTATTATGAGAGAAGAAAGGAAGTGCCATGTATTAGGGTTTATAAATTTCTCTGCCCTCAGTCAGTGTACCACCCTCCTGCCATTTTGACTAGAGTCTGGTCTCACAAAGTTATAGAATAAATGACTTTGCTTTTGCTACTCTGAGCCTCCAGTATTCTTATTATGAAGTGAAAATTTTTGTCACAATTTAGGGGGTTTCTTTGGGTGGCCCACTCTGCCAGTTCTTGGTTTCTCAAAACAGTTAAACTAGGACCAGAAAGGATTTTTAAGGAGTGTGAAACCGTTGCAGGAGGACTTGAAGAGTGCTTAAAAAGGGGGAAAAAAGTATATCACCCAGACAATGAACTGAGGTAGGAAAATTGAACCAAATTGAACTATAAAGACTGCCATGGTAGTTGGGAATTTTTTTTTGGCTGTTTTTTCTTTATTTTTATTTTTATGTGTTTGAGTGTATAGCCTGCATCTATGTAAGTGTATCCATGCCATGCATTGCCTGTGGCAGAAAGAAGAGGGTGTCAGATCTCCTGGAAATGGAGTGATGGATGGTTGTTATCTGTCATGTGGGTGCTGGAAACAAACCTGGGTGCTCTGCAAGAGCACTCAGTACCCTTAACTGCTGAGCCTTCTTTAGTAGTTGGGGATTTTTGAAAAACAAAAGGGGATGCAACTAGGACATGGAAGCAAACCTTGTGAAAAAGCCAAGGAAGGAAAGAACCCAGTACCCTTTGGTGGTTGGACCTCTTTGGAGGGTGAGAATGTGACTGAAACATTAGTCACAAGATTAGTCCATAAGTGGAAAATAGTGTAATCCTAAAAATGTATAATGTTTAATCTGGCTAAAAGAGCACAACTTCAGATAAAGAAGGCCAAACTTTAATTATTTATACTAATGATAAATCCTACCCTCTCTAAAGGAAATAAATTATTCTCTCTATTGGATGAAATAATTAGCTAATATGTCCCTCATAAAAAAATTACAAGGAAGACCTAATTTAAAGTCCCAGGATTCTCTATCTTATTTGTCTTCTCATCTCTTGGTCTTCTACATAATAAAGGGTTAGAAAACCTGGGAACAGCACCTGACGGTCTGAGGTGGTGGTGGTGGGGTCAGATCATCATGGAATGAACAGGGGGCAAGCCCAGCATCCCTTTCCAATCCCTACTCTGGCCTCAGGAAGGAATTAAAACAATCTCAAAGGACATCGCCATAAGGAATCTTAGGATAGATTAAATGTGACAAGTTTGGGGAGCCATGGCACTTAAGAGAGAATGTTGGAAAGGGGAGGAGCAAAAGAAAAACCCCTCATAATCTTTGATGAGAATTAGGAGAGTCAGGGATTATTTTTTATTTTATTTTATTTTTTAAAGTGGGTCCCACTGGGATCTCTTTGACAGACTTGAGGGTGATGTTACAGAGAAAAGAAATGACTTTTCTGATTGATTCTACAGTTGTGTACTTCTCTCTGTCCAAGGTAGAACAAGGGCAATAAATGTCTTCCAGAAGCTAAAACTTCATTTGCAGGGATACCATGTAAAGGTTTTTGACACTCTGTGTACCTTCTTTTCCATCTTTGTTTACAGTGAGTGTTTCCATACTCAAGGTCGCTGATCTCTTTTGCTGAAATTTCAAACTTTGCTCTAATTGTCAGGGTCTACGAGAACACAGGGAGGAAAGGGTGGTAAAATTCGGAGGACAGATGAGACTTGCGTCAGAAAAGGATAGGTGAAGAAGACATAATATTTAAAAATACGTGTACAAGTAATGTAAATGTAATCTTAATTTTCTACAGTGTGCCATGTATGTAATTTGGATCAACTCTTGTTTAGGGAAATGAAATAAGAAAGTAGTAGTAGGAGAGAGAGAGAGAGAGAGAAAGTATATAAGTATGTAAGTATAAAGATCTACTTTTGGTAAAATGGTTAGAAATAAAAGCATATATTTTAGAGAGGGATAGATTTTGTATGATAAAATTTAGGACTAAGAATGTTCAAAAAATGAGGAGAAGCCAGGCGTAGTTGCACATGACTTTAATCCCAACATTGGTAGGCAGAGTTAAGGGAATCTTTGTGAATTCAGGGTCAGCCTTGTCTACAAAGCAAGTTCCAGGTCAGTTGGGGTTACAAGGAAGGAGACCATGTTGCAAAGAAAAAAAATATGAGGACAAAACTATAAAAGTTTAAAGTCAAGTTGCAGAAGATCCAAGTAAGATGTACAAAGTTTGAATGGGACTCACATAAGTTTGATGTATGTTTGATGGTGAAAGGTAATTAAAATTCTTAATTTTTTATTGATCTACTCATGGTATCATTTATAAGAACTGGCTTAAAGGAGCAAAGAATATATGTCTAATCGAAATAATGAATAGGGTTTTTTTTTGTTAATTTATTAGAGTTTAACCACTTGGAGAAACTGAATCATAACAGAACAAAGATTGATTTTAAAATTGTACTGTTTTTTCATCTAAGCGACAGTTAAAAGTTATGTAAAAGTTAAATTGATAAGACTTACCAGTAAAGTGTCCTTGTGGGTGTTCAACAATCAAATCTCAGATGCCTACACCAATAAAGATAAAAAGTCAGCAAGGACAGCTAATATTTTGATCCTTGCCTCTAATTCAGCTAGGAGTCAAGGCATGATGGAAACCCTCTAACAAATCACCTGTCCTCTGGATCAGAGAGGCCTTGGAATCTTCACAAACAGGATTCTATCCAAGGCACATCCTACAAGAAGGGAAGTTACTGGAGAACTCAGGCTACATGTGTTCCAGTATCTAAAAGTTATAATTGTATGAAGGTCTATACTATTGCCAAACAGGTATGTGTGTAATTTGTAAATTGCCAAAGGATAAACAAAATAGCAATGAGAAAACAAACCTCATGTTTGAGGCCTCCTGGATTTAAGACCCTTTTAAAGTATCTTGGTAGACTACACAGAAATATCCAAGCTGGGAAAACTGAAATATTTATTTGTAAGAATAAAAAAAATTATATAGATTGAGTGGAAGCATTATGGGCAATTATAAAAAACATTGTAGGGAATTAATAAAATGTTTAAATACTAAATTGGGACTAAAATATCCCCCTTCACTAAGAAATCAGTAAGAGTAGATCAAACTCTTAAGAAAATATATAACTAAGGATATACTGAAAACAATATTGCTTCAGGCTTAATGCCTCTCTATAGATTTTCTTGGGATTAGAACAGCTTCAAGAAGAGATGTGGGCCTGGCTCCAATTGAAATGTTGTTTGGCTTTCCATATGTTAGTGGATTCATGGACCTCCCTGCTCTGAAATCCAGAGATCAATTTTTAGGAAATACTTTCCTGTTTGCCATTCCTCAGGTCTAAGGAATTCTTGTCTAGCTCACACTCTTGGTGTTTCCAGTTCATCAATTCTAGCCTGAGGACGTGGTGCTAATAAAGTCCTAGAAGGAACACATGGACCAACTGAAATGGGAAGGTTCCTTCTGAGTGTTTCTGACATCTGAGACTGCCATTCAGACTGCTGAAAAAGGGGAAGTGTGTCTTTATTCTAGGCTAAGAGATTGATAAAAGAGACTCCAAGAGAAAAAGAGCAAGGTCAATTGGAAATGTGTGGGAACTTTTAAAGTTAACTTTAAAAAGAACTATTAGAGAACCCAATGGAGATTAGAGGTTGGCATTACCTCTGAAATTGGTGTAGCTGGTTTGGGCTATTATATTAGGAGCTAAGAGCTGGAACAGAGAGTAAGGTGTTAATACAGTTGAAGTAGAAAATGAATATAGGGAATTGAGTTCTTTTAAAATATTTTGTTTATTTTTTATGTCATGTGTATGAATCTATTGCCTGCATATATATGTAATGCCTGCGGAGATTAGAAGGTGTTGTATTCCCCAGGAATTGGAGTTAAGGAGGGTTGTTAGCCATCATGTGGGTGCTGAAAATAGAAACCAGGTCCTCTGCAAGCTCAGCCTGTGCTCTTAACCACTGAATCATTTTCCAGCCTGTTAGCATGTTTAATATGTGAATGTTGCAATACACAGTGCTCAATGAATTTATGAAACTATGATAAAATTCCTAACATTTTCTTATCTCAACTAGCTTATCAGAAAGGAAAATAAAAGACCTGCCTGCCATTCAGGTCTTATACAGGACTTAGTAAAGTTATAAAATGACTCTCATTTTTTTAACTCTGAATATCCAATTATCTTATTATGAAGTCAAGATCTGTCACTGAATAGGGGTAATAAATTCTAATTCTAATCCAGCTCACTTTGGTGAACGTCATATGTCTAGGATAGATAGGTGTCACTTTACTATTTTTTGTTTTTTAGTTTTGGTGATTTCATACTTGTACATAATGCATTATGGTCATCTTCATCACTATTACATCCTCTTATCACACTCCAACCCGTGGTAATCCCCTTCTTCCAAACTTGTCCCTCTATTACTTTTGTGTCATTTTCCTCTAATATATAAGTCTTGCCGAGACAGGTATTCAGTTAGTTGAAGCTGGTCTGGAACTCAGTATGTATCCCAGGCTGGCCTCAAATTCACAATCTTCTTGCTTCCACTTTCAGAGTTCTGCGATTACAGGTCCATATCACCATGTCAGACTGATAGTTTCTACTTTTTAATCCTGGCAGTTAGGCAGTCATTCTCAGTTAGAGTTAATGGGAGACTGGCAGGTGGCAAATGAAGATTAACACTCCCAGAGTTGGTAGGATTATCTCATGTTATATCTGTGGGGCACAAAAATTGTATACATACATGTACTCATTGGATTGTCCCATGTTATACCTGTGGGCCACATAAATTATACACATACATGTATACTCGTTGCTGTTATAAAATATCTCAAAACAAAACAAACTAAGACCTTAAAGAAGTCAAATTTTGGCTCAAAGTTTTAGGGAATAGTCCATCATTGTAGAGCAATAATGGTGTCAGGAAGGTGACACAGGTATTCACACATCATCTTCCGTCAGGAAACAGAGAGGTGAATGCTGGTACCTATCTTGCTTTCTCCTTTTTATTTAGTCAGGGACCCCCCAACCCAATGGTATCACACTCATTTAGATGGAATTGTCATATTTACTTGACCCAAATGTGAAACTTCCTCACAGACATACCCACAGACTTGCCTCCTAGGGAAGTATATATCCTACCAAGTTGACAATGAATATTAACCCTTGCAATATTTAAATACACAAATACCTATAGCTAGTGTGTCTACAGAAACAGAGCAAATACAGTAGTACCTGTAATGGATTGCTTAAGATAGCCTGCTGTTAGGTTAGAAATATGAGGCATGCTGAGCTGAGCAACTAGAAATATGAAGAAGGTCAATGCAGAGAAAAACTGACAGGCAACTCTCAGAGCTTTTAAAGAGAAATGGCTAGGGATCATCACTGTGCTCATCAGCACCAAATAATGATTTCAAAATCTCAAAACTCAAGTTCAAAGACAATTGTTTGGGACATCAGACACATTTAATAATTGTGAGAGAAATCACTTTAAAGCGAGTTGCCACTAAATCACATTTGCTGCCTTTAACTTCCTTGTTTTACTTTGTATCTAACTAGGTTAAGAATGCCCTGCAGGAGATACAAAGTGAACTCTTTCACGTAAGCATTTCAGGGGTTTGTGCTTGAGGAACCCCATTATCCCATTGTTCTTTAGAGCATATTAGCATTTTTCCCTCTAAGAATAGCATTAAGATTGTCATTTCCTTGCCCCAAATACCTTGTTGTTCCATACACTCAAAGCATTTAAACACACAGTTCAAGACAATTGTTTACAATAACAGATACTTCCTAGAGCATCACAATAAACTCATACAATCTTAGAAATAATGTGCTATTTCTATGTATTCTGGTTCCCTTTCTCCCAACCCTGTTTTATCAAATCACTTCCTTCCACCTTTAATCTTACCAATTTTTCCATACATTTCTAGTCCCCAAATTTTCTCATTCTTCACCTTTGTAGATCCCTGACTCCCTGAGTGAGAACTTTTTTAGCATCTTCATAGACACACAGAAGGGTCTCAGAAAATATTTCTTATGTTGAATATTGTCATAAATACATAAACAGTCTTTCCTGGTTTCTCTCCATGCCTGCTTCTTAAAATTCAGTTTGTCCTTCAAATTGCACACATGAAAAGATGTCACCTCTTGATGTTTCCCTTAATTCTATTACTTAAATTAAATTTGTCCCCACGTTTTTTTCTTTGTTCTGCTTACACCTCTCTGTGGCATAATTATGCAAAATTTCTACCCCACTAGCCCTTTAAAATTCCTTGAGGCCCAAGTCTTAATTTATTCCTTTCCTAATACCAACAGTGATACTTCTATTTGTTACTTGAAGATAGATATTATAATTGTAAACTGATGAATAGTATGGCTGTTAACTAATTGTTTCAGAAACTGGTTGCAAATGAACCACTGCAAATTTTATCTGTTTTATTCTTGTACATACTGTCTTGTTATTCATGTATGGAAACTGGTGGAAAATATCAAAAGAAACATAGCTTGCAATAGAAAAGTGGAACTGCACTTCAAAGAAAAATAGAGTTTCCGTTACAGATTTGTGATTTAAGGAACTTTTTATGCAAAATAAACACAGGTGATTTCTTATGGTCCACAATAATTTCAGTCCCTGAAGAGAGTGTCCATTCTGAGATCAATTTCTGAGATACAGAAAATACTGTCTGGCTTCAGGTTCATGTGTCTGCGTCATTCTTCTAATGTTTGGCTTATATCAGATGGATGAGGTTTCTTTTGGAATTTGGGGGACCTCTGCGTTCATGGAATGTGAATTGGAAAACAATTGACAACTTGACACTAAATCTACTTCATTTTATAAGCATTTTCTTTGGAGAAAGTACATTGAATCCATTTCTCACACGAGAAAGAATGTTCTGGCATTTGCTATGATGATTCAGAATCCAAGTTGCCTGAAATCAGTGAATGCAAATGTCGTGGTAGTAGGAGAAAGAGGGACACATGTGGTTGGCTGCAGTAAGACCATCAGGCGGCTGATCAGCACTAGTGGAGAAGTCATATGACGAATGCCACAGAATAACGAGGGTTTAGATTTGTGTATCCTGATAAGTCATCATAAAAGTCTTGCTTTCCTTTTTAAAATTCTCAAGTTTTATTCTCTTTAAATTGTGTGTGTGTGTGTGTGTGTGTGTGTGTGTGTATGTGATCTATATGAATGTATATGTATGTGTAAGGCATGCAATGCATATGTACAGAGATTAAAGGGCAATATTCAGGCATGTGTTGTCTCCTTCCAGCATGAGTTCTGAGGATCCAACTCAGGTTATCAGGCTTCTGCAACATCTTAGTTGGCTTCTTTATTGCTGTTATAAACCATTATGTCCAATATCAACTTGGAGAGGAGAGGGTTTATTTAGCTTACAGATTCCTGGTTGCAGTTTATCACTGAGGGAGCCCAAGGTAGGAACTAAGAGCAGGAACCTGGAGGCAGGAGCTGAAGCACAGACCACGGAGGAATGCTTCTGACTGTCTTGCTCCCTTGGCGTATACACTCTCTGCTTTCTTATATAACACAGGGCCACTTACCTGAGGGTAGCAGTGCTCACAATGGGCTGGGTCCTCCCATGTCACTCAATAATCAACAAAATATCCCACACTCATGGTCACAGGCCAATCCAATGGAGGAAATTTCTCAACTGAGTATTTTTCTACCCAGATGTGTCAAGTTGCCAACTAAAGCTATCCAGTATATGTGTCAGGTGCTTTTACTTTTTGAGTCATAGTCATTTTCACAGTATTCGTTCTTCTTATCCATGAGCTTGGTGGGTCTCCATGTACTCTTCCTCTGATTACTTGTTATTGGTATATGGAAAGGCTACTGATTTTTTGGATTGATTTTTAACCTGCTACTTTGCTGAAAGTATTAATCATTTCTGGGTATTTTTTGGAGGAATTTTTGGGATCTCTTATGTATAATACTATATCATCTGCAAAAAAGGATAATTTGACCTCTTTTTTCCAAATTAGTACTCTTTTAATTTTCATCTTTTGTCTTTATGCTATAGCAAGTGTTTCAAGCACTATTCTATTTTCCAACCCACGTTTGGTAAAATAAAAACCATCAGCATGTCTTGCATAATATCAATGCAATTTAATTTTGATTTTAAATTTGTACCGTATTACAAACCAACTATAGGTGAGTCAAATTATAAACAGAAACTACCCATAATATGGCTAGTATTCAAATGAGATCAGATTGACCATGGGTGTGATGGATGGTAAATATCACTGCTGGTTAAGTTATGAAAGCAGAATCCGCAGAATTTCCTAATGAACAGCTTGTGCTATATAAAAAATGGAGAAAAATAGAAATTTGACCTTAATGTTTTGAATCTGATCAAGTAGAAATGTGGTATTGTAGAACAGTCTCATCTGTCAGGAGGTTGAGTAAATTAGGGCAGCCTGTGTTTGGGTGGAAGAGGAATGTGCTAGGATACATAGAAACAGAGGTGTGAGTGGTGATGTCGTGAAGTGGCCTGCAGTGCTGACTTTGGGTACTGCCTACATAGGATGAGGTGTGGAGGGAACAGGAGCTGGATGGAGGCTGGATTCTCAGCTGACTCCTTGATTTTCTAGGACAACCTTGGGTGAAGTTTGAAGACTTGTCATATGCCCAAATCTCAGCTGAAAGCTTAAATATTTAAGCCAAAATCTTGAAAATAAGTGATAGAATGTACTCAACTCTAAGTGGGACAGATAGATCACATACTCCCAGGCTCAGGAAACATTGTGGAAAAGGGGCAGAAAGAATAGAAGATCAAGAGAACGGAGAGTTGTACAACAAAAATATGTCTTTTGGATATGACAAAACCATAGCACATGAATTCACTGAAACTATGGTCATTTACAGAAAATTAGGCATAGAAAGGAGAGGGGTTCATGAAATCCCACACCTCGTTGAAGGACTATTGGCTATTATAGTTTGTTGGGGGAAGGGGAATCATTTTCTTAAGTGGTGTAGGCACTGATAAGTTGCAACTGTTCCAGCTAATAACATTCTACCTTAGCTTAAGCAAGAAACTCCAGTTAAACATTCAATTAGGCACTCTTAAAAACAAGACATGGAAGTAGGATTTGTTGAAAAAAAAAGGTTCCAAGAGAGTGAGAGGGGGATGAGAGAGGGAAGTAGATTATGAAGATAACTAAAATTTATTATACAAAGTATGAAATTATCAAACAATAAAAAAGTTTAAAAGAATAAAAAACCCAATAACCAGCTTATAGACAGAATTAAAGGTGTGAGATTAGATGAAGTCATTTAAGAACTAATTAACCATAAAGAAGAAATTTAACACTATGGCCAGGTAGCAAAGTAGGAACCACCAACTGCGAGAGGGAGTGGCCAGCAGAGTATGATGGGAACCAGGTAAGTGTAGTGCTTTAGTGAACAAGAGAAGAAAGGTTTTCAAAATACAAATCTCTGTCTCTGTCTCTTTTCCTCCCCTCTTTCCCGTTTTGGTTCAGTAGGCATGTAGGTAAGATTCTAATGTACTATGAGAGGTGATTATCAGAGCTCTAAGAACCTTATCCATTTCAAATTACGCCCCCAGGTTGGTGAGATACTTCTAAACATAATGCTGGTGTTGTCCAAATGACTTGCCAAATGCTATGTGGAGAAGTTATCATTTCCTCCAGGATATTCACTGATACAACATAATTATCATGTGAAGACAATTGTGTTCAAGGATTAGTATTAGATTTTTTTTTATTCTCTCAAGTTCAAGTCTGGTGACTAGGGCTGTGAAGCCTAACATTAGTCCACAGTAAAATGTAGGGGAGATTGATATGAATTTCCCAATCTTTTAAGTAGAATTTTTCTTTGTATTTCAAAAGCTGAATGTTTATCAGTTCCCATCAATAACCACAAAATGTATAGATAAAATTGTCAAAGAAAGGCAGAGTTCTTCCTAATGGTTTGTATGGAAACATTTTGCATCATTGTCCATTTTTTTTCCACTTGTTTTTAAAAAGTTTTTTTTTATATATTTCATTCAACAGTTCTTAATCAAATTTAGACCCCTGCCTGCATCCATCCCTCTCAACCCCCCACCGGGAATGCAAATATATTCCTTCATACAGTTAAATCTGCACCCAGATGTCCTTTAATATGTAAGCTCATCCACTGGAATCTGGTCAGGCTGTCTAGAGACTAAGTAAGTCATACACTCCCATTCCCAGTAGAATCATTCTCCAATAGTTCTCAGTCTATGTCTGGCTCACAGTCAGTTTCTGTTGCTAGGCTCTGGTGTGGGTCTTGTGGTCCATGCCACCATTGCCACAAGTCCCCATGTACAAGCTTCTAGTGGCCTGAAAGTCAGGGTTTCCTTAAGTTCATGAACCAGCACTGGCTTTTTACAAATTTTCTGCCTCGTCTTCCACAGTGATCCCTAGGCAATAGGTGGGTGAGTTTCAATATAGGAGTTTCATCCAGGAATACACACTCTGCAGTCTCTAGTCTCTTACTCTTTAAAACTTGGCCAGTTGTGGCCATTTGTGTCCATATCACTATCTTGTTTAAGGAAGCTTCACTTGTGAGAGTGGAGGGATCATTAGTTTTATCTACGCCTCATTCCTCTGTGTTCCATGAGACTTAGGTGTAGAGATTCAACTAGAGATATGTTGCCCATGACTTGGCATCTCTTAAGCATATATTCTCTATCTGACCAATTGTGGAATTCTACTGTAGCTTCCATCTGCTGCAAAAAGAGGCTTCTTTGATGAGTGGCATACTTACTGTATGCTTGTCTATAAATATAAAGATCCATATTTAGTATATGGTAAGAAATTTCATTTTTCTAGAGTTATGACAGAGATTTTTTCTAGGATCTACGTCCCCACCAACCTTATGTATTTGGCTGAATTTACAGTATCACACATGAGTTCACTCCCACTGAGAGGGCTTTAAGTCCAATTAGATAGTTGAACTGATTACTACCCAGATGAAAGTGCGACTAATGCACCAAAACAGGTAGTGTGCTGTGTCCATTGTTACTGTTATTAGAACTTAGGGTTGGGTTGAAACATTGATTTTTCTTCCTTAGCAGTATGCATATCATCATCTAGCATTATGGGAACTACACTTCAGGTAGAAGGCTTCAAGAACTTCAGGTCAGTTCCCGCTCCAGTGCTCAGAGTCCTGTATTCGAAGTATGTCCTGTCTTCAGCAATAGGGTGTTATCTTCTAGTTCTATAAGATAGCCAAGAACTTTGGCAATAGCCTGTACTATTTTGGGAGTCTCTTGTGCCACTCTCAGCAACCACACAAAGGGAGGTAGCTCTTGTTTGGCCTTGAGTTTCTTGCCAAACAGTCTCCGGGCATACAGGTGCACTAATGTTTACACACTGCATTTCTCAGGCAGTTTCTGTAACATCACATTTCCTTCTGGCTTCCCTAGCTCTCCAGGACTCATTCCTCTCTCCTCTTTTTCCTCCCATATGACCTCCTTCCTCCCTTCCCAGTCCCAGCACTCACATTATCCATACCCTCCCCACAATAACACATGACTCCCTCCATCTCTCTTCTCCTGACTTCCTTACCTCAGTGTCATGGCCCCCTGCATGTCCCTCTTCTCTTCTACCTGCCCAACATGCCCACTGTCCTCACCTCTCCCCTGGTAACATCTGCTCTTTTAGGTTCTTTCTTTTCCTTTACCTCCATTTGTCCATTCATTTTTCCTGGATCCTGGTGTTCTATGAGGATCTATGCTCACAGACAGGAACTTGGTGCTACAATTCACAAATGAAGGCGAACATATGTCAATTGCTTTTCTGCATTTGTGTTACATCACTTAGTATAGCACTCTAGTTTCATCCATTTACCTGAAAATTTCATTATTTCATCTTTTCTTACTGCTGAGTAGAACTCTAAATGTACCACATTTTCATTATCCATTACTCTGTTGACAGGCATTTAGGTTGTTTCCATTTCTTAGCTACTGTGAAGAGGGAAGCAACAAACATGGCTGTAGAGGTATCTCTACAACAGTTTTGGGTATATGCCAGAGAGTTATAACTGGATCATATGGTAGATTCATTTTTAGATTTTGAGAGTTCGCCACACTGCTTTCCATAATAGTTGCAATGTTTACATTCCCACCATCAGTGAATGAGAGTTCCCCTTTCTCCGTATCCTCTACACTATTTGGTGTCTTTTGTTTTCTTGAACTTAGTCTGACTGCGATAAGATAGAACCTTAAAGTGCTTTTATCTGTATTTCTCTAATTGCTAAGGATGTTGAGCACTTTTTAAGGTGCTCTTAGCCATTTTTATTTCTTCATTTGAAAACTTTCTGTTCAGTTCAATAGCCAGCCCATCTTGTCTTAGATCATTTATTTTCTCGTTTCTTTGGTTTTTGTTCTTTGTGTTTTCTGGATATTAATCCTCTGTTGAATGTGTAGCTGGCAAAGAGTTTCTACCACTCAGTAGGGTTTCCCTTTTCCCTTCTTGGTTGTTTCTTTTGCTGTACAGAATCTGTGTTGCTTAATAAGTTCTCACTTACTGATTGCTGACCTTAATACCTGAGCATCTGATATTTTATTTAGAAAGTACTTTCCTACACATATATCTTGTGGGTTACTGCCAATGTATTCTAACCACTTCAGAGTTTCAAATTTTACATGGAGGTCTTTGATCCATTTGGAATTGACTTTTGTGTGGAGTGAAATATAAGGGTCCAATTTCATTCTTCTATAGATGGGGATTCAGTTTTGCCAGCACCACTTGTTGAAGATGCTGTCTTTCCTCTATTGTGGGTTATTGGTAACTTTATCAAATATTAGGTGGCTGAAATTGCATGTATTAATGTTTAAATCTTCCATTATGTTCCATTGATCTACCTGTCTATTTTTGTGGCAGCTTCATGCTGTTTATGACTATAGCTGTGCAATATAATATGATATCTGATTTGGTGATCCTTCTAGCATTGTTCTTTTTGCCCAAGATTGCTTTGGCTATCCAGGGTCTTTTGTGATTCCGTGGGAATTTTAGCATGATTTTTTCCTAGCTCTATGAAGGATGTTGATGTTTTGATTGTAATTGCATTGAATCTGTCTAGTGCTTTTGGTAAGATGATCTCTCCATCTCCTTCTGTCTTCCTCTATCTCTTTCTTTAAAGATTTGAAATTTTCATTATAGAGATCTTTACTGTCTTTAGTTAGGTTTATTACTAAATATTTTGAGGTTATTGTTTCCTTGAATGCTTTTTCTGATTGCATCTTATTGGTATATATGTATGATTTTTGTAAGTTGATTTTGTAAGTCGATATGGTAATTTCTGCTAATTTACTGGAAGTGTTAATAATTTCCCACAGTTTTCTGGTAGAATATTTGGGATCTCTTATGTATAATATCATATTGTTTGCAAAAAGAGATAACTTGGCCTCTTCTTTTCCAATTAGTACTCCTTTGATTTCCTTCTCTTGTCTTATTGCTATTGAAAGAGTTTCAAGTGCTATATTGAAAAAGAGTGTAGACAGTAGACATCCCTATCTGATTTCTGATTTTAATGAGATGCTTCGGGTTTTTCTTCATTCAGAATGATGTTGGCAATGGGTTTGTTGTATATAGCTTTAATTATGTTGCAGTGTACTCCCTCCAGAACAATTTCCTCTAGAACTTTTAACATGAATGCATGTTGGATTTTTGTCAAAATCATTTTCTACATATATTGAGATGATCATATGGTTTTTGTCTTTAAGTTAATTTATGTTTTATTTATTGACTTATGTCTATGGGAATAATTTCTGAATCTCTGTAATAAAGCCAACTTGATTGTCGTGGATGATTTTTTTGATGTGTGTGTGTGTGTGTGTGTGTGTGTGTATGTGTGTTTGTGTGTTTACAGTTTGCAAGGATTTTTTTATATATCTTTGCATCTGTGTTCATTAAGGATATGGGCCTATAGTTTTCTTTTTTGTTTTATCATTACCTGGTTTGGGTATTAGAGTGATGCTGGCTTCATAACAGGTGTTTGAGGGTTCTCACTCTGTTTCTACATTTTTGAATAATTTAAGCAGTATTGGTTGTAGATAAGCTTTAACTCTCTCATAGAATTCTGCTGTGAATTCATCTTCACCTGGACTTTTTTAGTCAGGAAGTTTTGTTTGACTGATTCATTGTCCTTATTTGTTATGGGGGTGTTTAAGCTGTTGTTTTCTTCTTGGCTTACCTTCAGTGATGTTCATGATGTTAGAACTTCATTCATTTCTTTTAGATATTTGAATTTAATAGAGCACATATTTTTAAGGTAATCAACATTCTGGGGGTTTTGGTGTATGTTGTGACATTTCCTTTTTTGTCTTTGACTTTGTTGATTTGGGTTTGCTTTTTCTTACTTTTGATAAGCTGAGCTATGAGTATGCCTATCTCATTTAACCTTTGAAAGAACAAACACTTAGATTGACTGATTTTCTGCACTGTTTTGTTTCTATTAATTTCTTTACTGAATTCATTTCTGCCCAGATTTCTATTAGCTTATATTATTTCTTCTCATCTACTATGTTTGGGATATGTTTGTTCTTGCCTTTCCAGAGTCCTGCATTGAGCTTTTTACATGTGCTCTTTCTGATTTTTAACATAACTATTAAGAGCTATAAACTTTCCTCTTAGGACTGCTTTCAAGGTGTCCTAGAGTTTTTGTTGTGTTGCATTCTCATTTTCATTTAGTTGCAGGAATAATTTTATTTCTTTCTTAATTTCTTGTTTGACCCAGTTATCATTCAGGAATGTGTTTTTTAATCTCCATGAGTTTATATAGTTACTAGAGCTTCCTTTGCAGTTGATTATAAGCTTTATTGCACTATAATCTGATAGGATACAAGGAATTATTTCAATTTATTTGCATTTGGTGATATTGGTTTTGTGTCCCAGAATGTGGTCAATTTTAGAAAACTTGCATTGGCTGTTGAATAGAAAGTATATTCTTTGGTGCTTGGGTGGAATATTGTGTAAATTTCTCTTAGGTTTATTTCATATAAAATATCACTTAATTCAGTTGTCTCTCTGTTTATTCTTTGTTGTATTGAGCTGTTTAGTGATGATAGTGGAGTACTGAAGTCACCTACTATTACTGAGTTGGGTTTTACCTGTGTTTTATAGTCCTGGAGTACTGTATATGAAATTGAATGCTGCAGAGTTTGGTGCATATATGTTCATGATTGTAATATTTTCTGGATAGATTGTTTGATTTTTTATTAGAATGAAATAAGTGACCGTCTCTATCTCTTCTGATCAGTTTTAATTTGAAATCTATTTTATTATATATTAGAATTGCAATACCTTCTTGCTTCTTAGAGTCATTTGCTTCGAATATTTTTTCCATCCTTTCATCCTAAGGTAGTATCTATCCTTGAAGGTTAGATGAATGTCTTGAAAACAACAGAAAGATAGGTTTTCTTTCTTGATCCATTCAGTTAGCTGTTTCTTTTGACAGGGAAGTTGAGGCCATTCATATTTATTATAATTATTGAAAGATGTGTATTGGATACTGTCATTTAAATTTCTTTGTGTTTGTGGCTCTATTTTGTGTTTCCATTATTATTATTATATTATTATTATTTTCTTTCTATAGCCTGTTGGGTTTACTCATTCCTTTCTTTCGTCCTTTGTATCATCTCAAGTATTCTCTATATGGCTGTTTGGGGGACATGAATTCTTTCAGTTTATTTGTGTCATGAAAACTTTTCAGTTCAACCATGATAGTTTTGCTGGATAAAGTTTTGCCATCCATTTCAATGTCACGCTCATTTTTGTTTGGGTTTTCTCCTCTATGTCTGTCTCTTTAGTGAATTCACTTTCAAGTCATGAATTGTTTTTAATATTTCACTAAGTTGCATATTAGAATAATTTTGAGCTTGCATTGCAAACTTATGCCTTTTTCTTTGAGTTCTTTGAGTTGTTTCTTTGAGTTCTCTTTCATTAAGAGCTGGCAATACTTTTGTCCATACTCTTCTGGATTTCATAATTTGCATTGAAAAATCAGCTGAAATTCTGATGGGCTTTTCTTTATATGTCACTTGTTGATTTTCTCTAGCACCTTTCAGTACTACTCCCTTTTTGTTCTGTACATTTAGTGTTTTTACGATGATATGCCTTGTGAAACTTCTGTTCTGGTCATGTCTAATTGGTGTTGTATGTGCTTCTTAAATCTCTATAGGCAAGCCTTTCCTTAGTTTGGGGAAATTTTCTTTTATAATCCTGTTGAAGATCTGGTCAATAAGAAGAGTCAATGGGATTTTTCTCCTTCCTGTATGCCTATAATTTATAGATTTGGACTTTTCCTGATTTCCCACATTTTCTGAATATTCTATTCCTGTCTATATTTTTTAAATTTTATATTGTCGTTGCTTAAGGAATACAAATCCAAATATCAAGACTTTGTCATTCAGTCTTGATATTATCTTTTCCATTTCACTCCTTCTGCTTATGAGGCTTTCTGTGATTGTGTTCAGTTGACTTATTGAGTTTTTCAATGTCATGTTCATTTTTGTTTGGGTTTTCTTCTCTATTTCTATCTCTTTAGTGAATTCAATTTCAAGTCATGAATTGTTTTAGATATTTCATGAAGTTGCATATTAGTATATTCTTGATCTTGTATCACAAGTATATGCCTTTATTCTTTGAGTTTTTTGAGTTGTTTGTCAGTGTTTAATTTCTTTGATCATGTTTATGATTGTTATTTTAAATTCTGTATCCTTGGGTTGCTCAGGGTGGTTCTCACTGTAGGGAATTTCTGTAGGATTAGTGGGTTTTGTTGGGGACATATTCTCATGGTTTTTCATATTATTTGTGATTCTGCACTGTTGTTTGGGCATATGGATGTTCTTTGTAGGTTATGTCTTCCTGGAACTTCTACTCTCCTTTTGTTCAATTTAGTTTGGGTTCTGTTTATATTGTTTATGTAGCTTGGTTGCTCTTGTTTAGGAATGGACAACAAATTGGTGTGTGTTTCAAGTTCTTGGAGGGTGAAAGACTTGTCTGAGTGGTTGGTAGGACAGAGTAGTAGGTATGCTAGGAAGGTTACTAGGAGGACTGCTCTGTGTCAAACAACTCATAAGCCAGTTGATTCTATGCCTGGGAGTTTAGCTAGTCTGGGTGAGGAAGCTAGTGCAGAAATCTGAGGGGGAGGTATTGAAGCCTGGACGTAGCCAAGGCCAGCAGAAGATAGTGGGAGGTGGGCCACAGGAATGGAATAGAAATGTGATGGTCAGAGGATAGTGAGAGGTGTGCCACAGGGATGGAATAGCAATGTGATGGACAGGATCTGACTTACTAGACTCCTAGTGTGGAGTTTTGTCTGGCAGATCAAGAACCAGGGATGATGGAAATGACTGGACCACCTAACAAGGAACTTAGGAATCTTTGGTAGGCTGTTTAGCTAGTCCTGGTTAGGAAGCAACTCCCTGTTGGAAGGGCTTGCAGAGGATCTTTTACATTTGTGTCTGTCTCATCAGGTTTGAAATTTCTCATGAATGTAATAAAATGAACTTTATGTCCACTGTCAAAAAAAAAATAAAGATCTGCATGTAATTTTAGAATGGTGCCTAGGGATAGCACTTAGATGTGTACAATACAAATGTGAATGTGTAACTCCTTATTTTAAAAATATCTTATTTCTTCCTTTCCTCTGCTTTCCCATTAGACTCTTTCCTCTGACAATCAATAGTTGACTATTGATGATGCAAGAAACATGGATTTGAGGTCAAACAGATTTGGATTGAATTGCTGTTTGATGACTATGAAGTTACTTATTGTATCTGAGCCCCATTTCCTTCATAAATGAACTAGTTGTTCTAAGAGAATTTTATTTTTATTTTTTAGTTAAAATATTTTATTTATTAATTTTATTCTCTGTGTATGAGTGTATTGATTGGATATGTTTTATTTTACCCATGTAGTGCAATTGCCTACGAAAGTCAGAAAAGGGTGTCAGATACCCTGGAACTGGAGTTACGGACAGATTTTAGCTATGATATTGTTGCTGGAAATATGAACCCGGTCCCCTTCAAGAGCAATCAGTCATTCCAACTGCTGAGCCATTTCTCCAGCCCCTGTAAGAGAGAATTTTACATAATTAACTAAGAAAGCATGTATAGTGCAAAGTATACTTATCACCTTATAGATGCTCATGTACATTTAACATGATTGAAAACACATGAATTTTATAGTTTGAATAATAATATGTTGGTTTTTGCACCTATAATAAGTAATGTACTTTCCCATCAGCTTGTTCTAAGAATTAGATTGAATTGTGATTATATCATGCAGCACTGAGGAAAGGTACAATAGATATCTCAAATGTCTTTTCAGAAAGGAACAGATACATCCTCGGTTTCATGTTTTACATAATATAAGGTTCTGGGTGATTTTCTAAAATGAAAATAAATGTCATTTCATTATATTTACATGCTTTTATTTGTGTTACTCAAGTGAGATGGGCTATGAGATTATGCTTGAAAATATGCAGGCAGTACTTGAGTTGTTTGCAGTAAGAGGCAGATTAGTAAAATAAATAAGTAAACACACATTAATTACAAAGGAAAATTTACAACCCTGATGAAAACAAAGAAGCAGTTAAATACATGACTAAAAATAATTGTGATTCTTTTCTAATTGTTTTCTCTAATCCTAAGGGATATGAAGTAACACTGTCAATCTCAGCTCAAAACATCAAAGGCTAAGTGTGAATAGCAAATCAAGTCTTCTGGGTTTTGTGCTGGTTTTCACTGAGACCCTTGAGTGAATGTAACCCCAAAATTGATGATATACAATTCTGCTCCTTGCCTCTGTACACTGGGCCTTTCAGCACCACTTAAGCACATCTTTACTTTCCAGGCAGGTTTGTGCCCTTGGCTGTGATTCCTCAAGTAAGCTGCTTTTTATGTCTTCTTTGTTCATCTCCAGTGGAAACACTTAATAGCACATTTGAATGCTGTGCAAGTGTTATTTCAGATGCTTTAACCCATCACAACAGGCTCCCAAACTGTAATATCTGTTTGGAATAAAATGTCCTCTCAAAGTATGAAATTTATGGCAAAAGAGCTTCACTGTACCCTCTTCCTGGACTTCCTCTCTTCTTTCCTTTCATTTATTCTCTCTCTCCCCCTCCCATTTTCTCCTCATTCTCCATTCCTTCCTGCTTGATACACAGTGTGTGATCACAAACTGTGGCAGTTGATTGAGTAACTCATCACACATTAAAACCTTCAAGGCCACTGTATGGATAGTGGGACAATGGATAGTGCCATTCACTCATACCTTCGCTTTCACATACCTCACACTGCTACACCGACTCTCAAATCCATACATGTGTATGTGTTCTTATTATCAAGGAAAAATTTTAGGTGATAGAACTCTCATGCTTCTTGTCTTATGCAAGAGAAAAATACAAACTGGGCCCTAGAACTTAGCTGTCCTAGGGTTAAGGCTAGGTTCTGGAAGACTTCATATTTGGGTTTGCACAATACTTTTTATGGAAGGTCGATTTTCAGTTCACTCTGTCTGTTTAGACACAGATCAACTGCAGCTTAGTAATATCTACTTTTCTGGGATGAGAGATCAATTTATCTAGGCCTGTGTTTTTAATGTTATGCTGAAAAGCTAAACCAAAATAAGTACTCAGAATTCAACTATAGAAACTATATTTATAGTAGTTAGGATAAAGAACCCCGGCTTTTTATTAAAAAGTCTTAAGTGATCCTCATGTGCCACATAGCATAAGAGCACTGACTTCTCTGTCTGTCTGAGTGACCTACCCCGAGAGGGCTGCTCTTCATGTGCTCTTTGGAAGATCATAAAGAGAGAAAGATTACAGGGAGTGCTACTGGCCATGGGCTTCGAGGAAGATCATGAGGAGAAGGAGCTATCTTAACTTCTTAGCAAAATAAGAAAATCAAAATATAAAGCAGAAAATTCTATGTTAAAAGAGCACTTCTTGGAATGGATACTGAGGTGAGTACAGTATGCAGAGTCGTATTAGATGAATCAGAATGGAAGTCAGTTTAAAACTAAAATAAATAAAATCAGGTACTCTGCTCAGACACTCTCCAAATGACTGAAGTCACTCTGGCCAATAGCACCCTCCTAAATTGGTGCAATACAGTTAAGCACAAATATCAACTAGTCTTGCAAACTGGCCTCTGACCACCACACCACACACAAGCATACTCACACAAGTTTTAACAAGAAAAAAAGTTAAATCTAAATGTTTCTCCCTCTCTCTCTTTCTCTCTGTCTCTCTTTCTCTCTCTCTCTCTGGGACTGGCTGTTGTAACAACTGGCAGTAACAACAGTGTCTGCATCTGTTTCTCTGACTATCTTCCCAACTTTGTGTGCAGTACAGTTTGTCCTGAGGAGAAATTTCAGCAAAGAACTCTCACGCTCCCATAATCACTAGGACCCAGAGCCAGAAAATTTCTGCTGCTGAATGAAGATCTTCACCATGAATAATTACAAATGAGGCAAGCAATCATTGGCGTCATGGTTCATCGGCCCCGTCAGAGGGAAACAAAGACATATTTCACTCTCTTCTCTGTACCATGTGCACTATTAAAATGCCTTTGTCGATTACTGTAAATAATTCAAATGTTTATTAAAAACTCTGTAGGAAGATCAAGGAATCATAGATAATAAGAAAGAATACCATCCGATTTATTTTTACATGACGTTCTCTATCCATCTTGTCGCAAAGTGCTTCATCAGGAAGCACGAAAGGAGGCAACTCTGCTCAGGCCTGAAGAGGAGGCAGTGGTCTCCAGACTGTGCAGAAAAAGCCTCTTGGCTTCTTAGGCTTTCAGATTTGGGGGTTTCATCACCTTCATCAGTCCATTTCTAAAATTCAGTTCTGATTTAGTTATTCTAATCATTGTGTCAACTGAGTTGGCTTACCCCGAGGAAGAGTGCGGAACACATTTTTTTCCCTCTATAAGCAGCCTGTCTTTTATGTTTTTAAGGGTTTATTATTTTGTATGTATTCAGAGAGAGAAAAATATCAACTATCTCCAGCTTGTTCTGAGGGATGGCAATTGTGGCTCTTTAGCCTTGCTAGGATGTGATGCAGAGCCATGCCTGCTCAGTAAGAGGGAACCATACCCAAGTTGCTAACCATCTGAGCTGCAATGCTCTTGGCTCAGCGTTGTGATGTACCCTGAGCCCAACTTACCCATCCAGTTATTAGTGGTATGGTCATAAGATCTGCCATTCACTAAAAGCTTCAGATAAGTTGGAAGGTTTAATATACAGAGAGTAGTACTGTCTTGTGGTGATTGCTGACTTGGGAATCAGATTACATAGGTTGGGGTGCTGGCTATAGATGTACTAGTTCACAGACTTCAGTAGATGATTAACCTCTCCTAGCCTTAGGTTTTACATTTATAAAAGTGTGTGTGATGTAGGGTTCTAGAATGCACAACATTTCTAATGAAGAACTGTTCGACCTTTAGTGGATCGACTAACACTCAATAAATGTTAGTCATTATTTTTGACCTTACTAGATTTGCAATATTGGTGTTAATACTCTGTAATGAAAAATGAATGCAATCTAGTAAATGTGCTTTAATGCTATGATCATACTATCCATATTTTGTATAAAGGGTTAGTGAGGTCTTGTGACATTTAATGGATTGTATATCATTCAGCTAACATTTAAATCCTGTCTTATTTTAATGCATGGCATGCCTCAAATGTGATTATCAAAACACTTTTCTTTATTCACTCTACAAATAGAATTTTGTATTTATTTTAGAGAAAAAAATAACAGAACTTTTGGAGGAAGAAGTGGATATAGACTGTCCCTCACCTTGGGCCTTTAACCCCTGCTAGGAGCCTAGTCCTTGAAGGTGTGCTTCTTTTTTTATTATCTGATTACATCTGAATAATCCTTTGGTCCCTATAGTATTGTAGATTACAGACCATTACTTTGAATTCTTCCTTATATGAGAGTCAGGGCCCTACCAACCATTCCAAGGAGTTCAAATACACAGTTGACTATAGGAGCAAATAGGTAAAACTCTTAAAGTTGAGAAGCTGCTATTATTCTGGGTAGATCTGGACAAAGTATATGCTATACTATGGATTATTTATGGTTGCTAGCATGGAAGCACTGTCACCTTAATAAAGACTGGAACATGTAAAATGGGTAGCCTCCAACAGACTCCTAGATTATAAAGCAACCATTCTGTCTCTGGTACCTTTCCTTTAACTTCTGCACTGCCAGATCCAGAGGCAGGAATGGTCTCCCCTTTTTCCTAATGTGCTCATCAGCTGCCATCATGGTTGCGAGAGGCAACTTGTAGAAAAGAATGATTTATTCTGATACATAGAGATTTTAATCCTTGTTCACTTGGTCCAGTCATTTTGGACCTGTGATAAGGCAGAACAGCATGGTAAGGAATAGTGGGGACAAAGCTACTTACTTAATAGTGGCCAGAAGGGATAGACAGGGCCCCAATAATTTCTTCAATTGCACATTCCCAGTGACCTTTTGTCTTCCAATGTGCTTCCAAGTTAAACTATTCAGCAACAACTGAGGACCAAGCCTTGAATACGTGGGCCGTCCAGACACTTAAGACACAAGCAATGCATTGCACCTACCTTTTTGTTTCTCTGTAGGAACTTGAAAAGTATTGCCTGCCAACTCCCATCCCTTACAATATAGTGTGCATCTGTGGAAGGAGAGTAGATGGATGAAAACCAGCAGGCAAATAACTGGCTCAGTGGCTACCTAACTTAGCCCCATTCTTTTAGTTGCAACTCTTTCAGATCAAAGAATGTGGCTTTGCATATGCCAACTAAACACTATGTCCACTTTACAGTATCAACACTGTCCTGATAAATTTAGATATTCAAGCCACTAATGAATGATTTCTTTTACTAGTGTGAACAGAATTGGAATGTATTAAGAAGAGATATTTTAACATAGTTTTAAGCACAGGTTTCAATAGAGAGGTGCTCACAGAAAGGATAAGACACACACAAGTGTATGTGTAGACTTTTCAAGACAATCAGACTCATGTTTCTTTAATATAGGCATACAATTTGGATTGTGATGGCTTGTAAAGTTACAACTCAAAGTGCTACTGAGGAAAGATTTCTTTTTGGTAAATGAGATCACAGAGTGGCTCCTGAGGTGTGCTGGATAAGATTACAGATGATAAGGTCAAACCCTAAGTCACAGGGATTCAGGGGAAGTTGGTATGTTTCTGCTGTTTAGATAAAGTTGAAAATCTTGTTTGTGAGATTCCCATAAAATACCTGGAAAAAAAGAGGAAGCACTATATGTACTTAGACCTTATGAGTGGGTAATTGCTATTTTAACGTGTTTGTTGAAAATATTTCTATGTAAGAGGAATTGTCTGTGTCAGCAACCTTCACAGCAAATGTTAATTGATCTTGATATTTTTTCTTTTAAAATTTTTTACTAGCCCTGCTTTCTTAAAAAAATTGCATAATTACATTAAAAGCTTCGTATAGGTTGAAGAATTTGGAAAAGGAGTAAATGGCAGACACGCATTACAGCAAAAGTGATGAGTTTCACATTACTGTTGAAAGTTGGTTGTACACTTTTATCAATAAATGATATTCAAAAATTATAGCATACATATATCATTGTGACTTTGCATTCTGAAATAATGTTAAATAATTCTAGTTTGGGAATTATATTAATTTAGTTATTACATTAATTTCTTTTTCTATTAATTTTAACTTCCCTAAATGTGATTTTTAGTTCAATTAGGTGTTTTACATTTTCTATAGGGCATAGGTGAGGCTATACATATATAATATAAAATATATACATATATACAGAGGCTTTGGAAAAGTGAGTAATTGAAAAATAATGGAAAACCAGTTGGTGTATGGGAATGGGAGAGGTCCAACATCAAGGCCGGTTTGCCCAGAACCATGTATAAATTCAAGACCAGAATTTTGGTCTCCTATCATGAGACACGATTTTAATTTTCTCTGGCAGTAGGCTGGTGGATCAGAGAGAATGGAGAATGTTTGTGTTGAGCAGAAGTTTCAGACTTCTCTGAGTGGATGCATTCCCTGACAGCCTCTTACTCTGGGATCACAGGTTGTGTATGAATGACTGTGCCTCTGTGTTGAGATTCTGGTTGGGACAAGGGATGTTTACATCATTTGAAGATTCTGGTCTTGGGAGGACCAATTCTACAGAACAGATTTCCCATATCTCCTGAGGGTCACAGATCCAGTTTCAGGTCAGGACCAAAGTTCTAGCTCAGAGAAGGGAACCACAACTCCATTCTCAAGGGAGGGGTCCACAGCTCTAGCTTGGAAGTCAGAGGATCACCATTCCATGAGAATCAAGTAGAGACATTATACTTAAGATATTGAGTCACATATGCAATAAATCATATAACAAATCATTATGTCCTCATGATAATGAATACCAGAGCTTTTTTATTACAAGTTTCCCGAGAAAATAATGTTAGTAAAATGTTAAAAATTAGAGAATATAACTGAGATTTACCATGAATATGCAAATATTGAAAGACTGAGGACACATTGTTCTCAACCAACTCTGATTAACACTTCTACCCCCTCCCAACCAAAGTCTTTCACTGTTATCCTTAAAATTTATAGTTTTCTGTGGCTTTTCTGTATTGTATAGACAACTATGAGCATGGCTACAGATGCCCCTTGGTTTTAATGTACCAATGACATGAAGAATTATCCTCTACAATACATGAATGAGCGGAGCAGTTCAATATGAGAGAACCAGCAGCAAGAGAAGTAGATTCCTTCCAGTACACAGCTTAGCTCATTACTGATCAAGTACCTGCCATTCTACAGCACACTTGCAGTTGGTCAGGGCCACGTAATTAAACTGAGCTGAAGGATACCACTTCCACATTCAGGTAGTGAAAAGTTTCTGTTCAGTTTTTTAATTTCCTCTTTCCTTTTTGTTAAGGTGGTGATGATGCAGGCTAGAAAAGGCCTGACTCCATACTGATAAGAGAAAGACAGCCCTAAGCTTAGTTAAGATTACCATCACACAGTCATCTCTGTGTACACCTTTCCTTCATTGGATCCTTCATTTTCCTTGTGAGACCCATGTTCCTTGTAGCTTCCTTTGGAAAATCTGGTCATTTTCCCGTCTTTTTCATTATCTCCGTCTCCTGGGATGAATTCTTTTCCCATACTGTCTTTTCAAATGGCTTACTTTTCTTTCCTGCATATACCATAAGCTTGTCAATATGTAACTTTCTAAATGATTTCCTAGACTCAGATTTTCCCTGATTTAGCTGTGGAAGTTGGATCTTCAACTCTATGCAAAACTATCAAAGTAAAGCATTGATCGTTATAGTCTTCCATGCTGTAACCCTTCTTTTGCATGTCACTTATTATATTTATTTTGTCTTCATTTTTATTAGTTCTTTGAAAGTATCCTACAGTGTATTTTGATCACATTTCGCACTCTACACCTCATCCCTTCCCATCCTTCCTGTCCTTCCATACCCACTCAGCTTTATTCTCTCTTTTTTGAAGCCATCGGTTCCAAGTTGTACTGCCTTAAACTTTTGGATGTGTGCTCATCCACTACAGCACACTCAACCAACTAAGGGATACATTCTTAAAGAAAATTAGCTTTCCCTGTCCCACCAGCTATGGAGCCACTAGATGCTCAGGTACCGGTATGAGGTATGATGTGGTGCCTACCTCTTCCCCGCTTTATGCTGGGTTTTTGTGTAACTTGAGCCTTTGTAGGTCTTGCGCATGTTATTACCACTGTGAGTTCATATCTTCACTTGCCTTGTTGTGTCCAGAAAATGTCTTTCCTTGTACCTAGCTATGACATCAGCTCTTACAGTCTTCCTGCTTCCTCTTTCACAATGGGCTCTGAGCCTTGGAAGAAGAAGCTGTGATATAGGAACTCCATTAAGGATTGAGCATTCTGTAGTCTCTTGTCTTCTGCACATTGACAGACATCAGTCAACAACCACTGCAAAAAGAAGCTTCTCTGATAAGAAATGAGAGATTCACTAATCTATGCATAGAATGATAAATTATTAGAAGTTGATTTACTACCATGTCCACTTAACAGATTAATCATAGTAAGTTCTCACCTAAGGTCTATGATCTGTTTAGACATAGGGTTTTGGCCCTGATAATGTTGCCAGATATTGGTTATATCTTGTAGAGTAGGCCTTAAATCCAATCAGAAATTAGTTGATCATTCTCATGTGTGCTACTATTGTACTAGTTGGCATATCTTGGCAGTAGTTGTAGGTCACAAGGTTCAATGCTTGGTAAATTGATGACTATTTTTGTCTTCTGGTAGAAGACATAGCACTTTCCAGTGCTATGAAAGCTCTCCAGTAGAGATGAAGCTTCTATTGTAGCCTTTGATGGTTACTCAAGTCCAAAAGAAAGATGTTTACAGGTCTTAGTTTAGCATTCTTGGCCCACCATGCCCTGGCCTAACTCATTGTTCCTTTCTAGATGTTATGTTTATATCAGGAATGTTTTGAGAACATTGGAATCTAACTTCTTTTGTCTAGTCAATCTGTACACATTTCTGTAGAACAGGAGACTCACAGAACCAAACCATAACCATGGCCTATTTGATTGGTCAAGCTAGGTTAAGCTTACAATTGGATAATAAGACAAGATCTTAGCAGCATATGAAATGACTTATTTCTTAAATGTTCCCAATTCAGAGCCATCTTTACCTATCTACGGGAGTTCTAATCAGAAATAGTGACCCAATCTGCTTTGTTTGTGTGGCTTTGTTTTGTGGATGTATTGCTTCCGTAGTCACCACTAAAAAGGGGGCAAATGATGGACGTATATTAGGGATCTTTCATTGCTTGACCCAGCAGTGATACACGTACTTCTGTGTATAATCTACTAAGTCAATAGTCAAATCCATATGATGCTCCAGGTAAATAGAAAGTGAAATATAGTCATATATCTCCTAACACCAGGGATAATTTCTGAGAAATATGCTGCTCAGTGATGGTGTCATTGTACACTTTCACAGTCTTAAATGGTAGAGGTCAGTCATTCCATATGTCCTTGTGGGATACCTTCAAGAAACATAATAAACAGGTTATAGATGGCTCCTACCTGCATAATAGAGAAAAGTAGGTGAGAGTAAATATTAAAACATAAATAGAGGGGATACACTCTATAATAATAATAATTAAAAGTAGAGTATAGTAAATATATAAGGTAGTACCAGGTTGTATATCATCATTATTGCACATTGTATTGTCCATAAACTCCATGCTGCACATTGATATAACTGCAATGCAGTATTTGTTTACACTAGCCTCACCACAAACACATGGGTAATGTGCTGTGCTCAGTGTTCTAATGACTACAACATCACTAGATGGTAGGAATGTTCCAGTTCTATTATAATGCTATGGACCTTCTGTAGTATAAAGGCCCTTCAGTGACTGAATGCTGTGTGATGCCTGACTGTATGACTTTCTCAGCACCCACATAAGGAAGGATATCCAGAAATGGATAACATTAGCAACGTATACTTAAACTGTCCTACTTTAGATTTCTATGCCCTATTGTTAGAAATTATAATTTCTTTTTAAAAACTGATGCATGATAAAATGAAATGTATTTCACTAATAAAGATGATAATATGAATTCTGCATTTGTGGTGATTGTTGTGTATTTTTTCCTCAAGCCTGGCAAAATTATTTAATTTTATTTAATAATTTTTATCTTTTGCATATCAGTGCACAGCCTGCATGTTTGTATGTGCACCTTTGTTGTACAATTTCCATGAAGGCCAGAGGAGGGCATTAAATCCCTTGCAACTGGAGTCACTGATGGTTGTTAGCTGTCATATGGATGCTGGGAACGGATCCTGGCTCCTCTGCAAGAGCAGCAGTGCTCTTAATAACTGAGCCATGGCTCCATCCCTGGAAAATCACTTCATTTGTCCTTCTGCATTAAAAATAATTTAAGAAGAATTCAATGCATATGATAATGTCTTCATAGAAATTTTGTCAGTAACATAACTTCTTATTTACGTTTCTGTTATTGCCTTGTGCTGTGAAACATTCACTTGATTGAGTCACCTCATATGTGACTATTGTGTAATCTTTTTTACAAAGTTGTTTTAAATCTTTATACAATTATATAACATTAAAGGATTACCCAAATATTTTGTGGGTTCATTAGCATGAGTTTTCAGCATAGAGCAGTCCAAGAATTTCAGGTTATTATTATATGTGGTGTTTCCTTTCTATAGCCAACCAGAGTAGAAACTGATGTTTAGAGAGAGTGGATGGCAGGATCTTGAAGTTACAAATTTCAAGTTAACTTAAAAAGATTTTCTGTAAGTTGTGAGGTCTTGCTAATTCTATCTTGAGTTCATTATTTTGAAATAATAGCACATTTCTTATAATTAAGAAGAATAGAAATGTGTTAGATGAATAAATGAAACGTTCTTTCTTTAAAGAAAACAATCCTAGTAAGTGACTTGTGTTTGATTCTCTGGCATATGACAACATTGGTGTTGTGGAGATTTGTCAACTTTTGTTAACTGATTGTCAAATCATAAATTAAAAGGACAGAGAAAAAAAGTGAATCATCTGCTAGACATGTGAATTCAAAAGGAGGATTATGAGTCAGTCTTAACACAAATGAACAAATCAATAAACAAACGACATTCCTACAAACAAAAACTTACTGCAAAACAATAGAGAATACAATGAAGGGCACTTTCTCACCAGCAGTTTTGTTTACAACTTTCTAATTGATTTTATTTCTTGTGGAGTGTATTAATAGAAGCTAAATCCTCCTAAATGTGCCTTTTAGGATAGTGATTTAGTATATCTATATTCTGTTGATAAAATTTGTCAGAAAAAGTATTAAATTTGACAGAACATCTATTTTTCTGTTCTTGAATCAGAAAGCTTAGTCACAGATCCTGCTGTTAAAAGCTTCTATAAAATGTGATTATTTCAGTGTTAACAGAGAAAACATTTAAGCCATTTGAAGCATGGTGATTTTCATCTGCACTAGTTTTTATGTATATCATAGCAATTTTTCATATACCGGGTAGTAAAAATAACTCAGAAACTTATTCTTTCACCATTGCAGAAGTTAAAATACTGAGCTCAAGGTGTCAGCTATGTCTTGCTCTCTCTCTCTGAGGTCTCTAGAGATTTGGCTAGAGAAATGGTTCAGCAGTTAATAATGGATCCTGCTTTTGTAGAAGACCTTAGTTCAGTTCCCAAGCACCTATGTTGGGTGGTTTGCAGCTGTTTGTAACTCCAGTTTCTGGGGATCTGACACATTCTTCTCACCTCTGCACACATGTGGCATACATGTACACAGACACACACCTATTCATAAATAAAAAAATTGAAATCTCTCAGAGTGAATCTGTTGGATGTCTATCTCTTGACTCTGGGGACTGGCCACTGATGGGATTTTTTTTTCCTTTGGCTTGAATATTCATTACTGTAAATGTCTGTTTCTTCACATCTGCCTGTGTGTCACTAGTTTATGTCTCTTCTGTTCCTGTGGTGGCAGCCGTATTGGTTTAAGGTCCATTCTAAGAACCTCAATTCAAATTGATTCTCTCTGTAAAAACTTATTTCCAAATAATGTATTCAGAAGTCTTAGAGCTTGGATGGTCAGCATAACTTCTTAGTGGAAGTTCAACCTACACCACTACCTGAAGAATTACTTTTTATGGAAAATAAATAAATAGTTAACCTCATATGAAATTGTCTAATAATCATCAACACCTTTTCTTCCCACACTCATATGCTCTTAAACTGCCTGGTGCATGGTCCAAGCAAAACCACATTATGCATTTATTTAAGGGTTATAAATAATAATATATATATATATATATATATATAATATATAAATAAATAAGGTTCACCTTAGTTCAGAATGCTGAGTCTGCTCCTACAGAATTGAATTAGACATTGATAATTCTCTCAAATTGGTAGTTTTTTCTTCTATCATTATTTCAGATTGAGGACCATTGCCCCAATCCTCTCATCCTTCTACCAGGAGCACATCTTTATCTTAGTTTCTTTTCTTAAGCTTTTAAAATTAAATTTGTTCTTTGAGTGAGTACAGGAAATCAACATATGAAAATTATCCAGTCACAAGGAAGTTGAAAATACGAAGAAAAAGAATTGAAAATTCAAACTCGGCTCCATAAATTCTTGAAAATGTTTCATTTGATGATATTTACCTGTTAATTAGAATCAAAGGAGAGAATTCATATATTATGGCTCATAAAAGCATACCAATGAATATTAATGAATTCAGTGAAGGGCTTCTGTTTCCAGGCAACCACATATTCCCCGAGAGTATTAACATTGGGTGCAAAATAACCAGCTCAGGCAGGAGTGCTCCTGACTGTTGAATAACTGCTATGGATCCTCCAGCCACGTTCCCACTCATCCTGAGTTGTAGTTAAAATGGTTGATTCAAAGACTGCTCTTGTTATTGTCTCTATTGTATCTGTCACTGATGTGAGCCCTGCACTCTGAATTTAGTGAGATTCTCTTTAAAAAATGTGTTTTAGCAACAGTAGGAGGCTTGGTGAACTGAGTGAATGTTCACAGGATTTCACGGAACATAACGCAGGAGGTTTGCATTTTACTCTCCATCACATTGCTAAGAGGCTGATACCTACATACCATGTTCAATATATCCATTAAAAGAAGAGAGAAAGGAACAAAGGGAGGAAGGAAGGTAGGAAGGAAGAAAGAAAGGAGGAAAGAAGGTATATGATGGGAAAATAATTTAAAGGAAAAAAGGGAGGAAGAGAAGATGAATGTGATTGGACTAGGTGAACTCCAACATCATCTCTGTTTTCATAGTCTGGGATGTTTCTTATTAGCTATGATTCAAAAGAGTAACAATACTGCTCATATTTAAATGGAGGTCTTCACAGAGATAACTCAGGTAAGCCAACATCCTGCAAAGATGTGTTTGGGATCCAAGGCAATATTACAGAAATCACACATTCAGTGTATAAAGAAGCCACTAGTTGATCCTTTTGATATCTTGATTGTCTAGCTCCACCCTCCTCTAGCCCTCTACCTTAATTTACAGGTTCATTTCTTCTCTGTCCTGACACAATCTGAAGAAAGAATAATCCACAGGGAGTATGACTCTTATCTTCACCATCATGAATGTCCTCATCACATCTACCAGGCATAGCTGTCAGGAGCAAGGGCTTAGTCCAAGGGCAAATTGACATTCATTGTTGCTTCCTCCTCTGTCCATTCTCAGGGTGTGATTAGCAGCAATCAGCTTTAAAGGGCTCTGTCCATGCTATGTGTTCAGGGGGGATAGGAGAGAGTTTCCCACCAGGTTGTGATTTATTCACCATTTGAATTATAACTGTTCCCTTCTCATTAATAACATATTTCACATTTTATGGTCCCAAGTGGAAAAAAAATCTATTTCTTTGAAGGGAATTGAGTCAGTTACATAATTTCCCAAAAGGAAGTCTAAGTCTAACCCAAAGGAAAGTTAGCTATCACCATGGTCATGAGCCTAGGCTGTTGAGTCAGGCAGATCTACTTTCCACAGGCAGCTCTATCTCTTCAAAAGCTATAATCCTTGATAAATGATTCGATTTCTCTGTTTCTGTTTTTTTGTCCTTAAGTTATGAATAATGCTAAGTATTATACAGGGTTGTTGTGAGAATTAAATTAGATAGTTTATTTTAAAACATCTTATACTGGACCTAGCAATTTAATCACTCAATAAGTGGAAGCTATGATTGTTATGATCATCATAATTAGCATTAGCATTATGATGGAAATATGCAAAGATTGAACAGCCTCAAATTGAGATGTTACTGCTAGTTCTAGGAGGAAAATATAACAGAAATGAAGTGAGAATTGGATGATGAAAATTGGCCATTGATGTTATAAAGAATAGACAGAATTTGGAAGGCAAAATAAATTTAGATTTTTAGCTATATTCTGATATTGTACAAATGAATTTACTTTGGGCTGCAGAGAATGCAGGTAAATCATTTAAAATGTCTTTTTTTTTTTAATTTGGGGATATGGTATTGGGAATCAAACTCAGTACCTCTCATTTGGTACTTAGCATATGGCCTAGCACTTAGCTCCATACATTCTCACCCTCTGCAATGCCTAATTCTTAATTGTAGGTACACAGTGGGAGTGAAAGGTCGTGCCCCTTGGGCTACAGGGATGTGTAAAGGGGTCAGGAACAGCAATGGCACTTGATTGATTATGCAATTCTTCATCATGAGAGGATTATGCTTTTGAATCCTGTCATGTTTTGAACCTTTCTTTCACCTTAACTGACCTTGTGTGATGAGGTCCCTCCTTCCCAGCACACTGCATGTCCGTTGAATATGATGCCGTTAGTGGTCTCCCTTGCAGCACTGAGTACCTAGAGTTGCCCCAGATGCCGACTGTAGTTAAAGATATTCTAATAAGCTTGCAAGCCAATCAAATTAAGGCTTTAGTGATGTACTCAAACCTTTCCTAAATAAAGTATGAATTTCTGCATCCAGTCAATCAAAATAAATAATATCATAGGAAGTCACTTTTGAGTTTTCATATTTATAAGAAATATCATGGGAGAATTAAAAAACAATGCATATTCCAGGATTCCCACTCCAGTTAAATAGGTTCCAAAAATCACTATGTTAAACAAACATTCCAGATAATTCTGGGAAATGCTTTGTGTAGGAATGTCAGTATCAAGGCCAGCCCAGTGCTTGTGGAGAGTAGAGATGCATTTCTAATATCACAACCTAGTAGGCTGTCTGATTTCCCACTGGATGACCCTATTCATCCTTTAGCTGCGTCTGGGCATCAAGCTCTCCTTCCTTTCCAGCTTCCTCTCTGCATAGCCACAGAGGAGATCAACTTGACAGTCATTTTTTGTGAGGCCGTTCAGAAGCAAATTTGGGTTTCTGTTAGCTGTCCTACTTGAGTAACCCATCAAAGACGGAAATCAATTTGACATGATGGGTTTGCATCTTTTTTCCTTTCTTGAGCTGAATTCTTCCATCACAGAGTTTTACATAGATGCAGAAATACATTATTCTATCGTAGATTTTTCTCTCATCAACTTCTCTCTTCTTTTTCTGTCTCTACCTTTCTGTCATTCCCCAGACCTACTTCTTTCCCTCTTTGCCATTTCAGGAAACCGGGAAACTGGCACTGGGAACGAGGAGGTCAAAACCAAGAGTGAGAGGGATTCATGAAACTGTAGAGTAAAACACAGGAGTAGCTGTGTTCAGATTTTTATTACTATTCACTTGGGCTGCTGGGAAGAATAAGAAGGCTGGAGATTATGTTTTTGAGGATTAACATTTCTACTCGTAACAAGCAGCTTATAAAAATTAAAACAGGAGATCACAGATATCAAATATGTATCATTGTTTAAAAGGAAAACTGAAGAAAAAAACTGTTGGTTTTTGTTTGTTTGTTTGTTTGTTTTTCCTGGGTGACAGTGACTGTCACCCTTGGACAATTAGTAAGCAACTCCAGAGGACATTTCTGATCCCATGTGGAGCAATCTGTCCATATGTTTGTAGGCTGTAGGCCAACACTTCTTTCTCATTTGTCTAGGGAGCCCCAAATCTCTGCCTCGCATTCTGTTATAACTGACAAAGCACCATGATTGTCTCCCCGAATGTAAATAAGATAATTTCAGAACCTTGGGGACAGAATTTGTGACTACAATTTAATAGCACTAATGAGGGAAGATAATAGTCTCCCATGACTGAGGGAGAAGGTGAAACCAAGTTCACTTCTGTGCATGCCCCTTCCTGTCTATGTACTGTAAAGGAGAGAAAATTGCTTTCAAATCCTGCTGCTAGAAACATGGACAATCAAGGATGGGTGCCGGGCCTGTGTTTTTTGGCTCAGTTTTTCTTTCTGAAACAAAAAGAATGGGGATCACTTAGATACTTGGCTTAAGCTTGATGGTTGGACCAAATATACACTCCACGTTTGTCCAAAGAAAGAAATTCCACCATTTATTTGTGGCCGATAATAGGTGCCAAGACATTCTCTTACAAGAGTTTGTATGTGTCTTTCATCTGCACTTGTTTTCAGTATAATGAGCATGGATGAATGCATCTCAGGAACTTCAGAGTCTGGCTTGAACCTGAACCCAGATGGCTAGATGCTTATCAGAATCTTTTGTGAACCATCCAAACTTCTAGCATGTAAGGAGCTGAAAAGAACAACTTTCCTCATGAGCTTTTAGGCATTTCCACTCAGATCATGACTAATGCAAGAACAGTCTTTTCTCAGAGTTTTGGCCCTTATCCACCAAAACTATAACACCTGCCTGTGAAGATGCCTTCCATGGTCTGTGTGAAATTTATCTCTATGGACTTTTGTGGATGTTAGGATAGAGTTTCCATGTTCGCACAGAGATATTGACTGTATAATGAAAGGCAGAAGCATCTGTTTGTAGTCTGGTTTATGAATGAGGTGATGTCTTCTTTCTGTGTCCTTTTGTCATTGTTGTTGTTGTTGTTAATAGATCCATATTCTGCACTTTGAACTTTGGTTATAAGTCTAAAGAAGTTTCATGTTGTATTTTCATTTTCTTCACAAAATAACTTGATTGCTTTAATAACTTCTTGTCTCTTTGTAGTTTGAATTTATTTTCTGAATATCTGAAATTCAATTAGCTTTGGAAGAACTAAATGACAAGATTTCTCTGCATTAGAGATACTTGACAGACATGCAGTACGTGCCCTAGAATCTGCCGGCAGATTATACCTGAATGAATGTGAGGCAGTCTCATGCTTTATCTATTGCAATATGAGCCATTTACTAGTTATCAGCTCACGTACAGGAAGATGCAAATATAGCAAGGCATGAGGAAACAGAAACGCCCTGGGGATAGAGCATTTCCTTCATGAAAGTTTAATTATAGACTATTGCTGCCTAATCAAATCTTTTAAAATCATGAATAAATTTCAGTGTCCTTGGAAATGTGAATTCTAAATGTTTATTATTTTCTTTTTCCGCCTTTTGTTTCTTCAGAGAGTCTTACTCTTTAGCCTAGTCTGGCCTATGCAGGATAAGTTGGTCTAGACTTGCAAGAATCATCCTTCCTCAACCTCTGACGTTCTGGCATTACAGGAGCTACCATCACATCCAGCTATCTTAAAAAGTTTAGTAAAGGAAGATTTATACACTACTCCTTGGCAATTACCAAAAGTGAAGAAGACCATTAAAAAAAATTTCAATTTGAGTTTGTTCCCTGGTCTCCACATTAAGACATCTAAATCGACACTTAATTCATGTTTTGTTTATTTTAATTTGTAAAATATCCTAGGTAATTTAGAACTCTTTAGACTGAGAAAGCAATTGTAAAGATTGTAAATAGTTCCATACAGTCCCATCAGTTTCCTTCACTGTCAACATCCTGCATGGTGTAATACATTTATCATTGTTTCAATGATAAATTTTTAGCTTTACTAGGATGTCCTTAGCTTTTGCTTAGTGTTCTTACTGTTCCAAAATCCCATAAAAGTTTAGGCATTTGTTAGCTTGACTATTTTCTTATTCACTTTTGAAGATATACATCAAATTGTAAATATCTTAGGTGTTTTCTGAGGCAAGGCTTGACAATAGGCTTCATTGCATTTGCCAGTGTATGATCGAATGTCTGTAATGGAGCTGTGTGGCAGGTCTGAATACATGTCTATATCCATGAAGTAGCAATGTGTACCATGAATGATGTCTGCTACTGAGGAAATGAGAGAATATCATTTTCTTCATGCTGTTTATAGGCTATAAACAAAGTAGACATAATTACCCATCATATTTATAATTTGATAACGCATGCAAGAGGCTAAAAGAATGCATGTATAAAATTTCAGCATATTCTACACCATCTCATTTATTCACCTAAAATTCACTGAAAGTGTGCTGTGTGTTGAAATCTGGGACAGATGATGGAGGATAGAAAAAGTAGATAAGAACCAGAACCTGTAACTTACTGTAGCATGTGAACTAAGGACAGAGCATTTATAGAAAAGGAGTTTTTACATGGAAAACAATGATAAGTATGGAATTAACAATGGAAAAGTTTGTATACATATGTGCTATTGTCTCTCTTTAAAACAAGCTAAAGGGTAGAGTCAAAGAGAAAAAAAAAGAATGCTCTAAAGGTACATAGGTATGTTGGAGAAGGAAAACAATTTAGGGATGTTTAATCTGAAAATCTGAAATCTTAAAGTCTCCAAAATTGAAAACATATTGAGTACTTGTATGATGATCCAAATAGAAAATTTCACAACTGATTTCAGGTAAGGGGTCAGAATCCAAATACAAGTACCCTATAGCTATTCTATAAAATTATCTTCAGTCTACACATAACAAGTAAGTACAAAAGATGAATTAATTTCATGTTGAGATTTGGCTTTAATCCTAAAGCTAATTCTAAAATCTGGAAAAATACAAAATACTACTTCTTGTCTAAGCATTTCCGATGCTCAGCTAGTATATTTGATTTCTAGGGAACTTAAAGTATGTTATTTGAAAAAAACAAATTAACATGATCCCTTACCCTCTAAGTCCATTATGTCAAACTTAGCATCCCATTATCCTGTATATGGTCATTATGAAAGGTTTCAGATCTTGGTGGGGATCTATTTTGATTTAAAAATTAATAGAATTAATGAGAGTCAATGCTGAGCTTAAATCTGCTAAAGACTTCTGTGTGCTCTAAACTATCATATTCTTGAATCTGATTTGTGAGCACAGCTTGTAGGATCAATTTCATAACTTCAAAGTCACACTATGGCACTCTCTATGAATGCCAAGTGTAAGAATAAGGGAAGGAAATTAATACATTCTCAGAACTGACTCTGCCAGGCTCCAGGCTAGCTGCTTTTCAAACATATCTTGCTTATTTTTACCATGGTTTGTCAAAGTTTGTTGCAAACTTGAAATATTACCAGAGGAAAAGCCATGTGTATCATGTGCCTCCTTTCTAGTAATTTCAGCAGGAATTAGGAACCTGGGTGTTCCAGCTATGTAATTTCCACAATAAGGGAGAATTGTGGTAATAACACTTCTCAGGGTTCTATCCATACCCCAATTATTTAATTTTGTAAATAGATTACTATACTAGCTAAAAGAGTCCAGCTTGCAGACCTTCATATAGGAAGATTATCCTAGTTTGTCTGGGTGAGTTCACTCTAAGCACATGGGCCTTAAATGTAAAGAAACTTCTTTGGCTTCACACTGATGACAGAGAAAACATATGGGTAGAAATACAGGAGAGAGAGAGAGAGAGAGAGAGAGAGAGAGAGAGAGAGAGAGAGAGAGAGGGGCACGAGAGATTTGAAGTTGTCAAGGATCTGGTCAGCCACTGCTGTTTAGAAGATGGAGGGTGACACAAATCAGGGTATTAGTCAAATTCTGGAAACTGAGAATGGCCCCTGGCTAAAATCTGGCCAGTAAAGAACTTTACTTCTGCAACCACAGAGAACCACTGTGGTTCTGTCAAGGATCTGCATGAATTTGGAAGTTAATTCAGCAGCAGAGTAGAGTCTCCAGTAAGGAAAGCAGGCCTGTTGAGACTTGTCAGGAAAGTCCTCTTATCCTGCGTCTATCACCATCCTATGGTCATGATAAGAGATGAGTATTTTTTTAAGATTTATTTTTATTTATGTGAATATGTGTGTGTCTGTGTAAGTGCATGGCACATGTTAGTGGGCATACACGGAAACCAGAAGAGGGCATCAGATTACCTAGAGCTGGGGTTACGGGTGGTTGTGAGCCACCCAAAGTGGGAACTGGACTTGAGTCCTTAGGAAAAATAGCCATTGCTATTAACGACTGAGCTATCTCTCCAACTCTATGTGTGTTTTTTTAAGTAACTGAATGTGTGTTCATTTGTAGAGCAACCATAGTAAATAATACAAGGGCCTAAGTCACTGAGTTAAGAGGGGCGTGTGCTAGAACAGGGCACCCTATGACACCAGAAGTTTTGGAGGAAAGAGGCAATGAATACATCATTCATAGGGCCAACCAAAGTTTAGGTTCAAAGGGATGTGATTTTTAAGGGAGGGCTGGCTTCCAGAGGTACAACACTATTAACACTCTCCTGCCTCTAACACTCTAAGTCCGAATCTACACAGGACTCACTGAGAGGATGCTTCAAGAATATGTGTGTTAGCTGTTTTTTGGGCTGATTTATAGGCACTTTTCCCTATAGCGGACAGTGGAGAAGAAATGAGTTTGAACTTCTTTACACTGGTTTTAAGAAGAGAGTACAGAAAGCCATATAACTATAGGAAATGAAAGCTGTCAGTCTATTTCGGAGATGTATTCCTTTTTATATGAAGAATGAGGTGTAGTCATTATTGTTAGATCTGGGCCAACAATAGAGAAAAACATCAAATGGATGTCTTTCTCCCTATTATTTACTTGTCCAAATGTGCCAGTTTGTAGGGCTTTGTTTGGGCAAAAACCTCCCATCATCATATATCAGCCTGTTAAAGATTGTGTTAACCTTCTGCCTCATGCTTCCCAGCATTACAAATCTTAATGCACTGCATAGTAACTCCATTCTTCTATGTTATTATTGAACTCAAGGTGGCCAGAAATAATTGAATAGTACCATATCTTCAGGCCCTTAAGTAATAGCTTGCACAGAGTAAACATCCATAATTATTTTGCATTTTGCAGTAAAGATTATGCACCTTAAATGCAATCTTGAACATGAGATTGCCCAGTTCCTAATGTGAATAGACTGTTGGTAGATCCACCTCACAAACACTCCTGACCAATTTAGATCTGGTTAAATGTTCAGTACTACAGAGACTAAGCCTCGTTTTGGTTACTTTTGTTTTGAAGTGAATGGATTAGCCTGAAGAGGGAGTGAAAATCATTACAGTTAGGGGAAATAAATATCTAACTAATCTCATTGAGAATTACCAGATAAAAAAACAAACTTGATTAAAGTCAACACGTGTTCATATATTTTCATAATTTGCATGAATATCTCTATCTTTGGAAATATGCTTTGATTTATTCTTAATGATTTCATACACATTTGAAATGACTGAATACCTCGCCTCTTAACTCTGCATGTTTATCTTTCTAGTTAGGAGATACTCAAGCCCTTGAATGTTAGCCTGACATCAGACAACTACCAGCATTCTCAGAAGCTGGGTACATCTGTTTCTACAGAACCATTGCCAGTTCTGTGTTAATTGTTCACTATGAATCGAGACCATATGGACTTTAAATGCTGAGTTTTAAAATTAAATATATATATATATATATATTATATATATATATATATATATGTTTTGAAAGCTTTTATTTGAAATGTGAAAGGGTCTAAACACTGCTTTATTTCTTAAGGAGAAAATAATTCTCCCACAAAATACCATGAGAAAAAGAAAAAAATTAAACTTGTTAATGCTTAAACTGTCTTCTCATTTTTTAGAAGCTGCCCTCACTAATGGACACAAAAGAAAAATAGATTTTCGTTTATTTTTTAAAATGAGGAGAAAAATGTTACCTAGCTTCTAAGAGATTGTAGTAGAGAAATATACCAATTAGTGGAAGGGAAAAGTGGAGAAGGACAAAGAAATATTCATTGTCTCCTCTTTCAAAGTCCCAACTTGACAAGATGTGTTTTCCTCATTAGCATCACTCAAGGCTGAGTTTTGCTGAGACATGTGGTCTGCCTCCCTTTTCCTCCAGTGCACACTTGAGAGTGAAGAGGACATACAATCAGAAGTCACCTCTGACTTTCATAAAATTTAAAGTTGTAATGGACACAAATAAGTCTTGGATGTATTTACTACCAAAGAACTACACAAAACATTTCAAGTACAAATGTCAAATGCCCAGCACACTGACAGAAGTTCCTCTTTCTGAACAAAAGGTTTAAAATACCCCACCTGCTTTGGTACTTAAGGGAACATGAAACTTAAAGATGAGGAAGAAAATCCACTAAGAGCATGTCTTTGTAGCTATATAAACTCCAGTGTAGCCTCTGGTTACAGAAAGATGTGTGTATATTCTGCTGGGACACCTGAGCAAAGCTACTGACTTTTGTACTGAAATCCTGCAAGACTCATGAAGAACCACTGAGCAACAAACACCACCACAGAATTTATGAAAAGTTTCTCCAGAGGTCTGCCTTAGGAAACTCTTACCCCTTTAAAATCAAAAAGAGAGCCAGGTGAAATCAATGACTTACTTGTGTTTCCCTTAAGGCTAAAGCTTTTGTTGTCTGACTATCTTTTATTATGTGAGTACTCCAGACTTCACTCGTTGATATTGTCTTTGTCCATATCACTGTAAGTCCACCTAATAGAACCTTAATCTGACCAAAGGTTTACTGTGTTTGTCTTTGGACTATTGATCAAAGGGGAAGATATGTCTCCAAGCACAGGTAGGAAGATTGTACAAGAACAGACTGAATCTTAGCTTGTGATCATTTATAAACTGCTCATCATGCTTGGTGAGTTTAATTATCATTCACCTATCTATTACCTATAGATCTATTATCTATCATCTATTTTCCTATCTATATTATGTCATCTATTATCTATCTGTCATCTATCTATCTATCATCTATCCATTTGTCTATCTATATCTATCATCACCTCTCATCTGTTATCTATTTGCCTATTGTGCATGCACGAATGTGTGTGCGTGCGCGCACACACACACACACACACAAGCTGCCTATGTTATCTCAGGGACTTTACTGAGTATTAGGGGAGCATCAGTATTCAGAAGAGTCAGAGTGTTAGAGCTTATAAACTAGAAAGGAAGATACCTTTTAGACAAAGAAACCTGGTGATGTACTTATTATAAGGTATCATTCATAAGGTTTTATTTGCTACCAAGCTTCAGGAATGGTCTCTAGCCACAAATCAAATTTAATCAATGGATACCTTGAAGCTGGGCACTACAAACTATGCATGATGGAGAGGGGTTCAGTATGGGCAAGAACTAGAAACATGGCAATGCTGGAAAATATAAAAAGAACTTTGTTTAAAATTGGAAAGATCTAGCACAGTAAAATAACTTTCCTTGACAACTGTTAATTGAATATTTCCAAATGTTAAATAGAGGCTTTGGATCCTTCCATCACAAAAAAGTAACAATGCTTGTGGGCCACTGCATTCTAGAAAACTGATGTGAGCACTACACATTGTGTATATACATCAAAATATCACTGTGTGCACCATAAATATATAATTACTTTGTGCCAATTAAAATATGTTTAAATGCAGCCTATTAACTTGTACATCATGTCACTGTACTGGACACTGTAGGCAGTTGTAACAGTGTCTAGTATTTGTGTTTCCAAATGAACCTAATAGAAGTACAGTAAATTTAGTAGGCAACAGGAACTTTTCAGATTCACTATATTTCAGGACCATCACTGGCTAAGTATTCTATTATTGGCTGAGATATTATTATAGGGCCCATGACTATCAGTGTAGCAGGAGGAAGAGACAGGGTGCAATATAATTACTGTTGACAAAGAAGTGATATTATCAGGTCCCTGTTCCTTGGCATTCAGTGACAAATATCTGCCAAATTTGAGGCCACATTCAGAAACTGGTCTTCAAAGCTATGTTCTTAGACTTTTTCCCAAGACCTGATTTGCACATTTCAGGACTAGCCTGGCAGCTGCCTCTGTTTAGACCTGAATTTGTTGTTTCTCAAGGATTTTTCTGTTCCTTGAAGGACCACTTCTGAACTTAGCCACACCTGTTCAATTCTAGGATATTTCAAATGCGGTTTTATTTGTAAACACTTGTGAACAGCTCCTCAGCCCATCAAAATGAATTTCTCACCCTACAGCTTGTTCCACATGACAATTATCTGTGTACTTGTTACACTGCCCTCTTAAAATTCACCTTCCCTGACAGAGAAAGCTGTTGACAGCCTTTGGGTTATTATAGCCCTCAGGCCTGTGTTTGCAACTTCAGTTTCCTATTATCAAATCTTCTTCTTCCCGTTTTCCCAATGAGTTCATATACTAACCTGTACCTCCTGGTTATCAGGTTAAAATTCAGTTTTGTATGACAACATAGGAATCATCAGTATGTGGTTTCCAAACTCCTATAATTTAAATGGTGTACTTCTACATCTAATGCTCTACTGGAAACATGAAAGCCCAATTCATTCTCTCCTTCTCCTTCCCCATTTTCTATCTATCTATCTATCTATCTATCTATCTATCTATCTATCTATCTATCTATCTACCTACCTACCTATCATCTATCATCTACCTACTAGTTATTCTTTTCTTTGCTGTTGAACTGGCAAGAAAGAACATAAAGGAGGGGGAGTTATCTTTCCATATGATTTGAGGGAATAAAATAAAATACATCAGTCATGGTGATGTGAATGTGAAGCAAATGGTCATATTGTGTCCATAGTCAGGAAATAAGAGAGAGGAATGCTGGCATTCCTTTCACACTTTCTTTCAGCCTATACTCCCTGTTATTGGGATGCTGCCACTTACATTCAGAGTGAATCATCCCTCCTTTGTTAAACTTCTCCAGAATTGCCCCATAAGACAATCTCCTAGGTCATTACACATCCAGTCAAGTCAAGAACAAATATCCAAATTCACATCAAATAACTCTTCATCTCCAGCTTTAAGATTTTATGGGACTCAAGACAGGTGCACATTCAGCTTACTGCATGCCTCACACTTAGTTCTTTTACTTTGTCTTTAATACAGTCTCTAATAATCATGTTACTTGGTTTCCCTTCCAGGCTCTTGGTTTGCCACCTGCTGGGTTTCCCATTCTTTTCTTTTTCTTTCTTTCTTTCTTTCTTTTTATTTTTATTTTTTTGTTTTTTTAAATTAATGTATATTTTCATTGAACTTTTGTGCATTTCATATATATCTTAATCATATTTAGACCTTCTCTCTTATCCTCCCCTACCCCCACAGAGAAACACCCCACCAGATATTAAACATTTTGTCATATATGTTATGATCTATCTAGTCAAACATTTTTGTCTAGATGTCTTTCAGTGCAAGTTCATTAGTTAGCTTGTCTATAGTCACTCCCTTAAAGAAGAGCAACTATCCTTCACCCAACAGTAATTAGTTGTTAATAGTTCCTCAGTTAATGTTGCAGCTTTCTGCCCATTTCCCAAGTTCCATGCTGAATTTTTGCATGACCGAGTTTGCTGTCACCATTGCTGTAAGTTCATATGAGCAACTTCACAGATATCTGAAAGGCTGTTTTTTTATGATCATGCAGCAACCATGGATCTCATGATCTTTTCACTCCTCTCTTCCACAATGGTCCTTGGACCATGAGTGGGTGAAGTTTAATATAAGAATCCTATCCAGGGACACAAGCTCTGCAGTCTCTTATTGTATGCACTTTGGCCACTTGTGGCCTTCTGTGTGTATTACACTCTGTTGTATGAAGAGGATTTGTTGGTGTAAATTGAGTGACACATTGGTATTTTCCATACGCTGTATTCCCCTGTGCTCCACGAGCCTTTGATCTAGAGGTGCCATTGTAAATGTGTCACTTAAGGCTGGACATCTCTCAGATATTTATTTTCTGTGTGACCAGTTGTGGAATTCTGTAACAGTCTCAATCTGTTGCAAAAAGAAGCTTCTTTGATGAGTGGTGAATGCTATACTTGTATGTAAATATAAGGATCCATATTTAGCATATAGTAAGAAAGTACATTTGTTTAGTGATATGACAGAGAGAGGGGATAGAGTGCACTGTCCCTGGCTGGTGGGAGTTGAATCTGAAGTCAGGAAACAGATGATAAACAGGCAGTAGGGCCAGTTATAAAACCCCAAAGACCACTCTTCGTCACCCACTTTCCCCAGTGAAGCTCCACTTCCTAAAGGTTCCACAGTCTTCCAAAACAGCATCAGCAACTGGAGAGAAAGTGTTTAAAATATGAGTATTTCATGTGCATTTAATTTCAAATCACCAAAAATAGCCATAGTGTATGATGATTATCATTAATTGTTAACTTGACACAGTCTGGAAATCACATGAGGAAGGAGTCTCAAGGAAGAACTGTTCAGATAAAATTTGACTATGAACATGTCTGTGGGGGATTTTCTTAATTATGTTAATCAATGTGGGATGACCTAGCCTAAAGATTGGGACTATCATTCCCTTGGTTTATGTCATAGACTGTGTATGTGTGGATAGGGTGCAAAGAAAAGCCAAATTTGCATGCATTCATTACCTTTTCCTCTTGACTATAATGTGACTAGCAGTTTCAATTTCTTGCCTTGATTTCCCAGAAATGATGGACTAAGAAGCACAGTAATGAGTGAAAGTAAATCCTGTCTCCCCTAAGTTATTTTTGTCAGGGTGTTTTTTTTTAATCTTATTACCAGAAATAAAACTGGGACATTGGCTGGAACATTGGGTAATTTTGATAATAGCCAAGATAAGATATCATGGTAAAATATTGGAGTAGATGTTTCTGCTGCCAGGTAGCCTAAAAATGCCAAATGGGACCTTAATATTGAGTTTGTGATATTTTCATAATGATCTTAATTATTCTGCTTATTCTTGACCTCAAAAATTCACCTCCCTTTATCTGATCATCTCCTTGGAACAACTATATTTTATCAGTTTACAGTTTTTTCTATATTTGCTCACTCTCAGAGCATACTAGGCAGTAGTCCATGGGGTTTACATAGCATGCATTGGGGACTATATATCCTCATTGGAAACATTAGCATTTTGCAAGTTTGAATACAAAGTAAGGTAAGATATGATCAAATGAGAGAATGTTGGATTGCTTTGACTTTGGTTCAAATTAGAATTTTCACATTGGGTATCTATGAACTAAACACTGTATGAAGTAAGGAGATAGCATGCCACTCTCCCGCATAGTTAAATACATTAAATGAGATAACATACACAGTAATTGGGGTAGCACTCCACACAGATAAGGTAAATACCTCAATTAATGTCTCCCCACTTATTTTCCCTTTCCCTTGTACATTTTGTGATTTAGCTCCAATTTTGAATTCTGAAATATAAGCATCATGATGCAGCAACTACAAGTGAGCAGAAGCCCAAGTGTTCTCTGAGGTCCTCGTGTTTCTAGAAGTGGATTACTGTAAAGTCAAAGAGAAAAACAACATCTAGTGGCCACGACAGTACACTTTCCAGTACCACATCTCAGGGATGCCTTTATTCCATTTCAGTGCCCAGCAATGGGTGGTAAGGACACTGGGCATGAAATCAGAGGTTCTATGACATGAAATCCAATGGGGGTAGTGGCCCTGACTTTCCAGTAGTCATTATGCTTTGGTAGTTTGGATGTATGAAGTGGTATCCTAGGAAGAGTAGCTCCCTCTCCTCATACCAAGATTTTCATAATGCTCCGGTTCTCCTTCATCAAGGAGATGTGCCAGAAAACTAGTGATTTCTCACTAGCTCCTGTCTTACAATTGGCTTCTAGTACAAATGCAAGCTATGACTCCCTCCCTATGAAATTAACAATTTAAACACAGGCACAGTTCCAAAGATAAGTGAAGAATTATACTAAAGTTTGTGTCATGATTTTGAGTCATGATATTATCTCAATTTCATTCCCAGATGTGAGTAGAGACCAAAACAGAAAATCTAAGAATGGGGTCAAGTGGAAGAATGCATGAGGAAGGTAGAGCCTAAATATTTCTGTCTACCTGAAAGAAGCAGATGCATCTGGCCTAGGCAGGATTGAAGTCAGATGAGCTGGGTAGGCAGAGAAGGATTATGAACTCTGCCTCAGTGTTGGGCATAATGCAAAGTGGACCTAGCCAGGCCACCTGCTAGGAGGAATCCAGGAATGGCCCCTGTGGGCGTGGCATTTTGCTTTTGCTAGTTGTGAGACCAGCTTCTGCCTAGCACCTGGAAAGAACCTGCCTACCTGGAGACAAACTTACTGTTGGACCTTCAGTACTTTCCCCTTTGTCTGATCCCCTCTAGAGTAAAGCTTGATCCTGCCACTCCTCACAGCATCTGATATTAGCGGTACTATTGTGTTTCGCTACTCAGCAGAGGTAAAAGCGACAGAAATCGCTACAAGGCATTCCTGCTAATAGTGACTTCTTGCCCATGTAAACCACTGAGTTAGGATGGTCTTCAAGACTTGTGTACAGATTCAGGCTGGCAACCTAACCATGTGACAAGAAAAAAGGGGAACAAAACAGCCTCAGAGTAAGGACATTGTGCTGTTAAGAATAACTAAGGGATAAACTAATATCAACAGAGGTTATTATTCATCTTATGGTATTAAATGTCTATAGCAAAAGTAGCTCATGGAAATTTCTCTATTTTCTCATACCAAGAAAAAAGTCACTAAGACAATTCACAGTTTTTTGAGAAAATAGATAGCAACCTCTGCCTAAAATTCCTAAGTGAGTGATTATGCTAAAGAATGTACACTTCAGTTTGATAATGTGTTCCTAGATGTCTATTCCTTCTCTCTTCCTAGTGTTAAAACTTCCTCAAGACCTAAAGCAAGGTTTATGGTTTTTGTGTTTTCTATAATGTTTAACTAGGAACTCGTAAAGTACAATATATACAAGGGTAATATTAATTCATACTTTATCTTATGTGTACAATTTGCATTCCATGTTCTTTTAGTAAAATGCTGCTACACAGCACTCATCTGAGCCATAAATAACTGCCATCTTCATGTCTTCAGCAGTGCCTGAAAAAAGATCATCATATTTGAATTTGTTGACTACTGTATTCTTTCACTGAAGGAAGGGTAAGCAGGGTCACTGGGCCTTCACCTGAGTATCCAGCTAATCCTCTCAGTTAGCTGTATGTAATTTTTCCAAAATTAATTTTTTAATGTATTACATCTCATGGTACTAAGAAAGAAAATGAAAAGGTGAAAAAATGATGTTAAAGGAGTTATGGGAATAGAGGCATTTTAAAAATGAGAATGTCCGTAAGGTCCGAGTCAATGTTTTATGGTCTACAAAAGGTGAGAGAAAACTATGTATATGTAATCTTAAAATTCTAAATATATGTCTAATCAAGGTTTATTCAAGATTGTTTGGTTTTTGCCCAAGCTTTAACTGCATAGCATACAGTAATTAAAAGTGCCAGACTGGTGAAACTAACTTTCTTCGCTGTTTAACAACCATATTTAGAGGCTTAGGATAGGCACTTAAAGGGACAAATTTTTGTCTCTTGCCCTCCAAGGTCAATTAAGTTTCAGAGGACTATGAAGCATCTCTCAAAATGTCCTGTCTTTCTGTTCTGGGAGGTCGTGGGGACCCCACTAGAAGGACTTGAACCAGTGTCTAGTCTGAAAAGAGGAGAGTCAGCACAGGAAAACATTTCCTTGATACTTCTGATTGAAGCCATGGTCTAGCAAGACCTTCTGACTTATCTTCACAAAGATGGAACTGGTAAAACAAAGGCCTAGGAAGCCAAGGGCTCCTCCAAAGTCCATGTGACACCTACCTGAGGAACAGATACTCAACTGACCTTAAGAATAAAAATAAGTTGGTTTAATTTGGGCCACTTGTGTGATCTTAAACACCTAACAGGAAAGTACAACTCTTCAGTGCATAACTGCTGTGAAGAAAGTCAAGCCCACTCTTGTTCTAATCTACCCATTAAATGTTGGCTAATTTCTTTTCTTTCCCTGTCTAGAAGGCATTAAGGAGGGGACTTACATTGGTTCTAGCCACTCCAATAAGCTATCAAAGTGCCTAAAAACAAATCCTGACTTCAAGACTCTCAACTCTAGCCTTGGCAACCAAAAGAAAAACAATGAGGAACCCAATAGATGGATGTTCTTGGAAGTCCTAAACAAGAAATTCTAATGGACTTTAATGTGGACATTTGAAATTTTCCTTGTTCTGACTTTTCTGGTTTCCTATCTAGAATGGATAATGATAACTACTCTTGCCTTTAACAGTTAGGCAATTTAGGGGTCCTTTAGATAGACTCACTGACGGGGTACTCCTATTGCCATAATCTATGTCCATTTTTCAGCTTTTGAAGAAGTCAGAGTAGTCATTGCCCCAGTTCTCTATTGGCAATTGGGCTGCCTCTTCAGAGGGTGATGTGATAAGAATAGGAGATAGATTTTGGTGAGGCAGTTTAGGGTAAAAAGACCCCAAGGAAAAGTGGCCAGTTTCTTTTTTGGTTAAAAACCAAAACAACAAAAACAAAAAGGAGGATATGTTGGGCATAATGCAAGGTGGGCCTAGCCAGGCCACCTGCTAGGAGGAATAGAGGAATGGCTCCTGTGTGCGTGGTGTTCTGTTCTGGCTAGTTGTGAGACCAGCACCTGGAAAGAACCTGCCTACCTGGGGACACACTTACTATTGGCTGTATTTGGGACCCCGCTCCATAAGGTCATAAGAGCTTCTGCACGTGTTCAATAAACGAGTTTGCAGTGCCATGTGCTTGGCTGTTTCCTGTCCAGCTCCCAGATTTTGTGTCTTAACTCTGCATCTACTCGCTCCCTCCCCACATGGCAAAGTTCCCCTAGGTCCCCTCGGGCTCTACCCAAGTGCTGAGACCCCCAATATCCCAGAGGTGGGGATCCTTTGATATTTTAATATATGTTTATGTAGCAAGGTGCGTTGACACATGCCTATTATCTCAGCACTCATGAGGCTGAGGCAGAATGAACTTTGGTAGTTCAAGACCAATCTGAGATACATAGTGAGATCAAGGCTAATCCGAGTTATAGATGAAAAAAATTTTTCAAAAAAAAAATCATTGGTCTAAGTGATCAGTCAGATGGAAGTCTGGTTCTCAGTGAATCATTCTTTCATGGTACTAGTGATCATTTTAAGAATTACAAATAACTACAGATATATTTCAAAGGAGAATCTCTCTCTCTATATATATATACACACACCCACACATACACATACACACACACACACACATATATATATATATATGTATATATATATATACATATATATATATATATATAGTGTTAATATTAGAAATAATTTCATCTGGTTCCATTTGTCATTGTTAGTCTTAATGCCTGAGCTATCAGAGTCCTTCTTCGGAATTTCCATTCTGTGCCTGTAAGTTTCAGCTTATTTCATTGTTTCTCCTCTATCAGATTCAGGTTATAAGGTATTAATGTTTGTTTGAGGTCCTTGATCCATTTGGAATTGAGTTTTGTACAGGGTAAAAGTATCTAGTTACATTCTTCCACATGTAGTTAGCTAGAGAGATCAGAACCATATGTTGAAGAAGCAGTCTTTTTTCTAATATGTATTTTTTAGCCCTTTGTCAAAAATCAGTTGACTGTAGGTTCATGGATTCTCAATTCCATTCCACTAATCAGTGTGTCAAACTTTTTATGTACATACCATGCTATTTTAATTAATAAAGCTCTGTGGTACAACATAAAATCAGAACTGGCAATAACTCTCTCTCCTCTTTTGTTGTTCAGGATTGTTTTAGCTAATCTCGTTTTTATGTATTTATCTATAAAATTTAGATAATGTTTTCAACTTCTGTGAAGAATTGAATTGGAATTTTCATAGGTTTTCTGTTGAATCTGTAGATTGGTTTTGAAGGGATGGACTTTTTATAATGTTTATCGTGCCTATTTGATGAGCAAGGGAGATCTAGCCATCTTCTTTGATTTATTTCTTTAATGTCTTAAAATTTTATTACTCATCTTTCACTTCCTTGATTATATTTATTCCAGATATTTTATGGGATTTGAGGCTTTTGTGTATGAAATTGTTTCCCGTTTATCCCTCAATATGTTTATTATTAGTATATCGGAAGACTACTGATTTTTGTTTTAATTTTGTATCCTGCTAATTTTCTGTGTACATATCAGGTCTAGGGATTTTTCTGGTGGAGTATTTAGGATCATTTATATATAGAATCATATCATCTGCAAATAAGGTTACCGTGACTTCTTCCTTTTCAACTTATAACCCCTTTATCAATTTCACTTGTCTTATTACTCGAGCTAAAACTTCAAGCAATATATTGAATAGGAATGAAGAGATGGACATCCTTGACTCATTTCTGATTTTAATAGAAACACTTTAAGTTTTACTCTATTTAATATGATGTTTGCTACTGGTTTGCTGTATTATTCCTTTATTATGTTGAGCTCTGTTCTGTGTACCCTTAGAGTATCCATGAATTTTATCATGAGTGGATGTTTGATTTTTGTCAAAGGCTTTTTTGCATCTAATGAGATGATCATGTTTCTGTCTTTGAGTCTGTTTATGTAGTAGATTTCATTTGTTGATTTACATATGTTGAACCACTCCTTGCATCCCTGGGATGAAACCATCTTAATCATGGTGGATAATTTTGATGGACTCTTAAAATTTGGGGTGTATGTTCAACAACGAGTTGGCCTGTAATTTTTCTTTTGAGACTTTGGTTTTTGTATCAACCAATACTGGCTTTGCAAGAAGAGTTTGGATGTATTCCTGTCTTTTCTATTTTTATGTAATAATTTGTGTAGTATTGGTGTTAGCTATTCTTTGAAAATCTGCTGGAATTTTGTGCTATATCCCCTGGCCCTGGTCCATTATTTGTTTGAAAATTTTAATTACTGTTTCTGCCCATTGGATGTTATGGGTCTATTTAAATTTTTAATTCATCTTGATTTAACATTAGTTGGTCATAAATATCTAGAAATTCAGCTATTTCTTTATGATTTTCCAGGTTAGTTGAATATAGGTTTTTAAAGCATGCCCATATCATTATCTGGATTTTTTCAATATCTGTCATAAAGTTTTCCTTTTCATCTCTGATTTTATTAATATTGGTTCTCTTTCTCTTTGTATTAAGATTTCTAAGAGTTTGTAAATCTTGTTAACTCTTTCACAGAATAAACTTCATTTCACTGATGCTTTATACTGTTTTGTTTTCTTCATGTATGTTTCATTAATTTCAGCCTTGATTGTGATGAATTTTTCCCATCTACTATTTTTGGGTCTTTTCCAATGTTTTGAGGTAAGTGCTTATAACATTTATAGAGTAAGGGGCATTATTATTCAAATGAAGGGACAGTGTACTGTGTGTAAATAATTTTTTCCAGCTATATATTTGACAAAGGGTTAGTATTTAGAATCTACAAAAATCTAAACAATATTAAAACATCATGGAAACAAATAACCAAATTAAAATCCTTGGGAAGGAACTAAACAGATTACTTCAATGATGCAAGAAAAATGACTGAGAAATATTTTTAAATGTTCAACTTCCTTATTCATCAGGGAAATGGAAATAAGACAACTTTGAAAATTCATCTTAACCCAGTTTAATGACTAAGATGAAAAACAAAATAAAACGACAGAGTAGAGTTTTCTCTAGACAAATAAAAAATTTTACTGTATGATAAATATGTCTTATATTTACAGACAAGTATATCAGTCACTATTCATCAAAGAAGCTGCTGCTTCTTCTTCTTCTTCTTCTTCTTCTTCTTCTTCTTCTTCTTCTTCTTCTTCTTCTTCTTCTTCTTTCTTCTTCTTCTTCTCTTCTTCTTCTTCTTCTTCTTCTTCTTCTTCTTCTTCTTCTTCTTCTCCTCCTCCTCCTCCTCCTCCTCCTCCTCTTCCTCCTTCTTCTTCTTCTTTCTTTTCTCCTCCTCCTCTTCCTCCTCCTCCTCCTCCTCCTCCTCCTCCTCCTCCTCCTTCTCTCTCTCTCTCTCTGTGTCTCTCTCTCTCTTTGAGCTAGCATCTCCCTGTAGCCCTAGCAGGCCTGAAACTTACTATGTAGATCAGGCTTGCCTTGAACTCACAGAGATCCATCTGCCTCTGCCTCTGCCTCCCATGTACTGGGATTAAATGTGTGCACCACCATGCCTGGTCAAAAACTTGATCTTCAAAGGACTGACTCTATATAGGCTGACTAGATACCAGTGGATGAACTTGCTTTGAGGCTTCATCTGGGTTCAAATCCTGGCCGGGTAGACTTTAATATTTATGATATATGACAGAATTCAGGAAATTCAGTGGGGGCAGCTTATGGGAATGTGAATAGTGTAAAAACTTGACTAAAATCTATTTTATGAAATGCACAAAACTCAATAAAAATATACATTAAAAACAAAACAAATAACAAGAAATGCTGATATAGATGTAGGAAAATGGAACACTTATTAACTGCTTGTGGGAGTGCAAACTGGTACAGCCATTTATCAAAATAAGTGTTGTGGTTCCTCAGAAAGCTGGAAATTTATCTACCGTATGACTCAGTTACAGGACTCTTGAGCATATACCCAAAGGATTCTATAACCTACTACATAGATACTTGTTAATCCATGTTCATTGATGCTATATTTATAACCATAGGAAAATGGAATATTATACATTTATTAAAACAAGCAAAATCCAGCTGGGTGGGTTGTTGTATGCCTTTATATCCCAGCATCTGGGAGGCTGGGGAAGGCAGATGTCTCTAAGATCCAACATGGTCCATGATCTACATTGTGAATTCCAGGTCTAATAAAGGCTACAGGGAGAAATTTTCTTAGATAGACAGACAGATAGATGGATAGATAGATAGATAGATAGATAGATAGATAGACAATAAAAACAAAATTATGAAATTCGCAGATAATTAGACAGATCTGGAAACAATCATTCTGTGTAAGGAAACTCATACACAGAAAGAAAAATGTCACAAATGTTCTCATATGTGAATGCTAGCTCTGAATTATTAGATATATGAGTCATTTGGAAAAAAATAAACATAGATGTCAGGAAACTAGTGAGGGATCTTAGTGGAGAGGCTTCAAGGGATGGGGAGACAGAATACAGTGACACAAATAAGGAAAGTGAAATATGGAACAGGAGTGGATAAACGGGATGAAAGATGGGAGGACATGTTAGAAGAGGGAGGAAAGGAGGGATAAAGGCCTTTAAAATAGCTATATGGAAACATACTATTGTGGACTATTACTAAAATATGAACCTATACACTTATAAAAAGACTTTAGATGTAGTTATCTTATAACAGGGGCACAATGGCCCTAGTAAATACTATGGGGTAGCAAATAGCCCCATGCCAAGAATTTATTTATCTATTTTGGAGTTTTGGGCTAATGGGTTTCCTTAGGCCACAAAACATTACTGACTATTGCCATTGCTCTTGCTTACTATACAGAACTTGTGGGTAAGACCCTATTGCTGAATACACTACATACTTGAGTCATAGAACATGGAGACACTAAGCTGGTACTGACCCTGTAGTCATCCCCATCAGCTACTTTTCATAGTTAGTTCACTGTGCAAACTAACAGAAGAGAAAAATAATCATAAATCTTACCCAGTTGTGGGCCTTACGAAGTACAATAATGCCCAGCTGGATAAGATATGCCCACTGGTACAATAGTGGCACCAATGTTATAGGATCAATCAACAAATTTCTGATTGTATTTAAGGCCTGTTCCACTAGATGGAACCTATACAGGTATTATTAAAGCAAAACATCCTATGGCTAGATAGGTCTTAGACCCTACTGTTATTAGTAGTCTGCCAAACAGATGTGGTATTAAACTGACTCTCAGTGACTTACCATTATATGCATAGGTTAGTGTATCTCTCAATTCTTACCCAAGAGACTTCTTTTTGCAGCAAATGGTGATCACCACAGAGAGTCACAACAGGTCAGTGTGCAGAGAAAAAGAGACTTCAGAATTCTCAGCTTTAAATGGGATATTTATGTTATACTGCTCTCTTCAAGGCTCAACAATCATCACATAAGAGTCAGAGGGGTGGATAACTATAATGAAATTGTCTTCATGTTACACAGGGAAGTTTCATGAATGAACTCCCTGTAACCCCAGATGGCCTGGGACTCACTATGTGGAACAGGCTGGCCTTGGTTTTGCTACCTCCTGAGTACTGGGATTAAAGGCATGTATACCACACCTGGCTTCCTTCCTCTTCTAACTTATGGACCAGTTTAAGGAGTCTTTGGGCTACCTTCTCTTTAAAGATTTGGTAGAAGTAAGCAGAGAATACATCTGCTCTTGAATTTTGCTGCTGTTATTTATTACTATTATAGGAAGACTGTTACTGCTTTAATCTTATTATGGCTCTAAGTTGTCTCTATCCATTTGATTTAATTTTGATAAATTCTGCATGTTTAAGAATTCATCCACATTTTTACATTTTCCAGTTTTCAAAGTATTCCCCAATGATCTTGTATTACACCTGAATCTGCTTAACACTTCCCTCCTTTTCTATATATAATTTGTTAATTTGTGTCTTCCCTTTCTTTTGGTGAAATGAGTTAGTGATTTGTCTGTCAGCTATTTTAATTTTCTCCCCAGGAAACCAACACTTCATTTGATAAATTTTATGTATTGCTGGTTTAGTCTCAATTTCTTAACTTGTTTTCTGTAGCCATTGTTGTTTCCTAACATAAAATACATATGGCTTTGGCTTGTTCTTATTTTTCTGAATCTTTGAGGTACATCAGTAAGTTATTTATTTGAGTGGTTTTTAATGTAATCACTCATAGCTGTCAACTTTCCTCTTAGAAATGCTTTAGCTTTATCCCAACAATTCTAGTAAGTTGTCTTTTTATTTTCATGTGATTCGAGGAATATTTTAGATTCTTCCATGATTTGTTCAATGATTCACTGAATATCCCCATTGTTTAACAGGGCTAGAAAGATGGCTCAGGGGTTAAGAGTACTGGTTGTTCTTGAAGAAGATCTGGGTTTGGTTCCCAGAACCCACATGGAGATCAGCAAACATCTGTAACTCCAGTTCCATGGAATCTGACACCCTCACCAGGTCTCTGCAAGCATTACATACTCAGGTTCACTTAGATTCATACAGGTTAAACATTCATGCACATAAACTAAAAAAAAATAATAAAAAATTAAGAGTATATTATCTAGTAGTCAATATTTATGTAGTTTCTGTGCTTTCACTTGCTGTTGATTTGTAGTTTTCTTTTTTATTCTATGAACATGATCTGATGGTATACAAGAAACCATTTACCTACCTTCTTTGCATTTGATATGATCTCCTTAGTGAATTAGACTGTGATCTGCTTTACAAAAAGTTCTCTGGACTTCTGAGACAAATGTATATCCCATATCTGCTAGATGAAATAGTCTACAAATGTCTGATATGCCCATTTCATCTAAGGTGGAATTTATCTCTGTAGTTCGTTGATCTTTAGCTTGGATGACCTATATAAAGATGAGAGTGGATTCTCAAAGTCATTTAGCATTATTGTATTTTGACATATATGACATTTAATGAACATTAGTGTTTGTTTTATGAAACTGGATAGCCCAGCATTTAATGCATATATGTTTATAATTGTTATATCTTCTACATTTATTCCCCTTATTGGCATGTAACAATTTCCTTTATCTCTTGAGAATAATACTGATTCAAAATCTACTTTATTTGATATCAGAAAAGTTATGCCAGCTTTGTTTTAACTACCATTCCCTTGATAATTTTCTCACTGTCTTTTGACTTTCCATCTGTGGGTATCTTTGTGAGTGATGTGTTTCTTAGAGACAACAGGAGTTGAGTGTAGTTTTTTAATCCATTCACATGGTCATCACTTTTTATAGTTGAATTGAGGTCATTTATATTTTGTGTTATCGTTGAGAGATTTGTGTTAATTCCTATCATTTTTTTTTGGTTGGTTGCCTGGATTATTGTTTGTTTGTTTTCTTCCTCTGTTATTATTATTAAGGGTTCGTTCTGTTGAAGAAAAAATGACTTCCATTTACACGATAGCTTCCTTTCTAGTCCTCTTTTGTTCATTTTTTCCACCTGTGAAATTTATTCTTTCCCATGTTTGATGTTTGAACATAGTGTCCTTTTCCATTGTGACTGGATAATGTTACTTTTGTTTTTCAAGTCTATGAGTGGTGCTTTCCACTATGCACTGAACTTGATCTGTTGATACTTGAATTTACAGCATTTCTTCTTTAATGTATATTTTTATTGAGATGTTGTGCATTTCATACAATATGTCTTAATCATATTTAGATCACCTCCCTTATTTGGGTCCCCACTAGCCTGCCCACAGGATTTCATGAATTCTGTCATATGTCAAAGCCTGATGAGTCAAGTTTGTGTGCCTAGATGTCCCTGGGTGTGAGGTCATCCACTGGAGACTGGTTAGCCAATCTAGCATCACTCCTAAGGTTGGGGCATCCTTCTCGTTTCCCATGATGTATGCTGTTCTTTGTCTGATTTAGTTTGTGTGGGTCTTGTGTATGCTGTCACCATTGTTTTAAGTTCATATGAGCGAGATCCCAAAAGCCTAGAGGACTTTCTTTCCTTATGATCATGTGCCAACTCTGACTCATACAATCTTTCTGCTTCCTCTTCCTCAGTGATTCCTGAGGCCTGGGTAGATGAGGTATAATAAGAGTCTTATTCTGGCAAAAAAATAAAAATAAACTTTGAAGTCTCTTAATATCTATATTTTGACTAGTTGTGACCTTCTTTATTCATCACCATTGTTATATGAGAAAATTTCACTGGTGAGAGTTGAGAGAAGCATTAGTATTCTCTTTACCCCCATCTCCCAATCCACTATGTTCTATGAGCCTTAGGTTTAGATGTTCTGTTGTTGATGTGTCACTGGGGGCTGGAAATCTCACAGACCCTTAGTCTCTGGACGGAACAAGTTGTAGAATTCTATAATAACCTCCATTTGTTACAAAAAGAAGCTTTTTTGATGAGTGGTGGATGATATACATCTCTATAAATGTAAGAATACATATTTAGTATATAATAAGAAGTTACATTTGTCTAGCTATATGACAGACATAGTTTTTTCTAGGCTCTATGACCTCTCCATCTATGCGTATTCTATGTCTACAAAGCCACATGAATTCCCTCCATAGAGCAGACTTTAAGTCTGCCTTTTCACTGTTGATTACCCTCAAGATAAAAGTGCCACTACTGAACCATTATAGTTTGCTGTGCCAGTCCTTGTTTTGGTTATCCAGTTTTAATGATTAATTTTCTCACTTTGTAATTTGCTTAGTGTCCCCAAAACTTTGTGTTAGTCTTTAAGGAGACAACTTCCAGGTCAATTCCAACTTCATAGCTCCAAGTCCTGTATTCAGTAATAAAGTCTTAGCTTCAAGTTCTCCCTTGGAGATGTGGGTCAAGGTAATTCAGGAGATTCTCAAAACAGCAAGTCTAATGCCAAAGTACTTGATTACCTTACAGCATTTCTCTAATTTTTTTTCACAATCTCAGTTTCCTTTCCTTTATCTTCTATTTTGCTGACCTTCTGCTTTGTATTGCAGGCTTTCTTCTTCATATCTAAGATTGATTTCTGTACTTTATCTACTTTCTTGAATTTTCTTTGAGGTCATTGATTATTTCTTAGTAAACTTGTAAGATCCTCATCGACTGTTTTACTCACTTCCATGTCTTTGAAGCCAGCAGTTGAGGAGTTAAATTTGAGGAGGAAGGCTGTGTTTTGTTTCATCACATTTTTCTGTTTCTGTGTTGCAATTTGTGCATACTGTGATTTGGACATCAGTTTCAGCATCTTCCTTGTGAACAGCTTACTTTAGGTGACTCAGTCTCCTGTACCACCCATAAAGAAAAAAAAAAACAAAGTGTTGTGGTAGCAGCAACAAAGCATATGAAACATAGAAATGCACTTAAAAGCAATTGAAGTTGACAAATATATCACCAAATGCCATAAAACAGAAATAAGCAAAATTAATGTTAAGTGAGATATTAAGTTAAAAAATGTTTATATTAGGGGCTGGGGAGAAGGCTCAATAGGGCAAAGTGCTTGCCACCCAAGTGTAGGAACCTGAAATGAGGTCTCTAGCACTCATGGAAAAGCCATGTATCAGTACATGTCTGTAATCCCAGTGTTGAAGATTTGGGTTCAGTCAGAGCTCTGTGGTTCACTAGCCAGATAGTGCAGCCAATCAGTGAGACCCAAAGTCAGTGAGAGACAGTGTCTCTAATAAAGTGGAGAATGACTGAGGAAATACCAAACAGTGACCTCTGGTTTGAAGACATACATGCACACCATGTGCATATTTACCTACATGAATTTGTACACATATCCACATGAACTCCCCCCTGAACATCACACCATCAATTTTATGGTAAGTCTGTAACTATATGAGGTAAGGGATAGGGGCAGGGAGAGTAGAAAAATCAGAATAAAAGAAAAGAAAAGGAGAAGCAGAAAAGAGCAAGAGATTAGAACAATTCAAAGTTAATACGATATTTTTAAAAAGCTGCCCCAGTCTAGAACTGTAGTTCAGTTGGATGAACGCTTGCCTTTTATACAAAAGGCTTGGGATTAATCCACAGAACCACATAAAAGAAAAGTGTTTTCTCAATAAGGAAAGAAAATATTTGACCAAAGTTAGTCAAAGAACAAACAGGATTAAAATAAGAATAGGAAAAAATTTAAATTAGAAAAAAGTAAAAAAAAAAATACTACTATTCTAGTTTGCTCTTTTTGTTGCTGTATAAAACACGTTACTGCAAAAGCCCTTTTCTTGTCCCCCAAAACTTGAAGATAAGACCCTATTTCTGAAAAAACAACATACTTCCAACATAAGACTTGGAGCATTTGAGCTGGAACTGACTTGACAGTTTACATTTTGAAAACTAGCTATCATAGTATCAGAAGGTACTACGTAAGCTACTAAAGGAGAAAACCAAGCAATGATTCTATTGAAGTGCGACGCCTACAAACCACAGTGACAATGGCTAACCAAGCAAATTATCTCTTTTGGTACAATAGTGGTACTTTTATCTGTGTGGTAATCAATAGCTGTCTAATTGAACTTAAGTCCCTTTCAATAGGAGGTGTAGAGTGGATTGATTCTCCAAGGGAAAAGGTGGACAAACAGCCCTCCTAGAGTGGTATCACCCAGGACCACCTTGAGCAGAAAGACAAGCACCTGGGAAAGTCCTATGCCCCACCCACTCTGTCTATTGGCCTTGGATGTGAGAAGAGGAGGGGCTAAAAGTATTTAAACTGGGGGCGCCAGGAGGCGGGTCCTTTTTCTTCCCTCCTCCATGGGCCATTTGGATCTGTTCACCAGGAAGTTGCAAGATCCAAGCCTCCTGGATTTACTAATGTAATTTGTGGAGGGGAGGGTGGGCTCCCGTGTTCTGTAAGTAACTCCTTACCCACTGCTCTATTAGTAAGCCCAAGTAAACTAGCTAGAATCTGTTTAACTGTGAGTGGAGAAATTTGTGTGTTTGTTGCAAGGCCTGGGGAGACATTTTGGGTTGCAAGGCAGGGGGAGAGAGGCAGGTTAAGTTGGTCTGCCTCTCCCGAAGAGAAATTTTAATAACAGGAGGGAATCCATGCGTAGTACTCTAAACATAGCCAAGCATACATGGTTATAGAGGACATAGGCTGTAGATAAGAACCTATTACTGTTGTTCCTAGACCAACATAATCTCTTACTATATTCACAAAATGTGCATCATTATATGCACAAACAAGTATAGCTCTCACCACTTTTCAAAGAAGCATCTTTTTACAATAGATGGAGATTATTACAAAGTTCCACAACTGGTGAAAACACAGAGAAGAAGTGACTGTGGGTTGCTCAGCCTAACTAATACACCTGTAATTCAACCTGTACACCTTACGCTCAGGGACTACAGGGAAACATCATGGAAGAGGAGATGGAGAGACTGTAAGAACCAGAGGAATAAGACAGTTGCTGCCAGAGATCGCAACCCGGACATGTTAGGGACATTGCACTCATGAAATCTCCACAGTACTATAGCTTAACAAGATCTTCGTTATAACAAAAGCAGCTGACACGCCAAAGTGTTTGGGGAAATTTTCAAAGGGTCCCACCTCTACATGAAGAGCTACAGCAATCGATGGATACTGAGGGAAGGAGAATCAGTTTTTTTCAGGCAGTAGCTCCCTTATGAATAATCTAATCTCAAGTGGCCAGCCCTAAACATATGTACAAATCACTGACACTAAATGGACTTATTGCATTATAAAAACATGTAAATATATTTATGATATATTATATTTAATATATAAATATGTGTGGATATGTAGCTATAATAATCAAAGAAGAGGGCAAGAAATTGAGAGGGAGTGATGAGGACGTGTGAAGTCCTGGAGGTGGGCCTGCAAGGGGTGCAAATAATACAAATAAAATAATCACAGATGAATTCTCAAATATTAAAAAATAAAATAGGAAAAAATAACTCAAAACAAAAGCCACTTGTGGAGAAAAAGAGTTTATTCACGGTATAGTTCATCATTGAGGGACGTCAGTGCAGGGACTCGAGGCAGGAACCTGGAGGCAGGAGCTAAAGTAGAGACCATGGAGGACCACTGCTTACTGGTATGCTCCCCTTGTATGTTCAGCTATGTTTCCTGTACATTCCAGGCCTACCTGCTTATGTATGACACCTTCCACAGTGGACTGGACTGTCCGAAATCAATCATCAGTCAAGAATAATGCTCCACAGACAGGCCGACAGGACGATAAAATGAAAAAATGTCCTCAGTTGAGGTCCTTCTTCCCAGTTGATTCCAGTTTATGTCAAGTTGACCGAAAAAATGAGATAAATGTGTAAAGAGTAATAAAAAACTCATACTGAAAAAATATCATAAGATAAAATACTCAAAATTTAGTTAAAGGGAAAGGAAGGGAAATTCAATGGTCAGGAGTGGAAAAACAGTGAAGTGTCAGAGCAGATTCCTTAGGCCCTGGAAAGCTGGATGCGTGAGCAGTGTGTGCGGGAGGGGCAGCTGAACCCGTGGACTCTTGACTTTCCTGCTGTTTTTGCTGGTGCTGAGCCTGCATTGGTCAAGTACCTGATGCTCTCTAGAGATGCATTCATGGTTAGTAACTATCCTCCTTTGCAAACAAGAGGATACCTGCTGGCCTAATTTAATGACGTATTGTTGGGGGTTCAGCAAATTCACCACTCTCCTGAAACTTCCTTGATTATACCCCCTAAGAAGGTTAATAGTCTAGCGATAGGTGTTTCTCAACTGAATCAGGAGGTGGAAAAGCAACCATATCAGCAATATCTATACAGGTGGATCTGTCTTTGTGCTTTTAAAGCCAACCAAGTTTCAATCATCCTGCTGGAGTTATGTAGTTGTAGGTATTAAGTAGTATGCTGGACTTCCAGAGTTCTCAGCCTTTGTAAAATGTAGCTGGCTTCAGAGGTGGATCCACCCACCAACTGTAGCTCAGGGCTATCAAATCAAGAGTTAATTTCAATTGGTGAGGTCTATTAGCCAATGAGGGTAGTTCTGCCTGTATATCCTTCCCTGCCTTGACTGAGCCTCTTGCTATCTACAGTTTTTGATTTGTCACTTTCTGTTCTTCCCACTCTCCTCAGCTGTCTCCCAATTCAGGGTTGAAATAGTTTGAATTCAGGTTTTCTGACTTATGACTCTTCCATGTTTTCAAGTCCACAGGCTACCTCAGATATAGGTAATATTTTCTGTTAAAATGGTTCCCATATTCAGTCCTCTAAATTGGGGTAACTCCTTTCTATTGTTTACCCATTTTGCTGGAAAAGTGACTATCTCAATAAGACTTGAAATTAGAATTGAAGCTTGAGAAAGCTGTGGGATTTTCATGTGGATAGGACTGTAGGTTTCTTTTCAGCCGGCCTACCTTACAATTTGGATGGACATTCCCCTTCCTGACTGGGGAGCTGCATGGTTGGAGCTGACTTTGGCTTGCCTTTATTTTCAGCAGTTCACTAATCTGACAGTCTGCCTTTTTCAGTTGTCCTGTCTGTCACTCCTTTTGTGTATTTTCAAAACCTCTTCCTCACTTGTTTTCTTTGAATTAGAGTATATTTGGTTTTATCTGGAACTTCTCCTCTACTGTGTCATAGGAAGACAGCTTCCAGTCCTCTGTCATATTCAGAAGTTAAAAGTTTAATATCAAGAAGACTTTAATTGTTACCACTCTATGTCTGACATTAACATATATTTCTAAGGCACAAACACCTGCCATCATTACAATCTCTACATGATTGACATACCAGATAAATTACGATTCAATACCTATTTCTGCATCCAGCTGGGAGGAATTCAGAGGATAAACCCATATAAAAGAGCATAAATTATCAAGAGGTAAGAATGGTCCATTCTGTCTATGATTGATAAACTACATCAGGAAGTAATGTGAGACAGGCAAGGAAATAAGCTGTAAATTAACTCAGATAGATGTAGATCATACCCCATAGTGAGGAAATGAGAACAAGCTGAGTAGGGTGAGGGATGAAGAATGAAAGTAGGAGAAATGAGCCAGAAAAAGCGAGTGGACCCTTTCAAGAGAGGGTATATTAGCTCAAATCACCATGACTCTGTAAGTGCAGTTAAGAATTCTATCAGTCTAGGCCAGAGTTGACACCTAATGGATTTTCCCTAGAAACACAGGGTAGGTTGTGATAATGGGGTAATCAGAGATCAAGAAGGATTATGAGTGGGTGAACTTTTTTATACATATTATCATTTTTAATCTCCAGTGTCTTATTCAGGACTTAACAGAGAAACCAGTAAGTATCTGTTGAAGAATGAATGAATGGTTGATGAGTCCCTGGCTTTCTCTGGTGGTTCAAGAAAGGGCAATAGTATCTTGAAAAGTGACCTGATGAGGGCAGCTATAAATGACTATTTCTTAAACCTGATGTTTCTTTATTATTCTAATTTACCATCCAATTTCAAAGAAAAATATCTGATAGGAAACTCTGTGTTTTAAATGCTTTTGGAGGCTGAGAAATGGTTAAGCAGTCAAGAGCACTTTCTGTCCTCTCAGAAGACCCAAATTCAGTTCATAGCACTCAAGTCTCCAGCATCTGAAACCCTCTTCTGCTTCCTTGGGCACTTGCACATATGACCTACATACACATATACACAGACAGAACACAACACATACACATAGACCAAAAAAATAATCTTGGCCCCATATCCTGTTCTGCTAGCCTTGGGCCCAGGCCCACTTTGGCTCTGAGCACCCAGATCTCTGGACTGTCCTCTTAGTTCAGATCCACCCACTGTGTCCCGATCCCTTGTACTCACACCTGCTCAATTTTTCTGTCTAGTTTGTTAGAGCCTTCAGAGGCTTCACCTTGCCTCTGCCTGCTCTTGAGCAACCATCTACCCTGGCTGTCTCTTCCCCCAACCTGCCAGGGATTGCTTTGACCAGGCTTGTTCCCTGGAAACTTTAATCCTGCCCATTGTGTTTATACTCCCCTACCAACTGAGCAACTCCGTTCTCCCCTGCCTGACATCTTGTTATCCTTCTTGCCTTTAGCACAGGCCTGCTTTTACTTTTAGCACTCCAGATCTCTGGACTGTAGTCATAGTCCAGACCCATCCACTGAATGCTGATCCCCATTGTACCCACTCCCAGCTTGCATTTGTATTCTTGAGACCAACCTTCTACTCTAGCAGTCGTCACCCACAACTTGCCTAGGAGTCCAGGGACCAACCTTTTTCCCTGACAAATAATGAGCCTGCCCACTGTGTCTCCACATCACTACTGCCACAGCAACTCCAAACTCCCTCACCCCACATTCCGTTCTCTTTCTAGCCTTGGGCACAGGCCCACTTTTACTTTCAGCCCCTCAGATCTCTGGACTACCCTCTTATCTCTGTCTGACTGTGAGCTCTCCAAATCACACCCTGCCTTTCCCTCTACATTGATAGTCTGTATCACCTTCCACTGCTGCAGGACTAGGGTTCTGTGCTAATTAAAAGAATCCCAGATCTTTGCAGATTGCATGAAAAAAACTGATTTCAGGCTCTGCCTAGCAATCTTCCCAAATTGTGCTATGCCTGATGGATACAGGGGCCCAGATCTTAGGAGAGCCTAAGAGCATCTGATCTCCCCTGACTTGTCCCTCCTAAGTAGCTAGACTAGAGCTATCAGGCCCCTCTGATATAAAATCAAAAGAGAGAACCTAAAGCCTTGACAAACCAGCTGTTCATATCTAGCAATAAAATGACCAAGTCACATTAATTATACAGAGTTAGAATTGAACTCAACAAAGTAAGGGTTGAGTCTAACATCAGAATCACAAACAACAAAATAAATACATGTACCAAGATGATAACAAAAACAATAACATGAAAATCCCAAACAGTATGTTCCTAGCATATATCACCAGTCATAGAGAAGACTTCTACAGTGAAAACCCTATAAATATAACTCAGGACATAGAGTTAAAAAAATAATCATAAACATCATCAAAGAATTTAATTAATTTAAAGAACACACAAACAAATCAAAGAGCTAAAAGAAGATGGGGGTAAACTGAATTCACAAAAGAAATAGAAATATTGAAAACTTTGGCTGATGAAGAAGGAAGTGAAAAGCTCAATAAGCCAATTTGAAACTATGGGTGAAAGCTTTACCAGCAAAATTAATGAAATGAGAAACAGAATATCAATACTGGACAATAAAGGTAAAAATTAGAGTACTCAAGAAAAGATGACAAATTAAAAATAAAAAACACAGGAATTGAATATGCAGGAAATATGGGACACCATGAAAAGTCCAAATTTACGCCTCTTAAGCATTGACTAAGGAAAAGAATTTCAAGATAATGGTATTGTCCAGATCTTCAACAGGATTGTAGAAGAAAATTTCCACAAATTAAGGAAAGACATGTACATAAAAACACAAGAAGCACATAGAACATGAAACAGACAGGACCAGAAAAGAAATTCATCAAGGCATATCACAGTAAAAACAATAAGCATACAGAAAAAGAGAGAATATTGAAAACTGCAAAAAAAAAAGAAGTGACATATAAAGGAAAATCCATCAGAATTACAAATGACTTTTCAATTCAAACTATGAAAGCCAGAAGAGCCAGGACCAAAGTATTCCCACTTCAAAAAGACCAGAGATTCCAACCCAGAATATCTTACCCAGCAAAAATGTTTATTCTATTAGAATGGGAAAGAAAAATCTTCCATGACATGAATACTATGAAAGAATTCATGTCCAGAAAATTAGCTTTTCAGGGAACACTTGAAGCAATACAAAGTGATGAAAAAAGGAACGACTATATCCAAGGGGCAACAGAAAGAAAATAAAGGAAGGTATAACTGGGGAGCCACAAAATTAGACCAAGAATGCAAAAGAAATTAAAATGACAGAAATCAATACATATCTTTCAATAATAACTTTAAATATCTATGGACTGAACTCCCCAGTCAAAAGACACAGGCTACATGAATGGATCAAGAAACAAAATTCATCCTTTTGTTGTCTGCAGATACCACATCTTATCTTCAAGGACAGTCATTACCTTAAGGTGAAAGGATGGAAGAAAATATTCCAAGCTAATGGCACTCAGAAACAAGCAGGAGTTGCCATTCTAATATCTGATAAAATAGACTTCAAACTAAAACTAACCAGAAGAGATAAAGAGGGTCACTTCATTCTGATCAAAGGAACAATTAACTAAGAAGGTATTGCAATCATGAACATATATGCACCAAACTCTGGTGCACCCAACTTCATAAAATCAGTACTGTAGGACTTTAAGACACAGATTAACCCCAACTCAAAAATAGTAGAGGACTTCAATACTCACTGCCTTTACTAGACAGTCAACAGACAGAAGAAAAGTAAAGACATCTGAATTAAACAATACCATTAATCAAGTGGAACTAACAGACATCTACCAAACATTCTACCCAAGAACCAAAGAATATCCTAGGAAGAAGCCCCAGTAACTTCACAGCCTCATGGAGACTAAACAACATACTCCTAAATGATGAATGGGTTAAAGGAGAAATTAACAAAGAACTAAAAGTATTCTTTAATCAATGAAAAGGGATATTCAGCCTTACAAAACCTCTGGGGCATGTTAAAAGCAGTCCTAAGGGGGAAATTTATAGCTCTAAGTGCCTACATTAAAAAAAACCACAAAGAGCACAAATAAATGATTTAACAATGCAACTCCAGAATCTTGGAAGCCAACAAAAAATGAAAGCCAAACTCAGTATCCAAAAGGAAATAACAAAAATCAAAGCAGAAATTAAAGAAATAGAAAGGAAGAAAACTATGCAAAATTCAGTGAGTCCAAGAGGTTTTTGAAAAGATGGAAAAGATAGAAAGACCCCTGGCCCAGTTAACTAAAAGAAAGACCAACACCAAATCAACAAAATCAGAGATGAAACTGAAACATCATGACAGGTAACAAAAAGATCCAGAACATTATAAGGGAATACTTTCAAACTTTATTGGCCATTAAATATGAAAACCTTAAAGAAATGCATGCATATCCAAAATCACGGAAATCATCAAAGATAAACCAGGAAAAGATCAACAGCTTAAGTAGACACATGACCTATATGGAAATTAAAACAGTCTTACAAAACCTCCTGACCAAAAAAAGTCCAGGCATAGATGTATTCACAGCAGAATTTTACCAGACATTCAAAGAAGATATGCATTCAAAACTACTTACATTACATTATTCAAAAAGATAGAAACAGAGGGGGAACTCCTAAATTACTTCCGTGAAGCCAGAATCACACTAATACCAAAACCAGTTAAAGAAATAACCAAAAGAGAAAACTATAGACCCACATCCTAATGAACATAGAGGTAAAATTTTTCAAGAAAATAATTGCAAACCACATACAGATCCATATTAAAAAGATCATCCACTGTGATCAAGTTGGCTTTATTCCAAAGATGCAAGGGTGGTTCAATATTCATAAGTCAATAAATGTCACAAAGCACTTAAATGGACTCAAAGACAAAAATCACACAAGTCCTTCCAACAGATTCAGAAAAGACCTATGAAAAAACTCAACATGCATTTATGTTAAAATTCTTAGAGGGAACTTGATTGAGGGAATATCCCTCAGTATAATTAAAGCTATATACAACTAACCCACAGCCAACATCATTCTAAATGTAGAAAAACTGGAAGTATTCCCCTTACCATCAGGAACCAGACAAGGCTGTTCACTATCTCCACACTTTTTTTTAATATTGTGTTTGAAACTCTTGGTAAAGCAACAACACAAAAGAAGGAAGTTAATGCACTACTCATTGGAAAAGAAGAAGCCAAATCATCCCTATTTGCAGATGACAAGATATTTTACCTAAGAGATGTCAAAAAATCCACCAAAAACCTCCTAGAAATTATTAACACTTTCAGTAAAGTGGAAGGTTATTAAATTAATCTACAAAAACGAGTAACCTTTCTACATAACAGTAACAACAATTGGAGAAAGAGTTTAAAGAAATCCTCAAAACAAAAAACAAAAACAAAAACAAAACACCTTGGGATTAAACCCGACCTAAGATATTAAAGAACTCTACAATGAAAATTTCAGATCTTTAAAGAAAGAAATTGATGAAGACAACAGAAGATGAAAGGACCTCACATTTTCATGGATTGGAAGAATTAATATTGTGAAAACTACCATCCAATCAAAAGTAATATACAGGTGCAATGCAATCCCAATCAAAATCCCCATGATATTCTTCACAGAATTAGAAAACAAATAATAAAATTCATATGGAAGCACAAAAGACTCTGAATAGACAAAGAAATTGAGAGCACAAAGAGGAATGCAGAGGGAATTGTCAAACCAGATTTCAAACTATATTACAGAGCTATAGCCATAGAAAAAGCATGGTAAGGGCAGAAAAATATACCCATAGACCGAGGGAATATATCTGAAGACTCAAACATGAGTACATGCAATTTCAGCCACCTGATAAGTGTCAAAGGTACCAAGAACACTCACTGGAGGAATAATAATATTTTCAGCAAATGTTGATGGCAAAATTGGATCTCTACCTGTAGAAAAATGAAACTAGACACTTATGTTTCACTTTGCACTAAAGTCAACTCCAAATGGATCAAAGAACTCAGTGTGAAATCTGCATCTCTGAAAAAGTTAGAAAACATTTACTGTAACCTACAAGATATAGGTATAAGAAAGGACTTTCTAAATCAGAGAAGAGGTGCTCAACAATAAAGGTCAGTAATCAATATGTGGGGCATCATTAAACATATAGTCTTCTGAACATGAAAAGAAATGACCAGGGAAGGAGAGAAAAACCCACAGACTAGGAGATCAAGAGAAAATGCTGGAGAGGATGTGAGGAAAGAGGAATGCTCATTTACTGCTGGTGGGATTGTAAACTCCCACATCTCCTATGTAAAGAAATTTGGAGAACTCCTAAAAAAATCTAAAAATGAATCTACCATTTGACCTTGTAATTCCACTCCTTGGCATATACCCAAATGCCTCATCCTATTGCAGTGATAACGCACATTCATGTTTGTTTCTGCTCTTTAGCAGAATAGCTAAGAGACGGAAGCAACCTACATGTCCCTCAACTGATGAGTGGATAATGGTGTTTGTACAAGGGCGTTCTACTTCACAATAGAGAAAGATAAATCTTGAAATCTGCAGGTAAATGGATGAAACTAGAAACTGTTATGCTAAGTAAGCTAACACAGGATAAGAAAAAAAAAAGGTGAGATATGTTCTTCCTCATTTGTGGATTCTAGTACCAAATCCTTATATGTGCGTATGTGTCCTGATGTTACTTCAGATCCCAGGCAAAAGAAAAGAACCAGGGAGATAAAGCTAAAGAAGGAACGTGAGAGAGAATAATAATAGGAGACAGGTGTTACTAAGGGACAAATATATACAATGGGATATTTAGATGGGAGAGGGGAGGGAACACTGTACAAGGAACTATGGGGATAAAGGGAAAGAATTAGCTCAAAAGAGGTGGGGCCATAGCAGGCTGGTACTAACAAGGGAGAAATGGGGAAATGGGGACTCTTAAATGGGGAAGACAAGAGGGGAGGGTAAGATGAAAGAGAGAGAGAGAGAGAGAGAGAGAGAGAGAGAGAGAGAGAGAATAAATAATGCCTAGCTAGGGTAGAACACCAGAGGGAATTGTTTAACAGTGTAAGGACAAGTTCCACATCCAATAACTCTGCATGAGTCCATGTGCATAGCTGAAGTCTACATTACAAGAAACAGTGCCAGTCAGGAGAAATCTTCCCTTGAGGTGTTGTCCAGGGTTGTCCAGGAGACTCCCCAAATTACACGGTCTTGGCTGTCTACCAGAACTTGAAGGTAAGATTCTCTTGCTGAAAAGAGGATATAATTCAGAGACTGGATTTGGAGCAGTGGGGCTGTAACTAACCTGGAAGCCACTTCCCCTTAAGGCAACTGATAACTGTTGGGTAAGGATGAGTTACTCTTTCTAAAGCAAGAGTCTCTGGATAGACTGAGTAGGCCTCAGTGGATGAATCTGCACTGAGGTCACTTGAGAACACTAACTTGACACAATAAACCTTGTTACAGATGAAAGAATGTATGGATTCCAGGTGGGCTCTAGGGAGGAAGGGGTGCCAGTGGGGAAGAGGATAAAAGATGATTCAGATCGACTGAGATGTTCTGAACAAAACACACAATGATTCAATAAAAATTTTTCAAAAGAAACCAATGAACTAACAATCCTACATAGCTCAGCTCTTAAAATATATTGCTTATCATTTATTATTTGTTTATTTATTTATTTAGTGTGTATACATGTGTACATGCATGTGCCAGGTCATTTATGTAAAGTTCAGAAGACTTATGTGAGTTAGTGTTCAACTTCCAATATATGAGTAAAATCCAGGTCATTAGGCATGGAGGCAAAACTCCTTCAAAGACTGAAATATATTCCCCACTAACATCGTTATTTTAAGCGAAAGCATTTTGGGATTATTTGGCATCACAGCGTAATCTAACCTATCCTGATTCCACCCTGGGAACAGTTTAGAAACACTCTTCCTTTGTTTTCTGTGTGTCCTTCAGATTCCATTTATTTATACTGTAGTCTTCTCTTGTTTTGCATATTGTTTGAGAAGTAGTCCCTTTATTTCTCTAAGGAAAAACTTTATTTGGATATGTAAATTTTTTTTTCTGGCAATGCCACAAGAAAATAATTTTCCCCAGGAAATTGTTTTTTCTTGACAATTTCTTGTTTCAGAGCAAAGTAAATCAGGTTTATAGCAGATCAAAGCACCTGCACCACTTTCCTTGGTAATCTTCCTCACCACTGATTTTGGATTGATTAAAAACTGGTAGGAACTTCATCTAAACTTTCATCCTGGTCTCACCTGTACATGCAGAATGCACAGACTCAGTCCCCAGGAATCCAAATAAATACCCATTAGAGTGTATACTACTGGAGACATGAATTCCGTTTCCTCTGCCCCCAAAGCATTTATAATGTAGCAAGGTTGACCATCGCAAATGTAAGGAAAAATCTACTATACGAGAAACTGTACAGTCGAACTGGGATTCAGAAAATGGGAGATGAATCTTCACCACGGCTATAGAGAAATGGGCATTCATTACATTCATACTGGCTAAAGTTAAGACGGTAATAGAAATATAGCTGTGTGGAAGAAGACAGATGGATACTGCCCAAGCCACTTCAAATTCTGACTTGCACCATAAGATCCTGATTCGCTAATATGCCAGTTGTAAAGGGCTGTGAGTGATGGAAGGACAGGGATCCCTGCCTTTCCGGCTGAACCTTCCAGAATTGCTTCATGAGCATTTGGCACTGCTCCCAGTTCTGCTCTGAACTCGGCGAGAGACAGCTTTTCCTACTGGAAACCTCATTTACAGCTTTAGCTTAATTCTATTTCAGTGCCAGAGACCGTATGCTTGTCACAGAAGAAAACGGAGGCAAGAAAAGGAAGCTGGCTGTCCGCAGACCACGGTGCAATCTCTGTTCTGTGTGTCTGGCTCTTCTCTGCTCCCATTCTACCCTTTTAAAATGTTATTCTTTATGTCAAATCTTCATTAACACCCCAAATCCAAAATTACATTGGAAAGTTTTCTTCAACTTTATTACACTCAGAGTCTGGTTGGAATTATTACATTGACTTATTTTTTGTCTGCTGATATTTTCCTACCTTCATTTTTTCAGAGTTTTACCATTATTTTTTAAAACTCTAATGTGGTCTGTGGGACAGAATGAAATGATATTGCCAGAAAAATTGATGGGTTTGAGGAGGCGGTTGCTGTGGAAACCACTTAAGATTTTGATTAGGGAAGATGATGGCATATCTTTTGGAAAGAACTTGAAACCCTAAGGATACTTGATCCTTTTTTGTGGCAGAGATAGAGAAGGGTCTAAAATTGAATTTCCCAACATAGAACAATGGGAAAGCCTCTTGCATTCTTTTTTTTAAACAATACCCCATGATCACCTTTTTCAGACACAGAAAAAAAGGCCTTTGACAAATTCCAATATGTCTTCATGATAAAAGTACTAGAGAGAATAGTAATGGAAGGGACATGCCTCTATAACAAAGGCTACATATGATGTGCCCACAGCCAACATCATGCTAATGGAGAAAAATCTGAAACACTCTCATTGAAATGAGGAAGACAAAAGGGCTGTCCACTTTCCTCACTCCTTTTCAATGTAGTTCTTAAAGCTCAAGCTACAACAAGAAGACAAGAGAAGGAAACTGAAGGAACACTAAGAGAAATAGAAAAACCCATGTTAAATGTTCATATGGAAATAGAAAAGCCTAAGCAATCCTGAGCACAAAGAATAATCCTGAAGGTATTACCATCCCAGTCAAATTGTCTCTTTTTGGAGATGATATGATTTAAAATATGAGACCTCAACAATTGCACCAGAAATCTAGGAATGGTAAATAATTTCAGCAAAGTTCTAGGAAACAAATCTACTTAGAAATCTCAGGAGTCTTTCTATATACCAATTGTAAGCATGCTGAGGAAGAGACCATGAAAACATTCCCATTCATAGCAGTCTAAACAAATATAAGAATAAACTTAACCAAGGAGGTTAAAGACCTCTACAATGAAAACATTAAATCTCTACAGAAAGAGACTGAGGGTGGTGTTCAAAGACGGAAAGCCCTCTTATGTTCATGGATTGGTAGGATTAATACTGTGAAACAGACCATCCTACCAAGAACAATGCAAAGATCAATTGCGATCCCAATCAAAATTCCCATGAAATTCTTCATAGAAATAGAAAAAAAAAAAAAACGTGCTAAAGTTCATATGGAAATGGAAAAGCCTAAGCAGTCCTGAGTACAAAGAATAATCCTGAAGGTATTACCATCTCAGATTTCAATTACAGTATTTCTGGTTCCATATAATAAAACTAGAGTAATAAAAACATCATGGTACTGGCACACAAACAGACATGTAGATCAATGGAACAAAACAGAAGACCTAAACATGAGTACACGTAATTATAGACATTTGATATTTGAGAATGATGCCAAAAATACACAGTGGAGGAAAGACAACCTCTTCAATAGACGGTGCTGGGAAAATTGCATGTTCATATGTAGAAGAATGAAGTTAGGCCTATATCTATCATGCTGTACATAAAAATAAAACCCAAATGGATAAAGACCTCAATGTAAAACCTGAAACACTAAAACTGCTAGAAGAAAACATAGGCAGCTCCCTGTAAGACACAGGTGCAGGAAAGATTTTCTGAACTGGGTTCCCTTCACTGAAGAATTAAGGCCAACAACTAAGAAATGACAGCTCATTAAACTAAAACAAAGCAAACGAAACAACCAATCAAACTAGAGAAAGTCCACAGAATGTGACTGGATTAATGTCCAGAACACACGAAGAACTGAAAAAGCATGGAATCAAGAAAACAAATGACAATTAAAAAATGGGCTATGAATTCCTAAATAGAGTTTTCAAAAGAAGAAATAAAAATGACCAAGGATTGTCCTCAAAAAGTGTTCAAGACCCTTATTAATTAGAGAAATGCAAATGAAAACTCCGTTAGGATTTCAAGTTACCTGATTCACAGTGACTAAGATCAAGAAAACAACTGAGAACAAATTCTGGTAAGGAAGCAGGTAAAGAGGTAGCCTTTCTTCACTGCTGGGATTGCAAAATGGTGCAAAGACTATGGAAATCAATGTGGAAAACTCTCAAAAAACTAAAAATAGATATACTATATGATCTGGCTGTATCACTCCTTGGCATAAACTCAGAAGACTCAATATCCTACTACAGAGATACTTACTCAGCCAGGTTCATTACTGTTCTTTTCACAATAGCTAGGAGATGGAAGCAACCTAGATGTCCATCATGGGCCAAAGAATAATGAAAATGTGGTACAAATACTCCATGATTCTATTGAGCTGTAAAGAGAAGGGAAGTTGTGAAATTTGCAGGTAAATAGATGACACTGAAAAATATTGTACTAAATGATGTAACCCAGATCCAGAAAGATAAACACCACATACTCTCCTTTATTTGTGGATGCTAGGTCCTAATTTTTAGATATAAATGCAACTCTCACTATTCATCAAAGAATTTTTATGATTTTACCTTCTTCAGTTATCATTATGACTTTATCTGTGATATAAACACAGTAGCTGATAAAAGGAGACAGAATGGAATGAGGAACAAGATACACACTTCCTCAGTTTGCACACTCACTATCTCCTAGCCTGGATCAAGTCTTCCTGTGAAAACTACACTTCTTCAGTTCCTTCTACTGCTACTGGGTTTCCAAACACTAGGCTTCCACAACCAGTTGAAACTCAGGTCATAAGTAACTAAGTGATATCCGGTCCAAATGGCTACATCTACTATGCAGTCCCTACACTGAAGGCTGGGGGAACATGGTGAACGTCGCTGAAGAGGGGAGCGAAATATTATAATAGCCAGAGGACAAATAGATAAATATACCTGCTGCTAAGTAGTATTTTCTGGACATGACAGGAAGCTACACCCTTGAAATCTGAGCAAAAAAAAAAATGGTTGCCTAAATGCTAACTGCATGATGACACCAGCTCATAAAGCACTGTGGATGGAGGAAACTTTAACAGGGTCCTACCCCTAGAGGAAGAACTATAGGCAATCAATGGCTGCTGTGTGAGGGAGAGTCAGTTTTCCCCAGGGACTAGCTCCCTGATAGGATATCTAATCTCAAGTGGTCAGGCCTAAACACATGTGTTTACAGAAGCACCGCTAAATGGACCTAGCAGGACATATATGTATATACATATAATACAATAATAATCATAAAGAGGTCATGAATTTGAGAGGAAATGTGGGAGATGTGGGAAGAGTTGGAGAGTGGAGGGGGAGGAAATGGTATAAATACTGTGTGACATTCTCAAGAAAATAGAAAATATTATAATCATAAAAAGAAAAAAGGTAGAACAGATGCTAAAACATGCTTGTGAAACACAGTGGCACTTCATCCTTAACGTCCTCTGGCTTTCCTGGAAGGGAACTTGAGGGAAAATAGAAGAAACAAAACCAAATCCATGCTACTGTATGCAAAGTTTCATGAAGTTTGCATGTTGTGTCTAGTCATTGCATACTGTGGTGTTACAGTACCTATGTTCTTGACCTCATAATAAACTAAGCTTGGACAAGGCATTCCTTACCAGTTGGGCTTCAAGCAAACCTATGAAGCTGTTGAACTGAAGTCCCAGGCCTGTTCCAAATTACTGAGGTTACAAAATAAAGCTTCTTTTATAATTTAGGTTTAAAGTGTGTATCTTTCTCATTAAACTAAATTCTTGGGTTATGTTTTTTCTCCTTTATAGTTGCTCTTGGCCAGAAAACAGTATCTAGTGTTTTTCCCCTGAAGACTAGCTCAGTTTTGACTCTGCAGAGGCAATCATGTAGAAAAGCAATCAATGAGAAACACTAATTGTTTGAGGGCTAAAACCATACCAGAGTGAAATTCTTTTCAAGAGATTTACAAAGAGATTTAGACCAGCCAGGGCATTGCAAAATCTCAATCTCAGAGATGGTCTGGCTTCGCATTGACTGCCTTTTGAGAAACAGAGATATACTGAGAGAAGAACGGAGCCCATTGCTATGGCTGACCTACTGAATTGCCTGCAGCTACATAAGGCCTTCCTCAGAGTGGCATTTTCTTCCCAAATACATAGCAGTGCAGGCAGTCTAGCTGACCAGGAAGGCTAGCAGTGGCTGCTACACAGCCACTGGTATAGGCTTTTCAGTTGCCATTGTCTCTCCATAAAGCCAATATTGCTGTAACATTTATTTTCAGAGTGTGAATTTATTCCAATGTAATTGATCCAGCAGCAGCTTGGACATAACACATAAATGGAATTTTGTATTTTCTTATGTATGGGTTAATTCACGTTCACAATAGGTGAAGACAGGAGATGAAGCTGAGTCACGTAAGAATAAAATATGCAAACATACATGTAGGCATGGAAGGCGCACAAGCACACATCTTATACACATACTAGAGATCTCACTTACATGTGTTACGAGCCACACCCATTCACATCTGGTCTGATCTTGTCCTATTTCAGATCACACTCCTGCTGCTTATTTGCCCAAGATTCAGTCTTTCTGTCATCCCCTTCTACAAGCCAACCCCAGATATTTCTCCCAGTGACGTGTCATATATACTGCAGTATTTATGTATTTCTTAAGTCATTTTACTTCTGTACAACTGTACCAGTGTGTTTAGTATATCTCTCCCTGTTTCTTTGTGTACATCACAGTCAAGGTTTGGAGTGGAGTGCTTTCATTTTTCTTAACCCCTGTGGTTTCTATTGCATAATTAAAAATATAGTTTACTTTTATTACTATATTTTGTGTGTATGAGTATGTTGCCTGCATGTGTGTAACTGCACCTGTGCCATGCAATGTCTGCAGAGGTCAGAAGAGTGTCAGATCCTCTGGAACTGAAGTTACAGATAGTTGTTAGGATGCTAGAAATTGAACCTGGGTTCTCTGCAAGAGTAGCCGATGCTCTTAATGGCTAAGCCATCTCTCCATCCCCTCACTGCATAATTTTGCATGCTGTAATATATTTCTAATGATAATTTAACTACCTTGAAAGTGCTACATGTCCATGCATGATGGAGTTCAGATAGAATTTCTGCTTAGGGTCTAACAATGTTAAAATTAAGCTGGTGTTGGTCAAGCTGGATTCTTACCTGGACAGTTTATGGGTAGAATCTAAGCTACTTCCAGAATCATTTCTGTAATCGTAAAAATTGTTTTGGATAATTATAGGGTTATAGTGTTTGGGTGACTGCAAGCCAGGGGTTCTTCTCAGCTGTTGTAGGTCATCAGCATATCTTGGCTTCATGGTCCCTTCATCTTTGACACAAGTCACAATGAAAGGACTCTCTCACTGCTTGAATCTCTCTATACTCCAGGTCTTCTATATCTTATTGCTTTCTTTTTAATTGTCATCAAGTAGAAAGCTCTGACTTAAGGCTAGGTGAGTAGGTTAACCCAGAAAATTTCAGGGTCAACTGTTTAAAACTAAACTTGGGGATGGAGGTTTATGTCATAGTTCGAGCACTTGCCCAACAAGTGCAAGGTCCTTTCTTTGGTTGGCAGCACTGGAGAGAGAGAAAAAGACGCTAATTTAAATTGATTAGCAGCCTTAATTACATTCCTAACATCCCATTGTCCATGCAGCATGACAAATTCCTAACAGAGAATGCAGATCATGGTGGCCAAATTTCTGCCTCCACTGATTTTTTTTAAGAGCTTACATGTCACGGCATAGTAGACATGACTACACTTATGAATCATTGTTATGTCCTTGAATCTCACCCCTTCCTTCTCTTGCCTCCATAATGCTGTAATTCCTCAATATTTCTTTTTTGATCTCCCGGCAAATAATATCTATCTTTTCTCTGACAGACTTTGTAGAATATAATAAGAGGAAGGTAGCTCTATCTCTTAAGAAAAGAGAAAACATCTGAAATTTTAAGGACCTCCCCAGAGCCCACCTATGGAACTGTTACAGAACCTGAATAACGACTTTAATGTGACTAGTTTGATGTGCCAGTTAAGGTACAACCCAATCTTTCTTTCTTATTTTCTTTTATCCTCACAGTAGACCATGGGGACATCTTTGTTATCTTCATTCAGATCGAGGCTTTAATGCACTGTAGTATTATATCAAATGGACTAGGAAGTCAAATCCAGGTTTGTCAATTTCAAAAGTCAAACTACCTAGATTGAATTATTATATCACAAGTATAATTTTGATTTTGATAATCAAAAGGATTACATAAAACCTCCATCTTATGATCTGATCTGTGCTTAAAGTCTAGCCCAACTGGCAGCCCACACTAAACAACCAATTGTCTCCATTTCTTTCACCACCTATCCAAGAATTATTACTATCATTGCAGTCCTGCCTACAACTAATAGGAAAACACATGTCTGTTCCAATTTTCTTCACCTTTGTTAAAATATCTGATCAATCACGAGACCTCTGTTAATAACTCCCACGGAAGAATATTACTTATTTTGAAAGGAATAGCAATCATGTTATCACCTGCAGAAGTTTCTCTGACATTATCATGGAGAAACATTTAGTATCTTCATTCTAAAAAAGTATTCCTAATAATTTATTAAAAGATTTTAACAAGTTACCTCATGGTATCATATAACTCTTTGTAACTGTTGCACATTGGAGATAAATTAGATATTTCTACAAATAAACCTTTTATAATTGACTATTATTTTCTAGAAGATTGCCTACAGTATTGTGTGAGCTTAGCAAATACATATATCAAAGGTAACTGCCTGGAATTGAATTCAATCAGACAGCAAAAATGTAAATCTTACATAAGTGCTGTCCCAACTTCTGTCAGTGTCTTAAGGTATCACCAGTATTCAAGAAAAAAAAAAACACAAAATTGAATACATTTAATCCCCTTAAGGGTTTATATTTTTGTCTTAAATAAAGAGTTTGACACAAAATTGAATACATTTAATCCCCTTAAGGGTTTATATTTTTGTCTTAAATAAAGAGTTTGGAAGATCAAACAGTGCTCTTAACTGTTGAGCCAGTCCCTCATTATACCTTCTTAATAAATAATTATTTTGTAATATTATCTTCAAACAATCTTGTTTATTTATTTTTAAAGAGCATCCAAACTGTATAGACTTCAGCTTATGTAAAGGTATCTACCTTGTGTGTCAAGGACTTTTTGGTTTATGGTGATAAAATCCCAACTCAAGTTATGTGTATTTGCCAGCTTTGTGTTTCCTGTAGCAGGGTACATGACATGATTAACATGCTTGCAAAGAGAAATGGCTTTTTACGGCTCATGTTTGCAGTCTAAGATCAGGCAGTCATTGTCACTGGTCTCATGGTAGAAGTGCATGGCTGGAGCCTGGCTCACCTCATGAGCCTGGAAGCAGAAAGAGGAAACATAGGGAGGAAGAGACTGGAGTTTCGAAATCCCCCTTGAGTGAATATCAGCAACAGCCCACAGACTTCCCACTAGGGCACATTTCCCCAAGGCTCTCGGCCTTCTGACACCCTGGCCTCCTATCACAAGGAGCAAAACAGAAGCCAAGAAGCAGAAAAGTAGACAAGGGGCAAAGGACAAGATATATCTTTCCAGGACATGCCTCCAGTGACCTGCTTTCTCCAGCTAGGATCCACCTCCTGCTTCCCACTTTTTTGCAATAGTGTCACACTACAAATCTATCGAGGGATTAATACACTGATCAGGTCAGATTCCTGAGGATCCAATACCTTCCAAGATCCCAATGCCTAGGCCTGTGAAGAATTTTGTATTAAAGCCTGAGGAGTGATTCTGCCTTCATGGGCTTTGGCATGGCAGAGAAGCTAGTGCTTTGTAGAAGTAACCAGGACAGACTTAGACTATGAGTTATAGCTTCTTGTCTGAGCAAATGTTTATAAAAGCTTAATTTGCTTGGGAAACCTCAATAGAAAAGTCTTACAGTTATGTGGCAGTTTATGCTGCTTGAAACAAAATTAAGTAGTTTAGTGTTGAATGAGATTTGAGGAGGGAAGTAAAGAAGAGATACAGCCTTAAGCATTCTCCAGCAAATGTTGCAAAGACTAAATCAAGGTAAATGGGGGAGAAACACGAAGAAAAAGTACAGTAGGATTTCCTCCCCAACAGGCAGTCTTGGCCCTTCTTAGGTCCTATCTCGTGCCTGGCACACAAGTGGGAAACACTATGGCAGGGTTGTTCCTATGAGGAGGTTACCACATCTGAAGCAACAGGCATTGCTGTTGCAAGATACTAAGTAGAGTGCACACTCAGCCTCTGCAAAGGAGGTTTAACTTTGGTGACACACATGCCATCACTGAGCTGGGAGTCTTACACCATTCAGATACTTTAAAGGTCACTGACTGCAGTGGATGACTTGGGGCAGGGTTGGCAGCAGTGGTAAGATAACATGAGCTTTCAAGGACCAGTAGAACATATCTTGAAAGATAACATTTGTTTTCAGAGCAACAGATTTTAAAATTGTCTTCTGGACAGTACCCACCTTTTATTGTTCCAGGTAAATGTGTTAAGTTTAAGTGCTACAGTGGATATCTACATGGAAACAGGATAGGCAACTTGACAGTTATTTTCTGTTCCCCCCTTCATCCCCTTTTTCTAGAGGCAAATCCCACAGAAACAGACATAATTTAAAACTTAACTGAGATTTGTAGGAGTTTGAAAATTGCATTGTTCCAAATAATGTTAACAAAGTGGCTTAATCGCAATCAGATTAATGAGAATACTGTAAAGTGAGAAAAAAGGAGAAACTCAGCACATTCAATAAGAGATGACTTATCTGCCAATATAAGGTAGTGACCATTGATTTAAGAGGAAGAAGGTTTTGAACTTGGATACTATAATGTAGTGTAATAATATTTTTATTGGCACTTATGTGTATTTTTCCCATTGAGATGTTAAGCAGAATGATCCAGAAGCTGTGTGTAGATTTTCTCATGGGCATAATAAGGAATAATTAGAGTCACTATTGTAGAGGAGGATTTTACAGTCATCTCCTTTTCCTTCCCTCACACATTAAACCTTTATTTTATAAGCCCAGGAGAAAATTTAGGACCAGAGCCTGGAATGGCCCTTGACTATCAAGTAAACCTTTAAAATTTATTTAAAAGGTCCAAATATTGGTCATAATTATAACTGCAATCTATTTTTTAAATTATGCTAATGAATTCTAAAGCAAAATAAAAGAAAATAAAAATAAAAAATAAAATAAAGATACCAGGAGTGAACACTGCTGTAAATGACTGTTTTGGGTTCTACTGATATCTCAATGTAGGCTTGTCAGTTGTAGTAAATATACCACATAGGTGTTGGATACAGGTAATATGTGGAAGGAGAACATTATATAGGAATATATGGGACATCCTTGTAATTTAATCTCAGTTTAATCATACTTTAAAGTTATAACATTAATTTTTTTTAAGTATAAGCTACAAGATATATTGATCAATGTTTAAACCTTTGCTACCTTTATTAATTAATGGAGAATTTCTTGCAATGTATTTTGATTATATCCCCTCCCACATTTCCTCCCAGATGCAACCTTACCACCCTACCTATCCAACTCCATGCTTGCCAACCCCCATGGAATCCAATTTGTATTCTCAAATATTCTTGGGTGTGGACCCTACCCCCTATCCAAGGGAATAGTCAACCTACCTGTTCTCACACCCTTAAAGCAAATTGACTGTTTCTCTCCTAGCAACTATCAATATCCAATTGCTCCTCAGAGGGAAGTGAGATTTCAGGCCTACCTCAAGCTCTCCATGCTGGGACTTTTTCTGGCTTGTGCGTGAACAGATCTTGTACATGCTGTTACAGTTTCTGTGAGTTCATATGTACAACTACCCTTCTGTCTGGAATACACTATTTCCTTGTATTCACTTACCACCTCAGCTCTTAGAATCTTTCTGCCTCCTCCCCTGTGATGATCTCTGAGCTTTTGGGGAAGGAGGGTGATATAGATATCCATTTAAGGCTGAGCATTCCACAGTTTTATATATATAAGAAATGAAAGCCTAGAGCTCTTGTAAACTGAGTTCAATAATAATGAAATCATTACATACTACAGTATGGAGTTGAAGTAAATCTGTAAATAGAAATAAATTCATAGCTTTAAAGATTTTCATTACTACAAAAAGACTGAATAAAATTAAATCAGCCTATCTGGGTCTGGTGCCTAAGATCTCTAATACCAGTTACTTGGTAAGGTAAGACAGTCATAAACTCAAGGCTTATCTGAGCTAAGAATGAGTTCAAGTCTGCCCACAGTAACAGTGGGACCCTATCTAAAACTGAAAGTGAAAAGAGGGCTAGGAATTCTGTTCAGTAATGGAGTGCTTGCACAGCATGTGCAAAGGCCCTAGATTCAATTCTCAGTCATGAAAGAGAGAGAGATAGAGAAGGAAGTAGAGAGAGTGAGAGACAGAGACACAGAGTCAGAGAAATAGGTAAAAATTTAAGAAATCCAGAAAAATAATAATTGGTAACCTAGAAAAGCAATAATTTAAACGTTTTATTTATAACATGAAATGAAATTAGCAAACTGCTACAAATTGAGGATTTGTTTTTAATGCATTTCCTAGTTTGTTAATGTAAATTTTGCAACAGACCGAGTTGCAAACAGAGAGAATACCACAGCTGTTCACGCACAGAGAATAGGGTCTATGAGATGCCCATCCATAAGTGACACATCTACAATGGAGCTTCTACACCCAAGGCTCACAGAATATAGTGGAACAAGGGGTAGAGAGAACACTAATGCATCTCTGGACTTTCATCAGGGAAGCTTCCTCATTTAATAGAGGGTGAGGAACACAATAGGTCACAAATAACCAAAGTGTAGAGAATTAAGAGTCTGCAGAATGTGGGTCTCTGGACAGAACTTCTGTGTTCAACTTTACCTATCCAAGTGTCAGGGACCATTTCAGAAGAGAAGGTAGAAGACTGTAAAGGCCATTGGAGGAGGTGCATGACCATAAGGAAACAGAGTCTTACGGGGTCCTGGGATCTTGCTCACAGGAAGTTAAAGCAATGATGTTAGCATGCACAAGACCCATTCAAACTCAATCAGACAAAACCCAAAATAGAACTAAAGAAGTGGACAGCAGGCCCCAACCTTGGCCAAAGAATTATTGGCAACTGATTATCACTGGGTGAGGGAGAGTTGGTCTTCTTTAAGGGAGAGACTCAGGACTAGACCCCAGAGGATGAACTTCGACTGAGTGAAGTCTGGGTACACTAACTTGACTCCACAAACCTTAACATATATGATAGAATGCATGAAGTCCAAGGGAGGAGGCCCTAGGATTTGGGGATTGCAGAGGATGCGTACAGATAATTAAGCTGTTTTATATGAAATGCACAAAAATTCAATAAAAATATTCATGAAAAAGAAAAAAATACTTAGTGGATAAATTACTTTCTGGACCCACACATACTTTAAAAGCCTGGTTATTGTAATACTTCATGGAACTGAAACCTTAGTTGAGCACAGAATTAAAACAACACTGACTGAAGTGTAAAATTTCGTTGATATTTATAACGAGTTGACAATGCTATAAACAAAATTCAGATTCATCTTGCCTTTTAAGTACTGTATGTTTCTTGATTCCTAAAACTTTTGCTGTTACTATGTTAAATTTCCATGTTTTGTTTGTCAATAGTTTTGGATTCTAAAAGAGTGTTTCAGTTTTTTAATGAGAATATTTCCTTTTGTTGTTATCCTAAATTATTACATTTATGTATATATGTATGTACATATGTATATATGTATTTGTGTGTGGATGTGTGTGTGTATAATGTATGTGTTTGAGTATGTGTGCATGTGTATGTGTATGCCATCACACCCAGTGAAGGTCAGAGGACAATCAGAAAATTAGTTCTTTCTTTCCATGGTGTGTGGCTCAAGGGAGGCAACTTAGGTCATCATGCGCAGCAGCAAGTACCCTAACCCACCAGCCATCTTGCTGGTCCCTGCTATAATTAGGATGACTAGTTTTGCTTTGTTTATCTGGACCTTTCCTGCAAATATTATTTATAAACATAGCACTCTTTATTTTATGCTATTAACATTTCTTTGAAAATAGTGGCTAAGGAATAGATGTTAAACATAAACAAGAATAGGTGTTAGATATAACAACAGCAAACAGCATACAAATGGTGTCTCACATTCAGAGTTTGTAGTCTCAGAGAAGAAAACAGTAAATTAAATTAATTTCTTATTTTACTCAGTTTCATATCCAATTCTGTTATCTATTTTCTTAGATTTTATTAGCTTCTCCATTCATTCTTAGAGCTCTAGTCTTTAGTTTATCCTCTACATTACTGCTTTAATTTTCTACTGTGTTAATTTTATACTTTATGGTTCCCTGGCATGTTCTCCCAGTTTAATTACATTTAAAATTTTCCAGTACCATTTAACATCTTTCTGTCATTTTATATTTCCTTTCAGATATTCATCTCCACAGATTTTATGGTTTTGGCTTTTATTGAGAATAGCCACTCTAATTCTTAAAACAACAACAAACACAAAACAGTTTCAACTTGCATATTAAGTCCTTTAATAAAAAATCATTTATTCCACATTTTCTCTAATGTGCACCTTCACGTTATTAGCGAACCAGGGCCTGAACTTCAGTGTTGTTTAAGTGACTTATTGAGGAGTGTTATTTTGAGATCAAGATGTTTTCTATCAACAACATATGCTTATTGTACTTATTCATCTGTTCACTTGCTATTTTCTGTCAAGTGCAGATACCCTTAATGTCCATACAGCAGCAGTATGTACAGATGCCACACGGATACTATCTAAAGAGACTCCCAAGATCTCATAAACTAACCTATGGAACTCTCCTGAAGTAAGGCAAGACCATTTCAAGATACCTACCTCTGATCTTCAGCATGTCAAGGAGTATGAAAGGCAGGCCCAGAGTTCTCCACTTCTGGTATTTCCAGGAACTTGAACAGACCTGAAAATCACTATATTAAGTGAAATATCAGAGTCAGAAAAGCACTGCACAATTGTTCTCACGCAGATGCTAGATTAAAAAGCATGCATGTGGTGGTGCAAACCTTTATGCTCAGCACTCAGGAAACAGAGACAGGCAGATCTCTGTGAGATGGAGGCTAGTCTGACCACAAGGCCAGCTGGGGCTGCAGGGATAGCCTGTCTTGAAAACTCAACAAAACATATGTATGTGTGTGTGTGTACATACATATTTATGTGTTTCTATATAGATGGCTATTTATAGATATATAGATGTACCTATGTTGGGGGTCCCAATCTCAGGGCCAGCCTGAGGGGAACCAAAGGGTCTCTACTGTAGAGTGAGGGGTGAGTAGGCCTGGAATCAAGACACCAAGTTGAGCGGAAAGCCAGCAGTGGTGGTCTGCTGCAAAATTCATTTATTCAAGAAAGAGCAGAGAGTCTTATAGGTCTTGTTAGTAGCCTTATGGGGTGGGGTCCTGACTACAGCCAATCGCAGTTTGTTCCCAAGTGGATCAGTTTCCCTCCAGGTGCTGGGCAGAAACTGGCTTTACAACCAACTGTTGTGGAGCACCACACCCATGAGAGGCATTCCTTCACTCCTCCTGGCAGGTGGCCTAACTAGGCCCACCCTGCATTATGCCCAGTGCATCTACATGTGTATGTACATATGCATAGCTCTTAAAATTAGAAAGGGGATCACAGGATGGGTAGAAAAGATTTTAAGTGGTGAGTGAGTGAGAGTAGTAGACATAGACGACCCTGAAAGCAGAAGGGAGGGGCTGGTTGGGAGGGAGCCCAGCCCAGGCAGGCAGGGGACACTGAGAATGAGAACACATAATGCGACAGATCCACTAGCCTGCCGTCACGAAACCACTGCCATGTTTGCTACAATAAATCTTAGCTAGACATAAAAATAAATAAGTAAAATAAATATGGTAATGATGCCTGTGTGTAGAGGCTGATGGCAGAGGTGTGACTTTAGGGCTCCTATTTGGTGGCAGGCTATGTGATGCCGGGGTGCCAGGAAGAAACAGGGAAAGTCTTTGTCCTCCCTCTAGTCATACTGGCCTTTTGGCTAGCTAGTGGACTGGACAGAGGCTAGTATTTTTTTTTAACTAATCTCATCTCTGTACCATAAACAAGAGTAACTCTCCCTCTACACTGGAAACTTTTTGATGAATTATCTTAACTCTGGAAAATGAGATCTCTAGCCTCATGCCAGAGCTGAATTAAACCCCTGAGGTTTGAACCTAGAAATGTATGCTGTAGTATGCTTTTCAGATGATTCTGACATGTGTGACAGAAAGGGAACCACCGTCTTAGTCAATAAAGCATGTGGTAGTCAGCTTACTCTGAGCTGGGGTTTGAGCTCAGCATATCTTCTAGGACCCAGAAAATAATTAAGAACAAATGAAGAGTCACAGGTGGTGTCACTACTCATTCCTTCATTTAACTTGTGCATCTAGCCATGTGATTAGTCCTGGACAAATGGTGGTATATCTCCCAGTGGTGATGGAATCATGTCCAGGCTCCTAAATAAAAAATATCTTTGGTAGCATGGACTGTGAAGGAGAGCTGTGAGAACACTTAGCTTGACTTCCAGCAAACAGGAAAGTCCTCTTAAAGAAGAAAATATCTAAGAAAGTAGATACTAGTATAAAAATGTCAAGGATTATGCAAGTTTGGAGGAAGTAAAAAGCATATGGGTTTCAGTGAAAGTTCCAAAAGGGTAAGAATATTTGATATCACTGCCAAGAAAGGTTACATTAATAGGAGCAATGGACCATAGAATCAAAGAGCTTGGGCTGAAGCTGCATGCAGAAACAGGGATTAGCATCCCATCAGAGCTCAGTGGAAAAGGGGCCAGGTGGGTGGTCCTAACAAGTTGTTCCAGCACAGACAGACCCTCTTCCCCTCTCCTGTGTTCTTGACGTGACAGTGGTGAATTATTGGATGTTATATTTCATCAGAGCACTGCCATGTAATCTAATTCTATGTCTTCTTGCCCAACTCTGAGCTTTCTAATAGGTGGGATTTTCTCTGGGAATAAAGAATTGTGAAAATTTGCAGTGTGGCAGAGAATTTGGCAGTAGGAACTGGAGCCCTGCATTTGATACATAGTGTAACTATATATCCAAATACATGAAATCTGGGAGCAGGCTATTTTGAATGCAAAGATCTAGCATAGCTTGAAGTTTAACTTAACATCATGCCAAGTGTCTTGAAGTTTCTTAGGCAATGAACTTGTGAACTTCTCAGATGACTTCCGTTTTGTTTTCTAAGTGAACTTTCTTAACTGAACAGTTTTGTGGTTATCAAAATGGCAAAAGATGCTTATGCTGGCACCAAACATAGAAACTAAGAAAGAAGCTGGTTTTCACAATTCTGACTTCTGGCTTTTCATCTGGTTTGGATTCAGAGAGGTTTTTTTAGGTATCTGTGACTCTGGAGAACAGCTTTGAGAGGTATCAGAAAGAGTATGGATCTGTTTTGAGCCAGGCATTACTCTAGAAACTTCCTCCTCTATCGGATTCAGAGTAGATGTAAGGAATTTTTATCATTACATTCAGATGAGAAGGAGAACCTATAAACACACTTAGTAACTTTCTCTAGGTCTTACAAAGCTAAAAGGTGGAGAAACCAGATTTGAACCAAGCACACAGGGGTTCTTCTCACTCACCACCCACCTCCCTAAACTCTTTCCACAGACCTTATGTTCTGTCTTCCCCTTGGCCTGCTGAGACAACCCCTGAGGGTCTCTGTCCACATGGTTTAGGAGCCAGGCAGCAGATTTTAGAATTTTCCTGAAATACATCTGAATCTAGTTTCAGTGATTCAGTGAGCCCAGACTTACAGAGCTAAGAAACATTAAATCCTCCCTTTGCTGGGATTTAGGGAGAGGGAGGCCTTTTCTCTGCCAACCAAAAAATAAAGTGGTTTCTCATTTCTCTGAGGCTGCTTTTGGAAGCTCAGGCTTCCAAGCTACAGGAAACACAAACGAGCAAAATCTCAAAGTTCTACCACACGGAGAGAGCATTCAGCAGTCACCCAGGGTTCACCTCACTCTCAATGGACAAATTTCCCAGGCGCTGCAGCCACATCTGGAAATGGACACAAGTGCAGGTGAGATGATCCTCAGAGGATGGGGCATTTGATCAGTCACGCTCTATTCACTCAACAAATACTCACTTTGGAAGGTTAGTAAAGAGAACCTGCAACAGTTATTCTCTATCCGCTGTAAGCACATAAGTTCCATAAAACTGATCAGGGGCTAGTGTCATAAGAAAGATGTTGTGCCAGCTCAGGCTCAGGGAAGGGGAAGCAGGAAAGTAGAAAAGCATCACTGTTCAAGCAAATAGACAGATTTGGAAGCGGGTAAGATAGTGAAAGAAGATAGTCACAGGACACAGTGACCAAGGAAGGAAGAGGTAAAGCCCATAGGACCTGAAGCTCATATAAGGAAAGAGGGATGGAGTCTGAGTTAGAGTTCACACTTCTCTGGTCCAAGGTCCTTATAGTACTCTCACACAAGCAAATCAGATTTCATGGATAAAATAAGATCTCCTGAAAGAGCCTAGGTGGGAAAGAGGAGATAAAGGGACAGGGTATCAGGCATTCTCAGCAGCTCTGTAGAATTTTAGCTTTAGAAAGTACAGATCCGCCATCCACTAGCATCCAAACCCATACTCCAGGGTTTCTTAAAATCTGATGTAATCCACACTAGGGATGCTAACTATCAGCAAATTTATGTCGTACAAGGTGAACTCTGCTGTAAAGTCACGCCTGCTAACCTGCTCAGAACCTAAACGCTGCACACTGGCAACAGCTTTCCCTAGAAAAATTAAAGAAAACTACTGTCCACTGAAGAATGGGAAAAAAAAAGGTGTAAAATCTTGCTCAACCTTTCTAAAGCTTATGCAGATAGAATTACCTGCTTCTTTTTAACATTTTTAAGTTTATGTTTTAAAGATTTATTTTTAATGGGTGTGTGTGTGTGTGTGTGTGTGTGTGTGTGTGTGTGTGTAGTGTGAGTATACATTCATGCAGGTGCACATGGAGCTCAGAGTAGGATATTCAGATCCCCTGAAACTGACATTACAGGAAGATGTAACTGAAGTTACAGAACTATCCAAGTAAGTCCTAGGGACCAGATACAGGCGCTCTATAAGAGATGGACATGTTCTCAACCCTAAGCCATCTCCCCAGCATTTACATGATTCTTACCTTAAGGTGAAAAATATAGAACATGTTTTTCTTATGGGTTATAATTATACAATTCTACTATGCTCTAGGAATTATATAAAAAAAACCATTTAGTTCCCTGGACTTAATAAGTATAGGAAAATGAATACAAATAAGTTTCTCCTGATCGTAAGCTTGTTGGCACAAAAGAAGTCATAGATGGAACCATGTCAGTCAAATGAAAGGATCATGATAATGTCCAGCTTTGACAGATTTGAACATTAAAGGCCTATAGAAGGGACTCTTTTGATATTGAACACCGAGTTTAAATATCTGTCCCTTATCTTCTTTGAGTCTTTTGATTTTTCTTCCCTACTTTCTAAAATAGGATATACCCAAATATGCCTGTTAATGTTTATTTGTGAGCGGTTTCATCACCTAGCCATTCCCACCTGCCATCTTCTATCTCATAGCACATACCTAGAGGGCACGCTGAAGAAACTGCAAGAAACTGAGTTCAGAGAAGTCGGGCTTCCAGCTCAGTGGGAATCCCGACTATTACAATACACAGCAGCTCCAGAAGCCAATTTGTCCAGTACACACTCTCAGACAATGAAACATGACAAGAAGATGCTGCACACAATATCTTCCACTTTGCCTCCTCTTCTCTGCCTGCTTTTCCAAACCACCTGGGAATTGCCAATCAGGCACATTCTTTTTCTTAGCAGATCCTGTACCTAAACCTTCTCTGGCTCTCCTGCCTCTTCCTGCATAGGGAAAGCAGCAGACAGTAGCCAAATAGCCCAGGAGACCAGGAAGGCTCTCTTTTCTCCAACATCTAAGCCACAGGCTGCTCTCTGGATCCAGCCTGGCCTCATGGTTAGGAGAACACAGCTTGCTGACTCACCTTGAAAATTGTTTCAAATGAGTTTTTCTTTCCTGTTAATGTGCCACAGCAGGAGGGGGTGGCCAGGGGAAGGATGATGAGAAAAGAAAGCCAGAGTTGGAAGGCAAGGGCTCAAGGGAGCTGGCAGGGAGGGAGGATGAAGGGAGAGGATTTAGATGCCTGCTTGGTTAAGGCAATCAATTTCAGCCGTAATAATAAAATAACACAGAGGGAAAAAAGCAGACGTGACAGAAGTGATGAAACGGAAATGAATCCTCATTACCTTACTGATGAGAAGGCCACAGCTGCTGCCTCCACGGCATCATGTGGTGAGGGGCATCTCATTCCAGAGTGTATCACGTGGTGCTTGGCAAAGAAGGGAGAGGTGAGAGAAACAGGCACAGATATTTAGCAGCAGAACATTGACACTGAGCTGTGTGGTGATGGCAAGGACTCTCAGAAGCTCTGCTCTTAGATGCTCTACTCATCTCCCCAAAGCCCTTCCTGGGAGTTCAGGGATGAGCACCTCTGTTCCCTCAAGTGAGTCATTAGCGTTCTCAGGTCTATTCAGTTTTCACTTTGCTAGTAGGGGTGCAGTCGATATGTAATTCCTGGACGTGGCAGGAAGGCTGCACACAATGGGTAGATGGGTGCAGTGAACAGGCTGCATAATCATGTTAGGTATGGAGGGCCGGGTGATAGCTGGCGTCATGGGGCATTGTCACAGGCAGCCTAGAAGATCCTGGATATCTCACAGACCATGTAATCCGATAGGATTCTGAGACATTAGACACTGCTGTTGCTGCTTGCCCTCCTTCCTTAGCCTGTCATCCAAAGACTCTCCATTAATTGGTCCTAGTCCACTAGCTTCACTCTGTTACTTTTCTTCTGCAATGCAGGTGAACACTGTTTTCTTTCTTTCCTTTTTTTCTGTTTTTTTAATTAAATATTGGTAACTCTCATGAAATATAATTTGATGATATTTAGAGCTGCTCCCATCTCTGTACCTCCTGTCTGCCCTACACCCAATTTAATGTACTCTCATATATATATATATATATATATATATATATATATATATGACAATATTTTAAGACAATATTTATTTTCATATTGTTTGATTGTATAGTACATGTCACATGTGTGTCTGTAGTGTGTGTCTGGTATTTGTCATGTGTGTGTGTATATTGTGTATCACATGTATGTGCATACCTCAGAGGCCAGAGGAAGGTTTTAAGTCCTCTGCAGCTAGAGTTACAGGTAATTGAGAAACATCTGGCACTGGATGCTGATCTTCGTGAAGAGCAAAAAGCACTTTTAACTGCTGGGCCATCTCTCCAGCATGCAGTTTCATCTGGTTGCTAATAATTCTTGGAATATGCCTCATGTACGTCCAGTATATCTGGGTTCCTAAACCCCTCAGTATATTCTGTCTCTTCTAATAGCATCAATTGTTAGAATATTCTGTTTAGAAGCAAAGGTCCATAGTAGAAATGACTTTTCCAATAAGAAAATGTATTTTTATTTATTTATTTTTGTTTTATGTGTATGAGTATTTTGCCTGTATGTATGTAAGAGCACCCAGGTCTGCATGCTTGAAGAGGTCAGAAGAAGTTATTAGATGCCCTAGAACTGAAGTTGAAGATGTCTGTTAGCTGCTACATGGGTGCTGGGACCCAAAGCCCTATAAGAGGGGCCAGTGCTCTTAACCACTGATATATCCTTCTAGCCCCCACAAATGTCTTTTCAAAATGACATTTTTATTGATTTTTTCAGAATTTCATATGATATATTTTGACCATATTCAGAACCCCTCCCTGGCACCTCTCAGATTTACTTCCAATTTCCTATCCTGCTTCATTTCATATCCTCTATTTTTACTAAATTTAGGGACTATCAAGTCTAATTAGTGCTTCTCAAATGCTCCTGGGAATGTATGAGTCCATCCAGTGGAATCTTGCAAACCTATCCACCATCATACCCTTAAAACATTCTAAGTAACTCCAGACCACACACCCTGTTCTCCTTCTAGCCTCAGCCATAGGCTCACTTTTGCTTCTAGAACCCCAGATATCTGGACTACATTCTTAGTCTAGATCCCCACACTGCATCCTGATCCCTTTCACTCAGACCAGATCAAGTTTTCAGCCTAGCTGGTTAGACCCTTCACAAACAGTCCCCACCCCGACCTTGCCTTTGGACTTCTGAGATTAGATTTCTGCTCTGGCTCCCTCCCACCTTCCCTTGGATTTCTGAGACCAGGCTTCTTCCCTGCTAAGAACTGGAAGCAAACTATTTGTACCTCAACTGACTAGTAAATAATGAAAATGTGGTACATTTGCAAAATGGAATTCTCTACAGTAAAGAAAGATGAAATCATGAAATTTTCAGGTAAATGAATGGAATTAGAAACTGATATACAAAGTGAAGTAACATAAACAATGTATGTACTTCCTCATATGTGGATCATAGCACCAAGTCTTCATATGGGAGTATCCTGATGTAACTGCAGGAAACAGGAGAATGGAAAGGAACCGGGGAGCTAAAGGGAAGGAAGGAACCAGAGAGAAGATTAATGGATAAAATGGGGGCATTTAAATGGGAAGGGGGAGGGAGGGTCATACAAGGAGCTTCAGGATAAAGGGAAAGAAAGAGCTCAAGAGAGGTGGGATCACAGGAGACTGGTGCTATAAAGGGAGAAATGGGAAAATGGGAACGCTTTAAACGGGGAAGGGGTGGAGCGAGGGTTAGACAGGAGAGATAGAGGAGAGATAAATAATGCCTAGCTAGTGTAAAAAAAGTAAACAAAAACAGAGAGAATCATACCAGTTCAACAAGCTAAGGACAAATTACACATACAGTATCTCTACAGGAGTCCATATGTATAGCTGAAGGTTTCGTAACAAGAATCAGTGCCAGACAAGAGAAATCTCCCTTTAAGTCGTTTGCCAGAGTAGTTCAAGAGATTCCCCAAATTACACAGGCTATTGCCACAGCCCTTGATTGTCTCTCAGAATTTGGAGGTAAGACACTACTGCTGATATGCTTCAGACATAGGATATGGAGCAATGGAAGTGGGCACTGACCTGGAAGCCACTTTCCCTGAAGGCTGACTCTCATTGCTTTGAAGAGCATTGTGCAAACTGCTAAGGAAAAACGTCAATTGGTGGTCCAAACCCAACTTTGAGGTCTAATAACTGAAACAGTGGCCACCACAGCAAGCTATAGAGGAGCAATGATGGCACTGTTATATTGGGGGTAATCACTAGCTACCTAATTGAATTTAAAGCCCACTCAGTGGGAGGAAACTCATGTGCAGTTCTGTAAAAACAGTCAAATACTCAGGACTGAAGACGTCATAGATTTTAGCTAAATCCCCAATGGCTGTAATATCCCTTTACAAATGTAATTTCTTACTATTAGCAAAATATATATCCTTATATTTACAGACAAATATCCAAGTCATCACTCACCAAAGAAGCTTCTTTATCACCTGAGACTATTACAGAGTACTACTGGTCACACATTGTGAATTACCCAGCCTAAGTGCCACATCTACAATGCAACCTCTGTACCTATAGCTCATGGAAATTAGAACAAGGAGTAAAGAGGCCACTAATGACTTTCTTAGTTCCTATTAGTGAAGCTCCCTCATGCAATGGAGGACCAGTCACAGCAAAGGTCACAAATGACAAAAGTGCAGAGAGTAAAAGTTTGTAGAATGTGGGTTCTTCTACAGGACTCCTGTATTAAAACTCAGTGACCCAGGGCTCAGGGACCATTGTGGGAGAGAGAGTGGAAAATCCATAGGAGCCACAGAGGAGGTACATGACCGTATGGAAATAGAGTCCTACAAGCTCTTGGAATCCCACTTGTATGAACCTACAGCAATGGTATCAGCATGCACAAGTCCCCTGCATACTCAAGCAGAAAGACCCCGGCTTGTAACTAGGGAAATGGGCAGCAGACCCCAATCTTAGCTGAAGAAATATTGACCATCGATTACTGCTGGATGTGTAAAAGCTGATCTTAAAGTGAGGGACTCTAGGGTTTACTAGACCTCAGTAGATGAACTTGTACTGAGGAATGTGGGGACATTCACTTGACACAATAGGCCTGAACACAAATGACAGCATGCATTAAATCTGGGAAGAGCTATGGGTGGATGCTAGTGGGGAAAGGGGTATAAACATGATTAGTATTGATTGAGATGTTCTGTATGAAATATAATCAATAAAAAAATCAATGAAAAATAATCAATAAAAAATTACCACCCCCCCAAAAACAAAACAAAACAAAAACATTGTAAGTCTCCATTTCCAAGCAGCTATCAATTGCCAATGGCTCCTCAGCTAGGGGCAGTGCTTCCTACCTACCTTCCCCCTGCAATCTAAGTTTTTCTCTGGTTGGTCTCATACAAGTCTTGTGTATGTTGCCACAATCACTGTGAGTTCATATGTGTAACTTCCAGGTTGTGTCTGGAAAACATTTTCCTTGTATTCGTTCAGCACATTTGATGCTTACAATTTTTCTGACCCTCTTCTGTAAGGATCCCTGAGCCATGAGATGAGAGGGTGTGATACAGCGGTTCCATTTAGGGTCAAGTGCTCAGGTGTCTTCTATTTTCAAAATGTTGAACAGTTCTGAGTCTGTGCTAAGAATCTGTTCTAGTGAGTGTTGAGAGATACATTAATCTATAGGTATAACAGCAAGTCGGGAGGAGTCAGTTAAACACTATGTACAGGTAAATAGTAATAGGATCTCCCCTATGGCCTGAGACCTGTCTAGCTGCTGGTTCTTGGCCCTGATAACAGCGCCAGGCACTCAGTGCTGTAAATCAGGCCTTAAATTCAATAATACAGTGGTATGTTACTGTCGTGATATTAGTCTCACTGTTGTCTCAGTTGGCATATCTTGCCAAGTCATTTGTCATTGTAGTTTTCAGAGTTAAGATTAATATTTACTACTTTCTTCTGGCAGCAAGCATATCACCTCCCAGTCCTCTGAAGTGTAGGCAGTGGAGATAAAGCTGCTAGGTCAGTACCAATTTGATTTCTCCAGGATTATTCTACAGCTTATCTATAGTATCTTCAGGAACAGGAACTTACCATCAAGATCTGGAGGGCAACCACGAGTATGAAAACTCATAAATCTGAAGATCTATGAGACCTCTCTGGTCAGTACCTATAGAAGGGAGAACTCATTCCTGGCATTGGACTTTTTATTTGCTAGCCTGTGGTGTCTGGTGGGACTATTGTCCCCCTGTTATATGGTAACTCCATTTTAAGAACATTCTGCATTAGTGGATTTCCACATTACTTTCTAAAAGGCCTTTAGTCTAGTTATTCCTGCCCTTAGTTCTTTTGCCATCTTGCACTCCCATTCCCCACCTTATTTAATCCTTCATCTTCCATTATTACACTTTATCCTCTTGAATCACAACATTCTATCTCCCCTCACATGAACTCCTTCATGACTGCTAAGTACTTTCCTGATCTGCATGGATTTTTCAACTGAAACACACATACCTAAAGAGTCAAAGCTAGCATCCACTTATGAGAAAGGACATGCAATGTTTCTTTGTGGGTCTGGGTTACCTCACTCAAGATGATTCTTTCCAGTTACATCCATTTACTGATGAAGGTCGTAATTTTCCTTAACAGTTGAATAGTATTCCACTGTATAAATGTGCCATACCACTCATCACTTGATAGATATCTAGCTTGTTTCCATTTCCAGGCTATTGTGAATAGGGCATCAGTGAACAAGGAAGAGCAGGTATCTCTGTAAGAGGTTAGAGAGTGCTTTGGGTATATGTCCAAGAGTAATATAGCCAGATCAAGTTCTTTTTGAGGAAATGCCACATGGATTTTCTCAGTTGCCGCACCAGTTTGCATTCCTTTCAGCAGTGAGTTTCCCCCTTTCCCCACATCAACATTAGCATTTATTATGATTTATTTTTTAGATCTTAGTCATTCTGATTGGGGTAAGATGAAATCTCAAATTGGTTTTATTTTTCATTTCTCAGATCGTATAAGATGTTGGGCATATTTTTGTCTTTTGAGAACTATGTTTCGTTTCTCTCCCCGATTTCTAATTGTAGGAGTTTTTGATGTTTAGTTTTTGAGCTCTTTGTATATTATAGATACTAATCCTCTGTCAGATTGATAGCTGGTAAAGATTTGTACCTTTCTGTAAAGTACGCCTCACTCAAATGATGGTGTCCGTTTTTGTACAGAAGCTTTTTGGTTTCATGAGGTCCTACTTGTCAATTGTTGCCTGAATCTTGTTCAGAAAGTCTTTTCCTGTGCCTATAAGTTCCAGTGTATCCCTTACTTTCTCTTCTGTCAGATTTAGAGAACCAAGACTTATGTTAAAGTCCCTGATCCATTTGGAGTTAAGTATAGGACAGGTTGAGAGCTAGGAATGTAGTGTCATTCCATATTCTGGAATGTTCTCCAATTTCTTAATGTCTTAAAATTTTTAGTATATAAGATTTTCACTGTCTTTGTTAGATTTGTTCCAATGTGGTTTGTTTTTTTGTTTTTTTTTTTTTTTGAGGCTATCATTATAGGAATCCAGTCCCTGTTTTATTTTCAGTATGACCTTTGTTGGTATTTAGGAAGGCTACTACTGATTTTTATGTATTAACTTTGTATGCTGATACTTTGATGAATGTGTTTATATTATAGAGATTTTCTGGTAGAGTCTTTAGGGTTTCTTAGTACATAGAATCATATCATCTGCAATAAGAATACTTTGACTTATTCCTTTCCAATTTGTATCCTCTTTAACTTCTTCATTTGTTTTATTACTCTTGCTAAAACCTGAAGCATATTGCCTTGCTCCTGGATTTTGTGCAAATGCTTTGAATTGTTCTCTGTTTAGCATAGTGTTGATTGTTGACTTGGCTTCTTGTGTAGTACTTTTTGTTATATTCAGATATGTCTCCTGCATCCCTAGAGATCTATGAATTTGTCATAAGGGAGGTAAGACTTTGTCATAAGGCCTTTTTTGCATCTATTAAGTTGATCTCATGGTTTTTGTCATGGGGTCTATTTATGTGGTAGATTGCATTTATGGATTCATATATGTTGAACCATCTGTTCATCTCTGGAATGGAAACAACTTGATCACCACATATGATTATTGATGTGTTCTTGAATTCAGGTTGTAAACATTTTATTAAGGATTTTCGTATCTGTGTTATTGGCAAGATTGCCTTATAATTTTCTATGTTCTTTGTATCTTTGTCTGGCTTTCATATCTGAGAATTATTGGGTACACAAAATGAGTTTGGAAGTGCTCCTTTTTCTATTTTTATTGAATGGTTTGAGCAGTTTGGGTATTAATTATTCTGGTAGAAGATCTGTTAGAATTCTGTGCTGAATCTATGTGGTCCTGGGCTCTTTAGCATTAGCATTTTTATTTTATTTATCCATTTATTTTTAGAAATAAGGGTTTATTCTTACTGTTTCAGGAATAACAAGTACCAAGTTTGTATATGTCATACACTACATACAAGTGCAACTTGTATGATTGTTATATCTCTATGTGTGTAAGTGCACACACGCCATAAAGTTCTCAGAAAGGATAGAAAATGGCATCAGATCCTCTGGAATTGGAGTTATGGATGATTACTAGCCGATATGTAGGTTCTGGGATTTGAACACCAGTATTCTACAAGTATACACAGGGCTCTTAACTGCTCAGTCGTCTCTCCAGCCCCAAATGTAATTTTGAAATACACGTTTTTTGAGAGTTTTATACATGAGTACTGTATTTGAATCATTTCCCTCTCCTTGTCCCCCGTCATTGCCTCCCATGCCCCCATGACAATTTCCTGATCTTTTCTTTGAATATATATGTTTAGAAATTCATCCATTTCTGTTAGAAATTCATCAATTTCTGTTAGGTATTTCCAGTTTACTGATATAGAGATTGACAAATATGATTTTCTGAATTTTCTCACGGTCTTTTGTAACATTTTCTGTTCATCTCTGATTTTAATAACCTAGGATCTCTCCTTTGGTTACGTTGTATAAAAGTTTGTCTATCTTGTTAGTTTTTTTTTAAAGAATCAGCTCTTCATCTCTTTGATTCTCTTTATATTTTATTAATTTTATACCTAAATTTGTTTACTTCTTCCTGTCTACTCATTTTAAATGTTGTTTGTTCTTGCTTTTCAAAAGCCTTCTGGAACATCATTAAGTTATTAATGTGAGATGTCCCTAAGTTTTGAATGTGTGCACTTAGTGATGACTTATCATCTTTCATTGTGTCACATAGATTTGGTGTGTTGTGTTTTCATTTTAATTCAATTTTTGAATTTTAAAATTTCTTCCTTCACCAAATTGTCATGTAATAGTGTGTTCTTTATTTTCCATAAGTTTGTGTAATTTCCCTAGTTTCTGTTGCTGTTGATATCCAGCTTTATTCCTTTCTGGATGGATAAAATATAGAATGTTATATAATTTTCTATTATTTTTAAGACTTGTTTTTTGTCCTAATATGTAGTTAATTTTTTGTAAGCTCCATGGACTGCTGAAAAGGATGTAAAATATTTTGGGGGCTGGAATATTTATTAGGTTCATTTGATTTGTGATGTCATTTAACTCCTGAGTTCCTTTGCATAATTCATTTTCCTGATGACTGTTCTATTGGTGACAGTGAAGTGTTAAGAGTCACTTACTATCATTGTCTTGTAATCAGTCTGTGGTTTTAGGTCTAGTAGTATTTTAAAAATGAAATTGGATGCCCTTGTTTTTGGTGCCTGAATATTTAGGATGTAATATACTGTCTGTTGACCTTTCCTTCAATGAGTATAAAGTGTCTTTCTTCATCTCTTCTGGATAGTTTTCTTTGAAGCCAATTTTGTCATATATTATAATAGCTAAACATACTTATTTCTTAGTTTTATCTTCCTAAAGTAAATTTGTTTCATTTTTTTTTAACTTTAAGGGTTGTCTATCATTGATGGTGACCTGTTTTGTATAGGCAGCAAAAATATGGATCCTGTTTTCTAATCTAATCCTTTAGTCTGTGTCTCTTTATTGGAAAATTGGAGCCATAAATAATCAGAGTTATTATTCAAAGTTGTATTAATTTGTGTAAGTTTTTAGTTTGTAGTGTTTCCTCAAATATGTTTTGATTGCCTGTCTAGTATGGTTGATTTGTTCTCTGTGACCACTTATATGATTTTTATCCTTCTAGTTTCCCCTGTGGAACTGATTTAATAGTCATAAATTACTTTAATTTGTTTTTACTCATGAAACAATGCTATTTCTTTTTCAATTTTAATAGATAATTTTAATGGATATAATAGTCTGGGGGGATGACAGTTACAATCTTTCAGGACTTGGAACACATCTTTCTAGGCCCTTCTGTTTTAAACATTTCTGCCCAATATTCAGGTATTATTCTAATGGTTCTGCATTATAAGTGACTAGGCATTTAGATCTTGTAGCTTTCAATATCCTTAATTCTGTATTTTTAATCGTAACTATAATATGTTGTGGTGAATTTTTCTTCTTCTATTTGCATATTCTGTAGACCTCTTATACTGAATAGACATCTCTTTCTCTAGGTTTAGGACATTTTCTTCAATGATTTAACTGAAGACATTTTCTATGCATTCACCACGGTATTCTCCTCCTTCTTCAATGACCATAATTTGAAAGTTAAGCCTTTCTTTGTTATCTCCAAACTGTCATGCATTTTCCAAGTTTCTTTTCAAATTTCTCATTGGCTTTTCTCAACTGATCTAATTTTTTGTTATTGTTGTCCATCCTTGAGTCTCTATTTTCAACACAATTCACTCTGTTAGTGAGGTTTTCCATGAGTCTCTTAATTGGCTTATAAAACATTTATTTCCAAAATCATTTCTATTTGGTTTTTCTTCATCAGTTCTATCTGCAACAGTTGGAGTAATCTCCTGACTCCATTAATTTGTTTTTGTCTTCTTTGAGGTGCTTAACTATAGCTTTAATCATTCTTTTGAATTCTTTGTCTGGAGGTTTTGCCAAATCATTTCCTTTAGGGGCCATTGCTAAAGGATTTTTGTTTCTTGGAAGAGATATGCTATTTTGACTTTCGTCTTGTGTTTATTTCTGTGTTGGAATTTGGGCATCTGGAGTTAGTTTTTTGTTGTTGTTTTGATTTTTTCTTTTCTTTGTTCAAGTCACCTCCTTTCAACAGAGATGTTTATAATGTTCAAAAGGGCTAGTGCATAGCAGGTTTGGTTGGTCAATTTACTCTGATTGTAACAGCCTCTATCCTACATCTTCTTCTTGACAATTATAGTATGCAGTGACTTGGTCAGGGAGCTTGGAACAGACATCCCCTGGGAAGGTGGATTGATCTTGGGTTCCATGGTAGGACAGAACAAACAGAGGATTCCAGTCAGACATCTGGCAGGGTTCTGGTGATTCCTCAAGGAAGGGAAAAGGAGAGTCTCCTTATGTGAAGTTCCTTATGTGCGTTGAACTGGGATCTGGAAAATCGGAAAGGGAGGAAGAAAGATTGGGAAGAGGTAGCAGTCCCTGACAAGCACTGGGAGGTCTATGGGGTGATGGCAGTGGGTTCAGGCAGTCTACCCTGTTCTGAAACTACATAGTCCTGGGTGGGGACTGGTAAATGCCAAAGAAGAAAGAGATATGTGTCAAATGCTCAATACCTTTGAGTGAGTGTGTATGTATGCCCAAATGTGTTATTGTGTGTGTGTGCACAACTGTGAGAATGGGACTGTAAGTGATTGTACTTACGAGTATGTATGAGTGTGTGTGTGTGAGAGAGAGACTGTGTATATGTCAGTGGGTATGCTTGAATGTGTCTGTGTTTGTTGAGTGAATGAAAAGAGAAAAGAGGAAGAGTAATGTTTGTTTTTCCACAGCTAGTGGCTAAGATTTCAGTCTTTCTGGTTCCCCAGCCCTCCTTGAATCCCTGGAATGTCAGCTGCTTCTGATTTCTGATCAGCCCTCTGCCTTTCCTATTCCAGCTGATGCTTCCCTTCATGGTCTTCAGGATGAAGCATTTGTTGGCTGTGAGGTTTAGCAACTCTGACACTTATTATCATATCTTATATAAGACCGAAGACTATATTGCATGCGTATTTCAGCAGCCTGAGGTACTTTAGAGCAGAGTACTTTTGTGGCTGACCATGACCCTTCAGAAGCATCACACAGGACCACCCTCATCCTCATGTCAATGTTACTTTTACCTTTAATTTTGCCTTCTATTTGGCTCTGAGATAAATATGAAATAAAATATGTCTAAATGCCATCCCTAACTTCTTGGCTACATGACAAAGTAGATATCTAGTGATTTTCCAGATCTCATGGGAAGAAAAATGATGATGTCATGTCTGCAGCAGGAATTTTCTTAGAGAAGTAGCCATGGAGCTGTTATATGCTATGTTCCCTCAAAATGCATATACTAAAATAGTAACCACAAAATTTGATAGTGATAGGAGATGGGCCTTTGGAAATGTACTGGATAGCTTCATTTGTCCACTTGACAAACCTGGGAAGAGGGACCCTCGGTCTGGGAATTTCCTCTACTGAACTGTCCTGTTAGCTTCCTTGTGAAGCATTTTATCAATTGTTGGGTGATGTGGGAGGGCACAGAGCAATGTGGGTTTTGCCACTCTTGGGCAAGTGGTCCTGAGATTATAAGAAAGTAGTCTGAGCACAGGGCAGAGGAGCAAGACAGTAAGTAATATTCCACCCTGGTCTTTTCATCAATTCTTGCTTTGAGTTCCTACCACAACTTCTCTTGAAGATCCCTTGAAACAGAAATAAACCCTTTCTTTGCCAAGTTGCTTTTGGTCAGTATCTTATCACAGAAATCAAATAGAAAGTTTCAGTTTTAGGATAGTCTTTAACCTTGGAAATTGACTATTACTGCCTTTTAACAACAACCACCAAAAGGTTGGAGTCTGTAGCCTTCAATATCAGCACTATCTGGACAGAATTTAATAGTTTAATAATGACTTACTTTCACAATATTCACATAGACACTTGTCTTGGGCTTGCAGAAAGTGCTTTGGTTTTCCACTAATGCACTAATTATTAAAATAGCTAAGAGTTCTTGAATGCTTCTCTAATACAAGGCACTGTTGTAGTAATATGTTTTGATATAATCTCCATAACAACTCTATTAGTTGCATACTAATATTACTCCTTTTATAGAGGACAAAATGAGGTTAAGAGAAGGAAAGTAAGCTACCCAAGATCACACAGCTTCAAGTGGGAAATATGAAATTTGAACCTAGTATTTGCCCTTGCCAGTAATGCTATAGATGGTTTGGGGGAATACATTTCAGTTAAAAAAGTTAAAAGTTAAAGAATTGTACAAATAAATGCCAAAATGTAATAAATAATCCTGATGGCATAACAAAAGTCTTGCGTGTTCAGGAACTCAGAATAAGTTGCCCTGTTATGATTTGCAAGGTCTCTCTTCTCTGGAAAGTATAACCCAGATAAAGAGATTTGAGCAGAGATCGAGTGACTAGTTGTCCAACCCACTGCCACAAAAGGCCCAGGACTGGACAGCATTTCTGAGGTCATTATGGAGTGACAGAAGTTTATAGACTGAAAATATCAGGATTTGACAAACTATAATTTTTCTACCAGCAATTTGTGTAATTGTCTGAATTCTATGTGAGCCTGTGCATGTGGATGTATGTTCTGCACACACACATGTCAACTTTGATCTTCCTTAGGGATCGTTCTTCAGGAGCTATTCACATTTTAGAAAAATATTTATTTATTTATTTGTGTATGTCCATGAATGCACACATGTGCCGAGGCATGTCTGTGGAGGTCAGAGGACAACTCATGGAAGTTGTTTCTTTCCTTCCACAATGTAGGTTCTGGGGATTGAACTATGGCCATCAGGCCTGGAGGCAAGTGCTTTTATCCACTAAGCCATTTCCTTGGCCCCACGTGATTTTATTGGCCTGGAGATAGCCAAGTGGGCTTTGCTGGCTGCTGAGCAAGCCTGGGGGATCCACCTGGCTCTGCATCCCTAGTGCTGGGATTGCAGTCATATACCACCACATCTATATTTTTATGTGGGTTCTGGGGACTGAACTCAGATCTTCATACTTATGTCACAATCACTTTACTGACTGTCTTTAAACACCTAGGTTTTTCTTGATCTCAATTTTCTAATCTAGGCATGAAAATACAATGCATATTAGAGTGTTGTTTGGATAGGATGGGACAATACATACAATTCACTACTAAAGGGTTTGGCCTATACGATATTTCTAAAAATTGTCTGTTTCTTCTATTACCATGATTTTTGTAATGACAGGTGGTGATATCTGAGCAGAGATATCACAGAGTAGGGAATATCTAAGAATTGGAAATCTAAAATATGTATGAGTCTTGATATTCCTGTACTCAGCCCCAGCTGTATTTCTCATGGCAGACTCTAAATATATTGGGTGCGGGGTGGTGTTAAAGATGTTAAGGATACACAGGTGGCCTGACCATTGCAGGACAGTATGAACAGAGGTATTAGCAACTTTGAAAACAGAGCATGGTAAGATGGGTCAAGGCCCATATGTGATGAAATGTAAAAGACAAAAAAAGGGACAACTTCCATAATCTCTACAGCTTCCTTTTAATGATCTTTTCCTTTCTTCTAATAAGATCAGTTCATAAGATATTGCCTTGGGCCAGTAGGATGAGTGAGCAGGTAAAGGTCTTGCCACCCAGCCTGATAACCTGAATTTGATCCCTTGAACCCATATGGGGGAAAAGAGAACACTCCCAAGCTGCCTTCTGACCTCTCTCTACACATGCACTGTAACACTGCACATCCCCTTCCCCAGTAAACAAATAAATAAGTGTAAAAAATGAATATTTAGAATAAGAGGATGGACTTTACCATTTTTGTAAATGGTGAAAAAAAAGTATTGAATTGCTTAGAAAATAAGAGTACCTGTTCTTCCTATATTTTGCTTTCTTAAGGACAAAGAAAAGTAGGTATGCAATGCATTAAGTCAATGGGTTTCTATTGTTTGTCTATCACTAACTTTATATATGGCAGAAACAACATTTTCTGAATAGAAGAATTACTGAATGAATGAATGAATGAATTCTGAGTCAGAAAATTTAAACTTGCATTCTTCCCCTGACTGTTCTGTTGTGATTTCTCTATATACCATAATTTAGCCCCTCTCTCTGATGCCATAATTTTTTTTTCTGGTGTACTGAAGTCTCCTTTGAAGGGACTGTGTTTTGATGCCTGAATGTTTATGCCTAGAATGTTTAAGCCTAGCATGGAGTAGGCACTTAATAAATGTTTGTGAGATTTATTTTGCTATGAGCTTCATTTTCTGAAATAACTTTCTCCTAAATTGGGTTCATCCTGCATTAGAAAGATGGGGTGGGAGCTCCCTGGTGTTTACAAAACCTACAAAAGTGACTATTTATCCAGCATAGGTATGAGATAAAATGATTGAGGTCATTTTAATAAAGCTTCAATTTTACCCTCTGGTTATTCTGCAACCATCTCTATATGGTTACATTAACTTTTATCAGTTTATAAATCTGTTTCAGTAAGTTCATAAATTTTGTATTATGTGTCACAAGAATTTGGCCCTAACTTAAAAACACCGGCTGTATTGATTAAAATCCAGGCCAGAGCTCCTCCTCAGGCCAAGTTGAAATCTGTGTTTCTCATAATGACAGTCTTAGTCTTGTAGAGTTTTTTCTTATTTAAACAGTGTTTTGTATAGGTGGATCCTGGATTTACACTCAACTAAATTTGTACCTGAGGTATAAATTATGATATTCTGATCTCATCATCTGATGGAAAAACTCCTGAGAGACAGGAAGATAGAGAAATGAAAATCAACTGGAGGGAACTCACTTCAATTGCATCCACATTTCTCTGCAGGGATCTTTTTATATGTTGAAGCTTAATATCCTACCACCACATGATAAGGCCTTTGTTATGAGTTATTTCCACATATGAAAAAGCTGTGTTTCAAAACCAGATCTGGATCATCCCAATTTTATACAAAAATCACAAAGCTCAGGATTTAAGACTACTGTATAGTTCTTAAAGATCTTTTTTTTTTTCTTTTTCCAATCGGGGACTGAGGACAGGAAGGCATGGGGAAATCAGACTGATTAGTGATATCTGTAGAGAATAGATTTTGCAGAGAACATTGTCCATGACTGCCCATAGAAATAGATCTCATTATTTAAGAAACCCCTTGAACATGCCAATCATCCATACACCAGGAGATCTGAGGACCTTAGGATTGTTTAAAATAAATAGGACTCCAGTAGGCCATGGTGTTTGAGACATAAGTCTTTGAAGACTTATTAATATTTTTGCTTGCTTTGTCTTGGTAAAATTGGTAAGATATAGATAAAATGTAACCAAAGCAGAAAGATGAAATGACTTAAAGAAACACATGCATTTAAAAATGTCCCAATAAATCCTTTTGTATTTAGGGATAAGTACTCAGCCTTGTCCATAGCCCAGAAGACATTTTCATTGGGATATGATAAATATTTACTTAAATACATCTCCATAAAACTGTCAGAGTGAATTTAACTATCCTGACCAGTTTTCTCCTGCTTTGTGTTATTCCCTCTCTCCTGCTCTTCCTTCTCCCTCCAGGAGGCCATGTCTCTCCTTCTCACTATAGAATAATTCAAAATTTCTAGTGTTGGAGAGATGATTCAACAGTTAAGCATGTTTCTTACTCTTTCAGAGGACCTAGGCTTGGTTTTCAACACCCACATGATAGCTGATCACTTGTCTGTAATTCCAGTTCCAGGGGATCCAACACTCTCTTCTGGCCTCCACAGGCATTGTATACATATAGTGCACTTACATACATGAAGGCAAAACACTCAAACACATAAAGGAAATTTCTATTTTTCATGTGTACATATAGTGCACTTTCATACATGAAGGCAAAACACTCAAACTCATAAAAGAAATCTCTAAAATTTCATATGAATAGAATCATCAGATTTGCATATCTTTTTTGCCTTTTTTCACTGAGCATAATTATATTTTCTTTCATCCTTGTGGTTATAGGTATCAGGATTTCATTTTTCCTTGCAGTGCTAGGGGTCAAATCCCAAGGAGTCACATATGCTAAATAGCATTCTTCTGTCACTGAATAATATCTCTGGCTTCTTTGCTTTTTAAAATTTTATTAGTGATAGTATTTCACTGTTAGTACCTCAGTTACTTACAGTTGTGGGTGGTATTGTAGATTAAGCCACTGTGAATATTTGCTGATAAATCTTTATAATAATACTTCTCGCTTTTTTGATTACTTAAATCAATGATTTGGTCAGTGGCAGAGGTATGTATGTCTTCATGTTGACATTATTTACTTTATAAAAGAAATATATTACTGGAGGTTGCAGTTCTCAAGATGGGATGTAGGGAATATTAATCCTTCCTGAGGATCATAAAGAGAATCTGCTCCAAATCCATCCCTGATTGGTTTTCTGGCAAGCCTAAGGCTTTTCAGCCTACAGAAGGATTAACCTTATCATTGCTTTCATTTTTACATTTTATCTCCTGTGCATGGTTGTGTTTTCCTATTAAGACAATACTCTTGCAGGATCAGGGTTTCCCTCTTGTGTGAGTTCAACTTACATGCTCAACTTTTTAAGAAACTGCCAAATGCTATCAAAGTTGTTACATCATTTTATAGTCTACCAGTAGTGTTAGATTTCCAGTTCCTCCATGTCTGTGTCACGTTAACAATTTACTATAGTTATTAAAAAAAAAAAACCATTAGCTCACCCAAGTGGAGTATATTGATCCATATTGTCAATTTTACTTGTAGTTCTCTAATGTTTAATAATATTGGACATATTTTCGTGTACATATTTGTGACCCATATTCCATTTTGCTTAAATCCTTTTTTTCAGTTTTTCTAAATTTCTTATGATATGCTTGTCAAACTTATTTATGTGCCTTAGATAAAACTTCAATAACTGGAAATTTGTGAATCTTATGAAATTTATATATTTGATAAAACTTCCATATATGATGGAGCAGTATTTTTCCTCATTCCATAATTTGTTAATTTTATGAAAAGTGACTTGTGATAAACAGAGGTTGTTAATTTTGAAGAAGTCTAATTTATTCCTTATCTTAATTGACTTGTATGTCTATAACAATATAGTGTAGATTTATTTCCTCACAGTTCTGAAAACTGGAAGTTGTAGGTAGAGGCAACAAGAGACTTGGAAGCTGGTGATAGTTCTGTGTCTTCTGTAGCCATATGGTCTGGCAAATCTTGTTAAGAGAGGAAAGAAGGAAAGAGCTCTTTGGTTCCTCTTCTCATAAAGATGCTAGTTATGTTGGGCATGTCCTTACTCTTATAATGTCTTTGAATCTTAATTATTTTCTTAACAATTGTCTCGAAATACAACCACCTTGGCCCAGGAAATTCAAAATATAAATTTTGCACAAAACTTGAGGTCATAAAATCAATTTTTAACAGGGCTACACAATGTACATTTGAGGTCTTTCAAAGAAATAATTGTTTAAGCAAAGATCACAAAGGCTTTCTCTGCCTTTCTCCATTTTATATTTTACATTTAGGTCTGCTATCCATCTTGATTTAATTTTTTTACATGTACAAGGTTGACACTGAAGTACATCTTAAAAAACATCATATGTGCATGAGTGTTTTGTCTGCATGTATGTAAGCACACCATATTTGTGTAATGCTCATGGAGGCCAGAAGAAGGGATCAGATCCCCTGGCTATGAAGTTAAAGATGATTGTTAATTAGCATGTAGCTGCTGAGAACTGAACGAGGCTTATCTATAAGAGTAATCAGTGCCCTTAACCACTGATCCACCTCTCGACCCCCACATAGAAGTAATTATTTTTGTAATTGAATATCTTATTGTTTCAGCTCCATTGTGAATATTTCCTTGCTTTTTTGAAAAATGGTTGTCTTTATATATGTAATATAGGACTATTTTTATTCCATTGCTTGATCTCTCTTTATGTTAATATTATACTTTCTTTATTAATAAAACTTTCTAAGTCTTAAAATCGGATCACGAACCTCTTGCTATCACTCTGCTACATGAGCATGGCATTAAACCAGCTCCGAATGACTTACTGCTATATCCATAGATTAGTTCATCTCTCAGCTCTCACCAGAGAAGCTTATTCTTGCAGCAAATAGTGATTAATACAGAGATTCGCAACTAGTCAACATGTAAAGAATAAGAGACTGATGAGTACACAAATCTAAACGGGATGCCTGTATCACACTCTCTTCTCCCAAGGTAGAAGAGTGGGGCACTGAAAGATATTAAGAGACTAAGGTGGTGAAAAAATACAAGGAAACAATGTTTTCTACACACATCAGGGAAGTTGTACATATAAATCTACACTATGCATAAGACCTGCAAGACCAAGCCAGACCAAAACCCAGCAAGGCTAAGGGATGAGGGCAAGAAGCCCTCTATGATAGCTAAGGAACTCTTGGTAACTGATAGCTATTGGGAGAGAGTGAGTCAGTTTTATTTAAGGAACTATTGGTAATTGATAACTATTGGGAAAGAGGAGTCAGTTTTACTTAAGAGCACAAATCCTGGTAATTGACCAGGCTCCATGGGATGTACCCATGCCTGAGAGCATTTGGAGAACACAAATTAAGCTTGATAGGCACTGAAAGAATGATAGTAGAGGGCATGGCATAGGAGGAGGCAGAAAGGTGAGGTTATAGAGGGGGAGGGGTCTGAATATAATCAAAATTATTGTAAAATATTTTCAGAAAATCTATAAAGTATTTTTTAAAGTAAGATCATGACAGCCTTTTGAGTTTGTCTACTTTGTCTTAGCTTCTTTATTTACTGATTTACTTTTGAGAAAAGATCTTTGTAGCTCCGTCTGACCTAGACCTCCCTATGTAGGCTTGACTGACCTTGAATTGGCATTCCTCCTGCCTCAGCCTCTGAAATGAAGGGATCACAGGTGAGCAGAATCTGACTGCTCTAGCTACTTGAAACTCTCTTTAAATATCCATGAGTTTTGAATAAGGTTCGTTTTTATGTGTATTAATGTTTTTCTGCATGCATGTAAGTATCCCACATAAATGCATTGCCTTTGGAAGCCAGAGAAGGTGTCCAATTCCCTAAAACTGACGTTGCTAGGAGGTGTGAGTACCTATGTGGGTGTTGGAAACTTAACACAGGTTCTCTGCCAGAGCAGCCATTGCTCTCACAATGAGCCAAGTCTTCATCTCCAGAGAGCAAGGTTCTGAATTTATTGAACAACAAAAAACCAAAAGCAGCAATGATTCTGACTCATTAATATTATGTGAATTGGATATGGGTAGATCCCAAAGTGTGTAGTTGTTAAAATGTCCAGGGTGATATTATAGGCAGATGGATATTTCAATAGGTAGGGTCTTCAAGTCACTGGGGTATGTCTTTGAAGATAACCATGGAGCCTGGTCTCTTATTCTTTCTCTACTTCCTGACTTGATAAAACATCAGACTTCTATGACAACATGTTCCTCAAAGTTACCAAAAGACATCCTTTCTAGGAGACTTAAGTAACAGTGCTAATTGAGCTTAGAATGGAAGCTCTAGAATGGCCAAAATACACCTTTTCTCTTTAAAGGTATTTTGAACATTTTGTTGCACTACAATGAAGCTGACCAATGCAGAAATGTGTTTAGATTTTCTTTAATTTATTTTAGCAATTATATTATTATATAGTAAATGTTATTATAATATAATAAAATTATGCTATAATTTTAGTGAATAGGCCCTGAATACTTTTTTGCCAGATTTGTCCCTAAATATCTCATATTTTTACTGTTCTATAGTGTATTAGAGTTATAATCTACATATTTGTTTGCTAGCTGTCAAAAATGAATTTTAATAGTGATTTTGAAAGTTATACTAAATTCTATTGAGAGGCAATTTTATCTTCCCCTTTCCAATCTTGACACATTTTTCTTTCCTTACCTTATTGCATTACATATTACCTCTAATAAAGTGATGACTAGAATAAGTGAGGAGTCATGAGATGGCTTAGTGTTAAAGGTGCTTGCTGCCAAGCCTGATGACATATCTCAAACCCAAAGAGTAGAAGCAGAGAACCTACTTTCAAAAGATGTCCTCTGATCAGTGTGCAGGCACACACAAACATACTCACACACACACACACACACACACTATGAATAAAATGATGAGAACACATCATTGTATTAATCTTGACCTTAAGGGAACTATTCAGGAAGCATTTTACATAATGCCAGCTATAGATTTTTGCCTTTTTGTAAATATCCATTATGAAATCTAGAAAGTGTTTTCTAAGAACACTTTCTAAGAACTGTTTCTAAGAACATTTAATTAAAAAAAAAATCAGGATTGTTTATTTTTCAAATGCTATTTCTTCCAGCACTTACTGAGGTAACTACATTGTTCATTTTTTAAATTAAGTATAGTATACATTTTTCAGTTGTTAATCTACAGATTTATTTGCTTATTTGTAGCACTGTCCATTTGGTCTACATGATGCTATATCCCTTGTCCAATTTTTAAATTTAAAACAAACCTTGTTTTCCTTGCAGTGACCTGTACTTGGTCACGCTAAACTTTTTGCATATTATTGGAACTGAGCTGTTACAATTTTGTCTAGAAGCTTCTCATTTCTATATCTGATGTGTTCTCTCGTAATGTCTGCCATTATTTGCTTTCCTAGAAGAGGAATAATGGCAGCATGGACTAGGTTACTAAGATTTCTATCTCTTTGTGTTTTAGTTTTGGGGAGAGGATGTATAGAACAACTACATTTCACCCTTAAATGCTTAGTAGAGTTTACCAGAACACTCATCTGAGTCTGGCGATGTAAAAAGTGAAGGGAGTGAAGATATGATTATCTATACATTCAATTTGTTTAAAAAACAGCATAGGGCTATTCATGTTTTCTAGCTCTTTTGGAGTATTCCTGATTAGTTGATGTTTTTAAAGGTATTTGTCCATGTAATTCAAGTTGGCTAGTTCTATCTAATAATGTAAAATATTATTTTATTATTCTTTTAGTACCCACAAAATCTGTGGTTCTGACTCAACTCTTGTTTGTGATGTTGTTAATGTGTTTCTCTCTGATTAGTTTGCCTACATTTTATCAGTTCATTAGTCATGCCCTTTCTTTAAATATAGCTTTTGTTAACATTGATCTTCTGTGCTTTCTTCTATTTCAATTACATATACTCTTTTGGTTATTATATGTTTATGTTTATTTGAAAATTAATTTGTTTCTAATCTTATTTAGTTTTGTTCATTTGTTTATTTGTTTGGCTTTTTGAGATAGGGTCTCACTGTTAGCTCATACTAGTGTTGGAACTTGTTATGTAACTTAGTCTACTCTTGAACTCATGAATTATAGATGTGAATCACCTGGTCCAGTTCATTTTCTAGTTTCTTAGTGTAGAGAATAATTTGATTGGTTAGAATTAATTTTTGTCTAATAAAGATATGTAGTTCTATATCTTTTTACCTAAATAGTGTTCATTTTACAATTTTGTTAAATTGATAGTTTTTTTATCATTTTGTTGCCTTTAACCCAAAAGTCATCTGTGCATTTTTTAAAGATTTATTTTATGTGTATATGTGTTTGCTTAAGCGTATGTGCACTGCATATGTGCAGATGCTCATGGAAACAGAAAGAGAGTTTCAGATTCCTGGAACTAGTGTTAGAGGTGATTGTGAGTGATGTGGGTATGTGAAAGTGAACCAAGATCCTCTGGTGGAAAAACAGCAACGATAAACAAACAGCAAGTTCTCTTAGCTGCTGAGTCTTGTCTCTGATCCCATAAATATTTTTAAATTCTACATAGTTAATGATTTCTAAGGAACTTTTACATTCATTTGGTTCAATTAAATTTCCTTTTGGTTTGTATGTTTTGGTTTAAATATATTGAACATTATTATACCATATGAAATGTAGTCCATATTTGTACATGCTGTATATTTTTCTTTCTAAGGTTATTTTTCCATTGACTCATTATGTATCTCTTACAGAATATCTCAGAAAATCTTAATCATCTTTATTCCGTCTTTCCCACAAGTACTTTTGTATCCCCTTAGCTAGAATCCATGCATCCTTTAATCTGTGTTAAGGTCTGTTGTGTCAAGTTAGTGTCCCCAAATGTTTCTCAGAGCAGGTTCATTCACTGAGGTATAGTCAACCTATCCAAAGTCCCTCCCTTTAAGATTACTTCTTCATCATCCAACACTAATCAGTTGCCAATATTTCTTAAGCAAAGGTTAGGGTCTGCTCTCCAATTCTCCAGTTCCATGCTGAGTTTTTGTCTGCTTGAGTTTGCCTGGGTCTTGAGCATGCAAAGATTGTTGCTGTAAGTTCATATATCAGGTTCCCAGAATTTTATAGGATTCTATTTCCATATGATTATACACACATCCTCACTGACTCTTACAATCTTTCTGCCCCCTCTTCTGCAATGGCCCCTGAGCCTTGGGTGAGTGAAATTTAATATAAGACTCCTATTTAGAGACCCACACTCTGAAGATTCTTAATCTCCTTTATTTGGCCATTTGTGATCTTTTGTGTTACTGGCCCTCTGTTTCATGAAGGAGCTTCATTACTGAGAGCTGAGAGATTCATTAGTGTCTTCTTTACCCCTTGTTCCACGTTGTATGACGCTTGGGTATAGAGACTGCATTGTAGATGTGCTGCTTAGGCATGGGCAATTGATGGATGATGTCTGTGTGTGACCAGTTGTGGCACTCTGTAGTGGTCTCCATCTGGTGCAATAGAAGCTTCTTTGATGAATATTAACTGGGCTACTTGACCAAAAATATAAGGATGCATATTTTGTACTTAGTAACAAGTAACATTAGTCTAAGCATGTGACAGCCTTGGGGATTTCACTAAGTTCTGGTACCTCTTCAGCCATGTGTATTATGCTATGATTACAGTACCACACATGAGTTCCCTTACATTGAGAGGGGTCTAATGCCAAATAGGTAGCTTTTGATTGGCCCCAAGATAAAATGTACTACTATGTTCTCTATTTTTTTAAATAATGTATTCTTATGTAGAACAGAGTGTTCTATAGATGACAATTAAATTAACTGATTAATATTGACATTCTAATTTTTTATATCCTCAAAGCTGCTCACCCATTGCTTAATTAAAAACAGATTAATATTTTTTTTTATTTCTGTTGTTCTAAATGCACTTAGGATTGTTCCAACTTCTTGAAGAACCAATGTCTTCATTATAAATAACTGACCTTCTTTGTCAATGGCAATATTTGCAGCTATGAAATCTATTCCTGATCTTAGACTTAGACTTCATTCAATTAGAATTGTAAATCTTTTCCCGTTCTTTAATTTTAAATATACCTGGATCTCTATATTTAAAATGTGTTTTGTAAAAATACACAGTTCATTCATATTTCTTTAAAAATAGTTCTTCCTAATCCCCAGCTTTTAAATAGAGTACCTACCTCATGCATACTGTGTCAATAAATTTTTCAGTTATTATGATGAATATCCGTGAACAATAACTATAAGGAAGTAATTACATATTTTGTTTCAGGATGTCAGATTTTTCATCAGTCATTTTGATAGAGGGTATTGTGAGGAAGAACAGTTCACATGATGGTGGTCAGGAAGCAGAAAGAAGCTATCTGGGGTTGGTGGGCTTTCTTCTTTACCTCTTTGTCTTCTGTGGGACAGTATGACTCCCACTCAGGACGTATCTCCAACTGCTTAGTTAATCCTCTCTGAATACCCTCAGAGACCTACCCAGAGTGCTTTGCAATCTAATAAGATTTACAGTCAAGTTTAGTCTTCATTTTACTTTTATTACTATTTACTTAAATTTTAACACCTTGCTCCTTTCAGTCTGTTTCATCTGTTCTTATTCTATGGTGACTTTCTTTTTAATCATGATGTTTGATGATTATTTCTCACTCCCTCACCTCAGTGACTTGCTCAAATTCTGCTTTGCTTTCTTGTTGATTTCATTAAATTAGTGTGTATCTTTAATTCATAATTAGCTACTTTCAAGTGATATTTCATCACTTAACCTACAGTAAAATATCCTGAATACAGAACACTTCCAATTCTCCCTCCCTGGCCTTGGACATTATGGGCAAACATATACATACTATATGTTTTTATACTTAAAAAAAAACAGTCAAATTCCTATAAATATTTAAAACTTATTATACATAAGTTACCATTTTCAGAGTCTTTCCCTGTTTGAATTGTCTCATATTTTATATTATATTATTTATATTCTGACTTTCTTCAGCATTTCAGAGATTATGAATCTATAGATGTTAAATTCAGATTTTGTGTAACTGGTGAACTTTTTATTTACCTTTATTTTGAAAAGATACTTTTATTAGATATAAAACTCTAAGCTTCCAGGTTTTACTTTTTAGTATTTTTAAAATTTATTGCTTTACGCTTTCCTTTTTGATGAGAAATTGGCTGTCATCTTTATCTATATTCCTCTGTGCATAATGTTCTTTTCTTCTTGCCTGGCGCTATGCTTTTCCCTATGTCATTGTTTCTGAGTAATTGGACTACGATGCATGTGTATGATTTTCATTTTTCCTGTCCTGCCAGTTACTTGAGCTTCTTTGGTCTGATAGTGAGTAGTGTGTAGCTCTTGTTAAACCTGAGATGTTTTCACTCACTTTTTTCTAATATCCCTTCAGTTGCTCCAACTGTCTGTCTTAGTAAAATTACACATGTATTCGGTCATTTATAAGCTGTCCCACAGTTCAGCAAACGCTTTTGTGCTGTCTTTGTCTACTATCTCACCTTCTCAGTATATCTCTTAATTTGTCCATTTTAGTTTTCAAATATGAGGTTTGGTGCCAGTCTGAGAGCATATCCACCCTTCTTGTTGGATTCACATCACATGAAATGAAGCACTCTTACCAGAGCTTGTGCTGTTCTGCTTCATTTTTGGTCCACTTTCATCATGTTTTGTTTGTTTTTCTTCATGATGCTTAGTTAATAATTGACAGGGTGCAAAGCATTGTAAATCTGTCTTAGGTAGATGCTGATTATTGCTGTGTTTCTGTAAAGATAATCCATTTAACCTTTTGCTGGAGTGCAGCTAAATGACATATAACACATAGTTAAACTTTCTAGATCTTATTCATAGAATTTCCCAGGTGTGTCCAGTGCAGGTTTAATGCTAGAGTTAATTATTTCCAAATACTGAAGAAATACTATTTGTTTTTCTATCTTATACTTCAGGAATTATGGGTCTTTCCTCTCTGAGTTTTGGGAACAAATGATACTTTTAATCTTGGGTTTGCACCAGGTACCATCCCCTCACATACAGTCATCTTTCAGTATTCATGATATTTTGTTCCAACTCTTCAGTCATTCTTTCAGTGTTTACCCAAACACATGAATGCTCAAGCCTTTTATATAAAATGCCTTAGTATTTGTGTATAACCTAAACACATCCACACATCATCTTATATGCTTTAGCTCAACTCTAAATTACTGATTATACCAAATATAATGTAAATACTACATAGATAGCCATTATAAAGAATTGCTTAGGGTGAAAAATGAGGAGTACACAAAGTCTTATAGATTTAGAACAAACAGAAAATTTTAAAAGCATTTTGATTCTCAGGTGATTTTTCATGTGAATGAAGAACTCACAGAAAGGGAGGACACTAATATAGGGTTTCCTCCTTCCTTTCTTTTTCCTTCCTTCCTTCCTTCCTTCCTTCCTTCCTTCCTTCCTTCCTTCCTTCCTTCGTTCCTTCCTTCCTTCCTTCCGCCTTCCTGTCATCCTGCCTCCCTTCCCCCTCCTTCCTTCTCTCCCCCCCTCCCTCCCTCTCTCTCTCCCTATCTCTCTTCCTCCCTCCCTTCCTCCTCCTCCTCTTCCTCCCCCCATCTTTCTTTCCTTTTTTGCTTTAGTTAGGTTTTTCCCAGATATGTGCTTACCAGAACTCTTCTGCACACTTAAGAGACTGCATCTCTACAGACTTTTCTCTGTGGACATCTGTGCTCTTTTTCTTTTTGTCAACTTGGCCCTCAGGAGTCCCTCAGGACACGGCTCTGTGTCCTTTGTCAGAAACTACTAGTCTCTGTCTTTTGCTCCACTTCCTTTCCTGAAATTCAAGGCTGTAAATTTTGTGATTGTATGGCTTGTCCATTTGTTTCTCATCCCTAAAGAATAGTTCCTGTCCATTGAGGATTGGTGATTTGTAAACCACAGTTTTATAACTCTAGGTTTCCAGAGTTATTTCTGGTAGTCAGGTAACTCCAGCATCTGGCCAGGAGTGTAATTCTCCTTATACTTTTTATTTTTCTTCATGTTTGCTCAGTTAGCATAGCCTGAATTTTCTTCCTAATTGCACCCCTTTATACACATTTTATCTTGATTTCATCATTTGTTTTTCCAGGTTCTATAGTCATTTGTTCCCCCAAGGCAGCTGTCCTTACTTACTTACTTACTTACTGCTGTCAGGGCACCTCAGGGTTGACTTTCTTTAATGTTGGTGTGGCTAAACACAATGACCAGTTCTCATTATCTTCAATTCCTAGACTAGAAACATCATGAAGGAATCATGGCAATGATCTTCCTTTCACTATTATAGCTTCTGGTCTTTCCACTGAGTTTTTCATACATTATTCAATATTTTTCAAAGTGTGAGTAAATGCACTGGCCAGCTCTATGTTGTTTTCATTTCAAATAGGTAAACAGATTGAGAAAATAAAAAAGAAACATTTGCCAAGATTTACTTGTACACATTTGGACAGCTATGAAAATATTTGTATTCTTAGTTTGAATGATTATACAGTGGCCCTTTGATATCCATTGGGGCTTGATATCCTTTCCCATGGATGCATAGCCTTCAGATGCTTAGGTCCTTTATATAAACTGGTATGTTTGCACCTAATCTGAACACATCCTCCCTTATACTGTACGTTATATTCAGGTTAATGACAATATCTAATGCAATGTAAGTGCTATGTAAATAATTGTTAGGCTATATTACTCTGGGAATAATGACAAGAAAATAAATATGTGCAAATTTAGTACATATGTGATTTATTTTTAAAATCAAGTACTTTCAATCTTGGACTGGATCAATCCACAAGTATAAAAACTGTCTCTAACCTGCAGTCACATTTTCCAATGCCACATTAAATACAAAGATCAGTGTTCGCCAAAGAGATTACCTCTAGATTGTTGAAAGCGATCCGGAATGAAGAAGCTGTGGAGAGCTCCTTAGAAGAATCGACTGGTCTGGCTAGTGATGACTACAGTACATTCGAATAATCACAGAAATCAGCAAGTCAGACCCCCAAGCATGTCCCACATCAGTGACTGTGAGGAACCCCGCCAGTTTGCTTGTACTTTGTTCGATGACAAGACAACACGGGGAAAGAGGGGGCACAGGGAGAGATGGTCTAAAGTCCAGGAAAGCAGCAGCAGCAGGAAGGTACCAAGAGCTCATTCGTGTAAAGTAATTACTGCTGAGAGTTCAGGTTTCAAGTACCCATACCTGCCCACTGACGTGAAGAAGGTTTGATGAGGCCTGGAGATGACAATGTGTCTCCAAAGTGTGGTTTGACATTCATGCATTCATGTTTGTAGAGAACAAACATGAGCTGTCATGGCTTAGCACCTTTGTAATAAATCACCCCCAAAGTATCTATGCCTAACAACAAATTGTCTAGTGAGTGTGGTCCCCAAATATGAAACCTTATATGTTTAAAAACAGGATAGAGTTCTAGTCTCAGAAATTTTCTTAAATAGAACGCTGTATACAGCGTTTTGTATCGGTGATTTTTATCTGTTGATACTGGCAGTGTTCCCCTAAGATCACACACGTTTGTCTACTCTCTCCCTCATTTGCCTGATTTCAGTGTTATGTAGTTACCATAAACATACTTGTATGTACCAGTTTTCCCAATCCATATCTGGTGACTTGGCATTATTCTTTTGAAGTTAGTCTCAGAGGAAGTATTCATACTACAAAACCCAGTTATAATCAAGGCCTTTGCCCTAGAGAGTCAATGATTAGAAATTTACTGACATACCATTGATTTCACTTTAAATATCTACTAACAGTGAGTGTTTTAATAATCACCAACATTTGGCTGGCTTCCCACATTGGGCTAAGCTTTATACCATGAGATGACTCCCCAGCCCATTTTCTCAGCTTGAATGCCTGTGGGCTGATGCCTAGGTTTGGCCATTTGCAGGTTCTGATGAGAGGTTGGCATGTGGCTGATGCAAGGGAGATCAGGTTATTCCTACCCCTGGTTTCTACCATAATTCTCCTGCAAGGGTAGGACCTCTTCTTTGTTTCAGTAACTAATGAAAAGATCTGTCAGGGCACCAGCTTCTGGAAGATGACCTTGGTCTTTGAGCTATGCTGTTACTATTTCTCTCTCTGTTTCTCTGATTTCATAGAATAGTTTCTCCCTGCTATTTTCTGCATTGCTCATTATTCTCTGTTAGGCTTCCAAGATCTCTCATCACCTGAGCAAATCTGGAATTCAATTCCTTTGGCTTAAGTAAGCTTGTGGGTTCTGAATCTCAGCTAGATCCTTACTGATAGAGGGCTTAAATAGTTGACCAAAGTTCATATAGACATTAGTCAAGCTGTAATTTGAACACTCGGGAGTACTATAGAAATTCTGATTTTCTTCAGTGTGCAGATACTTCCTCTAAATCTAGTTCTAGTTTTCAGATCATTTATTTGGGTTTCCCTCTATGGTCCACTCTAAATGAATAACCAAAAACCCAAACCCTGTAAGGCTCACAATGGGGAGTTCATGGAGAAATGTCCTCATTGATGTCTAAATAGAGAGCTTCCAACTGTGGATCTTTGTTTGGAATTATGAAATAAAGGGAATACGTTGGACTTTGCAATTCTTTTGATGTAGGTCTGTACACTCTTTCTATGTCTACAGGCAGCATTATATTATGCTTTTGACCACCAATATAGATAATGCGGCAGAAAAATAAAACAATGGCAGAACCCTTGTAGACTCGGATCTTGTTTTCATTGTTGCATTTGAGCTCTTTCCCATCATTATTACTGAATAGGGAATGATTATAGTGTCTTAGTGATTAATATAAAGATAATTCTTAAACTGCTTGCTTTGGGACTTTAGTAAGCTCTAAATGTTCATCATTATAACAAGGTTGATTTTACTGGCTATACACCCTTATATGCACAGGGTCAGTTGAGGTGAGTGGATGAGGTGGGATAATAGATGATGACACAAAGACCAGTAAAACTATCACAAATACAATATATCTACCCCACCCCATTGCTGTCTACGTAAGACACCATGTGATTATTTTTCAAAGTTGTTTTCTCTTTCCTAGCACCTATCAAAAAGGATGGTTGTTTTTCATTTCTAATTTTCTATTTCTCACTCCTCCACACTGTTAAATCCATAGGACAGTTTTGGTTTTCTCCACTGCTGTAGAGAAGAGACTGTCTCCTATAGCAGGAAGACCCATCATGATGTTTGCCTGGAAAGGAAGTATATGCATGAATGGGTTAGATATGACGGTAAGACAAACTGCAGCCTACCCACCCACTTCTCTCTGTGCTCACTCCCTTTCTTGTATTAGAGCTGGAGAAGTCTAAACAGTTGCTGGCTGTACTTTGACTATATTTTCGTCTCAATCCTCATAAGCCACATTATTTTTGATTTTCCTTCTTGAAGTACCACCATCCAAGGCTTTTAGATGAAGTGAAAAAATTTACTTCTGTCTTTTAAGAATAGGATGAATCCAAAGGGAAAATATCCTTTATTGAGGATAAACACTATGAACCACACCCTTGCTTTAAGTCAATCTTTCACCATGTACAAGCTAGGTTACCTGAGGCATCATGTCACTGAACTCTTCTGATGTCTATTCATCTTTCTTGTGTATATCGGAAGTCATCTTTGTAAAAAAACGTCAGGGAGACTTACAATGTCAGAAACAATTTTACCTTCTTGTATTAACTCATGCATTGCTGAAAGATTTAGGGTGGTTCACCAATGTTCTTTCCACCCAATTTTTCCTCATCCCCTTCTCTTCTCTTACATGCAGTGCTTCACTGCTGTGCTCTCATCCAACTTCCGGCTAGGAATTCACTCATGTGTACCCATCACTATAATGATGAGTTCTCAGGGAATTTACAGTTTTAAGTATGGTGCTTATTTGGCGAAAGATGTGTAATGGTGGAAATTTGGCTAGGGTTATACTCACTGGGAAACTACTTGGTTCCAGGGACATTCTTGAGGTCTTTCCAAATTAAATTACTCCTATATCTGAAATAAAGCTTACCCAAATTAATATCCACTGTCTATATTATACACAGTCCATCTAGCTTCTCTTCTGATACAGACTGATGTACACTGCAACTTTCCTACAAAAGGTACAGGACACTTGATATCAGTCATCAGTGGAACAGAGAATTTCCATAGTGAATCCTGGCTGCTTTTACAAAGTGGATTTGAAGAACACTGTGACCAATGACTTGGAAAAATAAGCTCAAGTTGGCCTCAGATGACATCTGTAAGCAGAACTGTTTCAGAAAAAAAAATATAGACTAATTAATCCACTCCGGAATCCAAATATCTCAGATCATTTATTTAATTTTATAAAATTTAAGGTCTGGAAAATACATCAGGTTTGTTAAGAATAGTCTAGATTTTGCTGTAGTATCATATTCAAAATTCTCTACCCTCACGAGTAGCTTAATAGTATAAGATTTATTTCTTACTATGATGTTACCTAATGACCACTGGCAAGCTCTCTTCTCCATGAAGTTATACAGAGACAGAAGCAGACAGATTGAAAATGCACATCTTTACCTCAGCAGTGTCAGATGCCTCCTGTGTTTATGGATCACCTCCAAAATTAGTTATATAAACTGGCTATGCAGAATACTAGTCCAAAATACTTAAAAGTATCTTTGAACCAATCAGATATTAACTTTAATATCTACCACAGATACCATGTACTAGTATTTATTAGCCTTTTGTGGGAAAATTAATACATTAAATAGCTAATGAAAGTTTCATATCAGCTTCCCAGAGCAATTTACTTGGTTATATGCACACCTTTGTACTCAGTTTCATTGAGTTGACAGATTCCACTATACCTCAGTCAGAAGATAACTACAAGAAGTATGCTGCACCTGACTAACAGTGGAATTACGCAGGAACAATTTGCAAAACCCTTCAGACTTACCTAATCCTGTTGACATTATTAGTATCAAACGATTGCCATGGTCGTAGAAAAACCATTAAAATAGGCACATGCCGCCGACCTGCTCTCTCTAACCCATCCTCCATCCCATTCTCAAATGTAGTGCTAAATATTTCCTAGGGCACAAATGCCACTACTGCCTTCTCTTCATACACATTTAAGCAACTCCTTCTCCATAGCAAAGACTTCAAATATGTGTTTCACATAGCTGATTTGACTGACAAGTAATTTTGGAATACTGTTTGGAGGGGTGTGAAATATGCGAAAGAATGTGAATTGTAAAAGAATAGAATTTTTCTGGAAGTCAATGAGATGGCTTAGCGGGCTAAAAGTGCTTGCTGCACATGCCTGGCGGTCTGAATTTGAATCCTAGAATACATATAAAGATAGAAAAAGAGGAAAACAAAGTTGTCCTCTGATCTCCACAAATGTACCCTGGCATTTGCACTCATACACCCAATACATGTACTAGCATACACATGCATACACATACAAATACATGCACAGGCATGCATATACACAAATGCTTTTAAAAACCAAAAGGGGAAGAATAGAAATTATGTGAAATACGTGTTGGAATAGTAGGCTGTGGCAAAAGTATGAAATCCCTGCTCTCTGAAAGCAATGGCCTCATTAGACAGATGAAGTTACTAAGGTCTGATGAAACTGAAGGAACTGATTTGCTTAAGTTTGATTAATAAAGTCAGCTACTCTAGATTCATATGCTGTGTTCAGCTGTGTCTCTGAAACAACACCAGAGCAGCTATTCTTTGCAGCGACCCCACCCGGCTACTGCTTACTTAGCAGATACCCATTCAGGATAGTTACAGACTCTCAGATAATTTTATTATCTTGGCCTTTGAAAATCACAGCTTTCTCTATGGATGAGCACTTTCTCTAACACCACTGAGCTGAAAGGCTTTGAAGACAACCCTCTTCCCAGGGGGCGGGGGGAGATTTTACATGATATAACCCAAAGTTTCTGAGATAGGCATAAGAAATTGAGATTAGATTTGGAGACCAAAGGACACAGACAGTTGCTTAATTTAGTGAGCACCTGCTGACATGGCAGCAACTTCATGTTAGCCAACAAATTAGGTACCACGCATATGACTTCTAGTTAATCAACGAAATATATTAATTTTGGTTGTCTACATTTTTCTAATGCATAAATTTAAACATACACACAAAGATAAAGGCAAAGAAAGAAAAGAAACTAAAAACTTGATTACATAAGTGGTCAGTGCATGGCTTCCATATGGACCAAAATGAAGCAAAGAAAAAATTTTTTTTCCACTCACGTATACTGTGGTTCCAAAATTAATAAATGCACCAATAGGAAAGAGTCTTTTATATATGGATACACCTGTGTCAGCCATTCTGGAAGTCTCTCGTGATGGTAGACTTAATGAGGCCCCTGTTATCCAGAGAGCACCTGTTATGCACAGAATTGACTAATAATGGCTACCAGAACACGGAAGAACAACCTGTTGCCATGGTTAACAATAAACATTAATAAATTGTTAAGGCGTTACTAAGTGAAAGACAAAGCACCCAGAATCTCCCTGTTAGTAGCTATGGTTGCTATATCTTGTTCCACAAGAGGAACCGGAAAAATTCTGCTGTGCTTTGGTCTCTGGAATTATACTAGTTATCTTGGAACAGATGCCCACACTGTAAATGAAGAGGGTCTTGCTACACGGCTTATGTAGAAACAGCAAGATCGGAGTTTAATGTCTCTAAGTCAAACCCATAGCAATAAAGTGATCTGTCCAGAGATATATAGTCACTTTATTTTAAAAGTCAATGTAAAACACTGTTCTCCCAACCTTTAATCCATTGTGCTAATCAGCAGCATGCTAAGTAAGTTGAAATCATCAAAATTTTATTGAAAAAAATTACATGATTATGCCAAGCTTTACACTAGTCATTTACAATCACATAATCACTTAGTTTACAAGAAGCATTTCTTTTATTTTTTTTCTTAATGATTTCCAGTTGTTCTGTTGATTTGACTGCTCTGGATTTCAGCATGACTGTCACCTTTCTTAATATACTGGTTTCTATCAGTCATTACCTTTGGAGAAATTAGGCCAGCGACCGAAAAAATAACAGCAAATACACATTTATGCATATAGTACTTTCCATTTTACAGGGTATTTTCCACACTTATTTTCCAGTTCTTTCTTGAAGCAACTTTGTACAAGAGAAAGAATCTTATGATCTGCTCCAGTTTAAGGTTTATATAACCAGGCACAAGAGAATTAAATGACATTCACAGTACCACATAAGTATTTAATAACAAAACATGGATTGGGTTCATTTTGATGACTCACAATTCAATGTTCTTGGTATGGTGTTGGATCTAATATGAGGTACAACTACCAGCTGTCACAAAAAGTTTAAACACAGGTAGGGAGAGATCATTAAAATCACTGTGTCTTCCACCATCTGTCCTTTTTGTTCTCTATTGCTGTGACAAAACACTGTGACCAAAACAAACTTGAGGAGTAGAGAATTCATTTGGCTTTAAGGTCCCTACCACAGTTAATCTCTGAGGGAAGCCAGGGCAGGAACTCAGGGAGGAACCTGGAGGCAGGAACTGAAGCACAGACCAAGGAGGAGTGCTGCTTACTGGCTTACTCTTTGACCTGTGCACAACCTGCTTTCTTACATAAGCCATGTCTAGGGTGGCACTGCCCACAGTGAGTTAGATGCCCCCACATCATTCAAGAACCAAGAAGATGCCTCACAGGGATGTCCACAGGCCAGTCCAGCAGAGAAAATTCAATAGCTGAGGTTCCCTCTTCCCTGATATGTCAAATTGATAACTGAAGCTGTCCAGCATACCATCACCATCAACAAATCTCTTACGTTTTAGACAGTTCATTCTCAGTTCTACTTACTACTCCTTTTGTTCAAGGTTAACACTGGACTCAAAAGAGAAATCATGCCCCCCTCTCCAAAATCAAAGGGTCCATGTTGAAAATCATTCATATTTGTGTTATAGATGTTTCTGTGAACTCTTCTATCATAATAAAACCAGCTTAAATTTTCATGTTATTCTAACCAAAAGTCAAACCTAAGGAGATTAGAAAAGTCTGAGTGTAGGATGGGAATGGGAGGAGGGTGAGTTATACGGAAGCTGCTGCTACAAGATACTGTGTGACGACAACAAAACTAAGAGCAAGGAAGAGAGTCAAGAACATTTATTTATCAGAGACAAACAAAGCAAGTAGGTACTGTTCTCCAAACATCCGGTGGCCTGGACCCATAGTGTGGAGCATGGAAGACACCTGGGACTTAAAGAAAGTGTTAATGCATTAAGAACAATTTAAGCTTTTAGGATTTAGAAAATGCAATGGATTGCTATTCTTCAGGGAAATATTCAATTCCAAACTGTTGAAACTACACACACACACACACACACACACACACACACACACGCGAGTGTATGGTGAGTGCTTAAGAAATAGACATATGCATACAGACACATATATGCTTTATTGGCCAGAAGTACAGAAAATATAATTTCTTTGTCTGTTGCCTTTGAATTAGGAAGTGAATAGTTAAGCTTCCATTATCTGTGAATGCCCCTATTATCTTGAGAAAGTACTTTGCCTACAATAAAATGAATAGGCATAAATGTTCATTTCTTCTGCATTTTCATAGAACATGCAGTTTGAAAGGATTTGAAAAGATAGAGCCTGAGAAGACTGAGGGACTCCTCTGCTTACCAGAACTAGAAGCTTCTATCATGGTAGTCCATGCCTAATGTTTATGCTTAGAAAGACTGGAATGGTTGTGGAGCCAGGTACTAGGAGAACAGATGGACAGAAGACTATTGAAATGGGGACTGCAGGAAGGACAGTTCCTTTGGGAAGCCAGCAGCAACAGGACAGTTCAGTCACTGCCATCACTAACCACATTTTTCCTCTTATCTTGCTGAAAACATGGAAATATTTATACTCCACTTGCTACCATTGGCACAGTCTGCCTCAACTATCTGTTCACAGTTTGTGCCATGGGAGGTAATTAGCTTCCATTGTGTACTGTGACCATTGAGGACAACTAAACTAACTTTTCTCTTCTATTCTTTAAATTGAACCTTTGTGTATTTCATACAGAAAGTCACCTAGGAATGACCTTCTACACTGGAACCCCAACATAAGACCCCAACTGGAATCCATACATTCTGTGAATCTGTGTTAAGGCCTATTGTGTCAAGTTAGTGTCCTGGGACATTCCTCAGTACAAATTCATTCTCTAAGTTCTAGTCAGCCTATCCAGAGACCCATGCTTTAAGAAGATGAAATCTTCATCACTCAACATTAATCAGCTGCAAGTTTTTCTTCAGCAAAGATTGGAGTCTGCTACCTATTTTCTCAGTTCCATGATCGATTTTAGTCTGCTTGTGTTTGCTTGTGTCTTGAACAAGCCAACACCAATGCTTTAGGTTCGTATTAATAGGGTCCCAGGAGTCTGGAGGATTATTTTTCCATATGATCACACACCTCCTCATTGACTCCTACAATCTTTCTGCCCCCTCTTCCACAATGATCCCTGAGGCCAGGGTGGGTGAGGTTTAATGTAGGAGTCCTATCCAGGGATGCCTACTCTGCAGTCTCTCATTCTCTACACTTTTACCACTTGTGGCCAACTGTGTTAATTGCCTTCTATTGTATATGGAAGCCTCTCTGTTGAGAGCTCAGAGATGCAATAGTATTCTCTCTACCCCGTTCATGTTCCATGAGTCTTAGTTTTACAGATTCTACTGTAGATGTGTCACTTAGGGCTGGACATCTCTCAGGCACTTCTTCTTTGTGTGTGGCTAGCTGTGGAATTCTGTAATAGTCTCTATCTATTGCAAAAAGAAGCTTTTTTGATAACTGGTGACAGGTATACTTGACTGTAATTATAAGGATCCATATTTGGCATATAAATAATAAATCACATTTGTCTAAGGATGTGAAAGGGCTACGATTCCTCTAGGAATTATGACCCCTCCTGTTATGTGTATTTGGCTATGTTTACACTACTAGACATGAGTTCCTATTGAGAGGGTTTTAAATCCACTTAGATAGGTGTTGATTACTCCCAAGATAAAAGTGTCATTACTACACTGATATAGTTTTCTGTGCTGGACATTGTTTTTGTGGTTATTAGACTTTAAAGCTGAATCTGGTCCATTGATTGATTTTCTCCCTTAGCAGCTTGAATAGTATTTAGAACTATGAGAGCTAGTCTTCAGGAAGGAGGTTTTCATGTCACTTCCAGCTCTATTGCTCCCAGGTCTGTGTCTGAAGTATATCTTGTCTTTACCAATAGAGTCTTACCTTCAAGTTTTGGGAGGCAATCAAGGGCTATAGCAACAGCCTGTGTTATTTTGGGAGTCTCTTGGACTGCCTTCACCAACAGTTTGGAGAGCTTCTCCTCTCTAACTCTATGCTTCTTGCTATATATATCCTTAATTTATATGCATGCATTCATTTATAGATATTGTGTGTGCATTTTTCAGTAGAATTTTCAACTAATGTATTTCTCTGGTTTTTTTTTTCATAAAACCTAAGCATCGTTTATCTCATCTCTCTCTCTATTTCTTCTCTCTCTTTCTCTCTCTCCTGTATAATTCTACTCCCCTCTTTTCATTGAAAGTGCCCCCATTTTCCTCTTGGCAATACTTGCCTTCCATTTATTGGGGAATTTTTATCTTCTCTGGAATCTTCAGTGATTCACAATCATTGGTTAGCTGAGCAAACCCAATCCCAATATCTCGCTTTCCATTAAGTCCAAGAAAGAGACTATGATTTCAAATCATCTTCTAAACATATCCACAATGGGGAGATTTCTGTCAGCAAAAGCAGGAAAAAATCATCAACACACCAGACTCAAGATAGTTGGATTACCTGGAGCTGAAAGACATGGGAAATAGTCCATGAAATTCTTCTCCTAACTCCCTATTTTAGCTCCAGTTTAAGATTATTTTTAAAATTTTTTAAGTGTGTGTGTGTGTGTGTGTGTGTGTGTGTGTCTGTATGTGGGGAATACACACTTATGAGTGAGGTAGGTGCTCTAGAGTTCAGAAGAGGTTGCCAGATCACCTTGAACTACAATTACTATATACTGATGTGTGTGGGGGGATCAAACTTGAGTCCTTTGAAAGAGCAATGCATTCTCTAACCACTGAGTAATCTCTTTAACTGCTATACTTGAGCTCTGTTTGCACTCAGTACTAAGGAGATTAATAAACTTCAATTATTACTTTTCTGTGCCATTGACTGGTATTTGTTTCTTTTGTATGGTTAACTATGACATGAAACTTATCTTTCCTTCAGTTTGTCATGTTTTCCTCTAAACTCTTTGCTCAACAGAAAATACTACCCTAATTCTACCTGATTCCCTGCTAAGACTAGGATAAAATTTGGACTTGACTTGAGTATGTCCATCTATATGTTCAAAGACTCAGTTGTTCTGTGTGAGTGGGTGAGAACTTTACTTTTTTTTCAGAATTTTAACCTCGACTGTCCATGGAAAAAGAATTGGTTTGGGTTAAGAGGTATAACATTCTCTAGGGCCCAGACCAACATGACTCCATCCTGGAAATTTGTCAGCAATGGGCTGAATGATGAACTCCCTTGGAGGACAATGGAGGGAACTCTGTGCAGGACAGCAGCGTTCTGGTCCTTGGTTTGTTTCCCTTCAAAGATGGAGATATATCTTGTACTTAAGGCTCCTCTCTTCCTAGTTTCTCTGCGTCTATACTTCTATCTGGCTGTTGTCACGGATAGTCACTGCAAAAGGCGATCAGGCTCTTAGCATCTAAAACAGTTTGCTGAGTATTTGTCATTGTTTGTGCAGTGAGTAACTATCCACAGACTATTTGGAGAAGAGAAGGAGGAATAGGCCTTCAGGGTGTAATTGAAATAATTTAGTGGAGGTGGCAAAGAAGGCTTTTGGTTCAGGAAAATACCATGTTACCTTATATAGATTCACTGAAGGAAGACTGTTTCATGTTTTCAGAGTCAAAATTAGAGTGGTATTGTACACTGTGATGAACATAAGAAAATGACATCACCTTGAAGCACAGAGCAGTATATGTATAATATTGAGTACACAGGAAGTTCTCCACAGATTGAACTGAATGCATCATGTCAAACAGTTTAGTGAAGAGAACATCATGTAGAGAATTACTGTTTGCCTTGAAAAATGTGTGAGTCTGTCTGTGTACTTTTAGGAACAAATGTGTGTGTGTGTGTGTGTGTGTGTGTGTGTGTGTGTAGTCTAGAAGTCAACCATTTCTTCTATTTTAGTTTTAAGCTTTTCTTAGAATATACTCTTTATATGAAGAGAAATGTAATGTGCACACACTTACTCCCCAATAACCTCTCCTGCATCCCTTCCCTCTCTTCATTTCCTTTCCTTCTTCCAGATAGCTTTCTATTTTCATTTATATTTCATATCTCTCTATATATGTATACATATATGAATATACATACACACATCTTGGCCACAATATATGATAGAAAACATGAAATATTTGTTTTCATGGGTCTGATTTATTTCACTTAATGTAATGATCTCCAATTTTATATTTTTTTACACCTGATATACCATATATATATATATATATATATATATATATATATATATAAAACCCCTTCTTTATAAACCCATTGATGAACACTAGGAAAGTTGCATACTTAGCTATAGTAAATAGTGATTTAGTAATTACTAATGAGCAGGTGTCTTCATTCTGTGCTGACTTAGATCCTTCTGGGTATATTCCCATGAGTGGTTTAGCTGGGTCATATCCTTGTTCTTTCTATAAATCGTAATTTTTATACAGATTTCTCCAATCAGAAATACATATGTCAGTTTATGGGGGAACAAGAAGGAGCAGAAGGAAGACAGGTACAAATATGGATCAAAGACTTCATATTCAGATTACAAAATCCATAGAGGATGAGATATTTCTGAGGCAATATTTTACCTTTTTATGGTGGGTTCAGTTTAAATCAGTTTCATATTAAATAATGAAAGGAAAACACACCTTAATGTGAGTCTTCTATTTGAGACATGCTAACAAAAATGAAATAATTTCTGCATTTGAAAATATTTGAATAGAAGCTCTTAATGAAAACTTCAATATGCAAGGAGAGAGATAAACCATATTAGTACCTTCCACACTGTGTTCTGTAGACTACCAGGGATGATAGACAGGCTTTAGAGTCACCAAAGAAAAGATATGAAGGGAAGGAAAAAAGGTAGATACTTAAATCAAGAATTGTTTCCTTCTGCTAAATATTTCACTGAGACAAAAATACATTTGAAAATCTCCTCAATTAGTTGACATCTTAGCTTTCTGCCAACTCTGAGGCTGTTATAAACTCTCTATGATTTTTTTCCTGTCTGACTATTCAAAGGGGCCTTGGAAACCAGAATGCCTACACTGGATACCCTAAAGACGCAAAGCTGAGAGGCAACTTTAGAGTCTCGGGCTGATGCTGGTGCAGTTCTAGAGGACCCTAGGTTACAAATAACATCGTGGGAGTTGATGCTGGTCTCACGTAGGTATATGGTGAAAGAGGAAACACGCGGATAACAGGGCAGTGGGCGTTACAGCTCTAAGCCTGGGTGAAGTGAACTCCATTTATACCTCAGGTTCATCAAGGCCAGATACTCAATTATTTCTTTAAAGGAGATTCAGATGCATTTGTTTTGGTAACAAATTAGATGGTTTTCTGGGAAATCAAATTTATCACATTAAAAGATAGACTACTTATTAACTAATTATGCGACTAATTAGTTGGGTCATTTTTCCAGAACTGAACTCTAAATTCCTTACCTGCTGATAGCAATTTCAAGTTGACCGTGTTTCTTAAACTGTGTGAGCACTGGCTGAGTGTAAGATTTTATGTGCATCCACAGTTGACCTTGGCTGTGTTGCTCCGTTCTCTGAATTGAAACATTCCATCCTGGAGCAGTGAAGGGAGGCTTATAATACCCTTCAAGATCATGAAACAGACAGCATTCAGGAAACTCAGAAAGTTATAAGATTCAGAAAAACCCCCATTCACAAGGACATTAAAACAGTAAAAACTCCTGGGGAAAGGAGATTTTCTTCTGAGGAGCTGACTGCAAGTTGTGTGTAAAGCTCTAAAGATGCAGGTTCTGGGAACCATCACCCATGCTGGAGTAAGGTTTTTAGTGATACCTTTGTTCAAACAAATAACTCTAATAAACTCATTAATTCACCAATGCAAACTTCAGTGAAATCATTGCCAGTCCCTAGCTGAGACATTCATGTCTCCCCAGGAAAATTCCACAACATCACCAGGGGAGGGGGTTATTACAAATGAAATGACTCTCGTAGATGCAATATAAACCTAGAAATAAAGAATGCTAAGAAAGATTTACACCTCACAAGGAAAACCAGAGATAGGCCCTGACATGTACACAGCCTCCTCACTTAGACTCTGGTCTGAAGGTAGCTGTCTGCACTTCAGGTTCAGAGAAAGACAAGCTAAAACGAACAAAGATCAAGTCCCTGTGGACTGCAAGCCAGCTGGAACCACGGTTACACGTTGACTCATCAGACAGGGCAGCTTTATCTGCTCTGAATGAATGCAGCAAAAATGAGCAGCCTGGCAAAGTAAAGAAAGGTAGAAAGCAGCTTGGCTGCCTATGGGTACTAAAGAAGGACTACATATCACAGAGGATTAGAGCGGTGCCTATCACAGCTTGGTGCTCTTGCAAATCTTGGCTGAGCCATGTCAAGAACTTAATAAAGCTTGGATGATTTGGTTTATTCACTGACGAATTAGTCTACTGGTTTCAGGAATGGTGCTTATATATATTTAAAAACAGGATAAATTTCATTTTATTTATACACACTTCAGTTTCTTTAAATTTTTTATAGTTTTCATTATATAAATTTTCAAGTTCTTGGTTAAATTTATTCCTAAGCATCTTTTGATGTTGCTGTTAATAGGATAGTTCTTTTTTAATTGAAACATTGTGTCTTTCATACAGAACATCTCAACCTTAAACATTTTATATCCATTTCCCCACTAGCAACCCCCCATAGCTGCCTAACTGGAATCCATACATTCTTTCATCTATGTTAAGGTCTATTCTGTCAAGTTAGTGTCCCCAAGTGACCTCAGTGCAGGCTCATCTACTGAGGTCTAGTCAGCCTACTCAGAGTCCCTTGCTTTAGGAAGACTAGCCCATCCTCACCAAACAGTAATCAGTTGCCAATATTTCCTAAGCAAATTTGGGGTCTGCTACTCATCTCCCAGTGCCATGCTGGATTTTTGTCTGTTTGAGTTTGCATGGATCTTGAGTATGCAGTAATGATTGCTGTAGGTTTGTATGAACAGGGTCCCAGGAGCTTGTTGGCTTCTACTTTCATATGGTCATGCTCCTCCTCACTGGCTCTTACAATCTTTCTGCCCACTCTTCCACAAAGGTCCCTGAGCCTGGGTGAGTGAAACTTCATCTAAGAGTCCTGTCCAGGAACTCACACTCTGCAGATTCCTAATCTCCATCATATATCTATTAGTAACCTTTTGTGTTACTGGCCCTTTGTTGCATACAGGAGCTTCAGTAATGAGGGTTGAGAGATTCATTAGTGTCTTCTTTAGCCCTTGTTCTATTTTGCATGAGCACTGGTTCTAGAGCCTGTATTATAGATGTGCTGCTTAGGCATGAACAATTCCCAAACAATGTCTGTATATGACCAGCTGCGGAACATGACAGTAGTTTCCATCTGGTGACTTCTTTGATGGGTGGTGACTGGGATACTTGACTATAAATATAAGGATAAATATTTTGTATTTAGTAAGAAATTACATTTACCTAGGGATTGACAACTCTAGGGGTTTCTCTAAGATCTATGATTTCTTCAACCTTGTGTATTTGGCTACGATTCCAGTATCACACATGAGTTTCTACCCAGTGAATGGGCTCTAAGTCCAATTAGGCAGTCGTTGATTGACTGCAAGATAACAATGCCACTGCCGCACCAGTCCCAAATTCTGTTCTAGTCATTGATGTGATTAATTGGTCATGAAACTGGTAATGGGCCATCAATTGATATTCTCCTTTGGCTACTTATTTAGCACTTTCAGAAGTATGAGTGCTAGTCTTCAGGGGAAGTGCCTTCCAGGTCATTTCCAGCTCTATTCCTCCAAATCCAACCTCTGAAGTATGTCTTGTCTTCAACCTCTCTCTCTCTCTCTCTCTTTCTCTCTCTCTCTCTCTCTCTCTCTCTCTCTCTCTCTTTCTCCCTGTTTAACCTTCCCTTCAGGCCTTCCCCATTGATAGACTAGCTGTGTCTTCACCTTAAGCCCTTAAGGAACATATGTAAGGCACTATTATTGTTCTGCCTTACATGCTTGCCTCCAATGCAACTGTTATAGACTTAATTGTAAATAAAGATGGTTGCTAAGAAGAAAAGTTCCCCCTTGCAGACCACCCTATACTCCACAGATAAGGAATTAAACTGTAGCTACAATCCTGGTGGTTGTAATAGATTGAAATTTATCTAGTGGCAAAGCTAACATTGGTTGTATAAATATAAGAACAAAAAAAAGAACAAAAGCTTTTGTAGTAGATTCTGTAACATTGGAGAGTTAGTTTGGCTAAAGGACTAACAACTGTCAGACATTCAAGGCCAATAACTAATAAAGCTAAACTCAGAAGTGTACAAACAGGGGCTTCAGCACCTGTGACTGTTTGAGGAACTCATAAATAGCCCCTTATCATCTCTGTGGTTGGGTCAAAGAGCCATGCATAGTGCTTGTGAAACTTCCCAATGGTTCAGCCCATTATATCCCCATGAACTAACAAATTCCAATCGAGATTGCCTCAGGCTCTGTCCATTTTCTCCAGCTGCCATAAAAATTCACAGACTAAGAAGTTTAGCCATTTTTTCCTTTTGGAACCCTCCCGCCACTATCAAGAGTTTCTCTAACTTCCTTAATTTCTCATTTTATCCTCAATTATCCCTTTCATCTAAAATTTCTTAATAAAACTTGATTCTACTTTGCATGTACCCTAAAGAATCTGCCATATTAATCATCTTTGATTTAAGGGCATGAAATCAAACCAACTCTCTCAGATTGACCTTTGAGGACCATGAGTGTTCAACATCTTCTTTAGATCTTGCACAACTGGGCTACCAAAGGTCCTGTCACTCTCAAAACTCCTGTGAGCAAGAACCCCCAAAGTGTAAGAATAGTTTGCAAAAAAGCTCATCGACCTTGATTGACATGATCCTCTTGGATTCTAGGTTCACGGGCAGGTCCACTGTACTGCATTACAGAGACTAAATAAATGAGTCTTTGATAGAACAAAACTGTTATTAGCACATAATTATTATGTTTTAAAATTAATAAGCATAACCCATCTTAGGTAAAATGAATTTTAAAGTCCTTCTGACATAGTTGCTGCCCATATACATTGTTTTTTGCATGTTACAGTATTTTCCAAATAATTTAGATTGTATTGATAGAAATAGGTTTTAAATATCTCTCTTTTAATTTCTATTTTTAACTTTGGGGGAGTTAAAAAATTATGACTCAAGTGCTGCTTTCTCCATTACTCTTGGTTCTTATCACTGCACTGGGGACAACTGGAGTGCACTTACTATGGCTCCTTAATAGAAACTACCACTGAGGTGCATTTATTTCTATATTGGTTCTTTTCTCTTATTCTGAAGCTTTTGAGATGATAAGTGGCTTGAAGAGTTTCTTTAGTGGACCACAAATATTGTAGAAGAGCATTCATTGTTGATGAGCTCTTACAAACCATCAGCAATGGGAGAATTTAAGCCATAATAAAAGATGACCCCCACAGGAAAGCAGTTGTGACAGTGTTGGAAGAGACTGAAGATGTCCACTCCATTAAACACTGTGTTCCAGATTTGATGATAAAAATACAGTTATCTAGGATGTATGAGCTCTCCAGCCATGTGTATTTGGCTATATTTAGAGTGCCACCAAAGAGTTCCTTCCCATTCAGAGGACTTTAAGTCCAATTAGATAGCTGTTGATTACCACCTAGTTAACAGTACCAATGAAGTAGTTTGCTGTGCCAGTTGTTGTGATTATTAGGTCTTAAAGCTGAACTGGACCATTGATTGATTTTCTTCCTTAGCTGCTTGTACAGTATATTCCAGAATTATGAGAACTAGTCTTCAGGGAGAAGGCCTCCAGGTCAGTTCTAGCTCTAAGTCCTGGCTCAGAAGTATGTCTTTTCTTCAGAAGAAGGGTCTTACCTTCAAGTTCTGGGAGGTAATCAAAGACTGTGGCAATAGCCTGTGTTATTTTGGGATTCTCTTGAATAACTCTGACCAACAATTTGAAGGAAGATTTCTCCTGTCTAGCACTGTGTTCTTGTATATAACTTTCACATATACACTATTGTTCAGATAGTGTATGTATATTTTTCTGGAATTTTTGACTTAATACATGTCCCTTTGGCTTTTTATGCCACTTAAGCTTTATTTTTTTCTCTTTTCTCTCTCAGTCTAAACTCTATCTCTGTCATATCTCTAGAGAAATGAAATTGCTTACTATATGCTAAATGTAGATCCTTATATTTACAGAGAAATGTACTGTACACCACTAATCAAAGAACATTCTTTTTGCAACAGAAGAAGTTTTTTTCATAGAGTTCCACAACTGGTCATACACAGATAATATATGTCTGAGAGATGCCCAGCCCTAGTGACATATCTACAATGGAAGCATTTCACCTAAAGGAACATGGCAGAACAGGCAGTAGAGAGAAAACTAACACATCCCTCAACTCTCACTAGCAAAGTTTCCTCACACAACAGAGTGTGATATACACAGAAGGCCACAACTGTCTATGTTTTAGAGAATAAGAGACTACAGAGTGCATGTCTCTAGATAGTATTCCTATATTGAAATTCACCCACCCAAGGCTCAGAGACTTTTGTGGAAGAGAGATCAGAAAGATTGTAAGAGCTAGGGTCTGTGCATGACCACAAGGAAACAGACTTTCACGTCACTGAAAACTTATTCATATGGACTTGGATCAATGCTGAAAGCATGAAGAAAAGACTCATGCCAACTTAATCAGACAAAAATCCAGCATGGAGTGTAGGAAATGGACAGCAGGCCCCAGCCTAGTCAGGGGACTTTTAGCAAGTGGTAACTGCCTGGTGAGGAAGAGTATATATTCTTAAAGGGAGTGAGTCTGGGTAGGCTGACTAGACTCTAGTGGATGAACTTGCATGAAGGGGCACCTGAACAGAAATGATTGACTGGATAGGACTTAACATATATAACAGAATACATGAAATCTGGTAGGGGGCTTCTGTGGGGAGGGTTCTAAACTTGATTAAGATCTATTATATGAAATGCATAAAAACAATAAAAATATTGAAATGAAAAAAAATTCAGTTATCTTGCTGGCACTGCGATGAAAGACAAAGACCCCGTCAAAGAGCCGATGATTCTTTCAACCACTGCATCCAATACTCCTAGAAATAGATTTCAACCTCTTGACACTTCTAACATTATTTATAACTATGTTATTATTAATAAGAATAACATAGTAAGTGTACCAGACATTTTTTTAAAATTTTCTATTTAATATTTGAAAATTTGAAATGTGTACAAAATCCGTTAGTCTCCGGGACTCCAACTCATGCCCAAAACCCTCCTTCACATCTCCCTAAACTCTCATGTTCTTTTTATTCTTAATTTATTTATCTATTTGTGTATTTGTTTTTCAACCCAATGCATTTCATTAGTGCTGGCCATATGCTCCACTGGGGCATGGAGAAGCTACCAGTGGCCACACACCTAAAGTAAAGTGACTGTTACTCTGCCTAGTATCCATAATTTGCCAAAAATTCCTTAGGTAGAGTTGGAGTGTCAGGAGTCCCAAATCTTTCTGTACTTGAATTTTCAACTGGCTTGATCCTATGCTGAGAGTAATCGTGCTTTTTATATATTATTACTGCTTTTAAAATTTTTATGAGATGGAAAGGAAATAATATTCTAGGAGAAGATTTTTTGCTTAAAACAGGGAAAGGCATAAAAGTCATCTCCTAAATTAAACAACAACATGATATTAATGTGTGTATTGAGAAAATGAGAAAGGAAGGGAACAAAGTCAACTGTGGACCAAAGGAATAATATTTTTATGTATGTCAAAATCACAGGAGTTCAAAGTTAGCTTTCCAATGTACTGATCTTTGCATCATAAATCTTGAGGCATATTTTACCTATGGCATTATGGTACCCAGAATGGGTCAAGCTTTTGAAGTCTGTGTGTTGGGATAACTTTACACTAATATTGGCATCAGATACAAGAGACTTGTCAAATACTTGGGAGGTAGAGAAATAGAAAATTTGATGCTCCAGGGTAGACCTTGAACAAGAATACTTTTAGGTAGAAATAATGTCACCACTAACTTCTTATAAAATGTTACACAGAAAAAAATAGTTGAGATTGCTTTGGAAGTACCCATGTAGCAGTTTCCTATGCAAACAAGAGTAAGAAACAGTCCAGGCCAGGTCGATGGCTCCAGTGTTGAGCTCTGCCATGTGAACCTGGGAAGTCATTGGAAGATGGAACTATCTTTCTTAAAATATTTTAGGAGGGACTGTTTCATGTTAAATGCACACTTGAATGTTTCACCTTCCACTGGAAGATAATTTGCAGTTCATGTGGCTTCCCTTTCAGGAATCAGGAATCATTTATTTGAAGTTTGCTGCTAATAAGAGTTTTGATTATGTAGAGAAGGGTTGTCCTTTTGCAATAAAAATGTTCATTGCAGTGCATGAAATTAGATGCAAACCATCTTCATTAACACAGCCAATCTGGTAAATAATGTCTCATAGGGAAATTGTCTTATTAATTAATAATTAGGGCCTTTGCTCAACTAAATGTTAGACTCTTGCTCTCATAAATGAGACATTCTGCACCATCCACTCCTTTTTCCTTTTTTCTTTCTGTCTGACTGCTTATAATACCAGTAACATCATAGATCAATAGAAATAAATCTCATAAGTGAACTGAGCTCTGCTTGTTTCTAAGTTTTGCTCTGGCAGCATCTCTTGATTTGAACTCCTCCTTGCTTCAAAGGCAGAACAAAGCAAAGGTTTGTTTGATTCTCACTGGTACTAGAGATGTAGGGAGCCTTCCAGTTGAAGATAACAGCAGACATGATTTAGTTCACAATTTCCACTATATAAGGCTGTGCCTTGCCTCAAGTTCACAGAAATGCGAAATCAGGTGTTTGCATGTTATGCCTCTTCATGTTCCCTTCCTGTTTCTGTTCTAGAAAGGGGAACCAGCTATTGGTTACTATGAAGTCACTACTGGGATCCATTTTTCATTGGGAAGAGTTCTGATCCTTGTAACAGATCACTTTTTATGGCCAGTTGAACAAACGTTCTATGAATCTTATGTCAACATCATTATGGCTGTAAGGGAAAATCTAAATTATATCAAGACTGTATAATCATAAAGAACATAGTATTGTAGCCAAAGAATAAATTGAATTTGACAAGAAAAAGGGTATTAACATGTTTTCCTTTATGGAGCTATTAGATGTTTAAAACACAATGTCTGTTTCAAATAGACTTTGTAGGCTTTCAATAGACCCTAATAAGTTCCCAAGAGAATCTCTCATGTTTTCTGCTGCATTTATAGGGTCTATATAACTACTTAAAACAACTGAGTCTTGACAAAAAAGTTTTTATTTAAGTGTATTCTTTAAATTTTCTTAAATTATCACCTTAAAACTAGTTAAATGAGCATAATTTTATGTTATGATTTAGTTAACATCAGTATGTATGACTAAAAATGTGCATATCTGTGAGAGGTAAAAATTTGTGTGTCTAAGCTTTATCTGGAGGTTATACAAGTGTAAATACTCAAACCCATGCTTTTAGACTGATGAAACAGATGGTCTCAATTCTAAACAATCAGAAGCCAAACCAAGAAGGATAACCAGACTGAGAGGACAGTTGATATCTTGACCTCATTCTCCAGAGACACCCAGGACCCAGAGAATTATGGAACACCACTGAAACTATTTTAAAATATCGGTAAGTCATATGTATCTGCATACCATAGGATTTGGACTATAATCAATGAAAATTCTGCAAAAAGAAGTGTCGTGAGTGGAAGAAATACACCCCGCCCCCGGTGTTTCCCAGAGAAGCAATAAATCAGTAAAACTGTCCTGTTCCTGCCGATGACGTAGCTAGTATGTGAAAAAGCTAAAGGAAGCAATGAGTTTGGCATGTGTCCCCGGGAGGGACCCCTGAGGAGCTTTAAATGTCCTTAACAATAAAAAGAATAAAGACTAATTTTTAGATATGTATACAGTCTTAAATATCCAAAAGGAGGGAGCTGGGGTGATTGCTCAATGGTTAAGAGCATTGGCTGCTCTTACAAAAGACCCAGGTTCAAATCCTAGCACCCACATGATGGCTAACAGCCATCTATTACTCCAGTTCCATAGGATCTGATGTCCTCTTCTATCCTCCATGGGCATTGCACTACACTAGTATACTTATATACATGCAGACAATAATTAATTGAAGTTAGAAGATCCACTGAATTGTGGGTGATTCCATGGACTGGGGTCAAACTGAGTAAACAGAGAGGAAGCTATATATATATTCAAGTCTTCTAGACCAGTCTTGCAGCTCCAATACTTGGAGATAGAACAGTCTGCATAGCAAAACAATTCACCCTCCCAGTCCCGAAGAAACAGATGCATCTTGTGACTTCCACTCCCTGAGGCATCCCCTGGAATATCTGTGCTTGTGGCACTCCATGAACAGGTGTGGGATGTGCGCAGGTCTTCTTGCATTTGCTGCTGACGGATTTCTACAAGTTACCTTGAAAATGAACCCCTAGACCAGTCTGTGAGGAATTTTCTAGACTTAGTTAATTGAAGTTAGAAGATCCACTTAATTGTGGGTGATTCCATGGACTGGGGGCCAAACTGAGTAAACAGAGAGGAAACTAGCTGAACATCAGCTTTCACTATTCTCTTCTTCCCAACCACAGACACAACGTGACCATATGCTTCAAGCTCCCAATACTTCCCTGCCATGACAGGCTATAAACCCAAACTGTGAGCAAAAGTAAACCCTTCCTCACTAAGTTGCCTTTGTTGCAGCAATGATAACAGTAACTTGGACATAATTCTTCTAAGATATGCTATTTTTCTGTCATGAGTAACTTTCCTGACTCTGAGAAAACTGAGATCTAACTGTTCTTGATTGTATCATACTTATATTTCAGCTTAACATATACTGCCTCTTCTTTATTCTAGTCTCCAAACCATATTTTTTAACTCTCATAATAGTCTCTGGCATCTGGAAAACAGTAACTGGTCATGTCTAAATCCATAACCTATCTCAATTCTGTCTTTTCTCTTGGAGGCTTCAAGAAAAATGAATACTTTTATGACAGGTTTCTGCCTCCCTGTTCTCTTCCCCAGTGCATATCCCTGTTCCTATAGCCTTTCTCCTCACTGCTTTCATCTATATCTTACTATATAGACCACCCGCTTTGAGCTGCTGGTCAGCTTTATCTGTAGCTGAATACAATCTTTTCTCATTCTCCAACAACGCAATAACTTCCTGTCAATTTTTCTTCTGTGTTGTGTTATAGTGTCCTTACCTTTACAAATCAGCCTCCCCATACCAACTGGCAATTTACTTAGTTTAATCCTTGCTATTCTAAGATGACATCATTTCATCTGTCCATTTGCCACCTGCCCTTCCTGTAGTTCATAGGGAGTAAGAGTCTCCCTTTTAGATGTATATGAAAACCTGAAAGAGCAGGAAATATCTAAAGAAAAAAATCTCTCTCCATTTTTCCTTATCAGAATAAGAGTTGAGGATTTAACTAAGTAGCAGAATGTTTACCTAAAATGTCAAAGACCCTTGGTTGATGCCCCAGCATAGAAAGACCAAACAGTTGAAAAAAAACTCCTACATCATGTCAGTGTAGATGAGTTAAAAATGAGAGGGAAAGTAGGTTCTCAATGAGGAACCTTAAAACTTTCCAAATCCATTCTTTGAGTAAGCAATCCTCAAGTTACTTGATGCTTCTTAGTTAATAAGAACCAGTAGAGAAGCTTGGGTCTCATGACTGCGAGGCTAAAAGCCCATGGAAGGGCAGCTTTTAAATAATCAAAACTAAAATGTAAATAACAGCAAAAAGTACAGCAATTTATTTTCTTTCTCAACATACATCCTACCTGAATTTGAATTCATACAGCACTTAGTTGACTACAAAAGTAAAACCAGAGTAATAGGATGAGGTTAATGATTTCCTCCTCAGTTAATGCCGTCTGACTATTCTTGCACAAGGGTCTTATTTTCATGTGCAGAAGTCACCGTCAGGCTTTGAACTTAACCGTAATAAAAAGTCCTGAGAAGTGACCAGAGGGTTTTGTTGTTGATCTTATTCTGGTCTAGACATCTTGCTTTCTGTAGTGTGTGCTCTCTACCTTCAGCACACATTTCATTAAGTGATTTTTCTGATCATAACCTTTAACCTGTCCAGGCAGGGGTTCTCAACTTTAGAGTGATTCACTCATGGATCTAAGAAGTAAAAATAAGAAATACTTCTAACACTTGATCAAGTAGACAAATAAGATAATTTCTGAGAGAAAATGGAGAAAATAAAATTAGTTAGCAAGATCTATGTTGCTAGATAAGGAAAGTTGGGTGGTTAATGCTGATAATACAATAGAGAATGGCTAGCTATTAGGAAGTACCATTAACAATCAATATAAATTCCAAGCTGGATCCAGTCATGCAAAATTTAGTAGAATGTTGCTACACTTTATAAGAAGCAGAAGTTATATGCACACAAAGAAGAAATGACTTGACCATGTTAAATGACTGGGGTCAAGTGATCCTTCTCTGGATCAGTTCTTCAGGATTTTATGGTTGTTTGTCTTTCAGACAGGATCCCTTTGTAGCCCCAACTGGCCTGAAACCTAGTATGTACACCAGGGTGACCTTAATCTCACAGAGATCCATCTGCCTTCCCTTTCCACACCCTGGGACTGAAGCCACGCACTACCACGCCTGGCTCAATTCTAGTTTTTATTTATTGCTTATTTCTTTCTTCTTGCTTATTTTTGGTGTATATGAGTCTGTGTCTGGGTATGTCAGTATAGGACAGGGTCCAAGTGTTTGAGTTAGTGCATGTGTGTGTGCATATGAATGCTGGAAGTCAACCTTGAGTGTTGGTCTTCAGGAGCTATCTGTCTAGCTCATCAAGTAGGCTAGGATGACTGGCCAGTGAACAGCAAAGAGCTACCTGTCTGCTACTCCCCAGTTTTGAGATTACAAGTATAGTATCATGCCCAACAGTTGTACATGGGTGCTGGGATCAAACTCAAGTCCTTATATGTGGCTAACTCTTTACTCCAATAGAGGTACCTCCCTAGCCTTGTTCCTTTGCTTAAGATAGCATCTTACTCTGCAGCTTTAACTAGCCTGGTTCTCACTATGTAGTCTCGAACTTGCAGTTCTCCACCTCTGCCTCTCGATGTTAGGACTTCAGGCATGTACCACCACAGTGGGAAAGACAGTGCTCTTTTTCCTTATTGCAAAATGGGACAAGTGGCCTCTAACTGTTGCTAAGTACAGATTCATCTGCAGTCATAATTACCAGTCAGTGCTTCCTTCAGTTATGTAAGGTAAAGCTGACTGACTTTCTGAACTTCAGTTTTCACAATTCAGATGAACTTTTATCAAACCATTCGCTTCACATCTTCACTTATAAAACCTATCATTATTTGATGTAAAAACAGGAATTCTCATAGTTTTCAATTTATGGAGAAAGAGAGAGAGAGAGAACACTTTGGTTTAGAGTTTATCAACACTAAGAAATTCTATATAATATATAGAATGCCTATATAATATATAGAATTCACTCTAACTTAGCCATTCAATAGTAATTGCTGGACATGGTGACTTATGCCTGCAATCCCCAGGCTAGGGAGACTGAGGTAGGAGGATCACAGAAAATTTGAACCCATTATAGAATAAGACCTTGTCTCACAAAACAAACCAAACCCTATTTATTCAGCTTTATAACCATGTAAAACATACAGATGCTTAATCAATTATATTTTCCTGTAAATACTGCATCTTAGTTTTGATTAATATGTTTTAATTTTTTTTTATTTCCTACATGTGTGTAACTGTACTCATGTCATATAATGCCTGCAGAGGTCAGAAGTGGGCATCAGATTTCCCTGGAACTGGAATTATGGATGGTTGTCAGCCACCACATTGGTGCTGGGAATAGAACCCAGGTCCTCTGCAAGGGCAGCCAGTGCTCTTAACCACTGAGCTATCTCGCCAGCCTCTTAACATGTTTATTATGTAACTGTCATGATACACAATGCCCAGTGCATTCATGATGGTAAGATAAAGTGAATTTAACATATTTCTTATTTCAACTAGTTTATCAGAAAGGAAAAATAAAAGGAAAAGAAGAGAAATTATGAAAAGAATGAAGAGAAAAAGAAGGAAGGAAATGGGGCTACATAAGGAGGAGCAGAATGAAATTACTGTATATACTGTCTTAGACATAATCTCTTTTATGTCCCAAGCTTTCTATACCATGACAGTCTATAGAATGCTGACCCAGTTGGCCTGGCCTTGATTACCTAATCAGATGCACCATAGTTACCCTTTCCCTGGCCTGGGTGTGTTTGCTTCATTTCTGTCCAATCACTTTCGATCTTGACTTGATCTTCTCTGTGAAGATACATTGAACACATTTTTCTAAGGGATTCCATTCGCAGCACCTTTTATTCTTTAGATCAATGTATGAGTTCTTCATTATGGAATCTACCATAAATGATGATTATTTGCTTATTTGATTCTGATTTTCTTTTCTACCAAAGAGTTAGTTTAAGAAAATTAGCTGATTTCTACCTTCTCATTTACCAGGAAAGATTGACTGAATATACAAAAAGAGAATGTAAACATATAAAGAAAATATTAATGAAAACATTAGTTTTATGAGTATGCACACTTAAAGTTCTCATATGATTACTCAGATATGTGCATTTAGGCAAGCCACCTAGATGCAGTGATTCTTACTTAGACTCCTAAGGAAAGCATTCTGAGATCAAGAATATGAAACTTCCTGCTATGTCATAAGTCTTGGTAAGTTCCAGTTTTCTCCCTTATCCCTCGTTTCTTTTGTCTTTGACATTTCCCATTCCTCCCATGCTCTTAGAGTGTGAAGACACTCTGTGACATGTCTCCCCTTTTTGAGCATTAGCACTGGATTCAACTTTTTTTATTGCCAACTCAACTTGTCTACATGGCTCTTTCTCATACACATTCTTGCAGAAGGTTTTCTTTTAGTTTTCTGATTGGAGAGTCATTTTTCCTCCTTTTTTGGCAGGAAAATTATTCGTCATCTTTCATATAATTTTACTAGCATGTATCTGCACATATTAACAGTGTTCACTATGATACTTCAATACATATATGTAGCAGGCTCTGATCAAATGGAATCTTCTTTTAGCTATCCTTTCCCGTTCTTCACCATTTTAATATCATTCAGGTCTGCTTTCTTTGAAGCCTCTACATATAACAGAAAACACACAGTGCTGCTCTTTCTGAATCTATCTTATTTTACTTGAGTCAACACTGTCCAACTTTATCCGTGTTTCTGCAAGTAGCAGGTTTTCACTAAATGTGTGTATTTTTCTTAATCCCTTCATCCGCTTTTTATGAAACATTGTGACTTACCAGGTAAATATCTAGGTCATATTTGTGTATTACACATCAAGCATAAATTTATTGATTGATAATTTTTCTCAGTCAGGTATTGTGTTTGGCAAATGTGTTTTCCACACCCTGAAGTTATATTTAGATTCTTATCTCAACAGACTGAAGATTCAAGGCAGATGTAAAACCTGAAGAAAGATTTTTTATATGTGCAGACATCTCTTTGGTTTGTGTGTGATCCTTGGAATTAAGAAAGGTTCTTTGAGATCATATAATCCAATCTCCTTCATTGATTTTTTTCTTAGAAGTAAAAGAAAAAAAGAATGAGAAGGTAAATAACCTTATCTAGTATAACAAAAAGTCAAGAGTATTTCCCATAGATCCAGGTTCAGGTTAGGTCTCATTCTAAATTTAGAAACTAGCATTTGATGAGCCATTACCATGTGCTGAATAAAAAAAAATTCACCTAATCTTCACAGTAGAGCTAGGCAGAAAGAAACAGCACTAATGTCTTCATTTTATTCATGTGGAAATTAAAGATAATAGTAGTTGAATAACTTATTGAAGTTCTTACTGCAGAGTGAAGAACTTGTAGAATCTTGTCTGCTTCTGTTAGTTGACTGTGTCTACAAGTGAGTTTGTGCTGCTTCTTTCAGTTCACCTTACAGCCAGGGGAAGAATGAGGTCTAGGAAATGTGACCTCTTTAAATACTGCCTCCTCATTCGGTCATTAGGTTCTAAGGAACAAGACTTGTTAATGAATTTTAAGAATTCCTGGAGAAAAATTCATCAGATAAGTAGATGGTTCTTTCTGTTTCTGGCCTACTCTAAATAAAGCAAATTAAAAGACTGAAGGAGAATCACAGAGATGGGAGGTAGTTCACCTTCAAAGTTCACCTTCAGAGTCATGATGCCATTGAAGCTCTTGGTAAACTTACTTAAAGATAGTCTAGTATATATGAGTTGCCCGCTCCTATCAAACCAAGGCTGTGATGTTCTTTAAGTTGAAGCATCTATTGCAAACTCCCTGTCTTCATGAAAGTATCAGACTATGTTCACATAAAAAACATGACTGGGAGTCTCCAATATTCTGTTTAATATATAATTACTGAGGGAATGCTACTAAGATCCAGCTATATAATTTATTATAAGTTAAGTTAACTTTGTACAAATATTATCTTAAATGCATACTATATGCTAGATATGATACCTTGCAGAGCCATGCAGAACTTGAATTGAATGGCCCAGATATGTTCTTAGAAATGCACCATTAGAACATTTCGTTATTGTGTGAACCTCATTCAGTGTACTTATATGAACCAATATGGCCCACATTAAGTGACTGACATGACCACTTGATGCTATTAAAAGCCATGATAAAATGAAAATTTTAAATCTTTTCTGGTGTAAACTTGCAAGTTATTTTATAGTTCACCTCTTTTTATGCTTAGAAGTAGTACATTCTTCAAAAACCATAAAATATAGTATAAAAATTATGTAAACCAGAAACATAGTCATCTCTTAACATTATCAAACATTATGCATTATACACAATTATATATGTCACATTTTATATGACAGAGAAGTTAGGTTTCATTTATAGTAGCACTGACACAAGTACGTGGGTTTACATTACATTACAGCCTTATGATGGTTCTGATATCAGTAGATGATACAAATTTTTAAGCTTCATTATAATCGTAAAGAATGATTAATGTTATCTCTATATCTATCCATCTATGTATCTATTAATTATCTGTGTATCTATGTGTCTATATATTTATGTTTCTATCTATCTATAACTATCAATCTATACTGTCTTAAGCAAAAATGTTATGAAGTACATGACTATCTTTCGTATATATTCACTGTATTTCATGAAGTATTCTACAAATACTTATTATTTATAAGTTAAAAATGGTTAATCTAACACAAAGACATATATAGACTAAGCTAAAATCAGAAAGAAAAATCAAGACTCATGATGCCTGCTTGCAAATTCCTTTCACTGTACTTTTTGTACCTGGTGTCTGAGTCACCATTGTTAACAAATTTCTGTTAGAGGAGAATTAACTCCTTGAAAGGAAATGCAAATGGATAGCTACTGAATCTTAAGGGTACAATGAAGAGGTGGCACAGTACAGTTTTACAGAAGTGGGACAGAGAAGTGGAAGGGGAGGACTCTAAAGGCTTCTAAGGCTAATTCCATCCTCCATGATAAACTTTCCTTTTGTGTAGCATCTCCTGTGAAGTCTAGTGCAGCTTCACACAGCAACCAGGGAGCTCCACGGACATGAAAGAGAATAATATTTCCTCTTCTGAGCATACTTGCTGAAACAGAATTACTAAGATTCGAAGTAATAGACAAGCCTAGCTTGGTAACGTTTCTGAGATTTCTCTTTAATCCTAGAATATAAAAGAACAGCATTATCTACTCTGGTCATCTCCGTCTTTCCTGTGTTTCAGGGGAACGTGAAGAATGAGACTGGGAGCTGAAGGCCAATCCTTAGTTCATATTTCCTCCTTTGTTACAGGCAGGGCAGTTCTTAATTCATTCTTTATATAAAAATAATATGGAAAGTAGTTCTATTTAGAAAATTTAAAATATTTTATGTTTTAGTGAGAGCAGGCTAACTTGAAGACTGTATAAATACCTGAGGAACAGGTGGTTAGTTTGAATATCAAAATGTAGTTTGGGGTATAGATATTTTGATTCTCAAATGAGATATATTCAGTGTATAAGACAGATAGGTTTGTTTGTAGTTTGCTTTAGTACTCAGGCCTTAATTGAAATATTAAAATTGGTTTTCTGCAGCATCCCCAAGAATTGCATTTCATACTGAAAAATCACAGATACTGTCTTTGACCAATTGAAATTGACTTCTTGGGAAATATTTGAAACTGTAGTACCTTGATTGTTGTCTACTGAGGCTGTTTTGATGATGTAGGATTTACTTGCTTAATCCTCTCATTTTCAGGGTTTTGTTTGTTTGTTTCTTTTTTAAGGGATCCACCACTGCAGAACCTCTTTCTCTTTGTCATTGTGCTTTGTTTCTGTTTCATTGAAACAGAGACTCATTTAGCCCAAGCTAGCCTCAAAGTTACTACATAGCTAAGTCTAGCCTTAAACTTCTGATCCTTCCTTATACCTTTAACTCCCAAGTGCCATGATTATAAGCATACCACCATGTGGCATGGTGTATCCTTCTTTGATTAATACTACCTTAGAGCTTTTGACTGATGATGCTTCTACCTGCTCTGACTGCTCTGAAAGTTTCTTTTACTGCTTCATAGTCAACAAAAGACTTCTACTGAGAGGTGACCAACGTTCACATTTCTATCGATATTGACTTGTTTCCATGTATAAAATGGGACATGTTCTGTTCTGTGTTTTTCCATTCCTCCTGTGTCTCTGTGATTCATCCTTGTGATTGTGTGTGTCAATATTTTCTCTTTTTCAGTTGCTGAGTTGTAGCATTCCACTGTATGATTAAAACAGAACTTGTTTTTCTGTCTTCCTTTTGATAGGCATTTGAGTTGTTTCCAATTTGGATAATGAACATTTTTCAGCATGTCTTCTGGGGAACATATGTACCAATTTTTCTTGGGAGCATAAAGAGGCATGAAGTTAATGAGGCGAGGGTTAAGCATTTACTTGACTTGAGTAGATACAATTAGCTTTTCTAAATGTTTTACCAAAGTGTAATGTATGAAATTTCATCTGCTCTACATCTTTGTCAATGTATATCTTTTTTATTTTTCATTGTATATTTGGTTTGTGTTTCTTTCATGACTTCTGGTTGATCTCCTTATTTGGGTATCTATGATTTTAATTGCCTCTTAAACTATTTTGTCTGATTTTGATTGTTCATTCTATCTTTTTTTTTAAATTTACCTTTGTCCAAGTCCTTTATGGCAGGTATGTAATAAAAATATCTTCTCTCAGTTCACAACATTCCTTTTCACATTCTTAACGGTGTCTTTTGATAATTAGAAGCTCTCAATAGTATTTCAGGGAAGCCACTTAGTTTTTAAGATTAAGTGCTTCTTCTGTTATGTTTAATAATTATCAAGCCAAGAGACAGAGTGTCTTACATGCATTCTTTAATATTTTAATCTATAATTTATGTTGAAAAGTTGGTTGCAATTTCCCATATTGTATAATATAAGAGTCATCAAAATTCATTCCTTCTTCACATATGGATATCCAAATACTACAAATTATTGAAAATATATTTTTCCATAGGAAACTGAACAATTATGTACACTGTAGAGAATTTAATTAGATATGAATGGGTTTCTAAGTTTCCTTCTAGGTTCTTTGTTAATAGGTACACTCTTTTCCTTGCAGTAATTCGTCACTGTTAATAACTATAGAAAAATTTAAATGATATTTTAATTATTTTTTCAGTTTTCATATAACATTTTAAATGAAATTTGGATCCTCTCCTCATAAATCTCCCCTAACCCCACAAGACCTCATGTATTCTGTCATACATATTAAGTCCTATTCAGGCAAGCATTAGTGCTCAGATTCATCCACTGAAGACTGGTAAGACTACCTAGAGATCATAAGTAAGGCATATTCTCGTTCTTCCAGTAGTACTCAGTCTCCAATAGTTCTCAATCCAGATCTGGCCTGCCACCAATTTCTATCTCTCCACCCTGGGCCCTTGTCTGATTTGAGTTGGTGCGGGTCCTGTGCTCAGTGTCATCACTGACACAAACGCGCATGTGCAAGCCTCCAGTGATCTGAAAGACTCTGCTTCCCTAACTTCGTGAGCCAGATCTGGCCTTTAACTTTTCTGCCCTCTCTTCCATGATTCCTGAGTCCTAGGTGGGTGAGGTTAAGTATAGGAGTCCTATCGAGACATACACATTCTGCAGTCCCTTATTCTATAAAACTTAGCTACTTGTGGCCTTCTGTGTGATAGCAATATGTTGTTTGAGGAAGTTTCATTGGTGAGAGTTAAAGAAGGCTTTAGTTTTCTCTCTTCCCTTCATTTGATGTGATCCATAAGCCTTAGGTGTAGAGGTTCAACCATAGATGTGTCATCTAGGACTTGGCAGTTCTCATTCTCTCATTCGTGTGTTCTCTGTGTCTAATCAATTGTGGAATTCTGCTGCGGCCTCCATTTGTTGCCAAAGGAAGCTTCTTTGATGAGTGGTGTACTGTATGGCCTATAAATCTAAGGATCTACATTTAGCATATGGTAAGAAATTTCATTTCTCTAGAGATATGACAGAGATAGGGTTTTCTCTAGAACCTATGTCTCCTCCAACTCCATGTATTTGGCTGAATCTACAATGCTACCTATGAGTTCATTCCCACTGAGAGTGTTTTAAGCTCAGTTGGATAGCCATTAATTACCCTCCAGAGAATAGAGCTGCCACTATACTAATAGTGGTAATGTGCTGTTCCACTCATTACAGTTATTATAATTTAGGGTTGGAGTGGAATATTGATTGATTTTCTTCCTTAGCAGTTTGCATGTTGTCATCTAGCATTATGGGAACTAAACTTCAGGTAGAAGTTTTCCAGGTCAGTTCCAGCTCCATGGTTCTGAGTACTGCATCCCAAGTATATCCTGCCTTCAGTAGTAGGGTATTATCTTCTAGTTCTGGGAGATAACTGAGAACTTTGACAATAGCCTGTGTTATTTAGGGACTCTCTTGGACCACTCTTATCAACCACACAAAGAGGGGTACTTTCTGTCTGGCACTGTGCTCCTTCAAAATACTCACAGTATGTAGACGTACAAATGCTTACACACTGCGCATTTCTTGGAGAGTTTCGGTGACATCACGTTTCCCTCTGGGTTCCCTAGCCCTCCAACATATATTCATCTCTGCTCTTCTTCCTCCCATTCGACACTGCTCCTCCCTTCTCAGACCAGCATCCATACCATCCCCATCCTCATCCCACCCACCCATACCCACCTCCTCCATCCTCCCCTTCCTGACTTCCTACCCACTACACCATGACACCCTTCATGTCCCTCCATCCTCACCTCCCTGCCAAGCATTTCCACTTTCCCCACCTAGCCTGGTAATATGCAACAGTTCCTTACTATCTCCCTCTTTGGGTTGTTTCTTTTACTTTATCTCCGTGTATTCTTTCTCTTTTCCTGACATCTTGTGTTACATCGGGATCTATATGCACATAAAGGGGATTGGAGCTATGAGGGAGAACATACATCACTTGTTTGTGTTACTTCACTTAACGTAACACTCCCTAGTTCCTTCCATTTGCCTGGAAATTTCATTATTTCATCTTTTGTTAATGCTGTGTAGAACTCCATTGTGTAAATGCATCACATCTTTTCTATCCATTTGTCTGTTGAGGGACATTACACTGATTCTATTTCTTAGCTATTTGAAGAAAGCAGCAACAAACATGGATGTACAGGTTTCTACGGTAAGATGAGTCCTTTGGGCATATGCCAAGGATGGGTGTAACTGGATCATATGGTAGAATCATTTTAGTTTATTGAGAATTCTCCACACTTCTTTTGATAGTGGTTGCATGTTTACATTTCCACTATTGGTGAATAAGCATTGCCTTTTTCCACATCCCCTCCAGAATTTCATGTCTTTCATTCTCTTGAATTTAGTCAGTTTGACTGGGGTGAGATGGTTAAAATGGTTTTTATCCACATTTCTCCTATTGCTAAGGATGTTGAGCACTTTTTAAGGTGTTTCTTAGTCATTTTTATTTCTTCATTTGAAAACTCTGTGCTCAGGTCTAAAGCCCATCTTTTTATCATATTGTTTATATTCTTATTTCTTTGTTTTTTGAGTTCTTTATATATTATGGATATCAATCCTCTGTCAGATGTGTAGCAGGTAAATATTTTCTCTCACTCAGTGGGTTTCCTCTTCCATTCCTTGGTTGTTTCTTTTGCTGTACAGAAGCTTTGTAGCTTAATAAGGTTCCACTTATAGACTGTTGATCTTTACACCTAAGCAGCTGATGTTCAAGTTTAGAAAGTCATTTCTTTTTCCTTTTATGTTGGAGGGTACTTTTATGTTTTCTTCTAGCACTTTCAGAATTTCAGGTTTTATATTGAGGTATATATGGATCACATGTGGAATTGACGTTTCTGCGGGGTGAAAGATAAGGGTCCAATTTCATTCTTCTACAGATGGAGATCCAGTTTTGCCAGGACAATTTGTGGAAGATACTGTCTTTCCTCCATCGTGGGTTCTTGGGCACCTTTGTCAAATATCAGATGACTGAAATTGTGTCTACTCATGTTTGGGACTTCTATTCTGTTCCACTGATGTACATGTCTGCTTTGTGCCAGCACCATGCTGTTCTTAGAACTACAGCTGTGTAACAGTCTGAGATCTGCTATGGCAATCCTCTAGCTTGGTTTGTTTTGCCCAAGATCATGTTGGCTAAGCCAGGGTCTGCTGTGAATCGATATGAATTTTAGGATGCTTTTTCTAGCTCTGTGAAAAATGCTGTGGGTATTTTGATTGGCATTGCATTGAATCTATAGATTGCTATTGGTAAGATGATTATTTTCACAATATTGATTCTATCAATCCATGAACATGGTAGGATCTTCCATCTCCTAGTGTCTTACTCTATCTCTTCCCTTAAAGATTTGAAATTTTCACTGTGGAGATCTTTAATGACTTTAGTCAGGTTAGGTTTATTCACAAATCTTTTTTGAGGTTATTGTGCATAGGAGGGTTTCCTTGAATATTTTTTTTTGGCATGCTTGTTACTGGTATCTAGAAAGGCTACTTATTTTTGTAAGTTGATTTTGTAACCTGCAATTCTACTGAAAGTGTTAATTTTTTCTAAAAGTTTTCTGGTGGAGTTTTTGGGATCTTTTATGTATAATATCATATTATCTGCAAATAAAGATAACTTGACATTTTCTTTTTCCAGTTAGTACTCTTTGATTTCCTTCTCTTGTCTTATTGTTCTTGCAAGAGCTTCAAGAACTATATTGAAAAGGAGTAAAATAGTAGACAGCCCTGTCTGGATCCTGATTTTAATGGGAATACTTCCAATTTTTCTCAATTTAGAATGATGGTGGCTGTGAGTTTGATTTATAAAGCTTTAATTATTTTGAGATATGTTCCCTCAAGATCAGTTCCCTCTAGGACTTTTAACATGAATAAATGTTGGATTTTGCAAAGATCTTTTCTGAATCTACTGAGATGACCATGTGGTTTTTGTTTTTAAGACTATTTATAAGTTTATTACATGCATTGTCTTATGTGTATTTAACCATCCCTGCAATTCTGGAATAAAGCCTACTTGATCATTGTGGATGATCTTTTTTGATGTATCTGTATGCATTTTGTGAGTATTTTGTTGAGTATCTTCACATCTATATTCAGTAAAGATTAATATAGTACATTTCCTTTTCTGTAACTTCTTTACCTGGCTTTGGTATTAGAGTGATACTAGCTTTATAGAAAGAGTTTGGAGTTCTCCATTTGTTTCTATCTTTTTGAATAATTTAAGGAATTCTGCTGTGATTACATCTGGACATGAGTTATTTTTAGTCTGGAGGCTTTTGTATTTCTGTTTCGGTCTGTTTAAGCTGTCAGTCTCATCTTGGTTTAACTTTGGTAGTGCCCATGATTTTAGAAATTCATTCATTTCATTTAGGTTTTAGAATTTAATGGAGTATAGATTTTTAAAATATTCCCTTATAATGTTCTGGATTTTTTGTTGTCTCTTGTGATTTTTCCCTTTTGTCTCTGGTTTTGTTGATGTGGAGTTGCTCTTTCTTTTAATTAACTGAGTTGGGGTCTGTCTTATTTAATCTTTCAAAGGACCCACTCTTCGATTGATTGATTTTTTTTTTTGTATTTCTTTCTTTGTTTCTATGTGATTAATTTCTGCTCTGATTTGTGTTATTTCTTCTTGTACCAGGTTTGGGGTTGGTTTCTTCTTGGCTTTCCAAAATCTTCAAGTGTACAGTTGTACTGTGAAGTCATGTACATGTGCTTTTTCTGATATTTAATGTAAGCATTAAGAGCTACAAGCTTTCCTCTTAGTACTTCTCTTCAGTTGTCCTGGAGATTTTGTTGTGTTGTATTTTTGTCCTTATTTAATTCCAGAAATTCTTTTTAAAAACATTTTTGTTTACTGAGTCATTGTGTGTTTCATACAGAAAATCTCAATCAATCATCTTTATATCCCCTTCCTCACCGACATCCTCACTGCCCACCCCCCAGTTGGAATCATACATTCTTTCATCTGTGTTAAGGTCTATTGTGTCAAGTCAGTGTCCCCAGGTGATCTCAGTGCAGGTTCATCCACTGAGGACTAGTGAGCCTACGCAGAGTCCCTCACTTTAGAAGACTAGTTCATTTTTACCGAACCATAATCAGTTCCCAATATTTCTTCAGCAAAGATGGAGGTCTGCTGCCTATTTGCCTAGTTCCATTTTGGGTTTTTGTTTACTTGAGTTTGCATGAATCTTGAGCATACTGAAACCATTGTGGGTCCATATGAACAGAGTCCCAGGAGTTTGCAGGATTTCCATATGGTCATGCACCTCCTTACTGGCTCTAACAATCTTTCTGCTCCCTCTGGTCCTGAACACTGGGTCAGTGAAACCCAATATAAGAGTCATATCTTGGGACCCACACTCTGCAGACTCACAGTCTCTATCACTTAGTCATTTGTGACCATTCCTGCTAATAGCCCTTTGATGCATGAGGGAACTGCATTAATGAGAGTTGAAAGATACATTAGTCTCTTCTTTCCCCATGTATTATATTGCATGAACCTTGGGGGTACAGACCACATAGTAGATGTGCCAATTAGGCATGAGCAATTCACAATGTTTGTCTTTTACAAAATGTGGTACTCTGTAGTAGTCTCAATCTGATCCACAGGGAACTTCTTTGATGAGTAGTGACTGGCATACATGACTTAAATATAAGGATATTTATATTTTGCATTTAGTGAGAAGTTACATTAGCCTAGGGAAGTGACAGCCTTGGGGATCTCTCTTAGAGCTATGACCTCTTCAGCCATGTATATTTGGCTATGATTACAGTACCACACATGAGTTTCCTTCCAGTGTGTGGGCTCTAAAACCAATTAGTTAGCCATTGATTGGCCCCAAGATAAAAGAGCCACTATGACACCAGTGTCAAATGCTGTGCCAGTCATCAATGAGGTTATTTGGTCATGAAACTGGTGTTGGGCCAATGATTAATATTCTTCCTTGTTTACTTACATAGCCCTCTCCAAAATACTATCCTTCAGGGAAAGTGGCTTACAGTTCAGTTTCTTATCCATTGCTCCAGTTCCAATCTCTGAAATACACCCTGTGTTCAACAATTGGATCTTATTTTCAAGTTCTGGAAGGTAATCAGAGGTTGTCACAATAGTGGTATAATTCTGGGAATCTCTTCCACCACATTGTCCAACAACTCAAAGGAAGGTTTCTCCTCTCTGGCACTGTTTCTTGTTATGTATTATTCAGTTATGTGCATGGGCTCATGTAGAGGTATAGTATGTGTAATTTGTCAATAAGTTGTGACATGATTCCCTCTGTTGTTTTACACTATCTCATCATTGTTTATCTCTCCTCTCTCTCTGTCTCTTTCTCTCTCTCTTCCTGTTTTATCTTCCCTCCATGCCCATTTAAAGTGTCCACATTTTTCCCATTTCTCCCTTGATAATACCAGTCACCTAAGGCCCTATGTGTCTTGAGCTCCTTCTTTCCCTATCTCCTTTTTTAATTCCTTTTATAATTTATATTTCCTTTTATAATCCTCCCACCACCCTTCCATTTTATCCCTTTATCTATTTCTCCCTAACATATACAAATATGTATATATATATATATGTATATATAAATCAAATATAATCACACCACAACTATCTAATTGGACTTAAGTTTGCCTCACTAGGAGGTAACCCATGACCTTACTGTAATCCTAGTCAAATACCCACAAATAGAGAAGTCATAGACCCTAGAGGAGAATCTACTACTGCCATTTCCCTAAATCAATACCATTGCTAACTGCATTCAAAAAATATGTCCTTCTAACCAGGGATAGTATAGCTCTCACCTCTCATCAGAGAAGCTTCACTTAGCAACAGATGGAGATGAATACAGAGAGCCACAACTGGCAAAAATGCAGGGAGCTGCTTCCTTTGCACTCATATTAAATCTCAGCAAATGCCTTAGGAGTAAATAGTGTATGAATAATCCTCTTCAAATACAGAGAGTTGATCTTGTGAATACTTTCATTCTCAGTGTTATTTCATTTTGCCTTTTAGAAGAAAACAACATGTCCAGTCACCCATTACACTAAAATCCAGTGGCTTATCCATGATGAAGATTCACCATTCTTTGGAACTTCTAAACCTTTCAACTCATTAAAGTAGTGTCTTGCCATCTGACCACTGTGACTTCCACTGATTTCTTTTCTTTCCAAAGCACTGAGTTCCCAGTCTGATCTATACCTGGAATCAGAAAAGGACCCAAGAGAAGGAAACATCTGATAATCATCATATCATTTAAATAGAGCTTTCATTTCTTTACTTTTATTTTTAAAAGTTTTTATTTAGACCTTTTAAAATTCATCATCATCATCACCATCATCAAGCATGAATGTGATGGATGAGTGCAAGTGCATGTGTTCCATGGCCCACATGTGGAGGTAAATGTATAATTTGGGGGAGCTGGTTCTTTCCTTTCACCATGGGTTCTAGGGACTAAACTCAGCTCTTCAACCTTGTGCAGCAATTACTTTTACCTTCAGAACTCAAATGCATCAAAAAACATTTTTGCACTCTATTTTTATTTCACTTTTCATTGCAGTAGAATCATTAGTTTGTTGTGACCTATGGCAGCTACCTGAAACAAAAAAGGTTAAAGCTACCATTTTTAGGTAGAAATGTCAGAATTTCAAAGTAGGAAAAACATAAGCAATTATAACATTAGAGGTATTTCTTTGATATGATACTATAGCCTTCATTGGCTAAATGTCTTCATTGATTGTAGGATCTTTAGGTCAGGCTAGCTCAAATGTTAATCAAATTTCAGCTGAGTGTTATTTAACATTTCTGGTGAGGTAGCCTCATCCCCATGAATCTTTTCAGAATCCTTCTGTCCTTTAGTCTTGCTTTCCACGTTTTCTAACAAATTGCATGCTCTATTCACTTCTGAGCATTGTGGAGATGTAGCCTGGGGTCATATGACCATATATTCTTAATATACAAGCAGCTCCAATGTTTCCAACTTTGTTGCTTTGGTTGGGTCCTTTGATAAATTTTGATACTTTATGTCAAGGGCAGCTATAGGCTAAAATATCAAGACCATATTGTTAGCTTTAAAAACAGCTGGGGTGTGTGTGTGTATAGAGATGACTCGGCAGTTAAGAGCACTGACTGCTCTTGTGGAAGACCCAGGTTTGTTAGCTAGCACACACACAGCACCTAGCAACTCTGGTTCAAGGTGATCTCACACCTTCTTCTGGACTCTGTGGGCATTGCAGTACACAGGTACATTTATATACATGTGGACAAATCCCATACAAAGCTTAGTGTAAAATACATATCTGTGTTCTAACATCTGAGACAGGAGTGAAGCTTCTACTTTTAGGAATGATACGGAAGATAATAGCCAGCAATATTTCTTTTTAAAGATTAGAAAATTGAGAGCTACTGAAGTGATTCAAACAGCATCCCATCTAACAATCTCATGTTTATAAATAAATCTTGTTGGTTAAGTATCTCAATTTCATGTTTTTAAAGATTTTCTAAACTTTCTTAATTGAATTTTTGATCATATTTAGACCACCTCCTCCATGTGCACCCCCTTATGACCTCCAACTCAATGTCATCTATTCTCTATGTATGTATATATCCATATACATTTAAATACACATATATACATGTATATGTTTCAAGGTCTATCAAGTCACATTTGTGTCCCCAAATGCCTTCTATGGGGGTCCATACACTAGAATGTGGTTAACTTACCCAGAGCCACAACCTTAAAAAGACTGACTTTCCTGATCAGAGCAAGCAACCGTTACTAATAGTTCCTCAACTAGGGTTCTGGTTTCTCACCCACCTCCGCATTTCCATGCTGGAATACTGACTGACTTGAGCTTATGTGAATCTTGTGTATGCTGTCGTCATTTCTCTGAGGTTCACTTGAGTAACTGCTTAGCTGTCTGGAAAACTTTGTTTCCTTAGTCTCCCACCACCTCTAGCTCTTATAATCTTTTGCCCCCTTTTACACAATGATCCCTGAGCCTGGGAAGGCAGAGGTTTGATCTGGGTGTCCTATTCATATATAAGTGCTCTGCAGTCTCTTATTCTCTGCATGTTGGCCAGTTGTGTGTCTCTTGTAAATCATCTTCTACTGAATGTGGAAGCTTCTCTGGTTGAGAGATGCATTAATTTATTTGGATAACTATTAAGTCATTAGGAGTTGATTTAATGCAATGTCCGTTTAGCAGAATAATAGTAGTAGGCTTTTTCCTATGATTTGCGATCTGTCTGGCCACAGGATACTATGATCTCAATGTCAGGTATGGACTCCATTTTCTGCAGTAAACTTTAAATCTAATCAGAAAAAGTGGTTGGTTACCCCCATAACATTCTCAAGATCATACACCAGGCAGCATATCTTACCAGGCTAGTTTTTATTGTAGCTCCCAGGATTCACAGTTGGGTAAGGTTGATGATTACTTTTCTGTTCTAGTAGCATGCGTAATAACTTCCAGCACTAAGAAAGTTTGCCAGGAGAGATGATACTTCAAAGTCAGTACCAGTTTCATTTTTCCTTGTTTGTTCTATTACTTATTTATGTAGTGTCCTCAGCAATAGAGCCTTACCATAAAGTCCTGGTGGCTAACCAAGAGCAAGGGAAATGACTAACACTGTTTGAAGGAGTATGGGCTCCTTGATCAACAGCTTTGAAATAGGGAGTCCATCTCTGGCACTGGACTTTTCCTTTGCTAGGCCATGTTGTCTAATAGGGGAAATTTCCCCCTAAAATAAGGTAAGAATTTTAATCTCTTTTATATTATATATATATATATATATATATATATATATATATATATATATATATATACTCAAAGTGGTGGGTTTCCATGTGACTTTTTCTAAAGGCCCTTATTATTAGTTATCTCTCCCCATACTCTGAAAGTTATCTGTGATATAAGTAATAGCTTAGATGTCATCCTCAAACTACAGCTACTGCTGATGGGCTAGCCTGATTGATTTCCACGTTTGTTTTTGTATAAGGTTTATTTCCAAGCCATGCTATCTCATGTTAACAGTCATATACGAGGAAAGAGAAGTAGAGAAAGAAGAGGGATAAAGAGAATCCTACAAGCTCTAAGAAAATTAAAAAGAGTCGTTTTCTTGACAGTACCAAATAAACATCATAATCAACTTCTGCAGATGGGAAGACTATGGCTGTTAATACCAGTCTGGAGCATGGGTGAGGCTTCAGACTCCAGGTAGAAATGGACAAAATTGCTCTGTAATGTGCAATCTGATCAATATTTCATTGTCAATCTCCTATTGCTTATAGGACTGTCTCCTTCAAACTCCTAACAGTGGTTAGTAAATCTTGCTGATCAGTGCAGCCTTCTGAATGACAGCAATTTCTCACCAGTCATCATTCTCAGATTTGGTAATATGAGTGGCAATTCACATACTTTCTTGAGTTCTTAACCTATGCGCTGACTACTTTTGATTATCATGGATCTCTTCCTTGGAGCCTTGCACATGCAGCCCATTGAAGCTAAACACTAGGAAGTACCACAGCAGCATGCTTTCAGGAAGAAAATTTAAATAACTGTTGGTTCATCAGGTTGTGAAGAAACCTGAATATGCAAAGGACTATTTTGAGTGTGTTCAATTATTAGATGATATTTCAGATGATTAGTGTTTCCTCTTATGTGCCATGCACTGTGCTAGGCACTAAAATTTTGGCAGGAAATAAATAAGGGATTATTCTTGAAGGTTATGTTCATAAAAAGTCAGAGTTAAGAACTGTATAGTTGTTTGTGCTGAGTATTGTGGCATATGCCTTTAATCCCAGCAGAGATCTGAAAGGCAGAGGTATGTGGGATTGAGGCCAGTTTGGTCTATATAGGGAGTTACAAGACCAGCAGGAGCTACAGGAAAACAACAACAAAGAGAATTAGGTTAAGGTATAAACTGAGTAGACATCTGATCAAATAATAACTTTGTTGGAAAACATTACAGTTGAAAGAAGATCTATAATAAACCAGACTCGAATGTGCACAAAACTAGGAAACTGCAGAAGGAAAAAATCCAAAGTCAAGAATGAATGCCTTCCAGAAATAACTAGCACATAAGATCCCACCCCACCAATGATAGCACACACATCTGTGCACGCTCAAATAAGACAAAACCCAGAATGGGTAGGGAAGGTGGGAAAGATGCTGCAGCTATAGCTGAGGATGGCTTTATCATGCTGATGACTCTGTAACAGGGTCACATAAGAGGAACAGGCGGCACTACATGGTGAAACAGGGAGCCAGAAATAGAGGAGGGGTCGATAATGAACGCTCCTTAGAGCTACTTCTTAAAACCCTCACTACTACTACTTGTTATCACCGTATGGGTATACTTCCAGTGCATGAACTCAAGTCATATCCAAAACAGCAACCGTTTTCGTAAGAGTAAATGAAGCCAAGACATTTGCGTGACCCAGTCCAAACTGAGTAGCTCAAAGGAATATGTTCACCTCCACCATCTCTGTGTCACTGAGTCTTAATATCTCAGGATACCTTGTAATCAATAAGCATGAATTATATATATATATATATATATATATATATATATATATATGCACATATGTGTGTGTGTGTGTGTGTGTTTAACATTCTTCTGGAAGATAGGATTCCTTAAATCTTTATGGTCTGTTATAAGGTAGGAGGCAGTCAAATGAAGGAAAAAAAGAAAGTTAATTAAAACCAACCCTTTGCTGATTGAAATTTACTGTATAACATTTAAAAATAATTCACATTGTTAATATGTCACTAAGATGGCTAAGATGTTTTTTAATGTGTTTGTCAGTTTTCCATTCTCTTTTATTTTTTCATTATGTCTTCCTGAGAAAGAGTTATTGGAACTGATGTTAACTGGTAAAAAGGGCCTTTAAAAAAATGCTGCTTCTTTCTTCCAGAACTTTTACTTCCCATCTATGGACTCTTTGCAAGTTACTTTTTACTGAGATCTGGAGCAGCTGGAGGAATTGTTGAAAATAACTAGCAGGTAGTTTTAAAAAGCCACCCCAGAAAGAGAACCCACCCAGGGAGTGTATCCCCAGCTTCACCAGTGAGGGAGAGGGGGCCTGGGTTTGGAAAGGAGAGGGCTCCAGTATCCTGTAAGAGTCCAGACCCAGAGCTCAGATTCAGGAGTCTGAGCTCTGGGGGCACCTCCCCTGTAGACTGAATCTGTAGCAATCAAGTTTGTCTTACTCTTTTCTTTCTCTCTTGCTTAATGTTTATCTGTTCTCCATGTCTGTAACCCCTTCAGGTCTGACCTCCACCCTCTGGGGCCTCTTATAGTATTCCAGGGAATTTCTCCCCTTTGATACTTTCATTCCAAGTCACAGGGGGTTGGGGCACTAGACCTCCCTCTGGTGCAGCTTCTGTGGGTGCTGGGGCTAAGCCCTGCAGGAATGGCAGATCTGAGCTGCAGCTTCCCAGCTCTCTCTGTGTGTATTTCTCTGTCTCTTGCTCTTCCTCTCTCTCCTCACTCACTTCTCTCTTCCTTGGCCTGTCAACCTTTTTTTCTCTGACTGGCTGCCCCTACAGCATTGTTCTCCAACATGCACTATCCTGTCAAGTTGGGCTTGCTTGCCACTCACTCTCCCCCAGCTCCCCCTGCCCTGCTTAGCCCCCCTTCCTTTCATGTACATGGGTCTTCTGCCTTTACCAGACATCCAATTCTTGTCCCACAGAATGACCTTGATGACAACTGTTCATCCTCAAGCAGTAACATTCCCAAATAGTAGTTCTCAAAGATGGTTGCTTTTCTGTAATTGTATAGCTGAGTTAATTATGACTCATTAAGACTTCCCTTGAATTTTAAGTACTTAAAATCATTTATTCTTAAAAGAATCATATTACTATTATTTATGAATCATTTATAATGATTCTGGCAATCACATGTAGTACAAGTAGATGACTATTGCATTAATGAATGGAATCTTGAATGTAGCCACCTAAGTCTTGGAATTTGTTACATCTAAGGATCTTCTCTAATGGAAGCTCTGTATTGTCTATCTCCCAGCTGGTAATTTCTAATAAAGTCTTTAAAGAATAAAGAGTAAAGAAAACACAAAACAACTCAAGGTAAATGTTGAAAGAGAGAAAGCCCTGAGAGCTTTTTGTTTTATTTCCTCTAGTTTACACTCTATTTTTCAGTTACTTTTCCAAAACATTGCACCTGTTTCAGCTTTCAAATAGAAATAAGAAGAGGTCAAAAGAAAATGAATATCAACACCTGGTTTTAAAAAGGAAAGAGGTTCTTCGTTTTGCCCGATGCTTCAATACTCTTATAAGAAAATTCTAAATACTGCTCAACTCAAACCCAAGTTTGATTCTAAGCAGCAGCCTAGGAAGGTGCTGCACAAAACAGGCGACAGCACTACAATGTCTGGGGAACCGTTAAGAGTGGAGATAGACACAGCCAAGTCTTCAACGGCCCAGCTTGACAAAGGGAGTTTCCCTGGATGCTATATTGCTTTCTGCGTGCCATGTGCCAGCTACTTATTCCTTTTGTTTTCCACCAGTGAGCAAATCAAAAGTATTAAGAAGATTAAAAACCAGGAGAAATGAATAATTTCATGTATCAAAATGGGAGCATTGTTGAATGAGATCACCTTTTTAAGGAAAAAGTGATTGCCCAAAAATGAATTGTGAAAAGCAGCCAGAGAGAAAGAAATATCTGGAACTTATCCTCTTCCCTCTAATCTTACCCAACACACAACACAATAACAGATGCATTTCAGCACAAAAGCCCAGCAGAAACGAAAGTCAAGTTCACTTAGGTTTAGGGATCTATAGAATTGAGCTGCTGCAGAGGGTGCTGAACATGCATTGCTAGTGGGCATGTTACTCAGTCCAAAAGTTTTGGAAATCAACTTGGCAATATAACCAAGAGGCTTAAAACTCCTTTGATCTCATAACTCCAATTCTGGCAAGTTATCTTGAGGAACTAGTGTGCAATTCACATAAAAGATGAATGTGAACGTGGATCAAAGCTTGTCAACAATACAAAAACAGACAAAGGAATCTAAATTTTTTTCTAAGTAAGAAAATGTTTAGAAATGTTATTGGAATAATATGTAACACTTAAGATTATGCTTACATAAGAATGTGCATTGAAATAGTGTATGTGTGGAATTTGTGGATGGGCTTTTAAAATCTGAGATGATCATTAAATCATAGAAATACTGTACTCCTAGTATTGGACACAATCAATTACCTTAGTATTTTATAAGATATATATAAAATATATATATATATAGTCTTCTATAGGTAAAGATTCTGCCTTAATAGATTTAATTAACCATGCAAAGAAATAATAAAAAATCCACCTGTACTAAATATGCACAGACCTTTTCCTTGTTATTATTTCTTAAACAATGTAGCATCTAACAGAATTTCCATTTTATTAAGTATTAGGCATAACCTTGAAATGATGTGGTATATATAGAAGGATATGTACAAGTTTTATATAAGTGGCTTTGTTATAAACATATTTTGGCATTTAAAGGAGGGTTCTAGAACCTGTTTCCTCAAAGATACTCTATTAGTTGCTTCTCTGTGGCTTTGATAAATCACCATGACCAAAATAACTTACAGAAGGGAGTTTATTGAGTTTCCAATTCACGATGGATTAGAGAACATGATTGCAGGGGAGGCATTGCAGGAGTCAGCTGAAGCACTCACATCTTCAAGTAGGCACAGGAAACAGAGAGAAAAACTGGAAGTGGGCAAAGCTATACAATCTCAAAGTTTTCCTCCAGTGATGTGTTTCCTCTAGGAAGGCTGCACCTCCTAAACTTCCGCAAAAAGAACCACCAACCAGGGCCAAGTATTCAAATACTTGTGTCTATGGGAGACATTCTTCATTTAAACCACTACGTTGCACTACCTGGCCCCTAATACTTTCAACATAAAATCAAGCAAAATACACATCCCTATCCCAAAAAAGAGGAATAGAAGCACGTTGCAGAAATACTGGACCAAAGCAAGAACAAAAGCCAGCTTAACAAACACCAAATCCTATAGAGCCATGTAGGACTACAGTCTCAAAAGCCTTAGGTGACTCAGTTCAGCCCCTCCAGTCTTGCTGCCTACAAGATACATATCTCTCTTGGGCTGGTAGCACTCACTGTATATACTCTCTTTGGCAGATGGCCAAAGTTGTGGCATCTCCAACACCGTGGGCTCCATTGCCAACCTAGCTTCAGCATCTCCAGCATAGCTTCACACAATGGCCTCTCAAGGCCTCTTGGCCTCTCCAGGGCTTCTTTACATAAGAATCCTCTTCTGCACACTTTCTGACCTCAGCAGCTCCCTAAAACAATGAAGGAAGAACCAATGACCTCCTCACTCTTGTGTCTTTCATGCCTCTAAAGCCAACATCACATGAATAACACTGCCAAGCCTGACTGCCAGCTTGGGCTGGACCCAGACTCCCTTCACCCACTTTAGCAGTAACTTTTGTATATTGTGATTTTCTAGAAGAAAACTCCTTATCCCTTTTCTTTTCAAAAGCTGGAAGCTTAGCTGGGTGAGGTCTTGCCCAGAGGGTACTCATTCCAGTATTCAAACGCAAATTTGACAATTTCTCTAATCTCTTTAAATATTGGAATGTCTCTTCCATGAACCCCCTTGGCTGCCACATACTTCCAAACCTTTCCTGATCCAAACCACTCATTTTGTATTTTTTTCTTCCCCACTTGATCTTTTTCTTTTTATATCTATGTAATATTTTTCATTAATAACCATACCAAAAATTTAACACTAGAGTGTTTTGAAATTTCCTCTTCCAAAGAAATTATTACATTACTTCAAAATTTTAGCCTCAGGCATTCTTAAGCCTAAAGTAGATGGCAAAACATCCCAATTCCTGTTTAAGTTCTTGCTCTCTTCTACAACAACATCAATCTCAGTACTGCTTTCTTCCAGGCTTCTATTAGAATGGCCTCTTACACTCCGTTTACAGCATGCAACAAACATTCTAGTCTGAAATTCCACCAGAATTGCCAAGTTCTTTACAGCAACAGCCCACTCTGTGGTACCAACTTCTGTAATAGTTACCTCTCTGTTGCTATGATAAAAAAACAGGACCAAGGAAATTTATCAAAGGAAGAATTGGGCTTATGGTTCCAGAGGGGTAAGAGTCCATCATATTGGGAGAGAATGGTAGGAGGCAACCAGAGCAGAAGGCTGAGTGGTCACGTCTTCAAGCAGGTGTAGGAAGCAAGAGGCAAACAGGAAGTATGCAAGGCTAAATACTCCCAAAGGCAGCCCCTCTAGAGGTACTTCTTCCAGCAAGACCTCATCTCTAAAACCTTCCCAAACACTGCCACCAAGTGGGTCCATGTGCTTAAATACTTGGAGTTTAGGGGGGAATTCATTATTCATCCACCAAAGACACCAAGGGAGAGCTGGACTCAATCATTTGAGTGGATTATGGAATGCTGCTTTTTATTGTTACAATAGAGGGAATTAGAATCATAAGTACTTGGGTGGTGATTTTCATTCTAAGAGTACCAAAAATATGTAAGGGAGAACTTAGGTTTGGGAGATAAGTATTTGGTTAAAAAGAACACGTGGTTTTAAAGTCATCATCGTGTTCATGTGTGTGTATGTGTATGTGTCTGTGTCTGTGTGTGATGAAGCTATCGACACATGATAAAATGATTTTTAAAAAAGAAGATGGTTTATATAAGCTGTAAATATTTCTTTGGGCTTTTTCTAATTTGAAAATTTGGCAAGTATAAGAAAAGATAGTAAACTACCATGCATGCTGTCAATCTTTAGAAAATGGATTTTCCCACTTTCTGGAGGATATTTGGATAAGATATAAAATTTCAGTTTATTTTACTTATGTGTGGTGCTGGTGGAGTTTGCACATAAATGTAGGGACCAGAGATTGATGTCAGGTTTCTTCCTCAGTCACTCCTCCAACTTAAATTTTGAAACAAGATCTACCATTGATCCTGGATATCACTAACAGGCTACAGAAGCTGACCTGTGAGGCATAGATCCTCCTGCTTCTCTCTCCCCAATGCTGAGTGGTTTATATTGCTTTGTCCAACTCTCTTTGGGTTCTGGGATCCTAAATCTGGTTCTCATGTTTGTGTGGCAAGCCTTTTATCAGGCTATCCATCTCTTTAGCCCTAGACATTTAAGCTTTAAAAATTGAGTTTTCTTCTAAAAAGATAAGGGTTAATGTTACTAATATATGCTGTATCCAAATAATTATTTTATTTCAAGGATACAAAAAAATGTGGTTAGAATGAAATTAAAAAAGAAAAAAACTACTTTGGATTCAGGAGTCAGAAGTAAAAAAAATTCTGAAGAATAGTAATATATTATAAAATCATTTTTTTGTCAACATTAAAAACATTGCCCATGTTCTGAACCAGACTATCAGGTATCATTTAGTGTGTTCTTCCTTCCTTGGTAAATGTCATGTCTGGGTGGAGACTTGTTTGGCTTCAGGCTTGCTTTATTTTCCTCATGAATATTTGTCTGTTATTTTAAGAGCTGGGTATCATATGACCTCTCTTTATGATGTTAATATTTATCTGAGGGTTCTGTGGTTATTTATTTAATCCAGTTGTTTAAGTTGATCTTCCAGTTTTGACCAGTACTCACGATCAATGTTTACTATTTAAACGAAATTGTAGCAAAGTGGTAAAATTCAACAATTTGTCTTTCCCCTATCAACTCGAAGATACTTCCACTAAAAATTGAGGGTATTCTATAACTGAATTACCCTGAAGCATATCTTGTATAGAAAAGGAAGAACAAATGCTTGAATTACCCTTCCTCACTTTTTTTCCGTTTGTACCTTAACAATTTTAGAACGTGATTACTGAGATTTATTTTTGTGTCATTATTAAATCATGAGTTCTAACATCCTGTAGGCAAATTGATTTCCTTTTGATGATCTAACTGTTCATTACTTTTGTGTGTGTTTGTGGTTTGTATTGTGTATATAAACATGCATGTGGGGGTTACTGTGTATGAGTACACATGGAAGGAAATTGTTGAAGCAAGATATTTTATACATAGAGTCTTTTACTGAGCCTATAGCTCACTGGTTGGCTATTCTTACTGACTAGTAAGCATGAGTATTCTTCTGTCTCTGCCCTCACTACTAGAATACAATTCCATGCTATCTTTTGTATGGTTTCTGGGGCTCTGAGCCTAGGTCGTCAAGTATGTGTCCCAAGCTCCATCCATAATCATTGAGCCATCATCCAGAGCCCCCTTTTCATTCTTTGGTCAGTGGTATGCCTTTCACATTGATGCTTATGTGTTTTTGTAGTTATAGCCTCAATAGATTTTAATAATTTTCTTGGTTTCTGGTATATATGATTTTTGCTTATTTTTATACTGCAGATATGGAATGAATAGCTTATGAAAAGTTATTGGCTCCTTTGAGTGAGAAATTCCTTTTAAAGGTACCTGTGTGCTGTGTAGCAATTTCCTCTAAGTTGAAGCATCCTATTCTGGAGGGAAACTCTTTCGGACTGATGAGGCTTTAAGGTGATAGATTCTCTCCAGGAAGAAGGGCTGAGGCTCATGAAACATAGGAAGCACATAAATTTCTCATGTATGGGAATGCTGAGATTTGTAAGATACACAAGGCCCCTGTTCTTGATTATGGAAGCAGTAAGTATTGCTGGGAATGAAAGAGGAGACAGAACTGCCTGACCATCAAAGCTGCCTGGTGGAGAGATTGCCCAACCTGTTGAGCTGTCTGTGTGTCAAACAGAGAGCTCTACAGTTGCAGGTTGCCTTAGTTTTCACCCACGTGGGGTGGGATTTTCTGTGACGCAGCAGCTTTGGTGTTTGCTCTTGCCCCTGTAACTTCCTCTCACCCAGAGTCCTATAAGTAACTCCAATAAATGCATAGGTTCACAAAGTTGAACTTTGGCCTAACTGTTACTGTGGTGTGTCCTTGGATCCCTGTCCAGGTTAAACAGATAGTTGGATCATGTTTCCCTGGGAAGAGACTCACAAACACTCTCCTCACACCAGAAATGTCTATATTGCTATTGTAAATTATTATTACTTGTAAATTACTTCATAGGATAAAGCTGGATTAAAAATACTTTTATTTTTTATAAAAACCAAGGTACACCATGTATTTATAAACATATTTCCAATTCCATTTTTATGACATTAAAGAGTTAACTTGGAACCACAATAAAATAATGGTATAGTCCTATATTTGAATAGTGTGTAAATAAATCCATATGCATATTAAAAATACATTATTGATGGCAATTCTAATCAGTTTTTCACTAATATTTAGCATAATATAATGAACATGATATTACTACTAAATTAATTCTTTTTGATTTTTAGGTACCACTTCAAACTTATTTTGATGATTTTAAATTTTTTTGTATTTTCCTTGACACTAAATTCTCTTCATTCTCTTCATTCTTTTTTCACACTTTTTCAAATATGTAGGTCTTTATTAAATTGTCTTTATATTGATATATATCTAGGGAGTTAGATTCATTTCAGGAAAACATTACCAAATTTTTAAAAATCTGAGAAAACTATCCAAACATGCCAACCCAAGCAGACCTAAAAAGAGAAGAATACTTATATCCAAAAAAATGCATGTGGCAAATGTTGGGGAATGGTGAGCTAAGAATTTCCTTCGGGATCCTGAACATTAAAATTAAAGGAAGCAAAGGGAATCTAAAAGTGCTAGAAAGCAGAAATCTTCAAGGCAAGTACCAGGCAATAGAAAAATAAGATAAAACAAACAATAAACACAAAATCCCTTATTACATGCCGGAGAACTGGAAAATCCTGTGAAATGTCTTTGTAGTAGTTGATAGAACATGAACGCTTAGGTAAAACACAATGCATAAGATCCTGGAGCAGAAAAGAATGTTATGGAAAAATTAGTGAAATCAAAAAGGTTGATATTCATTAGAGAAGTGTCCCAAGGTGTGTACATTAGCTAATCAGTGTTTAAAGTACTGTAACAATAATAGGAACTGGGTGTGAAGTACTTGAAATCCTTCCGTACAATAGTGGATCATTTTCTGGTTTCTATTATAAAACTGGAATTTTCTTTTAAAAATAAGTCTTGTTCTCTGTTTGTTGACTGTTACATGGATCTTAAGACTGCCTCTGCATTCCTGATCAGTCACATCCAATGGAGTCAATGTCTTAAGAGAAAATCCTCTAAAAAGAAGGAATCTTCCTTCTCACTGTTTTCAGCTTAAGACAGCTGCATTGACTGCCAGCCTGACTTTGAGACTTTAGGCCTGCAGCACTAGATTCAAAACATTGTCTTCATATGAACTAACTGTGATTCCTTAAATCTTTCTTTTACTGTGTCTCTGTCTGATGGCTAATTTTGGTTGTCAAATTTATTGGATTGAAAGATATGTACTTGTGACTATGTTACCATGACTAGAAAACTCAGTGGAGCGAGGTCAGCAGACTGAATAGAAAGGCTGTGGTGGTGGAATAAATCCCACTGCCCCCACTCTAAGTATTTGAACAGTTGACCCTAGATGGTAGCACAGCTTGATGAAGTTCAGTGACTACAGACTTTCTGGAGGAAGCATATCACTGGGGACAGAATTCCAGGTATCAGAGTCCATCCATTTCCACTTTTTTTCTCTGTTCCCTGTGTGTGTTTGAAGATGTGACTCTTGTCTTTCTGTTCTGTCATGCCTTCCCACCATGATGGACCCTCATCCCTCTGGAATTGTAAACCTAATAAACTCTTCCTTCTGTAAATTGGCTTGGTTATGGTGTTTTATTATAGTGACAGTGAAGAAACTAATTCAAAACCCTACCCTCAGCATGGTTGCCAATATTCAGTAGGCTAGGGGACTATGTAGAAGTAAAATGTTGATTGGCAAAACTGAAATGTACGGATGCTTCACCTTCTACTGGGTGATCTGCCTGCAGTTTACTCAGCCTTTAAACAGGCATTTGCACAAATGGCTGTCTAGCAATACCTCAGGCCTTTGGCTTCATATCAGGGCATCAGGGCATCATTGGTGACTTCTCTCTTTTTAAGGTCTAAGGGTTTTAATTGGGTAGCTCCTGGTTTTATAGACTTTCCAGCCTGTGGATCCTGTCAGTTAATCTAGTATACACTTTCCTGTGATTATGTATGTTTCACTGGTTGTTTTTCAGGAGAAATACTGTGATTTAGTATACTCACTCTATCTTTCCTGTTCCTCTCTATCACTTTCTCACTTACTTTTTCTCCATATATCTGTACACACACACACACACACACACACACACGTGTATATCTATATTATATATATATATAAACATTATATATAATATATATATATATATATATATTTATTTATTTCAGTTGTTTACAACCAGGTTCTGTGAAGACACAGTTTACTGTTCTAGTCCCCATACGAGCATTTGGATAGTTTTGGACACATTCATTTGACATGTGATACTGTTTCAGTAAATAGCCCTTTGCACACATTAATTTATATTTTTTCAGTGTGCTTTGAGTAGATTCTTAGAAGTAAGAGTATTAGGTCTTTTGATTTTTGTTTCCTTTCCAAGCACTTTAAAAATATCATCACAGTGAATGACAATTGCTCAGTTTTGTCTGGACATGATTCTCCCTCTTTAATCATTATTTGAATCTGAAACAGGAGGGCTTTTTGTGCATTTCAATACACCACCATATATTTAAAGATTTCTGATATAGAAGTAGCCAAAGAGTAAATCAAATATAAATTGTATTACTAAGAATAGGGGAGGAATCTGACAGACTTGAAATATAAGATGTGAATGTGGAGCAAAAACAAGAGTTTGAGTTCAGCTGCAGGTGGGAGGTGCCTCACAGGAAAATGAGAAAAATCAAGTTGGGCTTGGAGTCAGTTTAAAACTACTGCTCAGAAACAGTAAACAAAATCCATCTTCTGCTTCCATTATATGTAGAGTCAAAATAACTGCATTTGTTTATAGCTAGAATAAGTAAAATATAATTGGATTTTAGATATCCAATATTCTGTGTTAATTTATTCAACAAGAAAATGATTAGGTCTGGGAGTGCAGAAATGAGTACAGTGCCCTGAATGCCCCAATTGCTTCAAGATGAAAGGACAGAATATGAAGATCACAAGTGTTTAGAAAACAATAGTTTTGGTTTATGCTTATCAACATTCCATTACTAAAACAAAATATTTGGACTCTTCAGTTTATGAAGAAAAAGGGCTTACCTTGGCTCAGTTTTGTTGGTTTCAATATATGCTCTTGCCTCTCTCTTTTTGGGCCTGTGGTGGTATAGTACCACATGGGATGATGAAAGCACACAGGGGTGAAGCAGAAACCTGTTAAATCCCACAGCAGCTTGGAAGAAAAACAGAGATGCAAAGAGAACAGGGTCCTCATAGCTTCTTTAAGGAGCCATTTCTAAGGACCCAAGAGTACCACATCTTTAACAGACTATATTTTCCACAGGCTGGCAACAAACCATAACATATCAACCACAGCAGAGGGCACACCAGAGATTAGGAGAAAGACAACACATTGACTGTTTTTTCTTATTGCATTATCTTGGTGGAATATTCAAAAAGGATCATCTACTTCAGGAATATTACATGGAAAATGTTTAGGAAAGTTAATGATCTAAGACTACATTAATAAATATTTTTAAAGCCTATTTATTGAATTTCTCCAATTTTCATGCAATATAGCTTGATGGAATTTAGATCTCCTATCTAACCCCAAGATTCCCACACCAATTTAATGTATACTTGTGTTGTGTGTGTGTGTGTGTGTGTGTGTGTGTGTGTGTGTGTGTAACAGTTGATAGAGTCAATTTGTATCCCCAGATGTTCTGTCTGGGTCCAACCACGGGGTCCAAGAGTCCTATTCCTGTAAGACACTGTCCCCTACCCCAGTAACCATCAATTGTGAAAGTTCCTTAGGTAGAGTTGGTTATTTCTTCTTAACCACTTCTCCATATCTATGCTGATATTTTGTCTAATTTGAGCTTGCATAGGACTTGTGCTTCCTATGATCATTGCTGTGAGTTTATGTGAGTAAATGGCCCCTTGTCTGTAAGATTCTGCTTCATTGTGATCACTGACCCCCTCTGGCTCTTACACTCTTTCTACCTTCCCTTCCATAATGATCTCTGAGCATTGTGAGGTAGAGCTTTGATATACGTGTCCTATTCAGAATAGGGAATCTGCAGCCTCTTATTCTCTGCACATTGAACAGTTGTGGGTTTCTGCCATAATCACTATCTGCTGCATAAGGTTAAGAGTGGAGACATACATTCATCCTATATATTGAGGCTACATTGAAGATGTGTCATTTAGGGTTAAATATTTCCAATTTTCCAATTGGGCTTATCGAACTCCAGTGCAGGAGATCACCTCACAGGAAATCTGACTCAGCTTAGATGTGCTAAGGAAAGGGAAGGAAAACTATTCCCTCAATGAGATAATGTCCTCGTCCTTCCCAGAAGGCCCTTTCCTCTGTTCAGTGTGTGACGGAGCTCCCAGTACATGCTTCACCTTGCGTGTTCTTTTCCTGCGCTTTTATTCAGAAAAGAGCAACTTTTCCCTTTCCTTCCTTCTCTTTTTCTCTGACATACTAGCCAAAAGGTGAGCATGCTTTCTGTGATTCTCCGAGCATTCACACTCTTTCTCTGAAGCCCTCCCCACTCCCTACCTTGAGACTGCTTAACCTCCCACTCTTCTTCACCTCCCTCATCCTGGCAAAACTGAAATTTTCAACTTTTTTGTCTTGTTGTTTTTCTCTCAAGTATAACACAGTAGTTTAACAAATGAAGGCCTGAACTAAAACAGCCATGTTAGGTACTTGTGTTACTGTCATGACTGAATACTGGACAGAAACAGCTTAAAAAGGAAAAAAAACAAAACCATTTTGACTAAGAGAGTCCAGCTGGTGGTTGTTTGGCCCTATACCCTTGGGTAAAACACCATGGCAATAAGAGTGTGTGACACACAATTTTTATTGTTTCCAGGAAGCAAGAAGAGCAGCAGGAAGGAGCCTGGGCTAATACACCTGCAAAAACCTCTATCCTGTGACCTATTTCATCCACTAATTCCCAGTTCCACAAATTTCTAGAACCTCTCAAAATAGCATTTACCAGTTTGAGGCCGAGGAGCCAACGTATGATACTCCTGGTACACTTCATGTTTCCAGTGTCAAAATATGTCTTGAAAGAGGAGGAAGAGAGGGTTTGTCGAGATATAAAGAACTTTACCTAAATATACTTAAAACCTTGGGACTAAAAATCAGCAAACAGTGTAAAATGGTGATCTCTATCCAAAAAAATCAAACAACCAGATTCAGATCAATGAGACAATGGGTTTCTTCCAGAACTGTCAGTCCTACAAACAATGGAGACAGCGGTGAGCATCCGTGAGATTCTTAGGAAGGACTTAATGAGTGATGAGTCTCTGTGTTTTCCAGCAGTAAACCTACTGAATGGGCTCATATGGCACGGTGCAGCTCGGCTTTCCAAGGTGCTCTGTGTGGATTTGATGCACTCGTCCTCTCTGATATTTCAGATACTGAGAACATAGCTGTGAATGAAAACATATGTGGCTTTTCAACCTCAGGTTTAGTTTGACGAAATTTTTATTCTTCTTTTGATTTCGTCAGAGGTTTCTCTCCATACAATTCCTGAAACTATCAGAATGTCATCGCTTTGGGGAGAAGTGTATAAGAAACCCCAACCCAGCCTAAGGAACCATTGGTTGCTGAGAGGGGAAAGACAATCTCTTTCAAGAGTGGAACTCCTCTTTTTTTAGGTTTAGATTTTTTAATCGAAATTTTGTGCATTTTCTGCATAACATCTTGATCATCTTTATATACGTTCTTCCCCATCAAACCCCGCATAGCCTCCCAGGACTCTTCGTAAGTTAACCAGGCTCCAGTAGATAGACCCACACTGAAGGACACTGGAACACAAATTAAACTTTATAGGCCTCTCTCTCATTATATATATATATATATATATATATATATGTCTGTGTGTGTGTGTTTATATATATATATACATACATATGTCTGTGTGTGTGTGTTTATGTGTGTGTGCGTGTGTGTGTGTGACATTAAATTTGACAGAGGCAACAAGAAGAGGTAAGGATAGGAAAGTAAATCTAAATATCATCAAATTATATTGTAGACTGTCAAATTATATTTTGAGAGAAAGAAAACAACAGGACAAACAAACTGAAAATTTCAGTTTTGCCAGGATGAGGGAGATGAAGAAGAGTGGGAGGTCGTAAGCAGTCTCAAGGTAGAAGGGGAAGAGGGCTTTAGAGAAAGTGTGAATGCCCAGAGCATCACATAAAGCATGCTCACCTTTTGCGTAGTATCTGGGAGAAAAAGAGAAGGAAGGAAAAGGAAGAGTTGCTCTTTTCTGAATGAAAGCTCAGGAAAAGAACACGCAAGGTGAAGCATGTACTGGGAGCTCCGTCACACACTGCACGGAGGGAAGGGGCTTTCTTTGAGGAAATAGTTTTCCTTCCCTTTCCCTAGCATGTCTGAGGTGAGTCAGATTTCCTGTGAGGTGACCTTCTACACTGGAGATTGATAAGCCCAACTGGATCAGTTCTTAAGGGAGGAGACAAGATTATGGAATCTTTTAATCTTTGGAAAATAAGACACTATCATGTTCCACCCAGGGTCAGAGACAAATTCTATTATTTCCACCAGAGGTAATAATTTTCCCTTAATAGGTCTCCACAAAACATTGATATCTCTACCTTCCTATATGGCCAAAACTAACTTTTACATTTCTAGGGTTATCAAGGAAAGAGGCGGGTCAGACAGGGGCTGCATGCTTAATGGCCCACAATGCAACTAATCTGTGTCTAGCTACCTGACCCTTGATTTTCTAATAAGCATTTGCCCAGTGAAGTGCATCTCTGTCCCTTAACTTAATGCTTTTTTTGAGGTAAATTCTCACTAGTTGCACAGGTCAGTCTTGAACTCATTCTGGCACCAAGGTTGACTTTGAATTTTCTCTGTAGCTGAAGCATTTCCTGACTTTGTGATCCTCCTGCTGCAGATTTCATAGTCACTGGGATTTTAGGCCTGTGCCACCAGGATAAGATCCTTCTGTGTTCTACTGACCCAGTTAACTCAGAAGCCTTACTTACTGCCTTGCTTCTTGTATATTAGAACGTGATTTAGGATGCATCATAATTTTATGAATATTATAAACAATACTGATTATTGCAGCACTACTTTACATTGTGAAAATTGAAACATAAATATGTGTTAATGTTGAATAATTTAAAAAGTGATGAACCACATTGGTGTATCAACTATCAATTTCAACCATTCCTTAACAATTTCAATAAATTTGAGTTTCAATGAATTGTAGAGTGTATGTTTGAGGCCTGCAGTGTGATTTTGTAGGATACATATAGATTGTAAATAATTACTATTGTGAATCAAATTAGAATAGCCTTCATTACTTTTGTGAAAAGGACAGGTAATATACACTCATTTAATAAGAATGTCTAATACAATATAAATATGCTATAGTTTTTCTGCTCCATTTTAGATGTCTAGACTTCCTTAATCCACATTTCATTTCTAAGAGTTATTATATTTTATTTATATGGGTGTTTTCCTGCTCCTGTGTGCATGCCCCACGTGCATGCCCGTTGCCTACACAGATCAGAAAAGGACATAAAATCCTCTGGAACTGGAATTACTGATGGTGGTGAGCCACCATGTGGGTGTTGGGAGCTGGACTCAGTCCTCTGCAAGAACATCAAATATTCTTTACTGCTGAGCCCTCTTTCCAGCACCATGAACCAAGATTTCTACTTCATAACCTTGGCATTATATCTCCATGTCTTTTAGCACCTGACCCTCTACTTCTAACTTTTGTAAACATTACTTTTCCCCATCCATTTTGCTATTTTGTTTATTCTTTCAAGTTTCTACATAGAAATAAGATTATGCAATTATTTATGCCTGAATTATTTCACACATCATAAATACATTTATAAAATGAAATGAGAAAGCAAAAATGCACAGTAATATTTTCTGTACATTTCCAATTTTCTTATAATCAAAAAATATGTGCCTTTTATGTGTGTCTATGCATTTCTTAGCATACACAGAATGAAGTCTAGACATCTCCTCATGAATATATAAACAGTAATCCCATGGAGGAAAAATCATTGTGATTTTATCTTCTCATTTCCACTCCTTTGTTTTCTATATTTTGGCCATCATATATAAACATATACATATTATACTATGTTTTATTTATTATACTATATTGCTATAAGTTGCGCAAGCATTAACCTCAAAAGTACAAAATGAGAAATGTCAAGAGATCAGGGTCATCAGTGTTAGAGAAGGAAGGAACAAGTAGATATCCTTGCAATTTTCTCGCTATAGTGTCAGAAAGATTCTGTACTGCACATGTCAGGCTGAGCAAGGGTAGATGGTATGTCAGGGTGCAGCTAATCTCTATCCATTGTATTCTTTGATTGTGATGCGGGGCATCAGAGCATTCTGAGCATGTAAAAATGATTAGACATCAAAAGCATGGCAAAACTACAAACATGGAAAAGCTAAAGACTACCAGTTGTATCTTCTCTATTTTGGACTAAACTCAGCATTCATTCCATTTAATTTAAGATACCCCCCCCCAAAAAAAACTTTTTAAGATGCATCTTTTTGCTCTCTCTCTCTCTCTCTCTCTCTCTGCATGTGTTTGTATGTGCCATGAATGTGAAGGTTTCTATGGAGGCCAGAATAGGGTGTTGAATTCCCTGGAACTGGAGTTACCTTTAGTGGTGAGTTGTCTGATATAGGTATAGGTGACTGAATCAGGTCCTCTGGAAGAGGAACAAGTGCTCTTAACTGCTAAGCCATCTTTCCAGCCCCTACTCATGTCTTGATCTATCAAATTCAAAACCTTTTGTCTTTTGAAATTGAGTTAAACTGGATAAGAATTTTGTGTTGTATTATTATGGGGTGTGGGTAAGTTTTATCAATTAAAATAGGACTGAGTTGGAGGGGAAGAAAGGGAAAAGGCAAGGGAATATGAATATCTGGTTTATAATCAGTATTCCCTATTAAAGCCAAAATGAATCACAGCTACTCACTTTGTAAAATGTTGTTACAAATTTCAGAGATGCTATACATTGAGTATCAACAGACAACACATACTTTATCATAATCAACTTTATCAAAGAGCTATATCTTAACCAAAACTTGAATCTTTCATTCCTTATACTGGATTTCTGTAGAAATAAGAGACAGTGATATTTTTGAATTTAATAGCAATTATTATTCTAAACCCATAAACCATCAACAATTATCAACAAATCTTCTGTGCTTATGAGAAGAGTTTAAGAGTTTAACTTCATAGGGAGTTGCCAAAAGGCAAATTCCTGTGGTGGTCAAAAATTTACCATTTGATAATCAGGGTAAAGAGTACTGTGCCCTCCTTAATCTCAGAAATCCCAGCCCCCTCATCCACAATTAAAATGTAAAACATCTCTAGATGAAGTACTATGTGGTCTTGTGAACAATGCCTTCTTGGAGACATATTACAAAATACATTCTTACAAAACTTAATGTTGCATATTTTGTTAAATATTGTTGAGAGCCATCTTTATAGCAATCCAGAAATCCATGGTGTTTTTTAAAATATTCTTTCCGATGTCTGTAGGAAGAAAACAGAGCTCATAGGCATGATGAAACAGGTAACTCCTTATTTTTCTTGCTTTTCTTATTTTGAAATGCGGAAGTACACTCCAGAAAGCTTGGTGACAATTGCTAAGCATTTTGTTCAAGTGCATCTTTTCTATATATAGTCATACTCAGGATAACGATGACTCCATCTATGACAGTTGTTTGTACAGCACTGACATTATAGTTGGACTGGTTTGTGTAAGTACACTCTGAGATATTTACAGAATAACAAAATTGTCTAGTGATGACATTTCTAAGAACATCCACCCATTATTTCACGATACCTAACTGTACTGTGTCATAGAATATGACTTGTGTTTTATAATTTTCACACCCTTTACATATATGCACTCTTGTATATTTATCCCAAGAGCATCAAATTTTTATTTTTCCCTTAATGTCTCTATTTAATTATTACTTTTGTTTTGTGGGCTTTTTTCATCTGAAGTCATTATGGAAGGGAATAAGGGGAGAAAATAAGAAATGCAGAAATATGGAGGGAAATAATGGAAGTTTAATAAATGAACAAATACAGAGTAAACATGCATAATTCTTCTATCTACAAATCCTCTGGAGAGCTAAGTCCCACTTAGAAACTGTCTATTACAGTTAGCTTTGGAGAAGAGCTGTAGTGAAAGAAAATGTAGTGATTTATCATGAATTAGGATATAATTACAAACAACATAAAATAAACATCTGTGGAATGTTTAGGCCATCAACTGGAAACAAGGTCATGGGTATTTTGTAACTGAGTAGGCTAGCAAATCTAAAATGAGCTCTGAAATCATTCAACAGATAACAATTAGGATTGTTCAATCTCAGGAAAAGCAAGGGTTGGTACTGTGCTCTTTTGAGATACCAGGGCAACTCAATTATGAATCTGGGGGGCTTAGATATGGTACTAGGACTGTCTTTCACCATCCTGAAAGTCTGCAAAGGTTTTTGATGTTCTAACAGAGGGAGAAAAAAGCCAACATACAAGCGAGCAAATAAAAGATCCTAGATCAAAAAGTTCTTTTTAAAGACAGTACATTCACTAGCCCCAGGGTATTTCAAATATTTATAATTCTCTACATATTTAATCTTTAAGAGTTCTTGAGATGCTATGCTCAAAATCTGATGCTAACATACATGGCACAGTGTTGGTATTATCAAAGTCATTGAAGGAACAGAGAAGGAGACAGATGAAGAAGCATGTGAAAAAGACAAAACAATCGAGTTCTAAGGCATCCCAAATGACAAGATTCATAGAATGACTGAAATTGGAAATGCCATCCTCTGTTTCACAAACAGAACACTAAGGTAAGGTACAGAAACATTTTCCTGCATGGCCTTATTACTCAGAACTGGGTATCTTTGAGGAAGCAACTTTGTTGTTACTAAATGAGGTGAACAAATAATGGTTTACAGCTCAGGCTTGTAATAATCATGAAGCAGGCTAGACATGTGGGAGTTTTTCATCACTACATCCAAATAGCTGACAAAACGCTCTAATGAAAAGGGTGTTTGGGTTCTTAGTATTAGAGGTTTTAGTTCATCCTCAAGTAGCCCCATTTCTTTTCCAGAAATCATAAAGGAGAAGTCATGATTGGGCAGAGTTACTCTGGAAAGTAAGGGACAGCAAAGGGGCTGCCAGCAAGATATACTCTGCAAAGGCACACTTGCCTCCCAGCACCACGTTACTACCAGCGGTCTGCTTCCCTCAATCAGGCTCCAACTTCTACTAGATCATCCATCTGTAAGCTTCATCAATAAGATCAGTTTTCTTGTGACTCAGTCACCTTTCAAAATTGCCAGTGGCTGAGTTCTAAACCTTCTACTTATGAACCATTTTAGAGGCAGACTTCCTATTAAACCAGAATTTTACATTTCAGTGGTAGCTACATTAATGCAAAACATCAATTGGTACATTTGACTATAGATTCATAGCTGAAGCATTCTATAAGGAGGGAGGTGTCAGTTAAGAAAAAACACAAAGGCACAAAGGCTGGGCACGTAGCTCAGCTGGCAGGGTGTTTGTCTAACATCCACAAGACTTTGAGTTTGATGCCAATCAGGTATGCTGGGCATGGTAGTGCATGCTTGTAACCCCAGAACTTGGGAGAGGATGACAGGAAGATGAGAGGCTAAGGATTCCTTGACTAGATAGAGGGAATGAGAGCAGCACTGGATCCATGAGACCCTTTTAGAAAGTAAAGGAGAAGATATAAGAAGAGAAGGGAGAGAAAGGTAGAAAAGAATGGAAAGAAGAAAAGAGAGCATAAAGAAAGAAGAATGGACATGAGCCTCAGTATCAGACAACTTCTATTTTAATTAGAAATAAAGCAAGCAATGACTCAAAAACACAAGAAATGAGTCAGGTCTTCTAGCAGTGTGCAGGTGTGTGGGCCATGACAATATGACACTGATACCACGCTACATCCCCCATTGTCTGTCTCTGATTTGTGAAAGGCCAGCAGTTAAGAGCACTGACTGTACTTGCAGAGGACCAAGGTTTGATTTCTAGCACCACATGGTGGCTAATAACTATCCATAACTCCAGTTCCAATGCCCTCTTCTGACCTGGGCATGCATTGCATGACCCGGATACGCTTAGATGCACTCACTCAATACTCTCATGTAAAATAAAAATAATGAATAAAATATTTAAAGTCCTATATGTGCATGTCCTGTATGTGCTCACCCAACACCTATTCTATTCATTGGCAGCTTGTTCTGCTTAAGAGCATTCTAAAACTCTCCACAGTGTGTATACTGTTCAAAACATCATGCTGTATATGACCAATGTATGTAACTTTTATCTGACCATTATAAAAAATTTAAAAGAGCATTCTAAATAGTAAAATATTCCCTTTATATAGATCACGGAGTCCTCTTCATTTTCCAGGTAAAAAGTTTCATAGTAGAACTATGTTTCTTGCAGGAGGAAATTATTTGCTATGTGTGTGTGTGCATGTGTGTGTGGGGGCCTTGCATGTATGTAGTTCCTCACATGCATCGCATGACACAGAGGTGTCAGATCCCCTGGAACTGAAGTTGCCAATAGTTATAAGCCACCTTGTATGTACTGGGAACTAAACCTGGGTTCAATGAAAGAGCAGTCAGTGCTCCTAACTTCTGGGTCATCTCTCCAGCTCTTGTTCCAGGTATTTTAAGTGACTTGCCATAATATTATTCTCTCTGTACTCTGCATCCCTTCAGCCGCTTCCTTATGGTATCATGGACGTAGGTCCTTCTACTACCTGAATACCCTCCTGGAGCAATGCCCAACCACTTGGCTCAAAATGCATTGGGACAATTTCTGCTTGTCTTTTCCATTTTGTTTCTGTTCTTCTTACCTAACCTCACATTAGTACTTTGGCAACCACACTACATACTTAACCCATACTGAACTCCAAGACAATTAAAACCCTTTTGTTTTGTTTTTTTTGCATGTGTTATTGATAAATTCCCTCCAATTATTCATGTGTGCAATTGTTGCTAGTTTTATTTTTAAATTTACATTGGAGCTTGTTAAATTTCATCATTTTGTATTCAACACATGGATGCAACTTTCACATCAATTTTTGGATCCCTTTTCAGTTTTCTTTCCCAGCTCCATGTCACGTACAGGTTGATCTGACCATGCATGTCCTCATCCAAGTTAAGAACAAAAATGTTGATTAGCCTGAAGCCAAATGTATGATTTACGAGCTATATTCTTTCAAGGTAAAACATATCCATAAGTTAAAGTCTTGTCACAAGAAAAAAAAAAAAAGCCTTGGACATGGGATCTCTTGGGAACAGAGAGCAGTGATCAAAATGAAATTTTCCTTGGAAAGTTCAGTAATATAAAACAAAGCATAAGTATGTCATGAGTCTGACTCTACCTTCTGTCATCTATCTGACTATCTATAATATATCAGTCTATCAACTCTGCATCTTTTTTGAAGAAAGTATATTATAATGACATTTTAAAATGGAGATTAGATTTTAGCTTGTAATAGCATGGCAATTGGCAAGAATACTATGGCTGGGCTTTTGCAAATTGTACAGTGAGTAACTGAAGTTATTCATGAAAACCTCTTCAGGTAGACAGAGAAATTATAAATAAAGAGATACACACAGAGCTAACATAGAGGAAGGCCAAAAAGTGTATGAACTAGTCAGGATTAATTTCTAGTACTGAATATGGAACATAGCACATCTTGGCAGGCTGAACGTTTTTTTGATCCTAAGAGTTGAAGGTTCAGTTGAATGCATTATTAAGATCCAATAGATTCAGATAGAGTTAGAGCAGTCTCCCCAAAGCATAATCAGAAACAAATGCTGTAAGCTTAATTAGTATTAGAATGCATGTTTTCCTAAAATTTAACAGGAAAGTTTAGCAAAAGCCTAGTAACACTGAACTGTATTATACTTACATTAGCTTTGTTCTGATCTACAAATTTAGTAATTCTATTAAGAAGCAAAAGAAGAGACTTTGACAGATTTTACCTCCTATTTAATAAAGTTTGTCATGTAAAACAAACCATTTTACCTTCTTTAAGTTTTTGACTATAAAGTGGGTTTAAAATTACATATTTGCTATGTTTAGTAAAAGTCAAATTACAAATAAAAACTCCCAACAAATCCTGATATTTTGACCAATGATAACGTGTAAGTGTAAATTAAAATGGGCAAAACCATGAAATTGGAGAAATTAAAGATCACTATCATTAAGTTTGGACCAACAGAAGGATAGATTTAGAATCAACATAAGAAAAGCATTTTAAAAAGCCCTCCAACAGCCTAATTTTTACCAGCCATTGATGTATAGACAGCTAATGTGTTTTTTAAAAATGAAGTTTCCTTGGACCTTTATTGAACTCATTCTGGAAACAGTTTATTAACTAGACTTATGTCACTACATACAGTTGAAAGAGGTATTATACATTTATTTCAGAATATTCTGGATTTGAAGTTTTACTTCCTCTTCATTGCCTTTTACCCTTTATTTAGTGAGACTTGCTGTAGTCAAAGCATTCCCCTTATCTCTATTATTTTTGCAGTTTAGAGGCAAAGAGTGAGCTAAACACAGCCCCTTGAGGTTCCAAGGTACACAGGAGGTGGTGTCAAGGTGAGACTATCTGTAGGGGTTCTCCACTAACGTTGTGTCTTTTCTTATAGCATCCTAGAATGTGTGTGATAAAAGACTGAGCCTATGCTACTATGTGCCTGGTGCTTAGCACTTGGCAGGTTAGATTTAAACTGCACTGCATAATCATTCTAGAGACAAGACAAGTTTGCCTTCTTCCTACCTTTTGTCTTTAGAAGCACTATACAGAGCTCAGTTGTATTGAGGAAATAAAGGCAAACATGCTCATTCTGGTTACTGGGCTCAACCTGTTGCCCAGATGTTAGAGTTTCCTATGTGGCAGTTTTATCTAGAGTCTAAATTAGGCAGGGGAAGGCTACGACCTCTCTATCACCAGCCTATTTTTATTATTTACTTATTTTTTGTTACTATCTACCACTTTGAGGTTTATACAAATGAAGAATTGTAACATCATAGCTCATTCTCGTATTTTAAGAACCTGCCACTTTTCATGCTGTTGCAGAAACATTGTCCCTGCTAATATGTTACAAAGGCACATACATTAGCCTTTTCTCATTTAGTTTTACAGTGCTGTATATGGGCTCCAGATGTCAGCACACTATACAAGGAATTCTACCACTGACCTATCTCTCCCCAACCCAAAAGCATTGTATTAATGAAAACTTCATGTTCCTTTAATATCTCGTGGTCCTTCTTGATACATGACATTCCAACCTGGAGGAGGAAAAACCTTAAAGTTGCTCCTGCATTTCTGTCTGCAAAACTCTCATGCTGCTTGAAATATTGATCTTCCGGAAAGGACTCACTGACTGCAAATCTCAGCTAAGCATCTGGACTCTAAAGCAAAATAGACATTTAGGAAAGACAACTTTCTCTAGGAAATAATTCTTTAAGGAGTAGGCTTAGGGCTCAGGAAGAAAAGGCAACAATGGGCAAGCCAAGAGTATTTTCAAGAAAGAAGGATCTGGCTATCTTTCTGGTGCCTGGCCAACGGAGCACAGCTTGAAGACAGGGATGAAGCCATCGCTCTGCCTCCCTCCAGCTGGGTGCCTATGCTGCCATCTCTGTAAGCAAGAGCTACTATTGAGAAAACGTATTATCAGGGCTTCTCATGGAATGCTGGGGGCTTCAACAGCCCTGTTATCCATTTTTACCATTCACTCTGTGCCAAAGCTCAGGGAGGCAGCCAAATGGCCCATCCCACTTTGCCGTACCCACTCATTTGACTTATTAGAGGATGGTAATTATGCTATGAAGGGAGGAAGGGCAATGAGTGGGAGGCAGAGGGAGTGAATTGTTGGCAGTGAATGACAGCCCTGGCATCTCTGCATTCAAGAAGGCGGACAGGAGGAGGAGATGGAAGGTGGACAACAATCCACAGTCAAGGCTAAGCATCTTATTCACCTTTTTGGAAATTTGCTTGCAGTTAATTGCCTCCATAATCAGGCCATCCACCTACTCAGCCTTATGCCATAGCTCCTTACAGCAGGCCCCAAGTAGACCCCTTTATAAAATAAAGAGTACATTATGCGTGCTTTCTGGAGACAGGTTTAGCTGGCTGTTCTTTTTAACTAGCTTAATGGTATCTCTTTCAAAAGATTTAAGATAAAGTTTGTGCTCAAGTTAGACAAGGTAGAAGAAAGGCTTGTCTAGCAGCTGGGATGACATATAGAAAATGAGGAGCATCACTCTCAGGGACATTCAGAAATGTGTGCTGAGGGTTTGTTATTTCAAGCAATGATCTAGGGACATGACGGCGAATCTTGGTTCTTTACAATTTCAAATGGAGACATAAAATAAATGAGTAAATTAAGATATGATCTTAGCAAAAATTGTTATGATGAATAAGAATAGAGTATTACAGATTATACAATACATAAGCGATACTGTGACAGGTGATATTTTTTCTAAGACCTGGCGAAAAATACCACCCCAGTCTGAGGCTAAGCAATGTCTAGATTTGAAGGTAAACATGAGGTGGAATTCTGAGGGATTCTGAGCTCCTCTGGATAGAAGGGCTGGGAATAAATTGGTAAAGGGTAAGGAGGATGGTTACGGCATAGTAAAGCCGGGCAGGAGACAACTCTCTGGTCAGGAGTGGTTTAAATCTGATTTGAATAGAACTGGGAAGCAGGGAAGGGTTTTTAAATCAAAGAAGACCTCCCCAAGTCCAAGTTTTGACAAGATGCTTCCCAATGCTGAATGAGGAGGGTGCGATCGCATGTGAACAAGTAGAAAAACCAGGGATGAATGAAGCATTGCACCGGGTAGCAAAAGCTGGAACTCACAATGAGGCAAGTGGATTATGCAGTCCCCACACTCCTAATACAAGGGCTCTGAGACTAAACAATGACCCCCTGCTCTCGTTTTACACCCGTCACTCACTCTGTATCTCGGGACTCTGTATTTCTTATTGCCCTTTATGTCTTCCTTGGGAGTCTGAGAGCTTTTGGGAACATACTGGGTGTTTTTTACTTCATTCTTGTGCTGGATAGCTTCAGTTGTCAACTTGATACACCTGGGTAGAGGGAACCTCAGTTGAGGATTTTCTCCATTGGACTGGCCCATGACCATGTCTATGGGACATTTTCTTGATTACAGAGGGAGGGCCCAGCCTACTGTGGGCCATTGCCACCTCTGGCAGGTGGTCCTATATGTTGCATAAGAAACAGGCTGAGCACAGGCCAGAGGAACAAACCAATAAGGAGTGTTCCTCCATGATCTGTGCTCCTGATACTTGCCCTGAGATCCTACCATGGCTCCCCTAGATGATGAACTGTATTCTATAAGGTGGAATAAACCCTTTCCTCTTCAAGTTGTTTTCAGTTTGTGTTTTTATCACAACAATAAAAAGAAACTATGGCAATTCTCCATGATAATACATAATAAAAACTGTTTAGAATCCGAGCACCATGTCTAAAGTCTATGTTGCCCCCTTTGAATTCCATTGCTTTTCACTTGGGAATCAAAGATGATCACATGTTACTGACAGCCACAGTGAGTCCTAAGAACAAGGCTTTGATGTATTCTGCAAACCTAAAATAGTTCCCTGCAAAAATAGGCACTCAGATATATGTGAGAAACTATGAGTAGCTAGACAAATGAATGATGAAGTCTGAATGAGAAAGCTGGTAAGAAATGAGCTAAAGTCAGTCAAGCATAGGGCCAGTCAATGAGTGATCTCAGAGCTCATATCTGTCTCTTCAACTTCAATCCATTAAGAGTGCCTGAAAAACAGTGCTAGAAAAAACTCTAAGGAGTTCAGCCTAAGTTCTAGATAATTTTATCTGTGTTTGTAAGTGTCCACATTAGAAAAGAGAAATGGTGTTGTCCACAACTAATACTCAGGAACAATTGGAATGATGAATTATGAAAAACCTTCAAATAAGCACAAAGCAAGTAATGATTCTGATGAGTTTATTTAAAATATTTTTTCTTGGTAATATCCTCTGATTATAAACCCTTTATTTTGTGGTATCTTGGATACTTTCTTTAGCAAACTGTTATTCTTAAACCTATAAAATGCATAAATACATTTTATAACTTGACATGTATTGAAAATTAGAGATGTACTAGTTAACTGCTGTTTTGGCCAGCTCCTGGGTACACATGACATGGATGGTGTTGAGAGTTTCAAGGTACAAGTTTACAGGACTACTTCATACCATGGTGTAGGGTGAAAAACTTAAGAGAATGTAAAGAGAACTGCTCAGAATCACAGACCTTATCCAGTTCTTGATTTTAGCTTACAATGATTATTGTTCATAGTCCAGGGATCAATTGGTGCCTGACTTTTTGCTTTCTAGATGGTTCTCAAGACATCAGAGATTAAATAGAGGTCAAGTGGGCTTGCCTTGGATAAATGTTGCTAAATGGTTCAATTTCCTTACTATGTTTTTACTCATACGAATAGCTCCCCAAGTTAGCTGCATAATCTCCTCTAAGTGCACCAGGTCGTTCTCAAGCATTTGTTCCTAGATAGATTCCCACTTAAATCTTTGCTGTCATGCTGCCTGGACTCCACTGTATACATAAGCTTTGAGTACGAGTCATTTGAAATCCCGTTTGCACTGTAGCTCATCATCCAAATCACATCCATGCATGTTTTTGTTTTCAGTTCTGAACAGTTGAGTCCTGCTTCCTTTCGATCCTATAATCACTGAAGTATACTAGAAAATAAAATTCTTCCTTTGCTAATTTCCCCCAAATAAGATCTAAACCACCATAAAATATGTAAGGATGTGTATGAAAACAGTTGAAAGGGGGATTGAGAGACATAGTGAGAAAACACTTCCCTGAGCCCAAGAAAATAAAATTACCGAATGTTTCTTTTCCTCCCAATCTGTTCTGTCCTTTCTGATACATACACCTCTCCTGGACTGCTACTCGTATGTTCCTTGCCCCTGTGCATTGTTTCCTCCTCTGACCTTTTTTTCCCTCACCTCAGCCAGGGTAATACATTTATTCTCCATCTTAAATTAAATCTGATGGCCTTTCTGCAGAGCTTCCCGTGATCAACATACCAGCTCAGGCAGTTATTTTCCTATTAGGTGTCAATCAAGATATCATCCAACCAAAGACAATTTCCCATTTCCCTTCTCAGGTGGAATTCAAGTGTGAGTTGTTAAAGTATTTGTCAGACCTCAATAGTTCTAGGGTCACAAGGAGTTACATTCCCCATTATGTCTTACCTTTCATGTTTACCAACTTCTGTCTTAGAGTCGTATTGAATTACTAGTAGCAAATGCTCACTGACACTTCACTATCTTTACATTCTGGTCAAAAGCCTGGGAGAACAAACATATCTATCTATCTATATAGGTAAATACAACTTAATGCTCAAATCACCTTAATAGTAGCCCTTTGAAACATTTTCCTATCATTGAGCACGGCCAACCTGCCGTTTCTTTCCCCAGACAAACTGAACTGTGTGTGTTGCGCTGGTGCCAGCTTCTACAATCTCTAGAATCATTCACATTTTAACAGGGCGATCATTGTCTTCTCATTTCTACATACTTATCTCCAGATATCTTGTATAATCTTTGGAATGTTAGCTGGCTGCTGAATGAATGAATTGATGACTGAATGATGTTATACATGGCTAGGTCTGTTCCAGTAATGACAATACCTGAATTTTAAAAGGATCAGAACCTAGCAAATACAACATTCTTTTTGTTTTCCTTTTAAAACATTTGCCACAGCTTTGACAGCAACTGGATCTGTTGGTTACAAACACTGTGATGTGTTTTGGCCCTTGAATCCTATACGTTATGGCATATGCAAAAAAAGTCATCATTTCAAGATGATAATTTGAATGGAAACAGATGGTATTTCAGCAGTGGCACACATAGACTCTTGCATCTTGCAGGTCATGTTTCAAATCCATTCCCCTTGGGAAAATATTACATTTGCCATATTTCTTTCTGCACCGCCCTCTTTTCTCCCCTCCGGCCATATGTTTCATAATGAGGGCACTTAAAATATCATAGAATTGGCCTGTCCTCATGATATTTAAAATATGAGATGTGACAATATCTCAAACATATTTCCAACACATGACTCCCTAAGAAGAAGAAAAAAGCAATGGAAAGAAGTTCACACTGAGTTATTTTGAGGAGAGGTCGGTGAGAAGAGAGAGTGTGTCATGCTAGAGATTTTGGATAACAGAAAAACTGACTGCTCTGGCATAACGCAGGAAAGATGGTGTTTGACAAATGTGCCATGGATGTTTTTGGGAAACAGACTATCAGTCGGGAAATATATATTTTAATTTATAGAAGCAAAAGGCCTGGGCCACCGAAAGAGTTTGGCTATTCGTTCCTCAGTCTGCAGAACATTTGAGAGAAAGGTCACCCATCTGCTTCTCTGGGTGTGATTCTGCTTTGCTGGAATCATCTGCTGAAGGGCCAGCCTCAGGGGAAACTTTCAGCTGGGCTTAGCTGTGCTGGCAGCAGGTGAAATATCAAATGGGAGAAGATAAATAATAAATGAGTCCATTTTTCATATTTAGATGGAGGGAAATGTTAATAGAGTTAGGGAACGTTTGGATTCCCTCACTGCAAACAGAAAGGCTTGACTATTTCACAACTGGCCACAGTCGCCAAAGGCCTTGATATTTTCTCATCCCCGGGATGTGGTGAAGAGTGGACTATATTTAAGCGTCTAATTTTTGTTCTTTTATTTGTTTATTTATTTATTTACTTCCGATTGTCTTTGAGATGAGCTTCGTATACATAAGACACAAGCTCTTTTCATATTGTCAATTTCTGGGGAAATAGACCCTCCACAAACTTATATACAGGAGAATGGGTGCTCAAGGGTACTCTGTGCAGTGAATGTGGATGCTAAACTGGAGAAGAAACTTCGCAGTCATTCTGGAATTAAGCATAAAACTTGAATGGACTGTCAAGCTCTCAGCCAGCCTCTGTCTACACCATCAGCCCTGGGTCTGTCTTCACACTGTTTCCTTCTGCTCCACATGGGGTTTGAAAGGGAAGATGAAGAAAAGCATCATTCTACAAAATCAGTAGCTGAAGCACTAGTCTTAGAAAGACCTTTCACTTTATATTCCCCCACTTTGCCTTTAAGTATCTATAGTACAAGAGCCATGTGCTTCTTTCAAGTAACTGACACTCACTGGGAATAGGAATCTTGCAAAGGCTATTCAGTTTCTGATAGAGCCAAAGGGGCACCTCTTAGATACCCTACTAACTGATGATTGGAGACATCTTTGCTGATTTCTGGCTTAGAGAAGTGAACTCCTTGGGAGAAGGTGGACATTCAATGTGTGACCACTTAAAAATGTACTTGGTGAGAAAAAGGAATCTATGAGTAGAACTGTTTGAACTAGTAAATGAACGAATGCTACTCCAACAGAAAATTAGTAGCAGGAGAAAAAAAAAAAAACAGATCAACCAAGTTTCATCAGTATATAGCTGAGGAAATTTCACAGTCCGAATTCACTTTACCTTCTCATTTCTAGTGACAGCAACATCATCAATCAGTTTCCTAGGCTTGCATCTGCTTTTTAAATAACCTTGTGTCTCCCATATAAATGTACTCATTCACACACTTCACAGTCTCTGCTTTATTCCAGGCTCTCACTTTTGACTCCTGGTTGGGTACTTCCAAATTACTTTTCCATCTTTTATCCACACAGATGCCATAATGATGTCTCACAGTTACCACTATGTTTGGGGCAGTTTCAGAACTACAAATGTCTCCTTTCAGAGTCTTCTCTGTGCCTTGCTAATGAAGCTGAAATATTTTGATTCTAACTGACCATCCTCCTAATGTGTTCTTTGTACCATGTTCCTACAGAACTGATCAGGTCATCCTCTAGCCTTCAAAATGTTAGACTTATTTTGTCACTTGGAACTGCAAAGAAGTCCTATGACTGGCCCAACATCCTCTCACATTGTGATGAGAAGCAGAAAGGTAGGTAGAGTAGAAGATAATACGAAGTAGAGTTCATATTCACATAACAATTATATAGTGTATTGTCTTAATTGTTCTGCTTCATTATTAGAGAATTAATCTCTTACTGTGCCTAACTTAAAATTGAGATTTATCATAGTTATGCATATACAGAAAACTTTCATACACAAACCTACATGCACAGATATATTTATCTGTGGTATCATATATCCACAGAGGTCTTAGAATGTATCCCATGTGGTTAAGAGGAAACTTCTGTAGTAATATTCCAAGCAACATGTGATCACTTATAGAATTAATTGTTTGTTTTAAATGCTGCCTGGAAATGAGATTAATTACTCTGGTTAAATTAACCTGCATAGCAGAAAACTGAGTCTCTAAATACAGGAGGTGAAGGTAAAATAAATTAAACATTCTGAAAAAGAAGTATTGATTTCTAGTGAAGATACTCCAATTTACAGCCAGGATCCAGCCAGGTTTAAATCCTGGACATTTGTCAGGAGCAGTATAGTCTTTTCTTTGACAGCTGTAGAAACCAGTCTTAGCTTCTCTCTCTAGACTGATCTATATTCTTGTTTTCATGAGGTGTTAAATGCAATGGTATTGCAGAATTCCACCAGCACAAGGTTTATAGGGCTTCGGTTTATTGTGTCCTAACAGTGTTAAGAGACAGCACTTAAACAGCACAGAAGGGATACTTTACAGTTTTCAAAGGCAACAAAAGAGGTGTGGCTTGAGGTTAGTTCATAATAGAAGAGCCATATCTAAGGGTGAAATTTATTTAAATTAAACACAGTTCACATATTTATTTAAATTAGATTTTCACCTAAAACACCATGTCTACCTATTCAAGAGAGAACAAGGCATAGTTTCTTATCTTCTTAGGTCCCTACGAACTGTGATGGACTCTCAGACACTCCTGTTTGTTGACCGTAATAGTTTTGAGGATGAAATAGTCAGAACCTTTGTAGAATGTCCATCGTTTGAAGTTTGTATAATTTTTTTCTTAGATTGAGATAGCTATTGAATAAAAGGCCATAGAAGAAATATGATATTTCTACCTCTTCATATCCAGATATCTTTTTTCTGTGATTTTGGTGTCTTATCATAACGAGAGTATTGCCATCTTCATGACTACCTTTTTCTTCATGTTCAAGACTTTCGTGACCCTTCTCCTCACGCTCTGTGTCTCATCATATGAAGGGCATATGCTGTCTACATGACTTCCCTGTCCCATTGCATTCTGAGCATATACTTTCTCCATGAGTTCCCTGCTCTGCTTCTATCAAAGATGTATACTGTGTTCACGACTCATGTGTCCCATCACATCAAGGGAACTTACAGTCTCCACAACTTCCCTGTCTCATATCAAGTGTATATGTTTTCTCCATAATGTCTCTGCCCTGGAATATCAAGGGTACATGCCTTCATGAGTTCCCTATCCCATTATATGGAAGAGACATACAATCTTCATGACTTTCCTTTCCCTTCACATCAAGTGTACCACTCCTTTCCTGCTCTCATAGTGTCAAGATACACATTGCCTTCATAACTTCCTTTCCATCATACTAAAAGTACATGCTATCTCCATGACTTCTTTGTTTCCATGCTCTCGAGGCACATACTTTCTCCTTTGCTTAACTGTCCCTTCGCATCAATGGCACATACCCTGTCTGTAACTTCCCTGAGAATAGTAGCTTTTACAATTCAGTTTAGATAAAGTTTGCCAGTTTCTCCACTGGGAAGTTTCTCTAGTTCATTATAAGCACTTCACTATATGTCCTTCAAGGCGGAGTATCTCCATAAATTATGTGGAATTATTCTACATAAGGAATTGTTATCTATGGTTATCTGATTATTTATTCACTTATTTAATTATTTTTCATTAGTATAGTTTCACCTGTGTTTGCTGTATACTTTGTGTTATGATATAGCACTACATGCTGTCATTGATCTCCTTTTGCCCTTTAATAGGTCTCTTATTGAGTCCTGAGATTTCCTCAGGTGTTTTCCTCAATTTCCACTTTGTTTACTGAAATGGAATCTTTTGCTAAATCCAGTAATTACGGATTCCAGCTAGTCTAGCTAGCCAGGTTGTCTTGAGAATGTTCTGTTTCTTCCTCCTGAGTGCTGGAGTTAAAGACAACCACCACTGCTTCCTGGGTTTCATGTGGTTTCTAGAGATCTGAACTTCAATCGTCTTGCCTATACATTAAGTGCTTTATCTATTTATTATTATGTTTTATGAAATCATATTATGTTTTGAACAGAAATTGTTTATGAGATGTTTTCTCCTGGTCTGAGTTTTACTTTTAATTCTTTTTTGAACAAAATTTCTAAAATTAACTTTAACAAAATGCAACTTAACATTTGTTCTTTCATGAATCATGCTATTTGTTTTGTATTTGCAAACTTATCTCCAGACACAGTCATTTAGATTTTTCTTTTGTGTGCTCTGCTTTTAATAATATTTTATTGGTTCATACAATGTATTCTGATTGTATCCAGACACTTCCCCCCATCCCTCTCAGATCTACCCCACTTCCTGATGCCTACCACAATTCTTTTCTTCATTTTTTAAGGCTTGTCAAGTCTAATTTGTTTATGCAAATTGTTCTTGCGTGTAGGTCCATCCCATGAATCCTGGTCAAACTACCCAGAGTGACAACCCTTAAAGAAAACTGACTCACACTCTCCTAACATCAATCAATTGCCAATAGCTCCTCAGCTAGGACTGGGGTTTCTTGTCTACCTCTCTTCCACTCCTGTTGGACCCTTGTCTGGCTTAGTTCTTGTGCATGTTGTCACAAAGGTTGTAGATTCCTATGTGCAACTTCCTTGTTGTGTTCAGAAAACATGGTTTCTTTACATTCATCCACAAATCTTGGTTCTTAAAATGTTTATTTTCCCTCTTATTAAGTAATCCCTGAGCCTTTAGAGGAGAGGCTGTGGTATACGTGTCCTTTCAGGATCAAGCATTCCAAAGTCTCATATTCTCTGTACACTGAGAAATTGTGGGTCTCTTTGTTTATTTCCATGTATTTCAAGAAGAAGCTACAAACAGACAAATGTAACTAGACCCCCTGTCTCTCACACTGCACAAACTCAAATCCAAATGGATCAAGGAACTCAGTGTAAGACCTGATCCCCTAAATCTGATAGGGGAGAAAATAAGATGGAATGTATTGTCATAGGGAAGGACTTTCTGAACAGTACCCTGTTAGTACAGCATTGCTACCAACAGTTCACAATGGGACCTCATGAAGCTATAAAGCTTTTATATAGCAAAAAACACCATCATCTGAGTGAAGAGGCTGCCAACAGAATGGGAGATGTTGTTATCAGCTGTGCGTCTGAGAGAGGGTTAGTATCTAGATATACAAAGAACTGAAACAACTAAGCATCAAAACAGACAAACACCCAAATTAAAAATTCAGGCAAATATCTAAACAGAAAGTTCTCAAAAGATGACACATAAATGTCTGAGTTTTTTTTTTTTTTTAATAGTCAACATCTTGGCCATCAGGAAAATAGAAATTAAACTACTTTGAGATTTCATCTTACTGCAGTCAGAATGGTAAGATCCCCCAAAATGACAGTATGTGGAGGAAGGAGAAAACTTATTTCTGACAGTATAAATTAGTGCAAGCCACCATGAAAAACGTGTGCGGTGGTTCCTCAGAAAGCTAGAAAGATGGTGGGGAGAGAAGGCTCAGCAGTTAAGAACACTGGCGGCTCTTGCTCAGCACCCACATTTCGGCTAAAAACCCATTTATAACTCCAGTTCCAGAGGATTTGACACTCTCTTCTAGCCTCTGGAGTCCCTGCACAGCATGGATACATCTCATCCATGCAGGCAGTATACTCATACATTAAATAATAAATAAACACAAATCTTAAAAGGTGGAAACAGCTCTACCATATGATCCAGGTATAGCACTCTCAAGTCTTAAAGGACTTGATACCTTACTGCAGAGATACTTTCTCCTTCATGTTCATTGCTGCACTCTTCACAATAAAGAAAAGATGGAAACAATTTAGCAAGGCATCAAATGATAAAGGATTAATGAAAATATGATACATTTCCACCATGGAATATTACTCAACTGCTAACAAAAATGAAAATATGAAATTTGTAGGCAAATGGAGGGAACTAGGAACAATCATTCTAAATGAGGCAATCCTAACCCAGAAGGACAAATGTCATATATCCTTTCTCATTTGTGTTTACTGACTTTGAATCTTGAGGCATATATGTTTCAATCGTAAAATCCATAGCGATCAAGAAACAAGAAAGAGGCAATGGGGAGGGGGGCTTCTTTTAGTTTTGTAAAACTTTTACTTTTACATTTTGGGCTATGATCCATCTTTAACTCATTTTCTCAAATGTAAATCTTTGGCTGAATTTCTTTTTCTTTTCTTTTAATTTTATCTTGTTTACTCCCCTGCCTGTATTTCTTTTGTGTATGTGAATGTTCAATTGTTTCAACTCTGACTGTTGAAATCTTATACTTCATAGTCTTTCCTCACTTCATTATCCAGGACCAGTTGATTATATTCATTTCATCTGGATCCATTTCAGACTCTCTGTTTGATTGAACTGTATGCTTATTTCTTCTCCACACTACACGGTTCTCGTGATTATAATATTTTTTATGGATCTGAAAAAGAAATCTAGACTCTATTATTTTTTAAACAATTTCCAGGACTGGAATCAAAGAGAGGTAGAAAGCACAGCAGTTTTGCTTTGGTCTTTGTTATTCAGATTGGGGGGTTGTTTTCTTGTCAAATACAAATAAAACATTGAAAAATGCTACTTAAAAAAAAAAAAACAGTTCAAGAAAAGTCTGCAGTCTTCAGCTGCATTCTAGACATTGAAGACCTACATCACAATTTAAAGTTCATTTAGAAATAGGAGATCTAGAATTGTTTGGTAATCACATATCAGAAAACAGAGTTCTATTAACACCTTCATTCACTTACCCACACTAGAGAGGGTTTCCAAATGACATGTTTTTTCCACATCAGAAGGTGGCACTGAATCAAGAAACAATTTTAATTTTTCCTGCTTCCAGAAATATTTATCAAATCCTGTGTCTCTTGCAGGCTTTTCAAGTGTGTAGAAATAAGAAATATTCCAATGTCAATGGTAAACCAGACCCGTTCTTTAGGGAAAATGACTGTTAAAATCCCAGTCTCTAAAGACAAAGTGAGCAGGAAATTCAGTCTTCTTATTTTTAAAAAACCTATTGCAATATTGTTCCAGAAAACTGGAAGTGAGGGACTAAACGGTCATGAGATGACTGGGAAAGGACTGAAGCACACACCATGAACACACAGAGAAGGAAACCATAAGCCTACGCAGCTTACAACAGACTACAAGACATCAAAGGCTGGTTGAAGAAATTCCCCATTCTGCAGGAGCTGGGGCTTGTGTGCTGAGCAATGTATTACCTCTGTGCAATACCCCTTTCTATGAGGAACCCTGGTACAAATGGGTGTGCGAGGACCGGGGTTTCTCATTCCATCACTCAGCCCACCACGAGGCCCTGCAGGTCCCGGAATGTGGTCATCTACATGGTCCCCTTCTCTGGCTGCTAGGGTCCTCTCCACATTCAGGCAGACAGTTTGGTGGGCTTGTTGCTACCGACCCTATGAACAGGCAGAATTATCAAACATAACAAAACCAAAGTTGGGTAATTTCCCGCTGTTATTAATGTGTAACAGCACCATGTTCCCGGATTTTGGAAAAAAAAAAAAAATTCCTTCAGCTTGAACTAGTCCACCTCATGCAACAAATTCCCAGTGAAGAGCTGGTGACCATCAGGAAGCCTCACGATCTTGTGAGACCCCACATAGCCAGGCACACCAGCTTCTTGGATTGGCAGGTGTAGACTCTCGGGAGGGATATTGATTACTATTCTCGAATTCCTTCATCTTTCTGAGCTTTTGCCGTGGAATCTGAAATCCAGGCTTCAATTCTGAACCCAGCTGCAGTGGGTGACTCTTTAATGGAGTGGGGTGGGATACCAGTCACGTGGACAGCTCCACTGACAGGAGGATTCTTACTAGCCTCAGATGCCCAAGAAAATGTCCGCAAATACTATTGTGCTGTTGGGCAATGTCCTCTGGCGGTAGAGAAGAGCACATCCTCGGAGCAGTTCCTCTTGCTCCGGTTCTGGTTCAGGATCAGACTCAAGGTCAGCAACAGGTTCCTCTGCACGAACCTCTGCAGAGCCTGGTTGTGGTTGAATAATTGTCCCATCACCTGTACACCGCCCGGTTATTGAGTGCGCATCCACATGGAAGATTTTAGTGTGGCAGTTGGTGGTTTTGTAACATCACTTTCTGATGAATTTCCTTCTGTCCATAAACTGCGTCTGCTGGGTTTCCATTTAAATTCAGTCCCCCGTGGACATAGGAAGATTTCTCATAAAATCTGCCTGAATGGGCGGGAAAAGACCTGGAGTTAATTTGCAGGACGGTGTCAGGAACTCTTTGCTCACGTGTGGATTCACGTACTTATGCTCCGCCTCCCCATCATTACAGTTTTATAAGTATGGTGGTTTGAATAAGTATCCCCCATAGGCTTCAGGTAATTGGACACTTGGTCTCCAATTTGTCATTCTGCATGCATGGGGATGGTCAAGGGATGGTCAAGGAACTTGGGGCGTTTTGGCCTCGCTGGAGGAAGCATGTCAGTAGGGCCAGGTTTTGAGATTTCTCTGTCTCTCTGTCTTTCTGTCTCTCTGTCTGTCTCTCTCCTCTCTCCTCTCTTCTCTCTTCTCTTCTCTCTTCTCTCTCTTTTTCTGGCTTCCTATGCCTTCTTGAAGACAGGATTATTCAGCTTTCTGGTCCAGACACCTCCTTCGCCATACCTCTGGGACTCTTACCCTCTGGAACTGAAAGATAACCAATCTCTTATATAAGTTGGTTTGGTCAGTGATTTTACACCAGTAACAGAAAAGTAACATTAAGTTATTTTCTTATTGAGATTTTGTACGTTTTATGCAACAGTTCTTAATCAAATTTAGACACCCCTCCCCCAGATGGGCCTCATGCATTCCACCACAAATGTTAAGTCCTATCAGGTCAAGCATCTGAATCAGTTTTTCTTTCAGTGCAAGTTCATCCACTATAGGCTAGTTAGCAAACTAGAGATCTTAAGGTAGGTCTACTCCCCTTCACCCTGCAATAAGCAGTCTCCAACAGTTTCCAGGCTAAGGCTAGCCTGGCACCCAATTCCCTTGCTCCAGCCTGAGACCTTATCTTATTGGGTCTTCATGGGTTTTGTTATATGTGAATATATATCCTGACGTAACACCAGGAGCCAGGAAAATGGAAACACAGAGGTCACAAAGAGGGGGATAGTAGGGAATAGATGATACCACATTGGGCAAGTGTCAGTGTCCGCCTGGGAGGAAGGAAGGAGGGACATGCAGGGGACCACTGGGGTTGGGGAATGAGGGAACTCAGGATAGGGCGTGTTATGGGGGAAGGTGGGGATGATGTGGACACTTGGATGGGGAGGGAGGAGGGAGGTTGGGTTGGAAGAGAGAGAGGAGAGATGGAAGTTTAAGTGGTATAAGGAGCTAGAGGGAAATGAGTTGGCTCAGGGATCCCATAAGAAATAAACATAGTGTCTGAACATTAGTGTATGTGTATATCTAGAGGCTGTATGGCAAAGAGCACGGTGTCAAACAGGAGAGACATCCCTTTGAGTCGTTGGTCATAGGAGTCTGAGAGACTCCCCCAATAATATGGCAAGTTTTAAAGTTTCAGTAAATTTTGCAGTATTAATTCTACACATTGTTCTGTATTGGGGAGCTATTCTATGTCTTTTGTATTTCCATAAAAAAATTAGGGCCAGGGTGTTGGTAACTGCAAAATAGCTCCCTAGGAATTTTACTAAGCCTGCATTGAAGTTACTGAACAATAAGAACTAACCTTAATAGTACTGTATCTCCTAATCGATTCATTATTTATTGTTTTTCATCAATATTTTTTGATTTTTCTGCATTTAAATCCTTAGATATGAATATATGTTAGATTTATACCTATATATTTCTTTTTGGTGGTGTTAATATAGTGGAATGTATTTTTACATTTATTTGTGTATATATAATGTATGCGTGTGAGTGCGCATATCCCACAATATACATGTGACAATCAGAGAGAGGACAGCTTTTAGGAGTAGGTTTTCAGCTTCTACCATGTAGGATCTGGGGATTGAACTCAGGTCATCACACTTGGCAGCAGGAGCCCTTACCTGCTGAGCCATATCATAAGTCCTTTGCTTATTAGCTTTTAAATATTTTATGTGTATGAGTGTATTGCCTACATGTATGTAAGTCCACCCATATCATGCAATACCCTCAGAAGTCAGAAGAGGGAGTCAGATTCCCTTGGGACTGGTGTTAGGGACAGTTGTAGCTTCCATATTTGTGCTGGGAACTGCACTTAGATCTTTTGCAAGAGAAGTCAGTGCTCTTAACCACTGAGTTGTCTCTCTAGTCCTACATATTATCCTTTAATCCTTCAATAGTGCTATTTTCACAGGCTAGTTATAGAAAAGTTAATATAGAGTCTTAGAGAATTTTTTCAGGATAATTTTGTTATTGGTAAACAAAGCATTTTTAATTCTTTTCCCCCCAATTTATATATTGTTTTAATATTTTATTTCTGCCTTTCCAAGTAGAGCTTTCATAACAATGGTAAGGGATACCCTTACCTTACTCCAAATCACAGGGAAGACCTTCTTGTACCTCTCCATTAAGCATACAATAAGGAGTAAGCTTTGGATAAAAATAATGTCAAATTGAGAATTTTTTTTGTATCTCTGAATACTGTTTACCTAGTGTCCCTGTAATTTTTATTATGCTATGGTATTGATTTTTTCAAAGGCCTTTTCAGTTCCAATTAATATTTCTCATTTAGTTTGTTGATATGATTACATTGGTTCATTTTTGGATGTTAAACCAGATTTGCCTAAATGAAATAAATCCCACAGCAACACAGTGTACAAGTCTTACAAAACACTGTTGGATTTGATTTGTTACTTTTTAAAGAATTCTTGAATCTTTGGTTAGAGGAGATGCAGGTGTTCTGTAGACATTAGTGTCCTTTCAGTGTTCTGGTGTTGGTGATAACCTAATGGTAGTCCCACGGGTTAGGAAAATCTCTCATGTTTTTATTTTCTGGAGTAGACTGAGGAGAACTGGCATCATTTCCCCCCAAATGTTGGAAAAATTCTTCATAGATTGTGGACCAGTGCCTTCATTTTTTAGAATATTAATTGTGAGTTCAATTTCTATATTAGACATAGGGCTATCAAAATGATTTAATAGTTTGTTCCAATCAGAGAATTAATCAATTGTATTTACATTTATAGATTTTTTTCTGACGTTCTTAAGTAATCTTTCAATACCCATAAGATAAGTACAATCTCCCTTTACTTTATGATACTGGTAATTTATCCCTCCTTTTTCTCATTGTTTTAGGCCAGGCTGATAATTTATTATATTTATCTTTTTTAAAATCTTTGATTCCCTCTATTATTTACCAGTTCCAATTTTACTGATTAATACTCTAACATTAAAAATCCTATTTGTGTGTGTGTGTGTGTGTGTGTGTGTGTGTGTGTGTGTGTATGTGTTCATAAGTTGGAGAACAACTTACAGGAGTCAGTTTTCTTATTCCTGCATGTAGATCCTGAGGATTTAAGTTGGTTCTTTGGTTGGTCTGTGAGAACCTTTACCGACTGAGCAGTCTCAAAGACTCTGCTGCTCATTTTATTTTTAATTTTCTTCTTCTTCTTGAACACAACTTTTTTTCTCTAGTTTGCTAAAGTGTCAGCATAGAGTTAAAGATTAAAGATCACTCCATTGTTCTAATATATACAGTAGTTTACATATCCTACTAAGCATTATTTTTGTTTTACCCCCTAAATTTTGGTAAGTTCACTTTCCATTTTCAGTTTGTTCAAAAGATATTTGAATTTCTGTTGAGAATTGATTTGAGTCCATGTGTTGTTTACAAGTATGAAAATTTTTTAAATATTTGATACATTTCCAAATTTTTGTTAATAATTTACAGTTTAGTATCATTATGATCCAATAATATATTTTGCAAGATTTCCATTTATCCCTGGTATGTGTGCTTGATGTCCCAGAATGTGGTCTATCTTCATAAGTGTTCCATATAAGCTTGGAAAGAATGTCTGCTCCAAGATGATGAATGAAGTGCCCTTTAAACGCCATTTACATCACTTTGATTGATAGTGCCGCCCAGCCACTTGCGTCTTTAGTAATTTTCTGCCTTGTTGATATGGCAATTACTAATGTATTTTGACATATTTAACTATAATAATGGATTTGCTTACGTTTTAGTTTTATTAGTTTTTGCTTTATGTATTTTCAAGCTCTGTTATTAAGCACATGCACTTTGCACAACATTATGTGTTACTAATGAATCAATTCCTTTATCTCTTTATACACTTTTCTCTTTAGTACTGCTATTCTTTCTTGTTCCAAAATCTGTTTACTGAAATTAATACTTCTACCCAAACTTTATTTTTTAATTGAACCATTGTGCTTCACACAGAACATCTCAGTTAATCTCAGTCATCCCCGTTTCCCCTTCCCACCAGCAGCCCCGTAGCCTCCAACTGGAGTCCATATATTCTTGCATCTGATCTAAGGTCCACTGTGTCATGTTAGTGTTCCCAAATGTTCCTCAGTGCAGGCTCATCCACTGAGGTCTAGTCAGCCTACCCAGAGTCCCCCACTTTAGGAAGATCAGCTCATCCTCACCCAACAGTAATCAGTTGTCAGTGTTTCTTAAGCAATGGTTGGGTTCTGCTACCCGTTTCCGCAGCTCCATGCCATGTTTCTGTCTGGTCGAGTTTGCATGGGCCTTGAGCATGGCATGCCAAAACCATTCCTGTACATTCATATGAGCAGGGTTCCAGGAGACTGTCAGATTCGACTTCCACAGGGTTATGCACCTCCTCACTGGCTTTTACACTATTTCAGGCCCCTCTTCCATAATGGTCCCTGAGGCCAGTATGAGTGAAGCTTAATATTAACAATCCTGTCCAGGGACCCTCAATCTACAGATACCTAATCTCCATGATTCAGCCATTTATGACCTTTTGCATTACAGGTACTTTGTTACATAAGGGAGTTTCATTAATGAGAATTGAGTGATTCATTAGAGACTTCTTTACCCAGTGTTCTATATTGTATGAACACTGGGTATAGAGGCGTATTGTAGATTTGTTACTTAGGTATAGGGAACTCACAGACAATGTCTGTGTGTGACTAGCTGAGGTACTCCGTAGGAGTCTCAGACTAGTATAAAAGAAGTTTCTCTGGTGCCTTCCTCATTTAAAGTGTACCTGCTTTCCCCATTACTCCCTCGATAATACCAGTCTCCTAAGGCCCCATCTATCCTGAGCACCTTCCTTCACTTTATCCTTATAGTTCCTCGTATAGCCCTCCCTTGCCCCTTTCATTTAAATACTCCCTTTATCTATTTCTCCATTAGTAATACCTGTCTCCTATTATTCTTCTCCCTTAGGTTACTACTTTCCCTTTAGCTCCCTGGTTCCTTTCAATTTTCCTGGTTCCTACAGATGCATCATTTTAATGGGGATGCTTCCAGTTCTTCTCCATTTAGAATGATGTTAGTTATGGGTTTGTTGTATATAGTTTTAATTATATTGGGGAATGTTCTCACCAGTCCAATTCCCTCTAGAATTTTTAATGTAAATGTATGTAGAGTTTTGTCAAAGGCCTTTTCTGCATCTATTGAGATGACCATATGATTTTTGTCTTTCAGTCCATTTATGTGTTTTATGACATTTATTGTCTTATGTGTATTGAACCATCCCTGCATCTCTGGAACAAAGTAGACTTGATCATGGTGTATGTCTGTATGAAGTTGGCAAGAATTTTGTGAGAATTTTTCTATGTTCATTAAATATATGGATCTATAGTTTTCTTTTTTTCTTGTGTCTTTACCTGGTTTTGGTCTCAGAGTTATGCTGGCTCCATAGAAGGAAATAGGTAGTTCTCTGTATTTTTCTATTTTTTGAATGATTTAAGTAGTTTTGAATATAGATTTTCTTTGAATGTCTGGGAGAATTCAGCTGTGAATCTATCTGGGCCTGTGATTTTGGTCAGAAGGTTTTATATTACTGTTTCAATTTCCTCATATATTAATGTTCTCTTTAAGTGTTCATTTTTCTTGGTTTAGCAATGGTAATTCCCAGGACATTAGATATGCATTCATTTCTTCAAAGTTTTCAAATTTAATAGCACATAGGGTGTTAAAGCATTCCCTTATAATTTTCTGAAACTTCTTGCTATCTGTTGTGATGTTTCTCCTTTCATCTCTTATTTTGTTTATTTGGAGTTGCTTTTTCTTTCTTTTGTTTAATTAGGCTAAGGTTTTGTCTAGCTTATTTATCTTTTCAAAGAATCAGCTCTTATATTCATTATTCCTTGTGTTTTCTCTTTGTTGTTATTTTATCAGTTTCTGCTCTGATTTTTGTTATTTCTTCTTATTTGTTGGATTTTCCTTTCATTTGTTGTTGATGTTCAAGATTCTTGAGTTGCAATATTAAATCTTGTATTTGTGCACTTTATGTTTGTTTTTTTATTTTTAATGTAGGCACTGAGATGTATAAGCTTCCTGATTAGGACTGATTTAAAGTGTCCCAGAAGTTTTGTTTGGTTGTATTGTCCTTTCATTTTATTTCACAAATTCTTGTATTTTTTTCTTAATTTCTTGTTCGACCCATTCATCATTCAGGAGTGTGTTGTTTAGTCTCCATGTCCTTGTGAAGATACTGGGGCTTCTTCCATTGTTGATTTTAAGCTTTACTGCAATGTTGTCTGATAGAATGTGTGGAATTATTTCAAGTTTTTGTATTTGATGACGTTTGTTTTGTGCCCCAGGAATGGTCAATTTTGGAGAAAGTTCCATGGGGTGCTGAATAGAATGTGTTTTCTTTGCTGCTTGGGTGGAGTATTCAATAGATGTCTATTAGGTTATCTGGTGGGGGAGGGTGTGGCTGGAGTTGCTCAGGTGGGAGGGGAGTGGAAATGAAGTGGGTTGAATCAGATTTACCAATGAAGAAGAAGGCTGCTCACATAAATCTAAGGTATGTTGAGGGAGGGGACATTAGTAGATGGAAGGTCACAGGAATGGAATGGTAAATTGGCTTTGGGGATAGCCTTCCAAGGCTCTAAGAAACTAGACTGAAAATTTGACCTGGTCTGAGTACAGGATTCAGGTTGTAGTGGATGGGTCTGGACTAAGACAATAATCTAGGATCTGGAGTCCTAAGAACAGCAGTGGGCCTGTGCCCAGTGCCAGAAGAAGAAGAGGACATGGGAGGGGGCTCAACTTTTTTATATGATTTTTATATGGTATTTCTCTCTCTCTCTCTCTATCTATCTATCATCTATCTATCTATCTATCTATCTATCTATCATCTATGTGTCTATCATCTATTTTCTAGGTTGGACATTGAATCCCAGCTTTCACACATGCTCAACAAGCACTCTGCCTCTGACTCTGATCCCCAGCTCTGAAATTTCCTTACTTTTTAACTTGTATTATCCTCAACATGAATTTTTTGACAACAACACAGTTAGATTAATTTTTATTCATTTGAATAGTTTGTTGGTTTCAAATTTGTACCTATATATTATTAGTATTCAAATGGATGTAATTTTTGTTATCTATCTACAATCTTTTATTTTTATCGTTTAAATCTGGGCCTTCCTGGAGATCACTGAACATTATATATGATGCCAATGAAACTCTTCTCTGAGTAGATCAATTATATCACATTTTAAAGTGTTAATGGTGGGGATAGAGAGATGGCTCAGTGGTTAAGAGAGCTGGCTATTCATCTAGAGGACCTGAACTCAGTTGCCAGCACCCACATGGTGACTAACAACTGTTCATAACTCCAATTCTGTGGAATCTGACACCTGTTTTTGACCTCCACAGGTATTTCACACAGGAGTGCATGTACATACATGCAGCCGAAACACTTTATACGAATAAAATATATGTAAATAAAATATTAAAGTATGTTCGAGACTTTGCAGTGCACACTGAAACAAATACAATTCTACAAATCTACTAATAATAACCCTACAACATCACTTCATGTTTGTTGGGTTCCCTGAGCTCAGGGCCAGCCCAAGGGGCATGCAGGGTCTCTGTGAGTAGGCCTGGAGTCATCAATAAGACACTGGGAGCTGGGTGATAAGCATGCGGAGGGTGAGCCAGCGCAAACTCAGTTTATTCAAGAAAGTGCACAGAGTTACATGAGTTTGGTTAGTTAATCGCCTTATGGGGTATTTCCCCAACTGCAGCCAATAGTATTCTGTCTCCAGATGGATCATCTTAGTGCAGGTTCTCTCCAGAGGCAGAGCAGTGCCCTCAGAAGCCATTTCTTTGTTTCTCATGGCAGGTGGCCTGGCTAAGGCCCATCTTGCATTATACCATACACATATGCAATGCAGGGGACACATATTTCTCCTAAATGCGCCTTCCCTCCTTAGAAGTGTTCTCATTAATTTTAATTGTCCTTGTACTATAATAACCTAGAACAGTACTTTTATTACATATTATATGGACTTCTGTGACTTCTTTGCTAGGATGAACTGGAACCTGGAACTCTGAGCTTAACAGATCATTTTTCCCCTAATTTGCTTTTGCCAAGTTATTTTAATACAGCAACGGAAACAAAGCTGAGACATGGTCTCTTTTCATTCTTGAATTCAAATATACATATGTTAATTTCTTTCACTTTATTCCATAATTCTTGGAACTGGAATGTGAGGATATCTGGCAATAGCCTGTGTCAGTTTGAAAGTTTTTTGGATCACTCTCACCAACTACTCAAAAGGAAGAGGCCCTGTGTTCCTTGCCAAACAGCCCTCAGGTATACATATGTACTAACGTTTAGACACTGTGTGCATCTCTCAGGGGCTGGGGTATCACATTTCCCTCTGAGTTCCTTAGTCCCTGAAGATTCATTGATCTCTACTCCTTTTCCTCCCATCCAACTTTCCTCCACCCTCCCCAGTTCCAGTGATCCATTATTCCTACCCTCCCCCCAATAACACCTGATTTGCACCTGCTCCCCCTCTCCTCACACTCCTCCAGACACACATACCCACTATCACCCTCTGCATGTCCCTCTCTCCTCTCCTCCTTGCTAAATATTCCCACTTTTCCCATCCCCGCTCCCCATAACATGTGTGCCGTACTGTCCCCCCCTTTTAGGCTCTTTCTTTTCTTTACTCCATGTAGCCTTTCCATTTTCCTGACTCCTGACGCTACTTCAGGATATACACTCATATAAGGGATTGGTCTTATGATCCACAAATGAGGGAGAACTCATTTTTCTGCTCACTTTTCTACATTTGTGACACAGAGAATATATGTCTGATTGATTCCCAGTTCTAGGTGACACATCTCTAGTTGAGTCTCTGCACCTAAGACTCGTGGAAAGCAGTGGAATGAGGAATCCAGAGAAAACTAATTTATCCCTCAACTCTCACCAATGAAGCTGATGAAAAACACACAGAGGCTACAAACTGTCCAACTTTTAAAGAATAAAAGATTGCAGAGTGTGTATCCCTGGACAGGACTCGTATATTAAAACTCACCCACCCATGGCTCTGAGTCAACTGCAGAAAAGGGGAAGAAAAGATTGTTAGAGCCAGGGCTTGTTCATGAACACAGGAAAGCAAAGGCTTTCAGGTAATTCTGGAAGCTTGTACATTGTGTACTTGTGGAAATTGACCTATGTCACCTCATTTAGACAAAGGCCCAGAGTGGAACAAGAGAAATGGGTGGCAGGCCAGTCCTAGACTGAGAACTATTGGAGACTGATTACCATTGGGTGAAGGAGAGTAGGCCTTAGTTAACAATATCTAGATATGCGGACTAGACTGCAGTGGATGAATTTGCACTGAGGGACATCTAGGTAAAAATGCTTGACTGCATAGGCCTTAACATGCATGGTGGAATACATGTGGTCTGGTGGGGATTGGGGGCATGAATGGAGGAGGACGTCTAAATTTGATTAAGGACTGTTGTTTGAAATGTACAAAATTTTAATAAATATTTTTAAACAAAGCAAACTATTGATCCAGTAATTTCAATATTTAGGAAGAAATGGTTTGGATATTATCTATGAACTTGTTTCTAGAAATTGTGAAACTTTCACCAGCTTACCACTTAGAAAATTTTCAAATAACACACTCACCCTATGAAGATGGAAATATTATGATGAGTTATGACAGATGATAAAATAATCAAAGAAACAAAGTTTTAATGATGAGCGGGACAAATATTTCAAGTAGGAAACAACTTCTATAAGACTGATCTCATACTTTCTGTCCAGAGAAATCTTTGAATTCATCAATGTTTGAGAGATTGCCTATAGTGCCTCTGACCAGAGGCCACCTTACAGGGTATTGAGAAGGCAAATGCCAAACTTGTGTCTCAACTGGTGCTGATGGTGTTGTTCATTAAAGCAGCAAAGCCATATCCTCTGAGTCCGTGATAAATGGCCCTCTTACCCCATATCCTTCATCCTCTTTGTGTTCTTGCTTTTTACCTTGATCTTTGGGGATTTCTGTATACAAAGTTAGAGAGTTCTTTGAGACTGGCTGCATGATTTGCTTCAAATAATTTTTTTTTGTAGGGATGTGTAGTGTCAAGTATGGCTTGAAATGTGCTTGCATAGTAGAGCTTACCCTGCTGTTGTCATGGAAACAAAATGTAATGAAGAAGAAGACAAAATCATATGGAAAAACTGAATTGCAGAACTATAAAGGGATCTAGAGTTGCCATCACCAGCCATTACATCTATCAACACAAAGATTGCTATTTTAAGCTATTAGGTTTGGTAGTGATTTGTTATCCAGCACAGTTTAACAACAGGTAACTGATATGTCGGTACTGGTACAGATATAAAAATTCAGACATAAATGATCAAAAAAAAGATGGACTAAGTAAAGTCCGATGTATGAATGCTACTAAAATAATACTTTTTTAGTTTTTAAAAAGTTATATATGTTTATCTGTGTGAGTGTATGCAATATGTGTCAGGTTGCTTGTGTCAAAAAAATATAGGTTCCCCTGGACCTGGAATTAGAGATAGTTGTTAGCTTACTGGTATAAATGCTGTGAACCAAACTCAGGTCTTCTGGGAAAACATCAAATGCTCTTAACCATTGACTCATCTCTTCAGCACCTAAAATAATATTTTAAAGGAGCATTCACTACATAAAAATTACATAATATACTAGCTAAATGAATATGATGAATATATACAAAATAACATATACAATATGATTTCAGTGTGGAAAATTCTATGTTTCTAAAGCTATCATTTAAATATGAACTTAATATTTTACATAAGAAAAGAATATAAAGCTGAACACCAAATTATTAAAATTTGTTATTTCCAAATGCAGAAAGGAAAGATATGTTAACAACCTGTGTACATTGTTTTGTTTTCCAAATTTTAAGAGTGGAAAGAAGGGGAAAGGAGAAAGTGAACATAACTGAATATTCTAGGCAGAGAGCTGTAGATTTCTATTCAGTATTTCAAGTGTTGAGTTGGGCCCTGTGCATATTAACAGGATTGGAAACATCTGAGGGTCTCTCTGCACTTGTCATGTTTATAAGATCTGAATGAATCAGCCTCTGAATGGGGGTGCATAGTTTATTGATGTCAATAAATGTTTTCATCACCATAATGTGTCATTTGTAATTTGCATTATCTTTCTCTTCTTGATTCTGTAGATACTTTTTGTAAAGCAGTTTTTGTGACACAATAGGCACTCAGTGTCCATTTGCTGGAGCATGAATGAATGGCTGAAACACTGAGGATGATTAGATAGATGTCAGATGGAGGAGAGATGGTCAAACAAAACAATGGCTCTTGTCCAACCACACTTGTCTAGTAAGAGGATGTGGAGGGAGGAAGGACCAGCTGCAAAGGGAGTCTCTTCCAAAGTGTATGCTATATGCAGTACATCTATATGAACAGCACCAAGTAGGGCTCCTGTTGATAAGAAAGCTATCTTTTTATAAAATTGTGTGATTAAGAAAAATACTGTTACAACACTGCATTGCATATGGATTAGTAATTCTTATTACACATTGGAAACAAACTGGAAAAACTTGTTTTATTTTTAATGTCTTTATTCGGATTTTGCGCATTTCGTATAATACATCTTAGTCAAATTTAGACCCACCCCCAGTAGCCCCATCACCAGATTTCAAGTATTTTGTCATATATGTTAAGTCATACCCAGGAAAGCATTTCTAATCCAGATGTTCCTTGGTGCAAGTTCATCCACTGGAGTCAAGTTAGCCTATCTGCGGTCACTCCCGTTAAGATCTACTCTCCCTCACCTCATAGTAATCATTTGTCAAAAGTTTCTTAGCTAGAGTTGGAGTCTGCTGCCCAGTTCCCCTAATTCATGTTGGGTTTTTGTTTGATCGAGTCAGCATGGATCTTGTGTTTTGCTGTCAGAATTGCTGCAAGCTCATATGAACAGGTTTCCAGTGGTCTGAAAGTCTCTGAGTCCTTATGTTCATGGTCCCTGAGCCATGGTTGAATGAATTTTAATATAGTAGTCCTATTCATGAACTTGCACTCTGAAGTCTCTTATTCTTTAAAACTTAGTCAGTTATGATCTTATGTGTGCATTGTACTGTGCTGTATGAGAAAGCTTTACTGGTGTGAGGGATATACTAGTTTTCCCTCTGCCCCGTGTTCCACTGTTATCCATGAGCCTTAGGTGTAGAGGTTCCACTGTAGATATATCACTTGGTGCTGGGCATCTCTCAGATATATTTTCTGTGTGTAACCAGTTGTGGAAATCTGCAACAGACTATTTGTGTTGCAAAAAGATGCTTCTTTGATTAGTGGTGTATGCTACATTTGTCAAGATAGAAGGTTGGTCTTAGGAGCCCAAGGCAAGGTGGGACCAAATCAGAAATCTCTGTGTCACCAAGGAGGTAGTACCTTCAGAATAGTGATGTCCTCTGTCGATGCTGAAGTATGATGGGGTGAGTAAGTCTTTCAAATTGAATCAATACTATGTTTCATAGAAAATAAACCAAATATCCCAAGAACTGACAATACAATCTCTACTTCCAGAGAGGAGCTGCATTCTTACTAGGAGATGTAGATGTAGCTCAACATAAAGCTTGTAGCAATTAAAATCATACAGACCTCCACTGTCACGACAGTCAATGTGGCTAGAAGGCAGCAAAGCACCTTATTTCAACAGGGGTGTACAGCACAGAATAATTAAATCTTTATCTGTAGTGTCGTCTCCACTACACAAGGGAATATACTCCACAAGTTCCCCAGTGGAAGCCTGAAACTAGGGACAGCAACAAACTCTAATATACACCTATCTATGATAAAGTTTATTTCAGGGATTAACCATAATAGATTAATCATAAACACTGTATTTGAAGGAATATAGAGATGATTTAAAATATGCAGGAAGATGAACACAGGTGTATGTAAACATTACACCTTCATACAAAGTAATTAAGCATTCACAGATTGTAAAATTGGCCAAAGTTATTGAACCAGGGTCCTATGAATATCAAAGAATGTCTGCATAACCCATACCTCTTGTGATGATGTGAGCTGGGGCAATGCCTACCTAATGAGCTGATATAACACAAGAGTAAGAGACTATGAAAGTTTCTTTGAACATGAGGACTTCAATGCCAATGAAATCCACTTGATACCAAGATGGCACCCGAGTGACTAACACGTACATAAGAAAATATGCTGGAAAATAATGATTTGTACATTGTATGGGGCAGAATCGGACAGAGTTAATCACATAAATTAGAATTCTGTGCACTTTGAATTTTATGAACTATTTCAGAATTTCTGAATTTAGTATTTCTGCACTACAATTGGCAGCAAATAACCTAAACCTTTGCAAGTAAAGCTGCTGAAATGGGAGTAATTGCTCTGTATTTTAGCATTGAATTACACTTCAATTCTTCTTTTGTACATAATTTAGGAAGGCAGCATGTCACAGTCCATTTGTGCTGCTTTGAGGAAAATGCCACAGACTAGTTTATTTATGAGAAAAGAAATCTGTTTTTTATAGTTTTCAACATTGAGAAGTTCAAGATCAAGGCAACAGTAGACTTGTTTTCTGATGAGTGTTTGGCTCTTGCTCCCAAGATGATGCTTTATTGCAGTGTCTTCAGAGGGAACAAATGCCATGTATTCACATGGAAGAAGGGACAGATGGATGAAGGTCGTATGCTAGATACTTCCAGCTCTCATAAGGCACTGATATGATCCTGATGGCAAGTTTCTCAAGACTTACTCACTTTACCAAAGCCATCTTACTCTTAATACTACAGCAACTTGAGTTATGTTTCATCATGACCTTTGGAGAGGACATATATTTAACTATAGATGTATAGTAACTTATTTCTTTAGTTTCTTATGTGCACTGCTACAGAGATCTCTGAAGGAGCTAGAGTAGAAGAAGCCCAGTCATGCCTCACAACAGACATAATGCAACCATTCATTATACAAGTCAGTTAATTTATATAATTTCTCTAAAAACGGGGCTAACAATACCTAATCACTATAAAATATATAGTTACTCATATACATGGACTGGCATGAGTCTCTCCAATGTATTAAGCACTAGATAGTTATCAGCATCCTTTCTGTTCTTAGCTGATTTGATCTTTTCCCTCTATCCTCTTTATGTTTCTCTCCCTATTTTTCCAAAACTTATATATGAAAAATTGATGATTCAAAGCAGATGCTTCAGAAAGGAAATCAGTATAAGGAAAACAGTCTTGTAAATGCCTCCCTCCAGTTTTCATGGGCTCTTCAATTGAATTTCCCTCCACATCATGGGTTATTCCAATTCTGAAGAATAAAAATTCATAGGCCATACTGGAATGACCACACAAGATGCCCACCATGGTTCTCATTCATCGAGAACTCTTTGCCTTTCACTGGTTCTCAACTCTCAATTTGAAATGCCTTTGTGGAAAGATCCAGGCTAAGACTTATCTTACTGACTACAGCCTTATGTTGCATTTTCTGCTAAATATAGAGTCAAAAGCCTTCACAAGATTTCCCCTTTGTCTTTTATGCTACAACCCTATAAGGGAAACAACTGCACTTCAGCCAAGCTTACTTTAGCAAAATCATAAATATATATTCCTGATTCCCAGAATTATACAATATTTTAAGGAAAATTATTAGTTCTTCGAAAATTTTACATAATATATTTTAATCACATTCACCCAGCTCTGCAAATGCTCCAAGGTCCACTCCCTTCTCTACCCACTGAACTTTGTGTTCATATAAGTAATCATTGACTATTACTCATTTACTCAAGTTAAAAACTAATCTCAGTACATCTTCAAAACAAGTTATAAGATCTTATGATTATGAATGTGTTATAGATTAAGTGAAAAATGACTAAATAAAGAGGCTGAGGAGAGAGTAATAGCTGATGGGCTACAGACAATAGAAGATAGATGATAGATAGATAGATAGATGATAGATAGATAGATATAGTGGCACTGACAGCTATCAATGGCATATTGCCAGTCTACAAATAATTGCATCTCTTAATGCATTTTATAGAATAAGTGCAAAATGGTTAAGTAAACTGACCAATAATATGTGCATGTGAATATATGTGCATGTGTGTATACTATATGTGCATGTATTTATGCATGTATATATGCATACCTTTGTGTATACGTATCTCTGTCTCTCTCTCTCTGTGTCCATGTGGTCTGTGGTCTGTGTGTGGGGTGTGTGTGTGTGTGTGTGTGTGTGTGTGTGTTTCTAATAAATGTCATTGGTAAGTTATGTGCTCAAGACACCTGGCACCGAAAGTCATGTAATAGATTTCCATACCTTCTGCAAGTTCTTTGAAGATGTGTGTTATACAGGTAGAAGATCAGAAGGGTAACACTCAGGCAAGGAAACATGACAGAAATAATAGTAACTACATAACTTCTGTGTTTTAGGTCTTATCTCTTGAGTTTGAAAAACAGATGCTACAACTTTCAGGATTCCTTCAAATAGGCAATATGGACTTAAACCATCCTGTTTATCTCTCTACACCTGAATTTCATTGCTCATTGTTGCCTGTTCTTGGATCTGGTGCTTGCCCTTGGAATCATATCACTGCAGTGGACTACATAATTATTCTTAGTTAGTGTCTTTTATTCCCATAAATGAATACAACACTCTACAATTTGAACCAAGTTTTCTTAAACTTCCATTTAGATTTGCTTCCTCTAGATAGGTACCATTTTCAAACAAGCTCTTCCTCTGAAGTTGAAAGTAGAGGCAGCTTTTGAAAGAAAAGTTCAACTCAAAAATAAAAGCATGGCATTTTCTGACAACTCAGCACAAATGTAATTGTATTTGAGTCACAATTTGGTCTCATCATGTGAATGTACTGCAATATATTGATTTAGGGTTAGGTCATATGCTCTGGTCCTGGAATCAGATGAAAGGATTCCAGGTGAACGACAGCCTGAGAGTAGGTAGAAAAGATGCTGAGGTGCTTAAAATAACAAACTTAACTCTGACATAACTTTATCTGTTTTCATTCTTAGAGTCTTTCCTTTCATGTAGGCCCAGCTCCTTGAGTAATCTGGAGAAAGCACGGACTGTGCTGGATGATAAGTTTTTAAGAGTGTTTAGCCTCAGGTTGTCAATCTAAGGATTGTACTTTTCCATAGGAGTCAAATGCTTTAAAGGGACTATGTAAGAAATCTTGTTCAATACTGTAATATGTTCTCCAGTTTTCCCCAATTTAATTTTTTTGTTATATAAAAGACCAAGGTATTCTAAAATTAATAATCAATCCCCAAAAATGTACCTGGCACTTTTCCCTCTATGTTCTTCATTGAGGTCTTTCATTTGAAGCAGCACCCACCTGAGCTGCATCTGTAACCACTGCAGTACATGCAGAACCAATGCCACATTTCAAGAAACTCAAAGGATCCCTTGTGCCAAGCAGAATCTATCAAACCTATCAAATTATAGATTTTTTTACTCAGCAGAAAGAAGTCATATAATCTTATAGATAAGGAATATAGAAAAATACACACACACACACACACACACACATTGTATTTCTGAGAGACGTGAATTCTATAAGAAAGGTATGGTTCATACAGATTATAGTTAAAACCCAGAAAGGAAAAAAAAAGGAAAAATGGATTTTTTAAACTGTTTCTTGACAGTCTAGTTCCCTTGATTATTACTTTAATACTAACCAAATCAAACACCATTATAAAGGAGAAGTACCTCTCCCTGATGCTTAAATATGACAGTGACAATGGAAGCTTGGAGAAATCGTGTCTTTCCCAGCATCCTCTACTGATGACTTGGCAGATTTGTTCCCTATTTGCAGTGAGGGCAGACATTTGCCTTGCAGTATACACTTGCACACATGCTAACACATGCACACACACACACACACATTCATACACAGAGGCACACAAATGCACATACATGCACAGGCATACACACACGTACACATATACACACGCACACATGTACACATGCATACACACATATACACATACATAGAAACACTACAAACAAAGTTGACTGAGTAAAACTATAATTTTTCACAGAACATACAACGATTCTATTAATTTAGTCTCTCTATTCAATTCATCTTGTTGAAAACATGGCATGAAAGTGATTGAAGCTGTCACATTTCCACTAACTTTGTGCATACAATACAGCACACACAGTGCCCTCCACATCCCTGTGTGTTCTCAAGCTAATGAGAGACAGAGAGAACTATAAAGAGGAGAAAAGGAAGACGATACTGAAGAGAGTAAGAAGTGGGGCAGAGAGGAATGTGTGTGTACAAAGAACACAATCTCTATAAGCAACAAGTTGAAATGCGTGAAGAAAATCATGCTGAGTGGGTCGACAGGAAGGGTCACAGTCTTAAGCTCTTGTGATCCAGGAACTGTTTTAAGTTTAATGCATATATTAATTCATTTATGTCTCTTACAGAGGAACAAAACAAGTAGGGCTATTAATACCTCATTTTCAGAGACAAGGAAACTTTGTGTTCAGAGAGAAGGAGTGAGCCAGCTGCCCAAGGTTAAATAAGAATAAGGAATAAAATGAGCCCATGCCTCCAAGCAGCATGGTGTGCTCCTCTACACACCAACCCATGGCTTTTCACATTGACTAGGGGAAAATGGAGAAGGGTACATGATAGATAGGGAACTGTTGGGAGCTATGAATGAAAGCATTATTTAGTGTGAGACGTGGAAAGTATATATTATATATTTCGAATGCACTAAGAAGTTCTGGGAGGTAGAATGGCAGCGTAGATAATATGGAAGTAGAAGGAAAAGTAGCCATCATAAAACATGAATGGGGCAGGCACTGTGGGAATGAAAGGATAGAAAAAGAAAGAAGTAATTCTGCTGTGTAATGGCTTACACTTTATTGAAGTGCCAGGTAGTTCCAGAGGGTCAGAGCCAGTGTTCCCTAGCCCATCCTCACCTGTGATCACCATCTTCTCATCTTCACTGGGAAAGTCTCTTCATGTTGATTTACAGTGGTAAGACTCTGGAGGATAGTAATGCCTTTCATGGTCTTAGCAAAGGGTTGGGAAGATGACTTAGTAGGTAAAGCAGTTGCAGATGTGAAGATCAGAGTTTGAATCCTCAGAACCTATAATGTCAGGTACAGTAATGTACATCTGGGATCACAGAACACCTAAGGCCATATGAGAAGCAAAAACAGGAGAATCCCTGGGAGCTCAAAGGCAGACTAGTTTGCTGAACACTGTGGAAAACAAGAAGTACTGTCTGGAACAAGGTACAAGATATGGAATTATATAGACTTGTCCTTTGACTTCTACAAAGGAACAGTGACATATATGTACCTCTTACAGAGATTGGTGTGTGTGTATGTGTGTGTGTGTGTGTGTGTATGAGAGAGATAAAGAGAGAGAGCCTGTTTAAAAGATCTTACTGAAGTCAGAAATATTCAGCAGAAGATAGAATCCTGAGTCTTAGCCAATGTTTAAGTATGTTTGTTACATGTAATGTATACTATGTACTACTACGGGTCTAGCGGTGAAAGTATGAACAGCAGACAGAAAAAAACACACCAGACATTAGAGTGAGGTCTTTCCAAGTTTGAGTTCAGTTTCTGTGACTTACTCTTGCATGGATCGTTGCCAAATTCCTTGCCCTCTGTTGTGCTGTTCTCCCTCTGAAATTTCCCTAATAGATGTTATCATCTTACCCGTGGATTGTAGTTGTTCAAAGGCTGTTCTATGCTCATCATGTTTTCCCTTATTGTCAGCCAGAGTATTAATGCATGGCTCTGGCTGTTGACAGAGCTCACAGTTTAACATGCATGAGAAAAACGGCTACAATTACAGTAGTGTATGTCAGACACCCTGGCGAACACGGGCTGCTCACCAGAGGTAGAATGCACTCTTCCCTGGCAGATTAGACAGTCTTTCTCCTCATTTTCTGGAGGTTGCACACAAGGCCAGGGTGACAGGCCATATGCCTTGGCAAAGCTTGAGCAATGATAAAGAGTCTATGGGAGAGGTTAAAATTTTAAAATATTCAGGAAAATGGCAAGGTTGCACTGGGTGTTTAAATACAAATGTCATCAGAAACCTGGGAAATATTGCTGAGGTTCAGTACTCAGGCTGAACACCTGAAAGCAAAGCTTTGTCAAACCAAGAACTCCCTCACAAAGGGAGTCTTCACATTATTTGGCATTCGTTTGTCACATAATAATTATCCTATTAATCCAAATTAAACCCTTATCTCAGGCTCTTCATCCAAAGTGTGAATATAACAATTACTTGGGGGCTAAAAAGGAGAGGGGTTTCAGAGCTGTGACTTGTCATGAGAACAGATGCTGTGCTTTTTTACTTTCTTTTTTTTTGTAGCAGGAGACAAATACAATATTAACATATATAAGAACTAAGATGAGTGAATATATCAAAGACATCTGATGAATTATAGGTTTGTGAAGGTTTTTCCAAGTTCAGTTAGTGATTTTCAGGTAGCATCTAAGAAGCCATGAAGTCTTCGTTATCTAGAAGATTCTTCTGAAATCATATTACAAGTTTTCTTAAGTAACTAAAAAAAAAACGAACAGAAGATTTTTGCTTAATACAGATTCCAACGACAAGGATTCATAAAACCACAGTAGAGAATTCCACAGGCTCCCAAGATCCCTGTGTGCCTGCTTTGTGATAACGTCTGGATAGACTGTGAAGTCACCGGCACTTTAAAATTATTTTTTATGTATGTATGTATTGTATTGGCACATCTGGCCAGAGGACAATGTCAGGTATCCTTCCTCAGGATCTGTCCATATTTTCTTTGAATTTTGAGACAGGTGCTTACTGGCCTGGCACTTGCCAACCAGGCTAAACAGGAATCTGACTCCCTCTTTCTTCTTAGAACTGAGATTTTTAAGCATGAGGCTTAAGCTATTTAAAATGAGTTCTTAGGATTGCTTTAGCTCCTCATGCTTACACCATAAGCACTTTACTGACTGACCTATCTCCCCAGCCCATGACACATATTATTTAACACCACAATTTGGAGAGTCTATATCACAGGTCTGGAGTGTGATTCTGAGACTGTTAGTCTTATCAACCTCAGATGACTCTGAGATATGTGTGAGAAATTAATACCAAATGCAAATCTCACCAGCTAGTAAGATTTACTCAGACTGTTAAGTAGAAATACAAACTTGTAAGCCACAACCTATACTTACCACATCTACAACTCTGACTTCTGGGGCCAGACGCCATGTCTGATCTCCCACGGACCAGTATCAATTTCTGACATCATGTGAACATAAGTCCAATGCTTGACTTCTGTAAATTCATTGGTATGATGGCTAATCTTGGTTGTCGACTTGATGTTATCTCAGATCAACTAAGAGATATGTCTATGCTTTGGGGCGGGTCTGTGAGGGCATTTGCTATAAAGATGAATTGAAGGGGGGAAATCCTCTCCCAGAGAGGGTGGCACTTTCTGGTGGTGGCCTAGATATGCAAAGGTCTGAAGGAAAAGCAGTGCTGTCTGCCTTTTCTTCCTGCTGCTGGGTATACCCACTCTCAGCTGCTGCTGCTGCTGCTGTCCTTCACTGGCACTGAAACCCAGGTTTTTCACCCTCCCAAAGTGGGCTGAAGACCAGCAAGCTTCCAGGAATCCTCCAGGCCTTCAGTAATGGAATGAGACTGCTGAGACCTCCAGTCTCATGGACTGTGCAGCTACTAGGCTCTGGGCCACTCCCACTGTGTGGACAGTCACTGTTGGACTACCCAGCCCATATCATGCAAGCCAATCTAATGAGGCTCCTTTGTAATCCATATTCATTCTGTCACTTCTGTCCTTCTAGAGAATTCTCATCAATACACCTAGTTTCTGACCTAGTGTCAGTTTCAGTACCATAACTAGTGGCCTCTAAATTCATCTGACTGTATCAGTGAGATTACCCTGGAGGTAACTCTGAGTTGTAGTTCACCTCTTGTACCTACCAGACCTGTGACATTGGCCAATTTCCATAACCAAGGAACATCTCAGGTGAGATATCTGTGAAATAACCACAGGTTATTGTAAGGATTAAAAAGTAGCAACTTTAAAATCCCCAGTAAATTGCCTGGCAGATAGTGAGTAATGAATATTCATTTCTCCCCACCATGACTTTAACTGCTAATATGAATATAAATTCACAGACTTGAGTAACTCCAAAATATAACATTCTGATCAAGAGATTACTATCAAAACCAAACAAAGGTCACATCCCACTTTTACTAAATAATGTAAAGTAACAATAGAAGCAATTCCTGACAAGATTGAAATGAAACACATTTACTCATGTGTCACATTGGTAATATCTGTAGGTAAGGTATTTTAAAAGTTCAATGCTCTTTTCAATTTATAAAAATGATCAGATTATTTTTACTCCTGGGAAGCGTTCTTAGGAAAACAGTATTTTTAGAAATATGTTCACTTCACCATTATTAAAAAGAATAGAGGATTTTAAAGCAGGCTGAATTTCAAGCAAGTTATTTAAAACATTCATTTATATGTCATAGTTTTTCTTCGTTAGAAGTTTCCTGGATTTTGTGTGTTGAAAATGTAACCTGTAATGCTTGGGTGTGGAGAGTTGGGGCCTTTAAGAGGTGATTAGACCTTTAGGGCTCAGTGTCTAGAATAGATCAACACTACTACTGCAAGACTGAGTTAGTGAGTTAGCTATCAGTGGACTATGATCACGATGAAAAAGTCAGTTTGATCTGTGTGTGTGTGTGTGTGTGTGTGTTTGTGCGTGTGTGTGTGTGCCTTCCTTGTGTCTTTTGTTTGAGATGACAGGTGAGAAAACTCCTAAGAGCTCCTTGACCTTCATACTTCCCAGTTTCTAGAGTTCAAAAAAGCAAAATTAAACATTTTCTGTTCTTTATAAACCACTTAGTCTGTGATTGTCTGTCATAGCAACGCTGAACAAACTAAGACACTTAGAAGACACTGAAAGTAATGGTAAGGTTACACAGCAAATAGTACAAGTAAAAGCAGAGTATAAAATCGTATGCGTTCCGTGTTTAAACTATTCATGTATAGAAGAGGCAGAAAAAGAATAGTCAAGGTCCCATGGGGCTGAAATGTTGTGATTTTCCTTTTTTATTTAACATAGCTATCAGTTTTGTATTAGAGTTTGGTACTCCATGATTAATTCACTATATCAGCCATACTGATTGTCTCTGACCCTAAGCAGAAATCAGAGTTCCTTCACAATAATCCCACAAGGTTTACCCCACAAGGCGAAGTCACACTGTATGCTGGAAAGTGAACAAAACCAGGAATGAACAGCCAAACACAAGATGGAAAGGGAGTACTGGGACATAGACAGCTGCACCCATTGGGCCTGAATGTGGACATACTATGAAATTGTTAGGACCCAAGGCATAGAAAGGTGATCTTGGCTCAATGAACAAGAAAAGGAACTAGCAGAAATATATATATATATATGAATAATCAAAGTTAGGGATTGAGCCAGGCACTAGCAAGATGCCCTGGAGAAGGGATTATCCTTCCCACATGCTACTCTCTCCTTCCTGCCCCTGCATAGCTGATTCCATGCATGCCATCTACACACACAGGTGCTACATTCCTTGCTATCACCATCATCACCAAATACCTCAGACTGGATGGCTTAGTCAGCATGAGTTTATTTTCTTAAAATTCTGGAGAATAGATGTTTGAGTTCAGGATCTCAGGAATCTTTCCTTCCCTTGTTTTGGAGATGAGCATTTGATACACATCTTCAGGTGATATTCCCTTTGTACTCTCTGTCTATATTCCCCCTTCTTTTAAGAACATCAATCAAATAGTTTAGGGACTGCTCTAATAGCCACCGGATAATTCCGCTACTTCTCTAGAAACTACTTCTCTTTCCCTTGAAGTAGTTTCAGCATATTGAATCACAAACAACTCCACACAGATACTTATCTCAGTATGGAGGAATTTTAAGTGAGAGCAAGAGGCCAGAAGAATGCCAGTTCCTCTTTTTGAGACATGGTTCTATTGGACATTCTTGTAAGACAGGGATAGGGATCAAAAGCTAAACCCTGTCGTAGCTAAAGCCTTTTCTCTCCAGACTCTTGGCCCACACAGAATGAGAGAACTTTTCATCAGAAGACTTTAGTCCATCTTGAAGATGAAACCTAGGCTATGATCCCTGATCCTGGGGACCATCCAGCTGGTTCACTCCTTGCTGTTCCCCTTCTTCCTTTTCTTTATTTTTTCTCACCTTCCTTCTCTGTCTGATTTTTCCTTCTCTTTCATTCACTTCATCATTCCAGTTCCGTTCTGTTCCTCAGACATGTCTGACATTTTTGATCTGTCTGAGCCCTTTCCCAATATTTTTTACTCAGTCTGTTATGGTCTTCCTTCATGTAAACAATTTATCCTGTGTTAAATTACAAGTCTCTGGACCCTTCAGTCATACTCCTCTTACCTATATTTCTGTACTCTGTAGTGACTGTACATTCGGATGTATTTTATAATTTATTTACTTAGCAAATTTTTGCTTGTTGACTGTCAGCCTCTACTAAATTATGCACAGGTCAGAACGATTTTACTCCAATCAAATTTCAAAAACTAGGCAGGCATTTTTGATGTAGCTATTAAATAAGTTAATTGATTAATTAATTATATGGCCTAAACTGCCATGTGGGCCACGTAATCGCTATATCCAATGAGAAAATTATGATAAGAAAAGAGACATATGATGTGTTTATGTGTGTGTGTGTGTGAGAGAGTGATAGAGAGAGACAAAGAGAGAAATGAGAGAGATAGATAGAGTGAGAACATTCCTTTTTTGCATTGGATAGATTTGGGGAAACATTTCAAATTTCACCTGCCATTGCTTAATGGTAGAAGGATCTTATATTTACAGAAAATGCACTTGACTCTCAATTTGTATATATCCAAAAAGTCAAATTCAGAAAAATGTAAGTCATTGACTCAAGATCAAATGACAAATCTGAGGAACTGACATAGTAACCAAATTTCGATACCTTGTGGAAAGCTTTCAATATGACATCATTAAAATCTTCATTTATTGATAGATCAAGATGCTACCATGTCATTTCACTCTATCTGAGACAAGAAGAGGAAGTGCTTTGAGTAAGAAAATAACGGTTTTCTGAAGATGATAGGTGAGACATGATTTTACTCCAATATTTTGGCTATCTCAATAAGAAATAAATATTCCATCTAACCCAATGAATCCTCGTTTTAATCACAATACTTGCTAGCATTGATCAATCAATCTTGAGGTGAGACCTCTATCATTAGACCCTAATAAATATTCAATACTGATTTATATGAAGAGGAAAACTTGGAGTGCAGAATATTGAGTGCTTTCTTTATCATAATTTCGTAGATCTCTGATTTCTCTGTCCTTTCTTATGTAGGATATCAAGGGGCAGAATTCCAATGGAGTTGCCCAGAGTTTCTGGATGTGTAAGGAGATGAATCACTCCTGTGTGTGTTCCTCCTTACATGAGGCTGCTTACCCTGTTAGCATATCATAGGAAATCTGCTTGCCAGAGGTGGGGCTGGCTTTTCAGCTAGTGAACTTGAACTAAAATTTATCCTATTAACTCTCTTAGTTCTTAGACCTTTGGGATATTTTGGAGTCACACTAGTGGCTCTCTGGTCCTCCAGCATGCTCACATATATTTCAGGACTTCTTGTCATCCAAAATCATTTGAACCAATCCATCATTTTATATGTATTAATACATGCTTATGTATGTCTGCATGTCTTGGTTCTTTTCTCAGAATAACTCTTTCCAGTGTAACACTCAAGTTGCCTTTTCTTTCCAGAATACTAGAGAGTTTCTGATAACACATATGGACTCAGAGATGCCAAGAAATCCCCTTTCATTAGGAGCAAATAGACATTTGACGTACCACAAAGTTCAGATGTTCTTTCTCAGACAAATTGATGTTTGAGATTTCATCTAAAAGCCAGGATACAGAGTGCTTTATCTAGGACTTAAAATAAGACATTTCCTCTGTGGCCCCTGATTCCCTCTTCTTTTAACAACCCATGAACATTCTAAGAGAATCTTGGAGCATATTTATTTGGTTTTCTATTACTTCTTCTCAATAGTTCTTGGTTAACTGAGGTTGATGGCCCCAAGCTTTTGTAATTTAGAAGTTTGAAGATAAAGGCTTTACTCTTTACAACTCAAGATATATCACTTTGAAACTCAAGGTCATAGAATTAACTTCATTTTCTGAACTTTGCTGATGATTCTAATCCAAAATGGGAACCCTTCACACTGTATTTTGAAGAAGAATTATAATTAAAAAAAAATATCAGGAATGACACACTAACAAAACAATACCTTACTAGATACATTAACTAATAAAGAAAACATGTATTCAATTTAATGTAAAACCATGGCACTCCTGTTTCTTGGAGATTTTTGGCAAATCTTTTCCTCTTGAGAATACATGAATAAGCAAATTCTGAGGATTTTTCTGATGCAATTGCACAACCTCTTGATTCTAGCAGGTTTGGGTCTGTCAAAGGCAGGAAGCTTTATTGTTATTATTATTAATAATAATTCTCAGGCTCACCTTTAGCTACTGTGTGCCTTGGGCTGGTACTTCTGCAATTCTAGCACTCCTACAAGTCTCATACATTCTTGTCAAAATATATATTCAGTTTCGTCAAGTTTGAGATAAAGTCTGCGATGCTATAATTTCAAAGTGTATCTCAAGGCCGGAGAAGGTATTGGTCCATGGGCCAAACTAGGAGTTCAAAGAGGTATCTTGATTTCATCTTCAATATGTTCCTAGGAGACCTGTATACAGCATGAAGACTATTTGTCATATTATGGTATTTTGATCATACCCCTCAACTCCTCCCAGATTTACTTCCACTCACTCAGGTCAGATTCTTTTACTTTTAAACTATAGAGTTCAATTTGTGTTTCTCAAATACTCTTGGGTATGGAACCTCTCTTGGAGCATGGTTGACCTTCCCGTGGTCAGGCCCTTAAAGAAAACCGATGCTTCCTCACCTAGCTGTCAAATGCAAATAGCTGCTCAGCAAAGAATGGACTCTTCCCCACCTCCTCCTCTCCACGCCACGATTTTGTCTGGCTTGAGCTTGAGAAGGTCTTGTGCATGTTGTCACAGCTGCTGTGAATACAAAGGTACAATTGCCATGTTGTCTGAAAAACACTGCTTCCTTGTAGTCATTCACTACCTCTGGCTCTTGCAACTTTTCTGCTCTTACTTCTGCAAAGATTTTTGAGATGTGGTACAGGGTCTCTGATATGAATGTCCCATTTAGGACTGAGCACTTTATCGTTCTTATATTTTGTCTGCTGTTGTCATCTATCTAAAAGACTCACCAAATTATCTGATTTGCTTGTATCTTTGATCTTTTCAGTGCAGAAATTAAGCTCTTCTGGTCCTTTCATCTACTTATCTCCTGCTTTGAAATTTTTGATGGCATAGCCGAATCATATTGTGTCACACTGCATTCTTACATTAGTTTGTTGTTGTTGTTGTTTCTTGTATGCATCATAAGCTAATCAAACACAGGGATGTCTTGTCTTCTTTCTCATGATATATAGTAAATATAGTAAAGTTTAAGTTCTAAATCACATAATAATGCTAGCTTAACTGAATGAATGATGAATGAATGAATGAAGCTTAAAGGTTGGCAGATGGACAAAGTAGTAATTATATGAACATATGCAGTTATACACACAGTGAAAAAAATGTCTTGCCCTCATCTTGACAGGAACAGATCAAACTGGGTAGCTTGCAAAGCCTCTGGCAGAAGAGGGGCCAAAGACTGTGAGATGTTGCTCTGTCACTAATGAGATGAATTAATCTATGTAAAGCGATTCACCTTCTACCTCCAGCACACTGGGAGAAAAGAAAGAGCTGTAGATGAAGACTTTCCCTGCTCCCAGAGACTCCAGGGAGAGCCTTACCACACAGCACAGAGTACACAGGGGAGGCCCAGGGTGATTATTTCCTCTTGAAGCGAGTAAGCGAGTAGATTCACTTCTGCAAAGCCAGTTCCAGGTTTGTCCCCATTCATCCCCTGTTTGATGAGAACGGCAGGGTATGCAGCTAATTGTTTCTGGTTACTTTTGGGCTGATGTGAAATGCATGTGATAATTAGCTAACTAAATTAGGTCTGTTCTCGTTATTTTTTATATAAACGGTTTGGTAGAGATGGCTTTTCACAATGATTTCTGTTCTAATTTCTCATTATCACCACTGGGCGAAAAAAAATAAGCAAGTAACATCTTTCTCCTCACCATGGGGTATGTGTCTCAGTCACCTCTCTGTACATTCCAAAGCCGCTCAAGTTTGTCTAATGTATTACATGGACTAACTGTGAAAATCCTGGAGATGATTCCCTCTTATTTTCTCTTCTGTATCACATGATTATCATCACAGTTGGATTTCCTCTTGAGTATTCATAAGATTACTGGAGTTTTTTTTTTTTTTTTTTTTTTTTTTTTCGTGGCTCTCCATGCAGAAGGAAGTATATAAAACTTACTTAGAATTTCTTCTGCTACAAGCATAAGGACTTTCTTTCCTGACATGTTAACATCCCATATGTATGGCATGAACCATTCTCTGGGTCTTGTCCATCTGTTCAGAGTTTCAAATGCCTGGTGACTATGCAGAAAGATGAGGATGTGACTCTTTGTCTCTGACATGGCTTTAGATTTTAAAGCCACACAAATCCCTGCATCTTCAGCCCCCTCTAGAGAACTCTCTGTAGGATTTTTGATACTGCTTTGAGTTTACTTGCTTTAAATTAGTTGAATTAACACCTCCTTTATAGAATGCTTCCTATTTTTGAGAAAAATCCATCCTGCACAGCCTTGAATATATGAAATTTACAATTGTGAATTGTATTGCACAACTTTGCCTATCTGGTTCTGAGTTTTCAGAAGTGAAATAACATGCTTTCTGGGCTTCATTTACCAGAAACACTGTCTAATAGTGATTATACCGAAGTTTAATTCTCATATGAAATAGGTTACTATCCTATAGCTCTTTAAAAGATGCATTTCCCCATGCACTTTAAAAAATAGTTTTAATTGAATTTGCAATTTTAATACACTATAGTTTGATAGTATTTTGATAGTTCCCCATGTCCCTACTCACATCTCCCCCCATGGTCCTTCACACAATTTAATGCACTCTTTTATACATACAGTATGACATATAGAATCTAATTTGTGCCCCCCCCCCAATGTCCTTCAGTATGGGCGCATCCACTGGGCTCACCAAGAATCCCGTCCCTCTAAGACACTGTCTTTCCCACTCCCAGCATCCATCAACGGCCTGAAGTTCCTTGAGTAGAGTAGGGTTTTCTTACCTACTTCCCCATGTCTGGTTTGAGCTTGCATAGGACGTGTGTATGTTGTCATCATTAATATGAGTTCATATGTGTAACTGATCAGCTGTCTAGAAGATTCTGCTTCCTTCTGGTCAGACACCCACTGGTTCTTACAGTCTTTCTGTTTCTTCTTCTACAGTGATGCCTGAGCCTTGGGAGGAAGAGGTCTGAAAAAGGTGTCCTGTAAAGGGGTAAGCAGTCTACAGCCTCTGCTTCTCTGTTCATTGTCCAATTCTGGGTTTCTGTGTTAATCACCATGTACTACATGAGGAAACTTCTCTTGTGAGAGTTGAGAGAGGCATTCATCCTATGTGTAGAGGTTGCACTGAAGATGTATTACTTAGGGTTAAGCATCTCACAGACACTTATTCTCTGCATTTAACCTGTTCTGGAAGTCTGTAATAGTATGCTTATTTGTAAATATGAAGATGCATATTTAAATAAAGTAAGAAAGTATATTGGTCTAAGGACTTGGTAAAAAATGGGTTTTTATCTAGGATCTATGACCTCTACAGCCATGCCTATTTGGGTATGTTGTAGTCTTCCTGATGATATATAAAGCCTAGTTAATTATCTCTCTTTTATGTGGATTGGCTTTATACACTGCTTTACCAAGAAATGTAATATTCTAAGAGGTCTGAAGAAATAAGAAACAGCCCAGTTCTAGAACATGGCTCACTCTCCTGTCTAGAGGGTACCAGCCATTATTTAGATGCTCTGACCAATCCCACTCAGTCAATTCTGTGAGGAATCATAGACTCTCTATATAGACACCAGACAAGTGTACAATGATGCTATTTCATATGGCCGACTCTGTGACGTTTTCTGCTCCAGCTAGCTGAAGGAACACCAGGCAAGAGCCACTTAGCAGGGCTGTCTGTTTTCAAAGTCAAGAGAAATTAAAGTAATTTCTGATGCTACTGAGCTTCAGATTAATTAAACATTAACAGCAAGACCATCAAAGCAGGGCATCGGTAACCTCTTCTAGAAACATACTCACTGATATCTGTCACCAGTGAAAACTGGAATGATTTCAGTGTATATAGGCAAACTCTTTATCATATTATCTGCCAGAAGAGATGCTGAGCAACTCTTTTTGTTGTTGTTACTTCATTTTTTTATTTTTTATTGAGCTTTTGTACACTTCATACAACAGTTCCCAATCAAATTCAGAGCCCCCTCCCCAATCTATGTCTGTACCCCCTCACCCTGCTGGACCTAATGCCTTATACCTAAGTCTCATGGAACGTAGTAAAACAGGGGACAAAAATCCAGTGCATGCCCCAACTCTTACCAGTGAAGCGTCCATATAACTGAGAACAATGTACACAGAAAGACACAAGTGGCCATGTTTGGGAGAATAAGAGACTGTGGAGTGTGTGCCCCTGGATGGGACTCCCACCCATGGCTTAGGGACCATTGCAGAAGAATGGGCAGAAAGTTTGTAAGATCCAGGAGTAGTCCATGAACATAAGGAAACAGACTTCCAGGCCACTGAATGCTTATACATGTGAACCTGAGCAATTCTTACATTGCCAGACTTTCTGGTTCTAGAACCTATTCATTGACAATCTGTTAGGTCTCTATTTGGCTTCCTTAGTTCACTGTCTGATGCATCATCAGAAAAAAAGACACTTAAAACCTTCCATTTATCTCATTAGTCACTAGTTCCTGTGATAGTAATGCTTAGACTTGCACAATCACTTAAGAAAAAATACTCTGTATAGTTAACTTTTAGCGAGTTCAAAGTTTACTATGTATTTTGTAATGCACAGATTTACTTTTGTAAAAGCCTAATTTAGTCATAGATATTGTTACTATTCATTTGGCATTTTCAAATGTACTGTGGAATTAGAGTACAATATACTGAGAGTGATGTAAATGTTTACTGATTACTCTGTCACCTTATGAGGCAGATAGTGCTATCCCTCATGCTGTGAAGAGAGGAATTTGAGGACAAAGAACTTGAAGGAATTTCCTAAAACCGTATGATGAGTAAGAAAGAGAAGCAGTTGTAAACTTAAGTAGGCCAAAGCTTACTCCCCTAACTCTTTCTCCATAGCATCATCCAGAGTGCTGTACCTGAACCTGGTCTCGCAGCCTTCTTTCCCTTACTCTACTATGTACCTCAGTCATGGTCAGTGGAGAGCTAGGTTGGTCTTTCCATTGTCTGAACTCCAATTAGAGTTGTCCTCAATTCACTGTCTACAAATTGAGAGAAATTATGATGACCTACTGAAGAAATTGGCCACTCTTGTCCCATCTTCATTTTTCCTTATGGTGGTATGTTTACGAGATTTAAAATCCTCACATTCCTTAAAGAATTACACTCTTGGAAACTTGCTTCAAATATTTGACATTGCATAACTAAATTTTTCTGGTTCATCTCTACTTGTGTTTCTAGTGGAAAACAGAGCAATGATTTGTGAGAATTTTCTAAAACACATTCTTGTTCCTTCCTCTAGGGCATGAGTCATGCTTATCTTTCAGTCTTCAGAAACATAAGTGGAAATGATTTCATAACCTGGAAAATTTTATAAATGTCAGTCAGATATATTTCTTTGAATAGTTAATTATTTCTGTTGAATATTTATTGATCAGTTTTTAAACATTTTTCTAATATCTGAAGTTTTAATTGTTCAAATGTCTATGTTTTCTTACTTATTAGTGAATATTTAAAAGTTCTTATGGTCATTTTACCTTTACCATACTTAAGTGATTTAAGCAATAAACAGGTCAACTAGTCTATACTTCTAATTCTCATTCCTTAAACTGGGGGACTCACCTTCTCCAAGTATTCGAATGGATCCCTGGGAATTCATTTTGGTTTGTGATGTATGTATGATAGTCTTGGGAACTCTGATCCACTAACTTTATTATTTACATAAACCTAGAGAGATCAAACTATAAATATTCTTAGCAATATGACTTTAGAACTAAATATCTTTTAATTTTTTCTCTTGTGACTGTCTAAAACTAAGAAAAAAAAACTAGGATGGACTTCAAAACCTCTAATTAAGTGAGTATACAAATTGTCTATAAAAGAGCAGATTCTACTCCCAAATTATTCAAGTGATCACAGACAGAAAAAAAAAATAGATAAAATGATCTTTCTTTTCTCAGACCCAGAAAGCAACAATATCAGCAATTGCAGAGAAAGGCATGAAGGTAGTCAAACAGGAAAGGGTGTGGGCTGTGCAGTACACATAATGAAGGATGTGGCAAACAGAAGTTTCCTTCTAGGACGCAAAGACAGGTAAGGTTATTTCTCATAGAATCTTTCTATGGATGCCATCAGCAAAACAGTCTGTTTTAAAGTAGAGTTACTCAGGATTTTAGTCCTCTTTTTGATTATGATCTGATGGAACAAACTTCATCTTCTATATCCTAACCAAATTGGATACTTGTTCTTACCTGTATCTGAGTGGTTTTCCATATTTTGGAGATTTTTAAGTGACATTGTTAAAACTACTTAAGACTAAATCATAAACCCACTAATAACTTCATCCTTTGGAATCAGGTGCAATTGGATTTTTAAACAGTGTTGGCAATCTGCTTTTCAGTTCTATGGCTGCAGAGTTATACCCCGATTCTCCTCATTCCCTTTGTGTAGTCTATAAATTTTATACCCTGCCACAACATTCCAATGACATCTGTCCTTCCCATATCACAACAAGACAATTGTCATCCTTCAGTCTTAGTGATTCCTATGTTATTATACATGGTCCAAAGTCAATTGAGAAAAAAAAAATGATTAGAAGAATTCAAGCCTTCCTTTCCTTTCTCCAGCCTGCCTAGCAGGGAGAGAGAACAGAATCATGACTGGGAATAATGACAGCACTGCAGCATTATGGAAGCCAGTAGGAGAGCAGAATCACCAAAAGCTAGAAAAAAAGTAGCTTCTGAGGAGCACCATGAGCCAGAGATTATACTGCAATTGAATGGTGAAAGTCATGCCCACCTATCTGAAGAACCAAAGGAGAGAGAGCATTAGGGCTTAGGGCATGATTTGCTGGTAAGATATGCTTAGATAACTAAAGCCTTGCTCTCCATTAATATTTATATGCTGAGGTCCACTATGGTTACTAGAAATCACAGGCAGTGACTGTAGGGTCCAATATCATACTAATACCAATATAATCAAAATACTAAAGCCAGAAAAAGATCACAAGAGAGAAAAATAATAGATCAATATCTCTTAGAAATATGTACTCAAAATCTTCAACAAAATACAAGCAAAGTGAACCTAGACTCATGTTGAAAAGAGAATGTGCTCTGTGCCTAGTGGGATTTATCCTGGGGTTACAAGGCTGAATTAACATAGGAAAAAATGCTAATAAAATAAGGAAGAAAACCTACATGATCATTTCAATACATGGAGAAAATAAATTCACAAAATCAATACAGGTTTATGATTAAAAAGTAGTGATCAAACGAGGATTCTTTACTGAATCTGGTCCTCATGGATTTGGTTAGGCTGACTAGTCAAAGAGAGCCTCCCGTCTCTGCCCTTCTAGTGCTGAGTTACAGATGCACACCATCACGTGTCTTTTAAACTTTTATGTAGGTACTAGGGATCTAAACTCAGGTCCTGTTGCTTGTGCAGAGCACCAACTGAGCCATGTCTCCACCACATTCTGTCAAAATGCTTCCATCCACAGATTAGTAACTAGAGCACTGAGTGTCTAACCTGGGCAGCTCAGAGGCTGGGAAAACTGTATTACTTGCATGTAATTCTACCTGCATCCTGATTTCACATAGTGTCTGATGGCCATTAATTCCTTATATCTTATCTCCTATTTCCACCTTTCCTCTGAACTTGAAAATGATATATTCCATGGAGTTTCAGATGAACTGCTTACTTATTATCTCAGTCTCCCCTTTCAGTCAATGGCGACACATATATCAACTATGCGAGAAACTCAGTTGTGAATTTTCAGACCTTCAAGCCTTTACATCAGATGTTTCTGAGACAGCTCAGAGGAACGATGATCCAAGTCGATCCTATTCCTTGCCCTTGTACACACCTATCATAAAGACATGGCAAGCACTGCGAAGTTGGTGGCTAAAACAGCAGTTTGTTATTTCTTCTAGATGTGTGGCTTGATAGAGAGGATCTGCTTCTGAGTCATCTGCAGCTCCTCAGCAGCAGGTCAGCCGTCTGAAATGTCAAATCTGCTGTGCATGCATGTCAGCCAGTGACACCTGTTTATTGGGTTCTCATAATTGTTCTCCATGTGACCTGTTTTCTTCCATGAGGTTAAATCATTTTCCAAAAGCTTTGGGGAAGATAAAGAATTTATGAGGACTCTAAAGATCCACTTTAAGAAGGAATGGAATGTCCTTCCCAACATATTCTATGTATCAGTTTCTCAAATGGAAACTGATCAGCTAGTGAGGGAATGGGGTATTTATTAATCCAAGAATTAAAGAAGTCACATTGCAAAGGTATGTGGCTATGAAGATGGAGGGAGCTGTGATGATATTTTAAAGTCTCTACACTCACCCGCATTTGAAACAACTTCTTCTTTCCTCAAATCTTTTTTCACTGGCAGCAAACTTAGCCTCAACTGCAAAAATGCTAATCGTGAGCTTTAAGTCTCTTTTCTACCCACAGGGAGTCTGCTTCTACATATGACATTCACAGTGAAGTACCTTTAAACCCATCTGCAGAGCCTCTTATCTAGTATGAACTATCATCTTTGCTACATGTACCGAGATAATCTCTTCTGCTCTGCCTTCCAGTCTACGCTATTCAGCCGTCAGATATATAATTCAAAATGAAAATCTATTCATGTCACTATTTTATTTCAGTCCAGATCTTGAAATCTTCTTTATTCTCATGGAATATTCATCAAAGATTTATATTTTGAAAGCCAGTCCTCAATTTGTCCTCCCCTGGTCTCTGTGTTCTCTGCTGTTCCAGGGCCTTTTCTCATGCTGTCCCCCTGGCGTGTCTCCCCTCTTCCCTGCTTTAACTTGATTAATTTCTAGACTTTCATTTGATTATACATTCAATATAATTTCCTTTCCATGATCCCCAGATTAGATGACTTTCCAATGTGTTCCTAATATGTTTTGTAACACTTAGCAGGATTGTTTTATAGGTAAACTTCTATTCACTTGATTGATTATTCCCTATACACGGCTGTAAATTCCATAAGGAAAGATAGAATATCCTCATGCCTCAAGCAATGGACACAGAATAATGTCTAACTGAATGAATTGACTGCCTGAGTATCTGAAGTCAAACATCTTTGTTTATATCCTTTTTCTCCTACCTTAGTAATTTAGCTTTAGGCAAGTAATTTATTCTCTCATTTGAGGCTCCTTACTAATAGAATGTAAGTGATAATATTCCTAACCATGGTATTTTTCTGTAAAAATTAAATGACTGATATATTTTCAAAGCTTCTAGTATAGTGCCTGGAATAGAGCAAATGTTCCATGTTTCTGTAGCATGCAGCCTAAGAGTTTCATCTTAAAATAGATATTGAGAGAAAGATGATATTTCTTTTCCCAGCATCACATGACTTGCAAGGATGCTATTGCCTGTTAACTGTGTCTGATTCTTTTAACAAAGGCTTATTAATAATTTGTTTGATATGCTTCGATTTGCATTTGGATAAGATTTTTCTAGTAACATCATAGTGTGTTCGCTCAAATGAATGCATGTGTGTGTGTGTGTGTGTGTGTGTGTGTTGGTCAACAGATATCTTCCCTCTGTCAATCTGAATCTTCACCAATACCTTAGACTTCACAGACCTCAGCCCCTAGACACAGAGGGAAGCATCATGGTTCAGATATCTTCATTTGTAAAGTGAGCGTCTTTAGAATTCTCAGCTCATGGTTGTTTCTTAAATCCAATCAGATGCTGCACATTGATTTGCTCCTGTATCATATACAACAGTGTGCATTGCTATTATTATTCTACCAAGAGATTCAAGGATGATCATACCTCAGAAATGCCTTAGGGTGCATGTTATTTGGTAGAAAGCATTGCTTCTGTACTGACACTTGTGTACAAAGATTTAGTCAACTGCTTGTTTTCTGTCCCTTCACAACAGCCTCGGAACTCACGAATTTTGAACAAGTACTTGAAATAATCAGAAAGCAACAAGAGAGAGGGTCCAAGGCAGGCAGCCCTGGTGGGAGGCAGGGAGTCTGCAATTCTCAGTTCCTAGTTCCTATGACAAAAACTGCTGCCTGACTTATAGCCTGGAGAGGGAACCTTTCTCTGGTTTGTTCCCTTGGCTCCACCCCATGCCTCTCCCTCTCCTTCTGTCCACTGTCTGAATGAGCATCAGGAAACTTTCCCCCTGGTACTGGAAGATGCCACAGTGAAAATTGCCCATTTTGGAACCTTCTCAACTAGGTAAATCCAGAGAGTTTATTCCAATGTATTTGCCCAGTTTTTACTCCTGGTGTTGGGGCTTTTCTTCTTTAAAGGGAAAGGGACATTGATTGTTTCTGAATTAAATCAGGGGAAGATTCATATATTGAAGTTTTAATCCCTTATGTGGTGGGGAAGTGGGAGAGATGAGTACCAAGAGAAGGTATCATGAGAATGAGCATCACAAAGGGGCAGTGCCCTTACCAAAATAGATGTCACATAGCTAGTTTTGTGTCTTTGTCTCCAGAAGCATAAAATGAGGGAAGGCCACCTATGTGGGCGGGGTGGGGGGCACAGCAAGAGGACTATCCATGAACTGAAAGAAGATCACCAACAGAGCTGAACTGAATGCCATCTTCACCTTGAGCTTCCCTATCACCAGAAAGGTGAGAAGTAAGTTTCTATCTTTATAGGGGACTCAATTCATGACATTCTTATATCCAGCCTAAGCTGTGCATATAGATAGTAAGAAGGGCACATCCCATATGAGAGGTGTAAATTATAGATGTTTTTGAGTTCAGAGGATGTTGGGGTAACCTGATGAATGAACTGAATGGCTCAGCACCATTAAAAAGAAAAAATGGAACACACCAACAACATTCCATTCCCTCATTTGTCACTTACAGAGGGTGTTTGAGCCTCTGGGGACAGATTTCTTCAGTTCCATGTCTTTCAGTGATCCAGAAGAATTCTTAGGGTGCAGTTAAACACTGAGGCATTTTAACAACTGTTTATTAATATTTATCTCTATCTGAGAGCTAAAGTTTGAGACATCAGAAAGAATGGACTAAGCACTTCCTTGATTCATATGGTCAATTCCTAAGTGCAACCCACAACTCAATAAGAGTGTGGAACCAACAGGAGCTAAAATCTCCAAGATGGGTACTTTGAAGTGGTTTATTGCCTCCTCCCCCAGGATTAATGAATTCTGTTTTCTCAGACCTTAGACCTTCAGGAAACCCCCAGAATGAGAAACTGACCAGCAGTGAAAATTAAAGATCTTCACCTAAACTCAAATAACAGCTCAGCCTCATGCCGCATGCCAGGTTGCAAGACTCCGCACATACGGACTGAAATGATTGAACAGCCAAATGCTTAATTGTATTTATGTTCTCTATAAATTAAGTTGGGCCCCACATGTCTCCAAGATGTTTTATGGCTTGGAAAAGGATTCTGAATAAATCTTTCTCATCATCAACATGCCCCAAGCACAACTGCAACAGCATGACTTTGGAATTTTCTAAAAATGCAGTTTTTTTTTCCCATGTGTGTCTTAGAAGGGAAACTGAAAAAAAAAAAAAAAAAACCAAAACACAAAAAAACAAGGACCATAAATTTGTGCTTTAACAAGCCTTCCAGGAGACTGACGAACATTTGGTCTGAGGAACCTCTGCCCCACATTATCCATTTGTGTTTTATCACCACGTCTTCTTTTAAACACCTTTACAATATCAAAAATGAGAAATCATATATTCAGACTTCATCTCTCACATCAAGGTGATTGGCTCAGACTGGGATATTTATATCAAAGGTTTGAACTTTGATCCTGTCAAACAAAATACCTTTCCCACTCTTTGGAAGTGACTGAGGAAAGGTGAGCCTGTTACTCATGGGGGGTTGCATATGGAAGACTTGCAGATCCAAGGTTCTGCACGCCTGGTACAGGTATGTCCAAAGTCTGAACTGTTCCTGGAACTTTTAATTAAACTAGTTAGAAATCAGTTGTATCGTCTTCGTCCTAAAGTGTAGTGAGTAGATAACAATTCCACCTAATGTAAGGACAGCTTCTACTGCAACAATGGTGGGGATAATAACAGGTGTGTGAAAGATTCCTCCTATTGTGGATATGAGAAATTACAAATTTTAAGGTCCAAAGGAAATGAAGACTTACAGGAATCCGGAGCAGAGAGTAAACCTCGGACCACACGGTTTCAGAAGGCTTTATTATTGATGATGCATGAACAGCCACAAATTTAATCTACTCTCATGCATATCTATTTTACTTTCCTGTCTTCTGTCTCTTAATTTGATTTAAATCCTTTCTTCATACCACAGTCTCACCTTTTATACATTTCTGACCTGTATTTTTGTTGTCCTTTTCAGATTTTCTGTTAAAAATAAGCAAGTAAAATTTATACATAAATAAAACCATAATCTACACTCAAGGAAGACTTGAAAGAATAACCTCTCCATTGGTTTATTAACACATACAAATTGATTTTGAGCACCATCCTTGAGTAAAGTATTGAGTAAGCTGATGAGAGAGAAGCTTGCCATTAAGATTTCATAGTCAAGAACAAATGAGTAAACTTTTTTTCTAAAGGATCAGACAGTAAATATTTTCAGCCTTTCAGGAAGTATCCGTTCTGCAGATGGAGTATGAAAGTGTTACATAGACAATATGGACATGAATAAGTGTGACTGTGCTCTAATAAAACTTTATTTATTACTACAGCAGGATAGATTACCCATAGGCTATTGTTTGCTAACATCTGATCTTGAAAGCCATTTAATAAAGAAATGGCTACAACATATTGGCTCTATTAGTGGATTATCTTCAAAGTGAACTGAGTATTCAAGCATTGCTTAAAGGTGATACGTGTATGTTGATTATTTTTTCATGTTTAGTCAATTATAGTCATTCCTAATGTATACTGTAAGTTTAAGATCAAAGGCTTCCCTAAAACCAGTCCTCATTCTACAGAACTGACTCTAAAACCAAACTTGGAAGACTTACTACAAAATTAGACTTAGAATTCACAAAGCATAAATTTGAATATTTATAAAACGTTAATGTTGTTTCTTACTATATATAAACAGGGAAGTCATGGGATCTACTCGTTTTCACAGACGCCTCCTGAAGGTAATCTTTCTCTTCCCCATTTTTCTCATATCTCAGGACTCTTCCACGTCTTTGAGATACTCAAGGCTTGTAATGGAATTGTAGATAAAAGTAGAAATAATTAAATATTTCACACCCTTGAATCTTTATATACATAATAAACCTGGCTTTCCTTTTAAAGTTCTTCTTTTCTTCCTGTAAGTACAGTGTCATCATTTTTTCCATTAGACTCTGAACATTTTTTCAATTTCTTCCTGTATAATTTATCTTTTAGTGGTTCTTTCAAATGAGATCTTTCTTGTTTTTCATTTTCTAACTTTACTGTTTATGTATAAGAAGATTTTGATTTTATACACTAATTATAAGCAGTAAATATGAAAAATCTTTACCATTTAAATAGCTTGTCAGCTTATTCTGTTTCTAAATACATAATCATATCATGTGCAAAGAATATTCACATGTACTTTAATGTCTATAAACATGTTTATCTTTGGTTTCTTGTACATGTATCATATTAAATATTTACAAATATATTTTATTGCAATTATTCTAATTTACTGAATATTTTATATGTCTAAGTCATTGTACTTTATTGATGAAATAAAATACATTCATATGTATATATATATATATATAATAAGTCCAAATATATATGAAATGTATTTGTCAAATAAATGGAAAAAGTTAGATATATATAGAATGTCACTACAGGAATCTATCATCTATCATATGAAAATCTATTTGGACTTTTATTTTATAGTATTTTTCAAAGAATTTCCAGTGAAATAAAAAAATCTCAAAGTGAAAAATACAGTGTTTATGGTAAAATGGATGACACTAACATAGTCAACTCCATCATAAAATTTGGCTGTTAATAAAATTTTTTCAACACAAAAAAGAAAAAGAAAACAGATAAAGTGTGTCTTTAGTGCCCAAAGAAAATTTACAAACTCATATAGAAGACAGCAGAAAAAATAGGCAAGAGATACAATTTTTTTAAGTAAAATATTCAAAAGATCAACAAACAAAAGGGCCATGAATTTGTTACCTGGGAGAGAAGTGCAATTTTAAATCAGAAGAAATTTTCTCACATATCAGATGATGAGAACTAAGAAGAGCAGGAACAAATGGGGCCATGTGAGAGGCAGGTAAAGCATGTTATGTTCCATGTGATGTTACTATGAATTGTGAGTGATTGGACCAAATCCATCTGGCAGCATTTATTAATTTTTAATTTCATGCATTGATCATTCAAGTTATTTTCACCCTGGCAATCAATTTCATTACAATAAAGATATAACACTATGGTGTACACTGCATTTTCACACCCATTATGACTGAGTCTCTCCAGAGATGTCAGGAGTATTTGTTTAACCAGAAGAATATAAGAAAGTGCTTTAGATTGTATAATATAAAGGATATATTACAGAGACCAAAGAACACAGTAGTGGGAAAGAGTTGAGATTGAGATGTGAAATGTCTGTTTCATTATATCTTTTTTGGAGCCCCAAATAGAGAGAGAGAGAGAGAGAGAGAGAGAGAGAGAGAGAGAGAGAGTTAGCTGGTCATACACAAGAAGGAAATCATGCCAGAACTGTGGAGTCAGACAACTGGATTCTTTGTCTTATTTTCTTCTGCCTCTTGAAAGGAAGATCCATAGGAGAATCAGCATGGACATGCATACTGACTTGCATAAGACTCTGATAATTCAGAGCAGTGGGAGTAATAGAAATGAAAGCAGTAGTCAGCCATCCATCACTAATTAGGTAAGTTTGTAGTGGCCATAGAGGTGTACAAGTGTCTAGTGTCTGGATCCCAGTGTCAACTTTCAGATGAAACAAAACAACTATAGCTTTTACATTTTACTTTCCAAATCTAGCCTGGCCTTCTTTTATATCTGACAGGAAGGTAGATAATGCACTCCAGGGAAGAAAATTCAGGGTAACGTATTTCCATCTCAGTTCAGTTAATAATGGACAGAACTCTGTAATGACTGCAGTTCAAGTTACTTTTTATCAACTCTGTTAAACAAAAGAGCCTCATCCAAGGCTATCATACTCTTGCAGGAACAGCATCACCTGTATGGTACAAAGACTTAACCTCCTTGATGCAGTTGGGATAACTTTCAGTAACTAAGGGATCATGGACTACTTAATACACTGAGGTCTCTGGCACAAATATGTTGTAATTTATGATCTCTTTCTGCCCAATGCTGGTCCTTTATCCCTCACAGATGTTATTCCTGGAAGTATTGCTGCCATAAACTTCCTGTAGGATATGAGGTGAGGTAGTTTTTATCAACTCTAAACAAACTGGGGTTACCTGGAAACAGGGAATCTTAATTGAAGAATTTCCCAGATCAGACTGGCCTCTAGCTATGATTGTGCTGTATTTTCTTAATTGCTAGCTGATATGGGAGGAACAAGGCCTCTGCGGGCAATACTATTCCTAGGCAAGTGGGCCTGGGTTGTTTAAGAAAGGTAGTTGAGCAAGTCAGAGGAAGCAAGTCATTAAACAGCACTCCTCCATTCTCTGCTTCTTTCTCTGATTCCCCTCAGTGTTGGATTATAACCTGGAAATGTAAGCTAAGTAAATCTTTTCATCAAGAAGTTGGATTTGGTCAGATAAAGCAATCAGGAGAAGTATTTAGACTATCATAAGAAATTATATTGGTTTAGGGGTATAGCAATGGTTGGTTCTCGTTTAGGGTATATGACCTCCCCAGTCATGAGTAGTCGGCTAAGTTTACAGTACCGGGAATGAATTTTCTTTTATTGAGATGGCCTTAAGTCCAGTTAGACAGATGTTCATTACCTTAAAGATATAAGTCCCAGTATTGTACCATTAATAATATTTGGCCGGGATGATCATTATTGTGATTTGCAGGCTTTACAACTTGGTAGAACTACTAATTATAGTGATAATGTGCATTCCAATTATAATCTAAATATATGTAATGTTTCTAGAACATTGTGCCAGGAAAAAAAACTTCAGAGTTATTCTGGGTGATATGGAGGGCCTCCCTACCAAGTATTTCCTGAGGATTCAAAGCAGTATACATAAATTTGTGTATATTTAAATGTATTTATTAAAAACCATCAAAAATTCATAACCAATTATTTTGTATGTGTGGATTTATGTATGAGTTCACCTGCATATATTTGTGTAAATATATCTTTGTGAGTAATTACATATCTGTTTTAGATTCCCCACTGTTGTGACAAAGTACCTGGAATAAACAACTGAAATGTAGGAAAGATTTACTTAAGCCCCATGATTTCACAGGTCCATGGCCAGCTCTCTCCATTGTGGGTTGTAATGAGAGAGAAAATTCATTACAAGAGTTTGTGGTACAGCAAACTTGCTAATCTCATGGTGGTCAGACAAGACAAAGGTAAGATATATCTTTCCAGGGTAATGTCCAAGGAGACTCATTTCTCTCAAGTGTACTCCAGAATCTGTACTTCCATCAGCTATCCAGATTAACAAATTGTCAAAGGTCATACTCTCATAATCTAATCACTTCCTCAAATAAGCATCACTGAAGATTTCTTCTATTGGGCAGGAAGTTTTCATTACACATACATTTTTAAAGGAACATTTCATATACAAACCATAACATTCAACTCTGTTCCCTATAGGCTTAGGTCAGCCTCATAATTCAAAATGCATTCAGTTCATCTCCAAGAATCCCCAAACTCCTATCATTTCCATTAGTATTCAAAAGTCAAAGTTCGAAATGTTCTTTTATTCAAAAACAACTCTTATATGTGAAAGTTGTGAAAACTTATAAAACGAAAGCGAAAGGTATTCTTAAGATAAGGTGACATAGAGTAAGCATGTCCGTTACCAATAGAAGAAACAGGAGGAGAGAAAGAAGAAATGAGACCAAAGCAAGACTGTAACCTAGCAGGAAAACACTGGATTTTGTAACTCTGTTTCTGCTGTGATGTGAGCTCCAGACTCCAGAAGACTTGGGCTCTTCTGCGGCATCACTATAGCCTTGTGTACTGCAGCCCACATGTCCTCTCTCCTGGGCTGGCTCCGCTCAATGCTTGTATCTTTTCTAGACAGACATTTACTCTCTTGGCTTCTCAGATTTCCTTGGAACATTACTATATCTTCTACATTGTTAGCTTCACTTATAGCCCTACAAGAGGAAGCCTATAGGAATATTGACCCTGTCACACATGGCTTGGCCTCTCAGATCTTTCTCAAATCTGTGTAGAATCTTTCATGGCCTTATAACTCCTACACCATATATATACAGGTAAAATCACCATTATGTAGACTACCCTCAGATCCAGCACCAGTTTGAATGGTAGTTTGGCCCCTGCAATCTCAGCTACAGTGGTTACGATTGCTTGGATAACTAAGTTATTAAAAAGCACAAAAAATTTTTGGTGAAATCAGGGCACTCTGCATCTCTCTTCTCAAAACATAGTCTCTAAAGTGACTTAAGCCTTACAGTGGATTGGCATCTACAAGATAAAAAGGAATCAACCAAATATCCAGAATAAAACAACCCAATTAAAATTTTGGGCAAAGACATGCCTACAATGCATCTACAATGCACCTCACATAACATAGAACAAGGGGTAAAGATGACACTAATGAATCTCTCAACTCTCGTTAAGGAAGCTCCCTCATGGAACAGAAGACCAATAATGTGAAAGGTCACAAATGCCCAAAGCATGGATATTAGGAACCTGTAGTATGTGGGTCCCTGGACAGGACTCCTATATTAAGTTTCACTAACCCAGGGCTCAGGGACCATTGCAGAAGAGGGGGTAGGAGATTGTAAAGCCAGTGAGGAGGGGCAAAACCATATGAAAATAGAATCCTGCAAGCTCCTGGGACCCAGCAATGGTGTCAGCATGCCCAAGCCCCATGCAAACTCAGACCAAATCCCAGCCTGGAACTGGGGAAATGGATATCATCCCCCAATCTTTGCTGAAGAGATATTGGCAACTAATTACTGTTGGGTGAGGATGAGCTAATCTTCCTAAAGCAAGGGATTGGGCAGGCTGACTAGACCTCAGTGGATGAATCTATACTGAGGTCATCTGGGGACACTAACTTGACATGGTAGACTTTCACACAGATGAAAGAATGCATGAATTCCAGTTGGGGGTTGCTGGTCAAGAATGGGTTATAAAGATGATTAAAACTGATTGAGATGTTCTGTACGAAATACACAATGATTTCATAAAAATAAAATAAAATTGGGGAAGGAACTAGGCAGAGAGCTCTCAAACAATGAAATGCAAATGGCTGGGAAATGCCTTCTTAAATAGTCAGCATCCTGAGCTAAATCAAAACTACTTTGAGATTTCATCTTTCCACAGTTAGAATGGATAAGACTTAAGAAAAATAACAATAAATCCTGGCAAGGATACGGGGAAAAGGACACTTATTTCACTGGTTGTTAGACGAATACTGGTGAATCACTATGGAAATCAGTCATGGAGATTCCTCAGAAAGCTCGAAAATATCTCCTACATGATTTATCTGCACCACTCTGCAGCACTACCCAAAGGACTCTGTATTCTACAACAGAGATACCTGCTCACACATGCTCATTGTTGTTCTGTTCATAACTGCCAGGAGATAGAAACAACCTAAGTGTCCATCAACTAATGCAAGGATAAAAATTTTGTACATTTATACAATGGGATATTTTTCAGCTTTAAAAAAAATGAAGAAATTTGCAGGTGAATGGATGGCATTGAAATAATCATCCTGAGTGAGATAGCCCAGACCCAGAAGGACAAATGTCACGTGATTTCTCTCAAAGGTAAATGCTAGCTTTGAATGTAGTTAATTTGCTTCACTTGGAAAACATTTAGAGATCGGGAAATCAGTAAAGGGCCAGGAGGGAAGGGATTTCAAAGGACAGGAGAGAGATGCAGAGATAAAACGAGGGAAGGAGAGTGGTGGACAGGAAGCGTTAGATGAGGTGGGAATTAGGAGGGCAGAGGAAAGGTGGCGTAAGGGGGGCGGGTAACAAGGAAACGGCATTTTGAAAAAGTCACATAGAAACCTAGCACTACAGTTCCACTGGCCCACAGCTCTGGCATTTTTCAGATTCTTTATGCATGTCTGTACCAAATGCTTAAACCACATGCTCAGGTATAGTGAATAGCATTATCCACTACTGGTACTGAATTTATGTGTTAGTTTATCCACTGCTTTGGCAAAATACCTGACACAAACATCTTAAAAGGAGGAGAAAAGATTGATTTGGGCTTATGGTTTTAGAGTATATCTGTTCATAGTCAACTCCTTCCATTGCTGTGGGTCTTCAGTGAGTCAGTCCAATTGTGGCAGAAAGACTGTGTGACAGGGAAAAGTTGCTAAAATCATAGTGGTCAGGAAGTAAAGGTAGGGATGAAAAAGGACAGGGGCTAAAATAGATGCCTCCAGGGCGCACTCTCCAGTCACTTATTTTTCTAAAACAGGCCTCACTTTCCATAGTTCAACCAATTTTCCATAGTCTATTCAAATTTGGAATTCACCAGTGGATTGATTCATTGTAAAGGCAGTACCTTTAAGATGTAATCAGTTCCCCAAAGCCTTACCTCTAAGGATACTGCATTAAATACTGTTTAAAATATCTTTGAGGGCATTTTTCATAGGTAGGAAAAAAATAAGAGAGCATATGTGCTCTGTGGAGATGATGGTGGAAAAGAAATGAAGAAAATGAAAACAAAAGTTAAACTAAAATAAAGATCACATATTTATAGTGATTAATATATTTAATGTTTCTCTCAGTGTATACACAGAAAATATAAATACATATGTGCAGAAATAAAATTATACAAATAAAATATGGTATAATTATAAATACATGTATTTTTAAATAAACCAAAGTATGCTGACTTTTCACAAAGTACTGAAAATAGATTGAAAACCTAACTTGGATTAGGAGTATTAATTTTACATGTAACAGTTGTGGTCACATGGAGGTGATATTAAATTAGATACTGGGACTAATACTGAAGCTTCTGTACCTTACTAGTGGTAAAGTTTATTTTATGGGTGTACTGCAAGGTCCTATTGACTAATTCATGATTTTCAGTCCCATATTCTTGAAAATATTAGATTTTAATTTAATTTAGGGAAAAATCTCTTCATCTGTTGGCAAGATAGTAAGTGTAGACAGTGGACTGTAAAAGAAAAATTGGGAAAAGTTTGGCTGAGTCTACATGAGAAGCATTGATTCAGAGTGAAATAGTGGTTTGATAACAGAAATGAAGCTCATTGGTGGATTCCATGTGAGGAATCAGGGTTATGACAGGGAACATAAACACAGCTTTGGGAGCAGAGATTATATTGACATTTATGGGCATGGGAAAGACTAGAGTGTAGACCATGCTTCAGTGGAAAGAGAAAGAATTAAAAGAGACACAAGCTGAGTGGATACTTGCGAACCAGAGGGAAATTACAGTATGTTTAGGAAACATTGTTTGGTCATAATGAGCTATTTGGGAGGAGTTAATAAATTGTTTTGCCATAATAGTTAATGACTAGAAGGGTTAACTTTTTCTCATTTTTTAAGACTTGCATTCCTCCAATATCCTAAACTCTGAAGCTGTGTCTACTTATTCTGCATGCAGAAAAACAACCCAGACAGTGAACAGCATTCACAGTGTAGCTGCCTTTTGTTTGAAAGACAGGACAAGAGATCTGGAGCGACGTTCCCTGGGGATTCCACCACATTACATCAGCATGGAGTTTCAGGGCTTCATTTTTCTTGGACTGAGCTCTGCATGCTGCCTCCCACCCAAGAATTCACTGTGTATTCACCTGTAAATTTTTTTCATGTGGTATAACACAGGAATTCCTAAATTGTGTCCTCTAAGAGAGGTACCAATTCTTTGTGGGTTCCAGCTGATTCTGAAGATCTGAAAGATAACAGAAAATAAATCCCCTCATTTGGAACCTAGTTTTTATCAGGACAGGTAGTGAGCACAGATTTAAACCTTAATAACTTATAGCCTGCTATGATTGCAGGAAGTAAGTAGACAGATGAGGACGAGAACATGCAGAGGAAAGAGAATCATACTGCACTCTGTAAGTATATGAAAGAAAGGTCTAGTCACGATGAATTATGAAAGAATTGTGCTTGTACCCCTGAGTGCAGGTGAGGCGAAGGATAAAGGATTTGTTTTGCTTTGGCCACAATTACCTCCTTGGTAATTTGTGGTTCTCATAAAATCACCAGTTTAGATTTAGGTCAGCCATGTGGAGGAGATGGAATGCTTCCTTTCTGTGTGTAGACGCAGCAGCAACAACCAGGAAAAGGGTTCCTCAGAAGGAGCAGACCAACCTGCAAGGTGACAGAGCATTGGACACCGGCATCCTAATATCATTGGTGTTTCTCTGACCTCCAGAAGTACACCTCAGATCTCCTGGGCTTGATGGCTTTCCCATGTACAGTTCTAGTCCTGGGAATTTGTGCTTTCTTCTCCATTTGTCTTTTTCTTTCTTTTAATGGGATGGTTTATTTGGGTGGTTTTAAAATTTTATTCTTAGGTTACAGTTTTTTAAAATATTTTTCTTAATTTTTTTATATGTGTGGGTACAGGAGTGTCTTGTTTCTGGAGGCCTCTTCTCTCACTGAAAGGTGGGGCTTGCTGATTCATTAGACGAGCCTCCCGTGCAGTGAGGCACAGATCCTCCTGTTTCCGTTTCCGAACGCTGGCAGTACAAGTTCAAGGGCCGTCACCCCTCACCATGCCTGGCTTTTCAAATGGGTTCTGAGGGTTGTGTTGGGGTCTTCATGCTTGTGTCGCAAGGCCCTCACCAACTCAGCCGTTTTGCAAGCCACTTTTTTCCCCCTCATTTTTGATCCTTTCATTGAAAGTCTCCTCAGTTGCCTTCATCCCAGTTACGATTTTCATTCTTTACTGTTTGTTAACATGAGGGATTTGTGGGGATGAATTTAGTTCAGATAAATCTATTGCTTTACTGATAGTTATCTAATAATTTCTCAAAGTTATGAAATGTTAGTTTTGATTTCCTTTTTAACACAATATGTATTATCCAAGCTTTTATGCATAGATTTTCCAATTTTGATTTCTATTTGGGCAATAGCTCATAATTTTCATATACATTATTCAAAGAACGTGATTCCAAAGTTTTAATTTAAATATTTATTGAGGATTTCCTATTGTCTAATTTGTAGTCAGTGTTTATAAGTACTCCTTGAAAAGAAGTTACCTTCCAGGTGTAAATTAGGAAAGAGTTTAATATCTCTTTCTAGGCTTTATTTTTTAAATTGTAATATTTTTCTTTTCTTTTCTAAAAAATAGTCTTGCTATATAACTACAGCTGATTTCAAATTCATAAACCCCTTGCCTCAGCCATGTAATTGATGAGATTGCAGGCATGTATTATTCCCAGCTTTAAATTTTCTCATTTAATTTTTAGGTGTGTTTATTTGTTCTGTTTTGTTTTATTTTAAGACAGGGCTCCCTGTAGCCTAAACTGACCTGGAATTTGTTATGTAGAATAGGCCAGTCTTGATCTCACAGAAATTTGCCTGCTTCTCTGTCTGGAGTGCTGGGATTAAAGGAGTGTGCTAACTGCCAGGCTCATATAATTTTTAAATGCATTAATTATGTTGTTTCTGGAATGAGAATAGAAATAAAATCTGCTAGTAATCATATTTTAATTTTTATCTTTCATTGCTTGAAATCTTGGGATATACAGTTTAATTTTGGTTCTTTGAAACATGAAAATAAAAGAACTTGATCTTCTGATGTCTCCATTCTTCATTGTAAGGTTCTGTTTGTCATTAAAGTTTGTTTGGATTTAGAGTTCTCTTATTTTTATTGTGAACTTTGATTTGTTTTTGTATTTTCTTGGAGTGGCTTTGGTCTATCTTTTGACTTTAAAAACTCTGGAATTCCCCGTGGTGGCACGCACCGTTAAGTCTATCACTCCGGAGGCAGAGGCAGACACAGAGGCAGGTGAAGCTCTGAGTTCCACACTACCCTGCTTTACACGGTGAGACTGTCTGGCTCAATTTCAGATTTGTCTCATATGTATATAGCTCGTGGTTGGTTTCTATTTTCTTGATACCATGTTAGTCTTTTTTTCCTTTTAATAGGTTAGTTTATCCCAACGACACTTGTTACTGTAACAGATAACTTTTATTCTGAGCTGTGTCATTTATGTTACGCCATATCCATAACGCTTCCGAGACTTCTCCTACTCCACATGGGTTTTCTTTTGTTTTATGTATAAGCTTTCAATTTTAGATTTATAGTCTGCAAAGTTTGCACACTCTATTTCCTATTCTGTTGCCTTTATAAGCACCAAGATAACTTCCTACCAATGCCTTTATAATGTGAATAAAGTTCTTATTAACAAATCAATTTAAAATAATATCAAGTGAAAAATAAAGCAGTAATGATGCTTTTCTCCAAATTTCTCCCATCTGAAATATAAATTTTTTTCAACTTATAGCATGGTTTTTAGACTCTCCAGATACCATCATTTAGACTTTGGGGTTAAGATTATTACCTTTTTAACCAGCGATCTAATTTTAAATGAAATAATCAGTCACACATCCTCTCACTGTACAGCTCTTCCAGTTCCAAGTTTTCATTCTAACAATTTGATTATTAGGGTGACACGAACCTCTTGAAAACAAAGTTCCAACTTCCCTCACTTTCGTTTCCTGATTTCCCTTCCCTGTGTCTCATTTTCTATATGCTATAAGCTAAGATTCTTTGTATTATATTCCCATCCCCTCTGTATGATTGTTGCTATTTCTTTTTCTAGTTTCATGTTCATCTTTTTCTACCTCAGAGTTTTCATTTCACCTGGGAGTGTAGTTAAGTGTTAGGAGGCATGTCTAGCATGCACAAAAGCTTTGAGTTCAATCCCTAGCACTGTAAAAAATATTACGTTTCATTTGTTGAGCATCTTCTAGTTTGCACATGTGTCATCTTATTTTATGTTTTCAAACCTATATTAACATTGCCAGATGTATAACTCTCTCTGCTTTATATTTTGTTAATTATAATTTATTCATAACCACTCAGGTCAGGATCTATATTTCAAGTAAACTTTTATTGTAATATAACTTGCCTATAAACATTATAAATATTGAGTGTATAGCTTAATGAATTTTTATACCCAGACATCCAAAAGCACACAGCCATGTAATTCTCAATCTAGATGATGGAACAGAAACTCTCCTGTGTTCTAAAAGTATCCTTTAAGCACTCCTACTGGATTGGATTGTGCCCAAAAGATAACCACTTGCATGGATGGTTTGCAATCACTTATTATTTTGCATGTAAATATATAAACTTATAAAATTACATGCATAGAAATACAGTATATGTGAACTTTCAGAGGCTGTGATGTCTTTGGTCCCTTTCTTGACTCAAGTTCCCTCCTCAGCATTAACCCCTGAAATGATGGCAGCCCCAGCTGCCTTCCAAATCCTGGCTACCTTATTACATTCGCGATCTCTAATGATCTATAACATGTTTTCAGCTGTGGTAACCTTATAAATCGGAGTCTACGGCCCAGGTAACTCCAGGGAAGGAAAGCAAAAAGTATTTAGAAAAAAGTGAGGACCACATCCATAATGTTTTCATTTTAGTTACTGACTTATTCAGAATATATGCACATCCATATACAAAAATTTATCAAAGAAAATGTGTGAGTCTTCTTGAAAATTATCAACTTGTCATCTACTTTAACTGTATTACTAATTTAATGCATGCCTGATATCTTTGATATTTGCATCAGCTCTGGTTATGATTATATTCACTATTGCTTCTCTTGGTCATTTTTTTCTGGGCATTGTTAAGTTTTAAAAGAATGGCAGATACAGCACTTGCAAAAACCCTGTATCTGGTTCATTGGTGGTGGGAGGGGTGGTCTATGCCTGACAATCTCTTATTTTAATCAATAAATTTAGGTTATTCTTTGTAGTTAGATTCCCAGTTGTTATGTATTGAGACTGAAATGCCCCCCGCTGGCTCCTGTGTATAAACATAGCCATATCTGGTGGTGCTATTTTGACAGGTTTTGGTACCTTTTGGCAGAGGACCCTAGCTGGCAGAAGCTGGCCATTGGGGTTGGGATCTGAAGGTTTCACCCACCTCTGTTTCAAACTGTCCCTCACAGTAATAAGAAAATAACTAAAACAGTAGTAAACTGTTCATCAGAGACTAAGCCATCTGAAGGTTCATAGCTCTTCTAGTCTTTCAGGGGCCTCTATAGGAAATTATGGGAAATTTACCAGAGCTCCTCTACCTTGAAGCTCTCTGAACTCTAATTTATTTCTTTCACAGCAGAAAGCTGCTGCAGACCCTGCTCCTAGCCCCTTAGCATCTAGTTCTATTTTGTAACATTTACTTCTTTTGTATTTTAAAGTATTACAAATATATAATATGATACCTGGCATAATGAGGAAAAAAAGTGTTTTTGTTCACTAATACGTTTAAGAAAAAATTGACATTTGCATGTAAGACCTCAGATACTTCTCTATAGGCTCATCAATGATAACATTTTCTGGATTTTATGCCATTTCTATGTATGACCATACTTACCAAATGACATGCATCTCTACTAGTTTTTATTTTTATTAAATATTTGTGTGTTTCATACATTATTATAGAAGGTATTTAGATCCCTTCTCCCATCCCAACTTCCCCTTATAGTCCCTCCCGTACAATTTATTCATATATTTATACATGTAAAACAAGGTTTATAGAGTATAATTTGTGTCTCCAAATGTCCTTTAGTGTTGTTCATTAATGTCTAATAGTTAATGCTATTTTATTTCATAATGTTCAACTCTTAAATAGTCTCTATGAGGTTTAATTATTTATAAAATCTGGCTGGTAATAGATGTCCAAGAAATTATGTTTGTGTCATGCAAATACACTTTAAAATTCAAAAATCTTTCATCAAAAACTTTTCTTTGAAATACTTATTATTTTTAAATGTTATAAAATTGAACATCTGTATCCCCTGTTTTCTAACACCCAGTTTCGGGTGCTTATTTGCATTTCCAGGTGTCTATCCCAGGACTGCTTGCTTCTTTTTTGCTTACCTGAGTCCTAATCTCACTATTTTGTCCAGGCTGCTTTCAACTTCTAAACTAGCGAATCCTTCCAGTTCATCCTCTGTGTGGATGGGACAAGTGTGTGCTATTGTCATTCCCAACAACTGAAAATTTTCTAGCTTTAGATTATGTTGTAGAAAGTTGCAAAAATAAACACAGTTAATTCTGGACACTCTGCAAATTCACACCTTTTCTTCAACCTATTTGAGGAAAGGCAAGAAAGGCTGCAGAAAAGGAAGATAGTCCATGCCTAACCTTGAACCTTGTATCTCCTGTAGAACAAAAACATATTACATTCATTTTTGGACATCATTGAAAACCCATCATGTCTGACTGAATAAATTTTTAAAAATCCCCAACAAGAAACACTTACACCAATAATACTGATTTAAAGATTGGTTTTAAGTGTTCATGAAAAATTTTACTAGTATAAACTGTATCCTAGACAGAAACCAAATTCTGTGAAATTGAAATGAATTGATACATTATAAAGGAGACTTTTGAACCATATTGTAGTTAAGCTAAAAATCAATGAAAGAATAATTTAGAAAATCAAAGTGGAAATTATTCAGGGAAATTATGAAATATTTTTAAATTGCTAAAAGTATCAACACAGCATATTAGAAAGCACGGACTGCAGGTAAGGAAGTGCTCGGAGAAGGCTTGTAGCGGCAGATCCTTACTTATATGGGGAGCCAGTGTGCTGAAATCCTAGGAGGCTGACACACAGGGTTATGAATTTGAAATTGACCTGAAAAAATTCTTTCAGAAAATAGAAAAGTTAAAAGAAATTTCCTAAATCCCATTTTTATTCTAATGTTACACTGACACTCAAACTCGAAAAATACTCCTAAAAGGGAAAACTCCAAGCTATGTCATTGAAAGGAATTACTTAAATGTTTGGAGGCCACTCAAAAATAATCCTAAATAAGTTAAATTGGGGTAATACATGTATAGAGTGAGCAAACAAAGCGAAGTAATGTTTGTAAGAGTCTGCCCTACTGATATTTTTAAAATAAATGATACAAGTTTGGTATTAGAATAGCAGTAAGCTTCTGAAATCAGAGAAATCTTTCTATATTTCAAAATGGGACTACTGAATCTCAGTTCATTTTTATAAGATTTAGAGTAATCAAACATGGGGGCGTTGTGGTTCATTATTTTTTTGCTTATTGTGGGAGTAGGAGTTAGTACATAAGCCATGATGTCTTTAACACAGTAAATTAGCATTTAACCTTTTCTAAGTGCCTTTAAACTAAAGCTAAGAAAAGAAATATCGAAAAAAATGTATCTTAAAGAGACAATAAAGATCATTTAACCTGATTTAATACATTTTTCTAGAACTTATTCACATGATATTAGCTAATGGTTGGAAGTTTTCATATACAGCTAGTATATTTCTACTATAATTGATACTATATAGTCAAATTTTATATTTGAGTTTTTAAATGTAGAGAATTAATGTGAAATTTCCTTGAATTATTAGCATCTATAAATATTTTCTCTTTTATTTATTAAAGTGATAAATTATTTTAATATATGTTCTATTGGACTGGCCTCATATTCCTGTATTTAATTGTACATTATTATTTTAACATGCTAGTTGAGATTACTAATGTATTATTAATACATTTTGCATTTTTAGTATTTAAAAAATTAGCCACTGGGTATCTGAGTTATCTTGATGATTTATTATGATAATTATACTAGATTTATATATTTAATTGAGAAAAAATTCATTGCTGTCCAGAATACAGAAAAATCTATAGAGCATGAATATTATCTGTGGCTTAATATAGAACCTGGAGATCACAAGACCTATGAATTTAGGGTAGGTCGTTAAAAACTTTCTCAGATTCTTCTCCTTGAATACGTTTATTAAATCAATATTATGTTCAGATTAAGGCAGAAAATAACCTATTACATGTGTATGTTCCAGTGTTATTAACATAGCTGTAGAGTTTTGTGTAAGTTTCTTGGATATTTGCATTAAATTACTGGTATGGGAATTTGGTGGGTTCTGTTTTCTTCTTTTTCTATGTTTTTGAGACAGAATCTCCCTGTAGCATCAACCAGCCTGGAACTTGATATGTAGAACAGGCTGGTCTTGATATCACAGCAATCACCCTGTCTCTGCATCCTGGGTACTGAAATTAAAGGTGTGTGCTACCATTCCCAATAGGGAATTTGGTATTTTAATTTCCTAAATTTCGAATGATCAAGTTTGCAAACTTTGTTTTGGGGATAAAGTAAAAAAAAAAATAGCCTTTACGTTTATTTTTTAGTCAGTTTTCTTCTGCGTTGATTTCTGGTTTATCTTTACTATTAATCATGCAATTTATGTTTTCTTGGAGGGAGTTACTATTTAACAAGTATACTTTAATTTTTCTATTTCAAATCACATCTGAGCACAGATTTCTCCTTAAGTTTTCGGGTATTTATTTGTTTGTCTTTATTTAGTAGCAGAAATGAATTGGACATATTATTTTATTTTTTATTCTCGAGCTATTTATTGATCTTTCATTTCAGTCTCAGTGTGAGTGCATACTTTAGAAACATCCTACTATGGCTTTATTTTTTTACTACTAAGTTGCTCTCATAACTTGTACTATTTCTCTTGTTTGCTTTGCTGTTATTAGACCCACAATTCATTTTCAGTGGGTGTCATGATGTTCAGTAGCAGGTGGTCATATATATATATGACCTTCGTCATTATTTTTCATATGGGTTAGTCTGAGAAACCAGTTTTCTAACTTATGACATTCATGTCTACTTCAAAAAAAAGAAAAATACCCTCCAAAAAGTTGTCATGCTTGCATCACTCTCTGAATCTGGAAGCAAGAGCAGTAGCAACCCTCCATAAACTATGATTTGTTTTCTTAAAAACATATCCTGCTCTTCTCTGTACAAAAGTAAACTGAAATTCAATATATTTTTCAAAGCATAAACTATTTTGGCTAAAATTAATTATGTGATATCATAAGCATAAATTACTTCTCACAATAGCAGAGGTGAGTAGGAATTTTCTCTTTTGTATTTATTCTATTATTTTATGTATATAACTGTACTGCTTTGCTTACATATATGTAAGTGCAGTGATGCCATGCAATGCCCACAGAGGACAGAAGAAGAAGTCAGATCTCCTGCAACTAGAGTTACAGATGATTGTTAGTCTCCATGTAGGTGCTAGGATTCAAACCTGGGTCTTCTGCCAGAACAGCAAGATGAACCATCTCTCTAGTCCTTTAAAAAAGTATTATTTTTAAAGAATTCTCTAGTATGTCACAGATATAGGAAAAGTCCATACTGCTTCAGGTTACCCTTTTGATTTCTCATTTGATCTTTTATTAAGAGCAGGCTCATGTTTACCAAGAAGATTACAGGACTTGGAATTGGATGTCTGTAACAGCTGCCATCAGCATACTTGTGGGTCTGTCAGAAGATATCTGATTATAATAGTTCATTCTAAAGAGAAGATGCTATTGTTGCTTATATTAAGTGAATAGCTACAAAGTACTCCAAATTTCCTAAACCTTCCTTAGTGTGGGATGCTACATTGGTGGATGAGTCTCAAAACATGGCATTCGACATACAATGTTAGCTTATCAAATAACATAAAACCAATGCACTAAAAATTTTCATTTTGATTCCAGGAAGCTTTACAATGTCATATTTGTTGAAAATACCCATGGCTCACCTATCTAATCACCTGCTGCTATGATTGTGTTTACATTTAGACCTCTATTAACATAACTTGATTGGTAAATGCATCTCCTCACACCTAAAGTCAGTCCTTGTTATTTTCTCTGCCCTATAGTAATTATTATTTACATGAACAGCCACTCCTTTGATCTGCAGCATCAAGGAATATGCATAACTATTTTTCAGTTTTGGTAAAACTCCATTTAATAGAACCAAGGGGCCATTATATCATCTACCATCATAGAGGTATAAAGTTGGAACATGGCATTCATTTATCTATAAAACTTGTAGATTTGAACTCTTAAGTTTCCTAAATTTTGTTCTGAATGCCTTCTTGTCTAACAGTATTTCTTAGCTTTTTATTTTTAAATTTTATTGTTTATTATTTTTATTTTATGTTTATGAGCCTTTATGTTTGTAAGTGTACCCATGTCATGTGATGCCTACGGAGGTCAGAAGAGGGTATTGAATTCCCCTGGGTATTGAACTGGTGTTACAGATGTTTCTTAGCTGACATGTGGGTGCTTAGAACTGAACTTGGGTCCTCTGCAAGAGCAGCTAGTGCTGTTAACTGCTGAGTCATCTCTCCAGGCCCACATTTCCTAACTTTTTGAAACACTAGGACTTGAAATGATGTATCCCACTGAGTTCAATTAAAATGAGTACAACTGAAATGCATACTGAAGAACTAGATCCTGTCCAACTTTCCTATCCATTGTCCTTCAGTAACTGTACAAAAACACAATTTTCAAACCACTGCTGTCAGAAAATAGAAAAACAAGCAAATAAAAAGCAAAAGGAAAACAAAAGGGTATTTGGAAGAACAGAAACCCAGAAGAAAGAAGACGCCATGTGATAGTGATGGAGGGAAAATCTTTCTATTTTACATCTGAACAGGCATTTAAAGCACAAGAGGGAGACATGCTTGCAAACATCAGGAAGGAAAGTATTACTTGCAGAATCCATCCTAACTCTGGGAATGTCCTGGGTGAAGAGGGAAGTTGTAATGAGAAACAAGACTTTCACCTGATGACCAGCGAGTTCTATTGAGAAAGCTCTACAGAGACTTGAAGCCAATGTTACAACTAAATCATTTTTTCAAACCATCTTTATTAATATATGAACCACTCCCAATCTTTCAATTTGGCAAAATCTTACCAAACTTTAATTCCCACAAATATCTCTTTGCTTCTGTTTGTTATATATTAACAGGGAGCTAGGCAATCAACTTGTTCTGGATGATATCATGACTTGCTACTGTTCATAAGCATTCAGAACCTATTTCATTGCATCACCTACCAAATTGACACCCTGGTATTATGTGGACACAAAGCATGACATCAAAGCATAGAATCTGAAATCTAGGTACTTCTGATAAAAAAATTTAGACAAGGCTCTTCCTTTCTTATTTTGTTTTTTTCTCAGTATATTTTTATTGAATTTTTGTGCATTTCATAAAATACATCCTAATCATATTTAGACCTTCCTCCCCCATCTGCATCTATACAAACCCCTACTTGATTTCATATATTCTGTCATATATGTTAAGGCTTATTGAGTCACATTTGGGTACCAAGACATCCCTTCATGCAACTTTATCCACTGGGGTCTATTCACCCAAATCTAGAGTCACTCACCTAAATCAAGAGTCATTCCCTTAAAGAAGATAAATCCCATATCCAACAGTAATGAGCTGTTCATAGTTCCTTGGCATTGGGGATTGCTGCCCATTTCTCCAGTTCTATCCTGGGTTTTTATCTGATTGAGTTTACATGGATCTTTTGCATGCTGCCTTCATCACTGTAAATTCATATGACTAAGTTCCCAGAGGCTCGGAAGACGTTTTTCTTATGATGATGCACCAAATCTGGCTCTTACGATCTTTCTGCTCTGTTTTCTGCAATGATCCCTGAGCCATGGCTGGGTGAGGTCATTTTCAGGAACATGCACTGTGCAATCTCTTATTCTCTACACTTTGGCCATTTGTGGCCTTCTGTGTACAGCAAACTCTGTTGCATTGAGAAGTTTGCTGATGAGAGTTCAGAGATGCATTAGTATTCTCTATGCCCTGTTCCACTATGTTCCATGAGCCTTAGATGTAGGGGTTCCATTGTAGATGTATCACTTAGGGTTGGACATCTCCTAGACACATATTCTCTGTGTGTGATCAGTTGTAGAACTCTGTAATGGTCTCCATCTGTTGCAAAAAGAGGTCACCATCTGTTCTTTGATGAGTGGTGAGATATACTTGTCTGTAAATGCAAGGATCCATCCTTTTTTCTTCCTGAAGAACTTATTCATCAAGCTAATAAATATTCCACAAACCACTGTGTTCCACTCCAAATGCATGTTGTTTCTTTATCTGCCCATTTCCTTTCCCACAGTGTCTATTCTTTCCTACAGTTTTTCTCTCCTTCATGACATATCCTATCCAGCAAACTCTGGTTCACGTGTCAAGAACCAGATCACTTGTAACCTCTTCTGTAGCAGGCAGAGTATACACTTTTTTCTCTGCTCCTTCAACATTCTTCCTATCTCCTCTGTGGTGCACACCGTGTATTACATATTTGCTGTATGTATTTGTGTATTATTTTGCACCAGTTAATGAGCTTCTTGAGAACACATGATAAATGACTCATCATTTTTATTCTGTATACTAAGCATGGTGAATTTTATACCTTTATATGTTCTAGCACCTCCCCAAACCATAATGTGTCTTACTAAACTTATGTGTAGCTGATAAGGGGAACAAGAAGGAGTTAGTGGCTGTACTTATAAGTGAGAGTTTGATGACCTTCCCCCTATTCCTCTGTGAGAGAATAGTAAGGCTCAGTCTTTTCAGCATCTCTTGTAGATAACCATAACCACTCTGAGTTGAAGATGCCAAAGGCCATGTCATGGCTGACTGTTCCACAACTCTCCACTTCTTTCTCTATCTTTTATTACTTCTCTTCCATGATGCTTTCTGAGTCTTAGAAGATGTGTGACATAAATATATGATCATTCTCTACCTTTGTGGACTCATCATGTGGCCACAATCACACAGCAACAGTCATTTATTTTTAACATTTTGACCCATTAAAAGTATCTTCAGAAACTAACAATCACAGAAAAAAGAAGCTTTCCTGACCAAGACCAAAAGCAGTAATAATTATGGTTGGGCATATAAATGTTTACAAAGCAGTCTTTGTTTGTTTTGTTCTGCTTTGTTTTACAAAAGGTTGCATGTGGAGCAAACTGGCTTCAAGCTCTATGTGTAGTTGAAGATGACCTTGAGTTCTATATCTTATTGCTTACCTTTCTGAAGTACTGTAATCAGAGGTTTGTAGCACTTTGCCTGGGCCAGAGGACAATTTTAACAGATATAGTTTATCCATTTACCAAAATAATGGCAGTAGCTACTGCCATAAGGTTTATGGCCTCCCTTAATTCACAGGTTTTTATGTTACTGTATCAAACATGAGTTCCCACCTGCACTCTGGGCTTTAAATCCAACCAAAAAGCAGTTGTCTGCACCCATAACACTCATGGCCACTATCACACCAGAGAGCACATGATGTCCTGCATTTTGGTGTACAGCATACATGTCCATATTTGAGGGGGATCATTGGTGACAGTCCTTCCACAACAGTTTGTAGAGCACCTTATAAAATGTATAAACACCACCCAGTAGAGCTGGAACATCCAGTCTTAACCCAGTGTAATTTCTATGGCTTCTATGACTATAACCTGTGGTGTTTCTAGGTAGGAGCTGATCATGTAAATATGACATATCAATAACAGCATTAATAAAAGCCTCTACTGTATTTGCAACCCCAGGGTTCCCTTGGCCAAGAATTTGTAGAGAGGTAACCTAAATGTGACGCTGAAATTTTCATTCAATAACCTTATAGTTTCTGGGAGTATCCTTTTATATTCATATAGGACATTTTCTTCAAACACATTAATCATTATTTTAACATTTTACTAGCATAGGGTGCTGTAAGATTTTTCTCAAACATGTTGTCAGATATAATCTGTGCCTTATTCAACCGTAAAGCATCTGAGAATTTCACAGTTGTCCTTGCCCTCTGTACCTGGTGCAGATTTATTTTCCACCCTTATCCCTGCAAGTATACTTGCATATTTTCCAGGTGCTTTTCTAAATATGTAGGGCCCTCAGAGGTTAATATTATTTAATCTATGTAAGGGAACATTTTTTTAAATATAAAGAGTAGTAATATCTCCCAAGGCCTATGATTGACTGTTGCAAACAAGATGCCAGTTCAGCAACAATGGAGATGTCAGGAGAGGTACAGATAAAAGAAGAGACAAAAAATAAACAGACAAAAAACCATCCAAGTCCAGCACTGTATGAAAAGATCCCATTGCTTATACCAGTTATTGTCTCTAAAGAACAATGTTGGGTAGCGTAATGCAGGCTGTTGTGTTTTTATTTAGTACTTTATAATCCACAGTAAATCTTACAGGCCATCCTGCTCATATGCTGCCATGGGTCTCTCTGTTCATCTTTCCATCCCCAGGAGAACTGGCAAACCAGCTTGTACTGATTAACCTAGTCTGGAGCCAAGATAGAGGCCATACCCTTGACTCCCATTCCCCTGCCAAATACCTAAACGTGACACTTTCCAGACCATTGCTGAAACTGCTATCTCTCCATTGGCTATTCTTGCCTATGGAAAGGGCTTCAGGCTAATGGAAAATATTTGCCTCTAGAATAATTGCAGGAGGCTGGCATTATTTAATATTTATATTATGGTGGTAGTGTCTTTCAAGACGCACAGTTGACGATATCAAACATGGTATCAGTTTAGCAACAATGGAGATATGTGTCCAGGGGGCAGATAAGAGAATAGAGAAAACAAGCTAAGAAAAGAAACATTTAGGTTTGATGCAACATGAAAAGATCCCATTACTTGTATCAATTGTTGCTTCTAAAGAACAATGGTGGGAAGTAATGCAGAAGGGTGGCCTTTTCTTTTACACAGCATATTCTGGGGGCACAATTGCCACCCTTGGGACAAGATTAATCTAATCTGTACCACTCTGCAATTCACTCCTAATTCACCCTTTTGGTGAACTAAGGCTTAGACTATAAAGGCTCACACTGGCTCACTATCACTGAATTTGGCTTTGTGTCAGTTTTATCCCTTGGAACTCTGGCTTGATACAAATTTTGACAAATTTGTTTTTGAGAACCTAAATAGGCCACTTTTTATGCTTTCCTTCTCATCCTTTCTTTACTACTGCACATTTGACAAACCGAATTTATTGGTTTAAGTCCTTTAGATCCATTAGAGGCTTTTGTACTTCATGAAGATCATGAACCATCCCAGGGATCAGCAAAATCACACACACACACACACACACACGAACAAAAAGCATTATACCAGTACCAAAGTCACTGTCAAGTTAACAATTTTTCTAACTGTTGAAAACAGACCTATCTGGTCTGGTAAACTCTCCATTGCACACTCCTTCTCTCATGCCCAGTTCCTTCATTATCATTTTCTCTTTCTTTATTGTTTGATTATTACCATGGGTTCTAAGTTTCTTGATTCCAACAGGGGATATTTAATACAGATATAATGTATATTCTCTTTTCCTTATGTCTATATTAAATCATAAGAAACAGCAAACCAGGATCTCTATTATATCCTTTATTTTGACTCAATTTACCTACAAAATCAAGGATGATACCACTTGCAAGTCTTTTTTGTCATTGTGATTCCACCACTGGGCAGGCAAGTTCTTTCTGGAGAGACAATTGAGTCTCAGTAGGCTGCCATTACACCAATAAAGCACACTATTCCACAGCAAATGGTGAAGGACAGCCATCTCAGGAGGCCCCCATGGATGTTCCACTTTGGTTGCATGTCTTTTCAAACATATGCAAAGTAGCTGTTCTCCCAAATCCATCTGTGGGTCTGTGTTGTGTGCAGAGATCTACACTAAACACAAACCAAAAACCAATTCCATTTATGTCCATTTTGGTGATCCAATGAACTTATTGGGCTTCCTCACTAGAGTGTGAGTGAAGAGTCACATACAGGAGCATGAGAATCCTCAAAAAACTACATAAAACTCTATCCTGGCATAAGTAACAACCTCCCAATAGCTGCACAGCTGGAGTGCTCCAATAAGTTGGCTTTCTACCTCCTGTTTACCATAGCACCTCCCAAGACCATGTGTAGCTAAGGCAGGAATATGTGCATCCTGGGATTTGGGAATTATTGCAATTTTAGAAAAGGGTTTGATGACCCTCCTCCAATGCATTTTATGAGATAATGTTAATTGGTCCAATCTTGTGGGAGTCTCATGAGTGCACGTAATCACAGCTGCTCTGATTTCAAGGTGGCAGCTACCATGACCACATCATGCCCAGAGGACAGAGTTCCACAACAGTGAACTAATTGTAGAAGTGACCTTTGAACACAGATTTAAAGGAATAAGACCTTTTAAGAGACCTCAGTTCAGCAGGGTTCCTGTGCCCTGGAAGGACCTACAGCAACAGGCTCAGAAAAGCAACTTAAATAGCAGAGCAATCCCAGAAAACATTCCTTGGAGCATTTGTTAAGTTCTCTAAGTACAAGTAGCCTGCAGAAATGGCATCCATAAAATATTCTAATAGCATAGCCATCTCCAAGATGAATCTGGTCTATGCATTTTAAAGATAGCAAAATATTTCCATCACTGCAGTGCTCTGCAAATATTTTTAAAGATCAAGGAAATTGGTCAATTTGGAAATGTTTAAAAGGGAGCGTTTTTACATCACCTTATATATTACCCACGCTTTAGCAATGCATTTTGCATTTTGTGCTTCTAGCAGGGGTGCGGTTGAGCCCCTTCCCCCTCTTGGGATGAACAGGCAGAATAAGTGTTGGTAAAAAGCCCAGGGATGACTCACGACAAGTTCCCTGGAGGTTGCTGTGCTTAAGATAGGCTGATGGTCCCTTACTTTGCCAGCTCCTATCAGATTTTGCCACTTGGAGAAAATTGTCTCGGGCAGAACTATCATTATTACTATTATTTTATTCTTGCCAGAAACTGCCATTTCAGTGTGTTCCTTTCTGGATTGAAAAACAAAATAATGAGCCTGTATTTTTATTTCCTGGGAGGCCACATTCATTTACATTCACTTACTGTTTAGACTCCCCAGGTTCTATAATTTGCACTATGCTTCTAGAAACAGGCACATAATCACAGCAAGAGAGAAGTAGTCCTTAAAGCCCAGATATTGCAGGCTGTCCAGATGGTGCTCATGTTGGCTTAGGAATCTTAGTGACTTATGTAGTATATTCATTTATGTGTGCTATGACATTTGATACAGAGAAATTGAGTCCTGGCCTTCTCATGCCTCTGCCTGTCTGCTGATGAGCGTGTTTTAGAGGCCAAGAAATTTAAACGGTTTCTGGTGGATGCATCCATAAGATTCCTGACTTTTCCTTTTATATTTTACCTGTGATACATTGGTAACACACACACACACACACACACACACACACACACACACACACATACTCTGAGATGAGCAGCCCTCAGATTGATTGGTGCAAAACTTTGACTCAGTGACAAGGCATTTTTTTCTAGTTTTCCTTTATCCTGACTACTCCTGCATGTGTGCATGTGTGTGTGTGTGTGTGTGTCTGTGTGTGTGTATGTGTGTGTGTGTGTGTGTGTGCAACTAAAGGTATATATATATATGTATATATATACCTGTATGTAGAGGTCAGTCAACCACGTATTGGCCTTTACCTTCTACCTTGTTTGGGACAGGGTTTCTTAGTTGTGTGCTTCAGCTTAGCTGATACAAGAGCTTCTCTCTCCCTTTTGGATCACTGGAATTATAGACATAAACTATTATTCCTACCTTTACTTAGTTCTGGGGATTTGAACTCAGGTTCTCACATTTGCATTGTTAATAATTTGCCCACTGAGTCATTTCCCTAGACTGAACCCATCTATTCTTTTCAGAATTGTTTTCTGATACATTTATTTTTATTGCGTGTAGTAGTATTTTGCCTGTCTGTATATAAGTGCACTTGTGAGTACAATACCCATAGAGGTCAGAAGAGCACATATTGAATCCCCTGGAATGTGAGTTACAGACCATTGTTAAGAGTCATGTGGGTGTAGAAACTGAACCCAGGTCCTCTGCAGAGCAGCCAGTGCTCTTAACCATTCAGCCATCTCTTCAGCCCCCATCTTGTCTATTATTAAGAGTTCAATTCTCTGGGCCCCTCACCTCTGAAAATCCTCAAGGAAATCTTTTGTTATTCTTAGACTTCCAACTGGATTGCTCTGTGATTTCCTCTGCCATCCCCATGGTGATTTATATCAGCTGCTTAAGCCATCAGAGCCTCCAAAGCAGACTGGTATTGTTTCTGTTCTTGTTATCTATTGCTGCCTAACAAACACACTAAAACTTAGTGGCTTAAAACAACAACCATTTTATTTGCTCATGATTCTAATTTGTGGGCTGGGCTCAGCTGGGATTGCCAGCGATAATTTCTGTGACTGCATTCAGCTGGCAGGTCAATTGGGCACTGCGCTCAGCTGGGGTGCTGGCATATCTGGGCATCTCTCTCTGCCTGTGTGGCTTCATATCTCTCCTGTCTTGTGTGAATGCCCCATTTTAGTTTTCCCTGTGTTGTGGAAATCGCACCACTGGATTTCTTGAGTAGAAGCTCAGCATTCTCAAGGGCATTCATAAGGCTTTTACAAGTTTCCAGGCCTTTATAAGGTTTAGGCCTAGAACGAACAGTGATATTTACAACTTTCTGTTTCATAAATTGAGTAACCCGTTAAGAATATATCTGAGAAAAAGGCTAAGAAGGTGAGGATGGTGAGAAGCCTTGAGTGAAACTCTACTGCACATCTGTTTTTTTGCATGTTACGTGTTCCCCTCATCTCACCTACTTCAAGTTCTATTAAACAAAAATGACAAGGGCATGGACGTGAAAGGCAGTATCTACTGAGGACCACCAAAGTAACAGAAAACCACTCTCTTCCCTCTAGGTTAATCATAATTCACATTCATTCAGTAAGGGAGGTACACTTATTCCCCATATACAGGAGTCCGCAAGTAGGACCACATCATGAAATCTGCACTTTGGCATGAAATCCAGAACGCTGTCTTCTAAACCCTGACAGAGATGAGGGTCTTTGTGTGGTGCTTTTCAGGGTCAACCAGAGTGTATATATGTCCCTCTCAAGACTTTTAAACTGACCACATACCAAAAGTTTGACTCAAGGAAACAGTAGTGTAGACTGATTCTAGTGGACACACATATGCTAAAAGGAAGAAACAGTGTGAAATTCTGAAATCTTCCTAGGTGGATGTATCTCCAATTTCCCTACCTTAGAAGCAGAAATTTCCCTGAATTAGGGCTCCATTTTATTCTTTTGGATGTGTGTGTGTGTGTGTGTGTGTGTGTATGTGTGTGTGTGTGTGTGTGTATGTAACTTTGTGATGGCCCCTCAGCTCTTATATCTGAACCTTGCAGTATCCTTTCTTTATATGATGTAATGGCCTGTGCTTATATCTGAGTGGTGGTCATCTCATCCCATTTCCTATGCACAGGTGAGATATCTAAAAGCCTGTTATCATTATGAACTGCCCCAGTGACTTTTAACCCAAGTTACTTTCAATCAATATATCAATATAACATCTATCAATCACACCAGTGCTTCCTTCATCAGACAAAAGGTATAATATCTTAAAATATGATCAAGACACATCGTACTCTGAATTGGTCTAGTGTGACACAAACCCGTAAGCTTCTTAGAAGTCATTTTCTGTTGCAGAGTCAAAAAACTCCACAAACCAAAATGCCTATTCACTTTAAGCTCTGGATTTCTACCAAACGACACCTAACTCCATTTCTGATTTCATTTTGATCCTGGTCACCTTTCTCTAACAGGCTTGGACATGATCCCCACCCAAAGGGCCATTTCTCTCTTTGAGAATCATATGATATAGAAACTGAAATGAGAAATGTTTTAGCTTTCTAAACCAGCAAGTTAAAATTTGGACTCTTTTTTTTTTTATTCTATTTGAAAACTAAACAGCTTAACCTCTAGTCGATGTTCCTCTATTACTGTATCAAATGGAGCAAGAAAAATGCACTTGGCATGCCCAGTACTCAACTTGGTAATCCCCTTAGCTAGAGGCACAAATTGAATGAGTAGATTCTCTGTCCTCTAAGTTCCCGAAGATGACAACATTGGCAAACATTCTGTCATTCTGTAACCCGAGCTGCTTTTCTGCACTCTCTTCTTAGGATTTTTCCATGCATCTCTAGGATCCAGTGCAAGCTTTTTCTTGCCTGATTTCTTTAGGTCCCTATTTTCCACCAAAAACTAAATGCCAGTCTCCCATACATTAGATATTTTCCATGAAATCACCCATTTCTAAATGCTGAATTCAATCGTGGTGATCTATTACTGCATAACAAAGAATTCAAGCAGTGATATGCAAGACCACCATTATAATTTTCATAACCCTGTAGCCAGGACTTAAACAGCCTAGTTGTTCTTTTCCACAGGGTTTTGATTTTATCATGTGTTTGGCTTTAATCAGCTGATACTTGGACTGGAAGAACTATAGGAGAAGGTTCCGTTCACATAGCCATACTACATGTGCCTCTGTTAAGCCTCTCCTTTTTTGAATAGATTAGGCTTCTTTATATCATGATGGCTTCAGAATAGCTATACCATTTACATAATGTACATTCTAAGAAGGAGCATCTTAGTTAAGGTGAAAACCAGTCTTGAAAATTACCAAGAACTTCTAGTGAATTTGTTATAAAAGCAGGTCATGAAGCCTGAACACATTTAAGTAGACAGCCTGATCTAAGAACCAACAATGTAACAAGTTATATATTGATTATGATACTTTCTTCCACAAACCTCCTTTATCTCTGTAAGAAAAAGAAACTGGTGGCTGGGCCCATTGTGACTTGAAGCATGGTCTAATGTATTCTAGCTCTTATCTTGAATAGAACATAAGCTTTTCTCTTGTCTTCAGCAACGTTCTGTCACATGGGCTACACACTATACTATAGTTTAAATTTTATAGTTTTTACACTATCGAGTTGTTAATGAATCAGTTCTCTGATTTTATTTAATGCTGCTTAGGTTTTTAATCTCCTATCCTCAGGATTTAGGAGTTCATGAAAAAATAGTCTCAGCTGATTTGAAGAAAATAAATCTAGCTTTCTCCAAATTTTCTAGATTTGTTTCAAATGCAATTAAGTTTTATGTTTCCAGTTTGATGAGGCTTGACAAATGTATAGATAGAATTAAATATTAACCCAATTAATATGAACATTTTTTATCATCTGTCATAAAATCTTGCTTCATTCTCTATTCTTGCATCATCTTCTGATAGCAGTTTACACCTCCAGGGAAGATTTGATGTTTTATACTCCTAAGAGAAAAGTTTTCCTTGATACACTATTGTAAATATTATAACATATGTTATAAAGCATTTATATTGTGGTGCCTGGCTTTACAAAAGCATCATCATCTGAGATCCACCCATACTGTTTCGTGCATACCTAGTCAATTCCTTTGTACTGTCCAGATTGTACGAATGGACCCAACCTTGTTTATTGACGCACCTGTTGGCATGTACTTCTATTGCTTTCTATTTTTGGCCTATTGTGAATCAAACTGCTACAAATATTCATATTCAAATATTGTTATCTTTATTTCTCCTGGGTAAATAACTAGAAGTGGAAGAATTGCTCAGTTAAATGTCTTACCATCTTACATTCCCAACAAGAGTGTTTGAGTGTTAAAATTGTTCTATATGCTTCACAAAAACTGTTATATAAATTGTTTTATTTTTAACCATTGTAATGATAGTGGCAAGATAAATGATTATGATTAATCTGCATGCTCAAAATTATTAATGATGTTGAGCACATTTTATGTACATATTAATCATTTGTATATTTTTAATAAACCATCAAATAAAACTTTTTACCACTTGTTCTATTTTGCCTATAATTTAATGAATACTCATTTTTTTCTCTATAGTTTAGATTTACTCTTTTGTGAAGTGAAGCATTATACATATTTTTCACTTATGGCTTATATCCTCTAACTATTATATTTTATTTACTTATTTATTTATTATATTTTAAAAGTTTGGATCACTGAGATCGCTCAGTGGGTAAAGGCATTTGCTGCCAAGTCTGACAACTTGAGTTCAATCCCTCAGACCCACATAGTGGAAGGAGAGAGTTGACTCTGGCCAATTGTGTGCTATTTCATTCATACATATGTTGTGAAACACGCATAACCTCCCAATAAATAAATATAATACAAATTATAAAGAATTTGAGTTTTGATCTGATTCATCACTTTGATTTCTATAGGTCTCTGTTACTGTTGTTGTTTTGGAGATAAGGTCTCCATCTTTAGTCTTGGATGCCCAGGAGCTCACCATGTAACCCACACTGCCCTTAAATATCTCCTGCATTAAACAGATGGAATTACAGGTGTGTGACCACTTTGCCTTTTAAATTCATTTTTCTTGAATTCCAGATTAGTTATATCTGGCTATCTCAAGTTTCTAAATATTCTATTTCACAATTTTCTTTTAAAGAGTTAAAGATTTAAAAATTTAAAGTTCAAGTTTCAAATAAAAATGTTAGCTTTTCCATTTAGAGTTATGTATGTGTGCACATGTACCTTTGTATGTGAATTTTAAAGTGAGAATTCATATGTTTTTTTGTCTATCCCTATACCAAATTTTTCAATATCAGATTTGGAATATTTTCTTATTTCACAATAAACTGCATTGATACCTTTGTCATAACTTAAGTGATCATGTGTAAATAGATGTATACCTGTTCTTTTCTCTCTCTTCTTACGATCTGTGGGTCTACTTCTCACCAATTCCACACTGTTAAAACTGTGCTCTTATGACTTTCAGAATAGCCCAAACCTTTAATTTCTTTAATTAAGTACTCAGGAGGAAGGCAGATCTCTGATATCCAGGCCAGCTTGGTCTGTGTAGTAAGTTCCAAGCCAACTGGGGCTACAGGGAGATCCTGTCTCAAAAAAAAAAAAAAATCAAGTTGGTTTCCTATATATTGCATATAGTTGTCTTCTTAATACAGTCTGACAACCTCCATATTCTCACTGGGTTATTTAAACTAACCATATTCCATATGTGACAAGAGTCAAAGCTATTGTACAGCTATTATTTCTTATTTTTTATTCATAATTTATTTATTTTCCCCATTAACTTCATTTTGGGGGGTTGAGTAAGATTTGATATCCCAAAATTTCCAACTTATATCCACTCTTGACTTACTGTATTTAATCTAGTTTGAATTTAACTTTAAAGGGATGATTACTTGACAGTTAAAAACATTCATTTTTAAGCTATTATCTACTATGTCAGCCAATGTCATATCACTTTCTGTGTAGAATAAGCAACATACAACAGCATGCTCAACATTGTGCAGCTGCTCTTCGTGTTGCTGTAAATACAATTCATATTATAGTCTCTGTTATTCTGCACATTGTAAAACTTATGTGTTATGATTATTTTTATTTTAAATATTAAACTTACTATTTAAAGAAATATTGAAATATAGTCTGAGCAGGATAGATCACATTTGGAACCCTAACACTCTAGATGCCAAGGAAAGAGGATTGACCTGCTCCAGGAACATTGTAAATTCTAAGAGAGCCTGATTTATAGAACAATACCCTGTGAAAAAGGAGGCGGGGGGAGGGGGGAGAGAAAAGGAGGAGAAAAAGAACAAAAAATAGATTTACATTTACTCTTATCCATTTCATTCCTAGGGTTCTATTGTTTTATATGTATCCAGATGTTTAAGTAGCACCATTTTGTGTGGGGGGGGGGCGGTGTATGAAGGCCCTATACCTATGCCTCACAGTGTAGACCCATTGGAAACGTTCACTCTTAGTTTTTACTCTCAGAAAAGCCATCATTTCATCATTCCTGAGAACTATTTTCACTCTGTGAATTTTATCTTCCCAAACCTTTTCTCTCATCCAACCCTTGTGGAATATTAGTCCTTCATCTTCTGATTTACTTTGTTCTGAATCGATGTCTATGGTCACTTTTACTGTAATTTCTTTTTCCAAAGTATGTGTTGTTTATTTTGTGGATTTTTATATTGTTTGTTTTTTTTGATTTTGAGACTGGGTCTCCTGGTAGCCCCAGCTGGCCAAAAACTTGCTATGTAGCTCAAACTGGCCTAGATCTCACATAGATACACCTGTCTCTGCATCCTAAGTGCTGAGATTAAAGGGGTGCACCACAATGCACAATTCTGTGTTTATAAGCTATTTACAAAGTGGTAAATCTTTATGACTGATTTAAGAAAGTCATGTTTTGAGGCTGGAGAGATGGCTCAGCTGTTAAGAGCACTGGCTGCTCTTGCAAAGGTCCAGGGTTTGATTCCCAGCACCCACATGAAGGCTAACAACCGTCTGTAACTCCAGTTCCAATGGTCTGAAGACAACCTCTTCTGACTTCCATGGGCATTGCACAGCATGGGTGCACTTACATACACGCAGGCAGTACACTCATGCACATAAAATAAAGATAATGAATAAAATATACACAGAAAAGAAATATTTTGTAGTAGCATCCTTTGACTTCACCTTTTCTTGGGACTGCATTTATTGAGTTTATTAAATGTGTAGATGCACAGTATTCAGAAATTTGAACACTCTCTACCACTTTCATGATATTTTCATCATTCTTGTACCATGTTTCTGAGGATCCAACTCATCATGTCTGCTCTGTACTGTCCCAAGTCACTGACTGGGATTGGTTTTCACCGAGCACACCTTGCTTCAGGCTTAACTTCCTCTGTTTTGCTTTCAAGTTCATTGATCATCTCCACTGCAGTGTTTTATCTCTTACTAATTCAGTCTGATTGTTGGCGGGCTGGCAGGCACTGGCAGGTGCCTGGGGGAGGGGTTAAGGAAGCACGGGGTCAAGGACGCAGAGCATGGGAGACAGTGGAACCAGCGATCTCGCTTAATTTTAGAAGGGAACAGGTTTCATCCTTTTGCCAGGCTTAGGGGAAGTCTTTATCTGATCATCTGATGTGCTTCATTCTGGGAGGTCCTGAACGCCTCTGATGATCTGACATTCATCACTCCCATTGATCCTGGATGGCTGCTAGGGCCTGAGAGCTGCCTCAGGTTAGGTCACAGGAAACGTTCACTGCTTGGCCTGGCCTGAATCATCCAACATCTGATGAATTTCTCAGTGCAAATGTTATAATTTTGTTATAATTTTCCCTATTTTATATGAAACTTTTGTAACTTTCGTACAATATATTTTGTTTGCATTTAGATCCCCTCCTCCATCTGCAACTTCCTTTTCTAGTCCTCATCCAATTTAATGGACTGTATTTTACATATAATAAATAATACAGGCTCCATCCATGGAGCCTTGTTAAGCTACCACGCATCACACCCTTAAACAAAACTCCTTCTTCCCCTCCCTGCAGCCACTGCTTGTCAATAGTTCTTCAATTGTGACTGGTTTTTTATCCACATCCCCATGTCTATGCTGTGATTTTGTCTGGGTTGGTTTTGTATCAGGTTTATGCATGTTTCCACCATTGCTGTAAGTTCATATGAGCAACTGATCACCTAGCTGGAAAACTTTATTTCCTTGTAATCATCCAACACCTCTGGTTCTCACATACTTATTGACCCCTCTTCAGCAGTGATTGCTGAGCCTTGGAGGACAAAGGTTTGATATAGGTACCCTACTCAGGAATAAGCATTCTGCAGCCTCTCATTCTCTGTACCTTCCCCAGTTGTGGTTTACTACAGTGTTAAACACCATCTGCTGCATAAGAAAGTTCCTTTGGGGAGAAGTGAGAAATGCATTCATCTACAGGTACAATAATAAGCCATTAGGAGTCAGTTTAATACTATATCTATTTAGTAAGGTCTAGTATCATGCTCTCTTCTGTGTCTTGAGATGTGTTCATAAGGTTCCGAAGCCTAATATTAGTGTCAGGAATGTGCTCCATCCTATCAAGCAGACTTTAAGTCCAATTAGAAAGTGATTGATTACTCCTATAACATCTGTGACACTATTTCACTGGTGGGCTTATCTTGCCAGGCTGGTTGTTGTTGTAGCTCACAACATTCATACTGAGTAAAGTTGATTAATTTTCTCTTCTGGTAGCATGCATACCACTTTCCAGCATTATGAAAGCTAGCCAGTAGAGATGAAGCTTTGAAGTCAGCAGCAGCTTCATTTTTTCCATGCCCTCAAGTTAAGATATTGTACGTGTGTTTTCTGTAGGTTTTGCGCTAATACTTTTTCCTCTTAATTTTCACACCACCTAAGCCTGAACAGCTTTGTGGGTTATTTTAGGAACATTCACTCAAGAGCCATTTGAACATGTTAAGGAAACTGACGTGATGATTTATATTTCAAAATAATCATTGAGTCTGTTATGCTAATAACAAACTCCAGAGCAAAAAGGCTAGAAACACAGGTTGTTCTTACTTCCTTCAAAATAAACAATCCTGGTTAATTTTCACAGTACACATTTATGGGCTTTCCAAATGTAATTAAACACCATGATAACCTCACATTTCTTGTCATGTTTCCCCCAAAGCTGACAATGAGTTCTACTGGTCCAAGTCTCAAGGCAGGGAGTGTCAATGTCATTTCATGAGCTGTAGGCTTCCAGTCCAGGAGAGGCAAGATCCCTCATTGTTTGCCATGGCCTGACCAGATTCACAGTGTTGGCATACTTAACATACCAATTTCCTTTACCAGTTAAGATTATTTCAATCATAAACCACTTAATAAAAGATTGCTTTACAGTTAAAGTCATATTTCGTCAAAGTCAAGAGTGAAAACAAAAGCACCTTATAGAGGATCCTGGAAAGTCATTAGAAATTCTTCATATCCTTTGGAACACACTCAGTGTTTGCCTACCTTACACCAAGACAATCATGAGCTGATAGGCACCCAATTGGTTAGTCACGTTGCCCAAAGCTGGCAAAAGGGGGTCCCCTAGTGGAGGCAGGCATAATGTTTTATGAAAAGGAAAAAGTTCAGGAATTCCACAGATCCCTTACAACATATGTATAGCAAGAGAAAAAGTATTTTACAAAGGACGCATTTTATTTTTTACCAATATTAGTCATTAAAAGTTCAAAAGCTCAGTTTACAAATCAAGTTACCTGTATGATGCCAACATTGTCATATGCAGCTTATTGAACTCTTGAAATGAGTAGCACAAATTGACATGATCAATAATACAAAATGAACATTAAACATCAACAAAAGAAGATGTAAACACTTTTATTAGCTTACTTATTAATTATGTGTCTGAATATATTGTCTAAAATAAAATATATTCCTGAGGGCTGGAGAGATGGTTCAGCCATATACAGCACTGGTTGCTCTTGCAGAGGACCCAGGTTCAATTCCCAGCACCCACATTGACCCTAACAATCATCCACAGCTCTAGTTCCAAGGGGATCCACTGCCCTCTTCTGACCTCTGTGGGTATTTCACAACATGGGTGCACTTACATACATGCAGGCAATACACACATACACAATACATATAAAATAAAAATAAATAAGTATATAAAATTCTGAAATCAATCTCTCCTGTTCTTACTTTCCTTAATATGACTACTAGGCAAGTTAAGATCATGCATATGATTAACATATTTCCATTGAATATTACTGAGATAGACTCATAGCTCATATTGGCATGAATGAACAACATATAATATATATGCAAATATTTTGAGAAGTAGCCATGATAAACTATCCATGCTCTTCCAAGTTACCTTGAATCCCTTTTAATATATATATATATGTATATATATATATATACATATATATATATCTGTGCATTTATTTAAAGCTTCTGTTTCTTGTCCTTCTAATATCCTGTGCCTGTGGATCTCTTCAGAATTCATGCATGCTCTTTGTTGGCTACTGTATCCAACTTCCTCAGACTTTTAAGGAGTTTAGAGCCCTGTAAGTCATCCTCTGATAAATTTATCACCTTTATAAGATCAGTGCCTAGGTTATGTGCTATTATCTTTGACAAACTGTGGAGACTGCACTGGAGCTCCCTGTGGGACTGGGAGATGAGCTTGGTAGGGACTCATACTCCGAAGTGTCCTTCTTCCCTTGTGTCTTACCATTTAACTCTTTTACCAGTTCATCCTGGGAATGTGGCCTTAATAAATACTTTGCAAGAAAACCTTGGTCTTTGAAGCTGCTTCTCATGCACCTAACAAAAGTAAACGGCAATTTCCTTTGAGGGGCAGCTTGGATACACTTTTATACTAAGCCACGATTGCTGATGAACCGTTACCTTCTCTTTTATGCTGCAGAGAGTGATAGTCTACAGAAATCTATGACTGTAGAGTCCTAATCAATAATTCTATGTTTAAATGACAAGGAAGTACACAATGGATAAAACACTGAAGGAGCATGTCTAATTGTAAGAGGCCTCTTTAGCTACTGAGAAAGGTAACTATTTCAAACTCGTTCTTCAAGTTCTATTCTGGTCTGTAGCATCTGTTCAAACTGCCCTTCTTCAAATGCCTTGAGAAACTACAGACTATCACATTAAGAGAAATAAACCCAGACTCAGCAAAACAAATTTCCTATATTCTCTTCCATGTGAGATTTAAGGACCTAAAGGATGTGAAATCAGAATGGGGGCTATCTGGGAAGTGGAAGAAGCCAAGGGGGAAGGGGGACATGAAAGGAGAGAGGAGGGGGACATGCTTAAGGTACAATCTGCATTTATACGGAAATGTCATGAAAATACATTATCTTGTGCAGTTACAATAAGCTAATAAAATGAAGAAATTCCATGTGTGCAGCTTGTATAACATGGAATTGTCCATCCTTGACTGATTAGCTAAATATACTAGGTCTTGGCAGGACTATCTCTTGTTAAACGTAAAACAATTCCCAACTTTTACTCTAGAAAAAAAAGGTAACAAAACAACAGATGAAAACAAAACAGTTGAATAAGTCACACTGAAGAACAATAACAAGCACAGAATGTTCTGAAAAATTAGAAATTCAGTAAAGAACCTGGAGTAAACAATGAATGAATGTTTAAATCCATTTTTCAGATCATTTTCTTTAAAAATGTCATGTATTTTATAATTTACCCTTGAGGTTATTCTGTGTTATCTCAGTGTAATAAGGGGAGATTTGTTCCTGCTCAATGTAAGCATATATTTTCCATATAACTTATCCTTAAATCCTGTTAATATACGTTCTTTCTCAAAAAACAACTGAGTAATCCCCCACTTTAGAGATTTGTTTACATCAGAGTATCACAAATGTTGTTTTAAAAACTAAGAATTAAATGAGAGAAATATCAGCAACATCAGAAAATGTCTAGGAGTTTCTTCCTTCTACACACATAGCTGGCACATAAAAAGACAATAGAGGTTGAGTTTATTCTGGCTTACAGAAAGCCCAAGATATTGTAGTAGGAACTGAAGAAATAGGCAAATATGTTTGCCTGAAAATGAAAAATCCTTATTTTATAACAGCAAATATTTGCCTTTAACTGAGAGCAAATCGATGTCGCTGCTCTCTGAAGTGGTGCTGGCTGTATCAAAAGTTGAGACCCTGAGATGCTGTCTTCTCATTCTTCAATTCTTTAATAGCACACATCAGAGGGATACTTCTCATCAGGGAGGCTGTGTGTGGTGAGGATGAGGGGCTGTACCTGAGGGAGAGCACAAGGGTAGAATTCAAACACATTGGTAACTGGGGGCAGGCTAGCCACTGATGAAATTCAAAAGGTTTTCTAACAAAACTATTCATTCCTGAAAAGGCAGTAAGCTAGTAAAGTTTTATAAAGTGAAATAGTGTGTCCAAAATAGCATTCCCTAATAGTATGTCCTCACCAAATATCACCAGTCCTAAAGAAGAGCTCGACAAGAACCCCATAGAGATGACACAGAACACAGAATATAAAAGAACAATAATAAACATGATCTAAGAATTTAATGAATTTATAGAACACACAAACAAACAAATCAAAGAAGTAAAAGAAGATAGGAGTAAACTTCTGACTGAATTCACAAAAGAGATAGAAATATTAAAGAAAACTCAGACTGAAATAAAGAAGGAAGGGAAAGACTGAAGTCAATTTGAAATGGGAAAAAGTCTCACCAATAGAAAGAATTAAATGTAAAACAGAACATCAAGACTGGATGATAAAGTTGAAGAACTGGAATACTCAAGCAAAGATTATGAAAAAATTTAAAAACACAGGAATAGAATATGCAGGAAATGTGGGACACCATGAAAAGACCAAATTTATACATCATAGGCACAGAGGAAGGTGAAGAATCTCAAGATAATGGTATTGAACAGATCTTCAACCAGATTGTAGAAAAAATATTCACAAAATTAAGGAAAGACCTTCCCATACAAATACAAGAAGCACAGAGAACACCAAATATACAGGACCGGAAAAGAAACTCCCCATAGCATATCATAGTAAAAACGGCAAGTTTACAGAACAGAGGGAATTGTGCTAGCCAAAGAAGTAAACCAAGTTACATAGAAAGAAAAACCCATCAGAATTACAGCTGACTTTTCAATGCAAACTATGAAAGCCAGAAGAGCCTGGGAAGTTCTAAATGATCTCTATTCTTTGTTCTAAATGACCATAGAGGCCAACCTAGAGTACATTACCCAGCAAAAATACATGTTATAGTGGAAGGGGAAAAAGTAGGCTGAAAGAATTCATGCCCAGAAAATCAGTCCTTTAGAGATTACCTGAAGCAATCAGAAGATGAAGGAACAACTATACTCAAGTGAGATTACCTGAAGCAATCAGAAGATGAAGAAAGGAACAACTATACTCAAGTGGCAACAGAAAGAAACTGAATTAAGCTGTAACTTTACAACAAAAGTTAAAGCAAAAATGCAAGCAGAAATTAAAATGACAGGAACCAATAAACATCTTTTAATAATAATTTTCAGTATCAATGGACTGAGCTACCCAGTCAAAAGTCACATGGTAGTTGAATGGATCAGGAAAAAAAAATCCCTTTTTTGTCACCTGCCAGAATCCCATCTCACCTTCAAAGATAGGCACTACCTTAATGTGAATTTCCCATGTCTAAGCAACACACATACAATGCAACTTCTACACCGAAGACTCGTGCAATACAGAGTAAGGGGTAAAGAGGACTGTTATTAAAATTTCTCTCTGGGAGAGGCAGACTAACTTAACCTGCCTCTCTCCCTGCTTGCAACCCAAAGGGTCCCCCTCCCCCAGGCCTCGCAACAAACACACAAATTCCTCCACTCGGAGTTAAACAGATTTTAGCTAGTTTACTTGGGCTTACTAACAGAGCATTGGGTGAGGGGTTACTTACAGAACACAGGCGCCCACTCTCTCCTCCACAAGTTCCATTAATAAGTCCACGTGGCTGGGATCTTGCGACTTCCCGGTGAACTAATGGCCCATGGGGAAGGGGAGAAAAGGGCCGGCCTCCTGGCGCCCCCAGTTTAAATGCCTTTAGCCCCTCCCCTTCTCACATCCAAGGCCAATAGACCGGGTGGGTGGGCCATAGGATTTTCCCAGCTCATCTTCTGCTCAAGGTGGTCCTGGGTGATACCACTGAGAGGGGTGTTTGTCCACCTTTTCCCTCGGAGAAGCAATTCATTCTAGAAGGACACTAATGAATCTTTCAACTCTCATTAATGAAGCTCCTTTATGCAATAGAGGACCAGTAACACTCTCTGCTACAAATGACAAAAGCATTGAGATTAGGAATCTGGTGAATGTGGGTCCCTGGACAGGACTCCTATATTAAGTTTCACCCAGTCAGGGCTCTGGGACCATTTCAGAAGAAGTGTGAAAAAATTGTAAGAGCCAGTGAGAAGGTATGTGACCATACAGATGTATCCTACAAGGTCCTGGGACCCTTCTCATATGAACCTACAGCATGGTGTCAGTATGCTCAAGATCCATGCAAACTCAAGCAGACAAAATCCCAGTCTGGAACTGGGGAAGTATGCAGCAGACCCCAAACTTTGCTGAAGAAATATTGGCAGCTGACTACTGTTGAATGAGGATGAGCTAATATTCTTAAAGCAAGGAACTCTGGTTAGGCTGACTAGACCTCAGTATATGAACTTGCACTGAGGAACATTTGGGGACACAAACATGACACAATAGACCTTAGCATAGATGAAAGAATGAATGGATACCACCAGTTGGGGGCTATGAGTGGGTGCTGGTGGGGAAGAGGTATAAAGATGATTAAGATTAAGATGTTCTGTATGAAACACACAGTGATTAAACAAAATAATTTAGAAAGATTAATTTCAACATGAAATCAGTAATATGTATACCATAACAGTACTTGCAGTAATATCAATATATTGTGCATCTATACTTTAAACCTATTTTTAAATCACCAACTCAGTGGCCATTTTCTAGAGGCCAGGTCATACTCTGAATGTTGAGAACAAAGAAGTAAATAAAAATCATTCCCTTACAGTTTCCATTCTGGCTGAAGAGTGGGAAGATCTTTTCTTTCTCAAATATAAATTCAGGAACAATTATATACAATCGACAAATGAGGAAGATAAATTTCCTTTCTTTTTAAGGGCACTCATCTAAGCAGTGTGGCATTTGTTACTTGGTCTCCAGCTATGATGCATATGCCACTTTTGCTTACATGTAAAGCTTCAAATACATACAGAATTTCTATTCACTTTTTAGAATTTCGTATGAGTACTGTGTTTATGCCCTCTCACCCTCCATATTAATCACGTCCCTCTCTGACTCCCTCTGAATTTCATGACCTTTTCTTTACATTTTTTATTTTTAAACTATTTTATTTATTATTTTTCAATATTTTATTTATTATTTTTATTTTGTGTGTATGCGTATATTGCCTGCCAATGGGTAAGTGCACACATGATTACACTGCCTGCAGAAGTCAGAAGAAGAAGTTAGCTTCCCCTGGACCTGGAGTTATGGACAGTTGTTAGCCATCATGTGGGTGCTGTGTTAGGACCTGAATCCACGTCCTTTGCAAGAATAGTCAGTGCTCTTATCTGCTAAGTCATCTGCCCAGCCCCTTATTTATCATTTTTATGTGCATCTTTCTCATTTTGTAATATTTGTTTATCTCTGGGAAGGTGCACACGTCATAGCATGTGTGTAGAGGGTCAAAGAACAACTTCTGGATGGGTGTCTCTCCTTCCTCCATGCAGCTGCTAGAGATTGAACTCGGGCTTTCTGTCTTGTTGCCAAATATCTTTACCCATTGAACCATTTAGGTGGGTGCCCTTGGATATTTTTATATCTATACAAACAATTTTAAAGAAATAAATATTTCTTATAAAATATCATAGACATACATCCCTTTGCTACTGCAACCACTGATGTTCAGTATTCAAGAGATAAGCAAAGGCAATGTTGCCATTATGGCAAATAAGTGAAAGAAGAGCGAGGAACATAGGGAGGGAAGAAGGCATGCTTGACACACCTGTATGGATGACTTGGGGAAGTGAACTCAGCTGCCTTAAGTACCATCTTACATCTTAAAGTAAATCTTTGAGATGACATTGTTAATGAGTGACAGAGTGCTTATGCCTGAATAGGACTCCTATGTCAAACCTCTGCCACCCAAGGCTCAGGGACCATTGCAGAAGAGCGGCTGGAAACACTGTAAGTGCTAAAGATGGTGAATGACCACAAGAAAACAGTGAGTTCCAGACAGCTGGGAAGTTGCTAATATGAACTGATAGCAATAGTGACAGCATGCACAAGACCCATGCAAGATCAGCCCAGACAAAATCCCAGCATAGAAGTAGGGAAGTGGGTGAAAAGCCCCAGGCTTAGCTGAGGACTGCTGACAACTGATCACTAATGAATAACGGGGAGTTGATTTTCTCTAAGGATGTGGCACTAGATAGGTTTACTGGGAGCCAACAGAGGATGCACAGTAAATATCTGGGACCATATGTGGCAGAGAACATGAAATCTGTTTGGGGAACAGGGTGTATATGGGGGAGTGGGTCGAAATATCAGCATATACTGTATGCTATTGACAAAAGTTTTAAAATAATTATCAATACAAATAATGTCACACTTTAGTGTATATGGTTTCCACAAAAGCAATAAAGATGGAAAAGTGATTAAGAAACACTGGTTCTGCCTGAATTAGTTATATTATAATACTTCTTAGGATATAATTCATTTTTTTCAATAGAAAAAAGTTGCTACAATGAAAATCAAATCTTGTAAGTTATGGCAGTAAATGCCTTATGTTCAGATGAGTCTCTGAAGTAAGTACTTTGTTGGGAGTCCCCTGTCTACGGAACATCTTTTCACTTCCATTCTAGACTGGCAGATTAGTTCATTCTTCCAGGTAGAATTCTGAAAACACTCTCTTTGACTCCTCCAGGATGTATGTTGCTAGTTCTACCTTTAATTCTTGTCTGTCTCATATCAATCAACGACAGAAAAATCTGGAATTTTCCTGGATCCTCAAGAAGAGCCCTCACAGGTGAGCTCCCTCACAAAACCAAAGGGTCACAATCTCTTGAGTGTTACCTCAGCATCTGTGTCTGTGTCTTAAAAAAGAATCTGAGATTCTCTCATGATCCTGAGACATGGGTAGCATTAAATTGATCCCTGGGACAGTTAGGGTAGTCTGGGCTACAAATACTTAAAAATTTAGTGTAGGCTAGGTTAAATACAGCAGTTCACATGCCGGAAATCCAAAGGCAGAACATAAGGCTTCAGCGTGACTTAGACAACTGATGACTGAAGGCATCTAGGAAGTGGTCTTCCCCTTCCTCTGCTCTGTAGCAGCAATGTTAACATTGCCCTAAGACTGCTTCACCTTATGGATGTGGAGTGATCTGTGAAGTCCAAGAAAATATTTTCTAGAATGTTCTAGAAAATCACACCTAACATTTTAATATTCTAATTTGGTTAAACTCTAAAACTGTGAGTAGCAATGAGGTGGGACCACGGATGTGAGGGAGATGAGGAATGATTTTAACATACAGGACTAGGAGTAATTAGCTGTAGGAAATCAACTACCAAATGGTCTAGAAGACAGATTTGTACACAGCATCTGGTCAACTCTAACGGACCATTTTCAATTGAGGTAAAGAATTTTTGTTTCATTTGTTTTCTGTCTATAGAATGGATGGGGTGGGAATCCCAAAGCTTAGTAGAGCTGAACTGCTACTAAAGGGTTTCTCTCCCCTCATTGCTCTTACCTATACGTCAGTATAGATCTGAGTTCCTTATGCAAGTTTCCAATATATGACAGGAGAAGCACAGAGTTGGAAATCGTATTCAAGGCAGACCTTCCCCCATTGAACCTTTCAATGCAAGTGATAAAATAACTACTTTGCCTAAATGCACAGGAGAGAAAAGCACTGAAACACCATGGCTTGTCTCTATACTCTCTGTACCTATTTTGTGTTCTTCTTCTGATTGTGCCTTTGTAATGGACTTTATAATCACATATCTGTTAATCCAAACAGTTTTTAAGAGCTAATCATAATAACTTGCCTGGATCTAATGTTGAGGAGAAACATTTTATGGCCCAAGGATACATTTTCATTCAAGTTATTAAAGTCCAATTACATCATGTTTTCTTCCAAGGAATGCCAAGTGCTTAAAGGACAATATTGCAGTCACTCTCACTCTCTCATGAAAATAATTACACAGATCCAGACTTGATGCTATTGATAAAGCCCTTTTCTCTGTCTCCCTAAAGAAATGGAAAACATGTTTGCTTGCTAGGATCACTCAATAAAACCAGAGAGGGAAAATCAGGATAATGATGTAAATTCTCTCTTTCCCCAAAATTAATGCACACAAACTTCTCTATGGAAATGCCAGGCCTGTGTTTTGTAATTTGATAAAAATTACCCTGTGCAGTCAACATCTAATAGCTGGGTATGGAGGCACACACATTTAATCCCAAGACTCAGAAGGCAGAGGCAGGTGGATTTCTGTGAGTCCAACGTCAGCTTGGTCTACATAGTGAGTTCCAGGCCAGTTGGGGGTACAAGGGGACTCTGTCTCAAAAAAAAAAAATTATCCTGTGCAGTGCACATCTAAAAGGAATGAAACTTAAGATTTTCTTAGTAATAATTCTGAGTTAGATCATGATTCCACCTTGAAACAGGCAGCCTACTGGAAATATGAATGCAAGCAATAATAATATGAGTAGTATCATCGCTAACACTATTATTATTAATCCTATTATTATACTTTGAGTATACTAAAGGCAATTTTTGTATTCATATGTCCAACATGGTTGATTTTATTTTGGTTTGTGGCACTGGAAGTTAGGATGCTACTGTATGGGAAGTGGCTAAAGTGATTCCTCTCATATCGTAGTGTGTCTATTTCTGATGTTCATGATTTCTATATCACTATGTGCTGCACTGGAGTAGTTGAACAGGGAATTCTGAAGAACCCAATTTTTTGCAGTTGAATAAGTCATTTTCTGTCTCAAGAGTGAACTTCAAGTGAGGACAATATTCGACAGATCTACATCTACAGATGTGTAAACTGACTCATGAAGGAGCATTTCTACAATGAGGGGCAGACCCTTGTTACAAACCAGACCCCAATAAAGTATTTAATTCTCTCCTGAATAGCATCAGATAGCCCTTATTTTTAATTATTTATTTATTTATTTGTATGAATATCTTCCTTGCTTATATGAAACCTAACCCATGCCACGCACTGCCTGTGTAGGCCAAAAGAGCATCAAATTACCAGGAACTGGGGTTAAAGATGGTTGTTACCTGCCACATGAGTGCTGGGAGCCAAACTTCAGTCCGCTGCAAGAGCGGTTGACCTCTGATTCATTTCTAAGCCCTTGGATACTCTTTCTTCAACGACAATAAATTGGTTATAAACTTCTTATAAAACATATCAATTTATTTCTTTTCTAGAAGTATGTGAGGAGTTTTCAGCACTGTAAAAAAATTTAAGCTATCTCTAAGAAGAAGCAATATCTGCTTATCTGTCACTGTTTAAGTTTCCCTTCCATTGCCGTGACAAACCACTCTGACAAATACCAACTTGGAGAAGAAAGGGTTTATTTAGACCAGATCACAGTTCATACCTCAGGGAACCCAGGATTGGAACTCCTCACGAGAACCTGGAGGCAGGAACTAAAGCACAGGCCTTGGAGGCATGCTGCTTACTGGCTTGCTTCCCTGGGCCATGCTCAGTCCTGCTTTGTTATACAATACAGAACAACTTGCCCTTGGTTGGCACCGCCCACAATAGCCTGGGCCCACCCACATCACTCATCAAGAAAATTCCCCACAGACATGGCCACAGGTCAGTCCAATAGAGGCAATTCTCCAACTAGGGTTCCTTCGACCCACGTGTTTCTAGTTGACACTGAAGTTATCCAGCACAATCACTAATAAAGACTCCAGCATGTGTGAGAGTTAGTAAGCACTGTGATGCTAAAGACAGACTACACTAGAATGTAAATGGAAATCCACAGAGAAGGAGTAAAACGATCACGGAATTGGCTGAGCATCATCCAGTCTCTCCATCTTGCCAGACCTTTCAGATATCAGAGCATGCATATTTAAATTTGAAAGGTTTTATGATTATTTAATAAAATGAGGATGAAGTAAGCAAATAACTGCTGAGAAATAACATTTAATTTCCAAGAGTGCCCTGAGAGACATATCATGGAGTGAAGTCATTTCAATTACTTGGAAATTCATTGTCAGAAACATTAAACTCATTCTGGCGACAGGAATGCACCCAACAGTGTTATGAAGTAAGCACAAGTAGCCTTGGTTAGAAATAAGTGTTAGAGCAACAGCATCCAGGACAGGGTTGAAAATGAGAAATCCCAAATCAAAGGCAAAATATTCAACCAATTACCTACCAGCTCAAAATCTCATAGTATCAAAGTGCAGGGGTGGAAAGAGATTTGAGACACCCTCAAGGGCAATCCGTTTTCTTTAAGTGAGAACAGACTTCAGTCAATGGAACTGCCAGTTGCTGACAGGTTTTACATGTCGGGTTTCACTTTTTATTTAGCTTCCCATTTGGTCTACTCTTTTGCTCGAATTGCTATGTTTTTTGTTCCTTAACCAAACCGGGCATTTATCAGGAAGGACTCATAGAATGGTTCCATCTACAGGAGCATCAGTGTTTTAACAGAGGAAATGGTAGGGTGCCGCCCAGCTTCCTTTCTTAACTTCTCAAACCTGCATCCTTAACCTTTACATCACTAGAGCCTAAGTCCCTGTTACCAACTCCCTGTACATAATTTCCTTCGAGTTTAATTACTGTATTTTATTATTCAATTTCCAACTTTTCCCCTAGTACATTCTACATTCAGCAACTAGGTCCAATTCCTTAAACATTTTCATTTGTATATTTTTTATCTTTTAATTTCCTTGGAACATTAGAAAAATAGTTGCTATGAGAAATGAGAGAAATCAAGAAATTAATTTTATTTACCTTTTTCTACTTGAGGTTTTAAACACACAGTCTAAATATGAAGCACTAGGTGGCCTTGAATCCAGACCTGATATCTTGACCTCCAAAGTTCTGGTCTTAATGATCACAGTTGCTTTTCTTGAAGTTTTAATCTTTGTTGGGTTAATAATGACTCATTTTAGCAAATGTGTGTGTGTGTGTGTGTGTGTGTTTGCACTTAAATTTGGAGAGATTCTGTAATAAATGATATGAAAGGTCACATTAGTTTAACACAGGATTTTTAGTGCATTTTCCCCAGAATTTATATTTTTAAATAAAGTTGTCTCTGTAAAAAATTAGAGATACTAGCCTCCATTGGGTCTTTTATAAACCTCAACAGAACAAAATTAAATTGGCTATTGTTTTTTTTAATTTCATATGGAGAGAGCTCTATGGAAAGTGAATAGAATATGTACCAGCTTGTTCTCATCCTGAAAACCTTGATGATTCTTTTATAGATTCTCAGAAAAGTAATCAAAGTTCAATTAATTGGAAAAATATACACAATGGGCATTTTAATATTATATTTTCAGCAGAACCAACTTTTATTATCTTAAGAAAGTGGTTGAGCCAAGATTGAAAGTTTAAATTTTGAGCTGCCAAGCAAATACTTTAGAAAATACACCTTAAGAACTTTGTTGATGACAAAATAATCTCTTTTCCAGTGGAGAAACATCTCACCTCCTTTGGGAATCCATTATAATACAGTCTGTTTGGATAGCATGCTAATCCCTTTATATATAAAGACTATACCCACAAAATAGATACTGCTACTGAAATACTTTACATAGATAGGAGAAGCTATTGACAGGAATACAAAAAGAATACTTTCGTGACATAAAGCATTAGCAAACTATCTGTTCTCTGAACCTGAACTTTTTAGATTTTATTTTATTTTTAAATGTGGATGTGTGTGCAGGTGTGGTGAGCACAGGTGTCCATGGAGGCCAGAAAAATGTGTGGCAGATTTACAGGTGCCTGTGACCACCTGATGTTGGACCTGGAACCAAACTCAGGTCCTCAGCAAGAGCACTATGTATTCTTAAATGATAAGCCATCTGATCTTTTCAGCCCCTGGATTTTTATTTTCTAAACACAAATCCAAACCTCATTTATATCACATCCTCCTTTTCAGCATTTATGCTCTGCTTACAAATAATCCTATCTGCTGTTGTAATCATATGCTTGGTAGATTAACATATCTCATGTTTGTATTTTCTTTCATTCTCAATGCAGTGCAGTCAGCCTGTTGATGAATATCTCATCTATATAGCAATTCAAAGTCTCAGGGTTCAACATGGTGGCTTTCCTTCAACACATGACTCAAAGTTGCCCTGAGTAGGCATGTTAGTTACAGGCAACAAATTGTTTCCTTCCACAACGCACTGGGAAAATTGAAATTGCTCATATTTTCTCTCTCAGACAAAGATGTTCTCTGTATGTAGTTTATCTGCATGTATAGAAAGAAGGATGGGTTTGTTGAGCATTTTGTGAGATTATGCTCTGTGTTCTGGTTTGAGGACTATTTGATGAATGTTTTCTCTTTTTCTAAGTTGTAGTAAGTTTGCAACAAAGACAGAAACTATACATAGGAAGGTAAGTAAATTGGTGATAGATATTCTTAGAAAAATTGGTTCATGCAATTATGGAGATTATAACAAATCTCTCAATAGGAGTGTGAGATGCTTAAGTGTGAAGAGTACTTGCACATGAGGACCAGAGTTAGGATCTCTGGACAACATTTAAGACCAGATATGATAGTGTGGTCTGTATAATCCAAGTGATCCTACAACAAGCTATGAGGCATACAGGACAATTTCCAGCTAGCTGATGTATGCTGTAAACCATAGTCCCTCTTAATTAAGTAGTTAGGTGAGGACTGACAGCAAATATATATATATATATATATTAAAAGATTTTATGTCTACATAAAGTCTGTGGCATGTGTAAATGCATGTGTATACACGTATGTATATACACACACACACACACATACACAAACTTTAAAATACATTCCTACAATAGGCAATCTGAAAGCTGAGGAGCCAGAGAAGTCACTACTGTAACCCCCAGTTCTAGGGCAAAGACTTGAGAACCCAGAAACAGAATTGAAGGTAAAAGAAGGGGCCTAGTACATCACATAATTCAAGGCTAGAAAACCCGGCATTCTTATGTCCAAGAACATATAAGGGTATCCCAGCTCCAGAGAGAGCCAAGTCACCTTACCTCTGCCTTTCTGTTCCATATTGGCCCTTGTTAGATTGGATGTGCCTACATGCCATGAAGGTAGACCTTTCTGACTCAACCCACTGTGAATGCTCCTCTATGAATACCATCAGTCAGAAATAATATTTTACCTTCTATATGTCTACTCTAAATTAACCACTATTCCTTCCTTTCTTTCCTCGACAGTGAAATCTATCATGAGGAGAGGTGAATCCAAATTTTCTTCCCGAGGCTCTCATTTTTCCCCTTTAAAGGTTACGTAGATTCAGCTTCAGATGCCTTGACTATTAGTCAGATCATGACAATCTGCTAGAGAATCGACATGCACATTCAGTGTGGGCACTGATCATCGTCTCCGTTTTAAGAATATGAATCAGACCTAGGATATGACTGAGCACACACAGGTAATTTACACAGCATTCCCTTTCATTGTGATGGATTCCCCTGTACATTTAACTAGGCTGATTCTTCAACCAACAAGCCAGCTCTGTCTTTTAACACTCAGTTTATTTTTCTTAATTTTTTCCTCTTTGTATTTTGCCTCCCAACATCTTATCTAGTTATCTTTAAACTAAATCACCTAACCCTCTGTGTGTCCCTATTGATATCTCTTATGAACAAAGCTTGTGATATCAATAGAATGTGATCAAAAGATTAGATTGTTTTATAAAGAAATTAGAAATAACAATTCAGTAGCAGTGATACCAATTTTAAGTCTTACCAAAGTCCAGAATCCTTACAAATTTTCCATTAGAAGTTATTTTCTTGAGGAAATAATTTAGTTAAACTATCTGTTTCTCTACTTTATTGACTTCATTTTACCATTATGTCTAATGTGTATCATTTTAAGGGTCTGGTATCCCATTAGTTTCATTACCACTGTATAGTATTTCAGCAACATTATTGTTAGATATATTAGTAGCTAGCCTAGAAGAAAACTGGTAGCAATGTAAAACATTCCTTTTCTGGAAAAATGTATTATTTCAGAATGTTTCACAGCAATACCTTCTCCTTTTTTAATAAAAATCGCAGGCTTTGTAGTTGTTTTTTTCTATTCTTTGTGTAACTTCATTTGTGAACCGACTCTTAGTACAAGAGACTTTAAACTGATTTTAGACTTTCTCTGTAGTATTATATAGGTGGATCCTGGCTTATTTTCTTATGCATCTCATCATTAATCCATGACAACATTTCTTTTAGTTCATTCAGTCTTCATGGGCTGAAGTCCAGCATTATAATATTTTCTCTATATGGCCTTGGGATGTTGAGCCTAGCCTCTCTGAAAAGGCTGTTGTTGCTGTTGACTTTACTTTTGCAATTTAGAGTTGTGCCAAAGCCTAACCATGAAGAATGGTTGATATAAAACAGATGATATTCTGCATTTATGGTGTCTGGTCTATTGTTGAGTACAAATGTGATCTTTCCAAAGAAATCTATAACAAGTTAAACCCACCTTAGTGGCTTAGGTCCATACATAATTAGTGTAGTTTTGGAATGTTAGGCTTTGGGCAGGACTTCTCTGATTTCTTTATTTCACGGGTGTTACAGAGAATAATTATGATGTTTTCAGGGCTTTAGCCTCATCTGAAGGCTAATTAGGGGGAAAGATCAATGTTTACATAAGGTGGTACTTGTAGAACCCAGTTCTTCAAGGCTGTTAGAACAGTCTAAGTTCCACACTTGATCTTAGCCAAAATGTTTGATGACTTGAGTTCCTAGATGGCTGTTGGCCAGAATCTGTGCTAAATTCCTTGTTCCTTGGATGTTTGGTTTGAGTATGTCATTTTGCTTTATGAAAGCCAGCAAGAGAGATAATCAGTTGAGAATTTCCTAGAGATATGGAGATTAGAATCTCTTGAAGCTAGTTTCTACCTACCACTATTACCATATAGCATCCCACTTACCATTATTACCATATGCTACAACTCAGTAAGAAAAGAAGTCAGTAAGCCAGTCAGTACAGAGAGAAGAGAACCACACAGAGCACAGATATCAGGAAGTGTGGATCATTAAGGACTGCCTTAGAAGCTACTTGCCATCATTCTCAGCTGCATCCTGTTCTAGGATGTTGACTGCTACAGGCACGAGGTGTGGCTGGCATGTCCGGATCCCCTGGGGGAGGGGGTAAGGAGGCGTAGAGTCAACGTCACAGACCCTGGGAAACAGTGGAACCATGATCTCATTTAATTTTAGAAAGGAACAGGATTTATACTTTTGTCAGGCTTAGGGGAAGTCTTTATCTAATCATTTGACATGCTTCATTCTGGTAGGTCCTGAACACCTGACAAGCCGAATTTCATCGCTTTCATTTGTCCTGGATGGCTGCTAGCCTGAGAGCTGCCCCAGGTTCGATCCCAGGAAGTGTTCACTGTGTACCCATGCTCAATATCGGTTTTAGCTCGTTCTAGGCCAGCAGGCTGGGAGCCTACCTAACCTTGCCAGAATCATCCTACACTAGAACTATAGAAGTTCTATTTTCTGTCTGTATGTTTATCTCTCTTTGTCTCCCTCCATCGTCATGTTTGTATATACCTATATTTAGACATTATTAGACTATAATATTTAATATTTGCACCTAATATTATATATAAAAATAAAATTATTCAAAGGCAAAACAATTAAAAGTTGATATATATTAATAATATATGCATATAAAATGCAGAGTGGGAGGAGATCTGTCATATCTTGACTAACATATTGATGGTTTGGTATATAAAGAGGTATGAAATGTATGTTTTCTTTCATTGATGAACACATGGTTCAGAGGTTTATATTGGTTTTTCTATTAAATCTCTTATATAAAAACAGCAGAGGTCTGGAGACTGTGGGTTTTGCCAACAAGCTTAATGACTCTCTTTGTGTAGTGTAATAATCAGATACTGGGAACCCCAGAGACGAAAAAGTAACCAAGCACGTCAGTCAATCATAAAAATCATAGACAAAATCATCAACTGATCAATCAATATATATTCTGTACTTTCTGTTTTCAGTACCCTTGATGGTTACCAAAGTCCCAAGTCTGAGCAGGGAACGAGAGCCACAGAATTGAAAAGGAGCTTGAAAAAAACTGAAGTTGAGAATTAATTTAGTCTTCAATTATTTTGATATATAAACAAATGTTGAAGCAGGTTCCTTAGAGGCAGAAGAAATTGAAGTAGAGGATGCTTCAGGGAGAGAAACAGGAAAAAAAATGTGCATGAAAACTGAAAGGATCCAGGGAAGAGGGGCACTGCCCGGAGGCCAGGGGGGCCCAGTGACTCTAATTAGAGAAGTTGGTCATGTATTCGGTTATCTCTGAGATACAATGCATGGAAATAAGAGACAGTGATGTATAGTTAGACTTCACAGTGTCCTGGGACCGGGAAATATGATTATATCACATACGAACTATTTAAGTTCAGAAGGTTAGTAGTAGAGGGACTAGGTTTATTCAGCAATGTATAATTGAACAAATATGAATCAAAACAACAGAAAAGAAAAAAAAAGACTTGAATTTCTTCTTTCTTTGATTTTTTCTTTTGAATTTGAAGCGTTAGAGAGATGCTTATGTTTAGTATTCTACAAAAAATTGGTTTAATAATGGGTATTTTCTGTACGAGGTTTTTAAAACAACATTTAAATCAAAATAGGTACTGGTATATTAACAGGAAATAAAAGGAAAAATTCAAATCAATACACACACACATATATATATATATATGCTTTGTCGATGCCCAGTAGTGATAGACTTATAGCTTCTTTATCCTCATTCAAGGGCAAATTTAAATGAATAATAATATTAATGTAATTGATACTTACCAAGCAAAATTACCTATAAGACTCTCAAGTAAAAGATGACAGACTAATCCATTTTGTTTACATTCTCATTGATGCGATCTAATACCTGCTAAAACAACTTAAAAGAAAAGGTTTTTATTTTGTTTTTTTTTCACTTTGGTTCATCATTTCACAGTGTCCCATTCATCATGGCAGGGAAAGCACAGCACTGCCATCTTGGTAGAGAAAATCAGAGTAACACATGAAGGGACCAAGAAAGAGACCTGGCTAAGGACCCACCCTTGTGATCTGATCCACCCAGCAAAGCTACATAGTCTAAGATTTCTGGAAATTTCCAAGACAGCACCAAAAATTGTAAACTAAGCATTCAAGACACAGATCTTATGAGGAACATTTTATATTCAAATAATAACATTATTCTAAAACCTATTAAAATTACATCAAATACTTAAAAACAAAGTAAATCAAACACAGTAATTCTATTCCTAGTTATAAGCCTAATTGAAATACATACATATGTTCATACAAAAGCATTCAATATTGTATTCACAGAAGCACAAATCATAATAATCTAAAACAGAACATTATGTAAATGTCTAGTAATAATAGAAAGCAGAGATAAACTGAGCAATGGTCACATGATGAAATTTTTGCAGTAGAAGAAATAAATGATGTGTACCAGAGCAAATTTCTAAGCACAGGATTCAGAGAAATTCATTTGCAAAAGGATCTAAACTACAAGGAGTTCTGTTTATGTAAAATACAAAACTTGGCAAATTAAGTTAATGTTAGAGATCAAGACAGTGCACATCCTTAAGAATGAGGTTTATATATGGAAAGTTCAGAAGGTGAAATTCCAGAGGACTTGGCAATAATCTCATTCTTGAGGTGGTTACCAAAATGCACCTTTTACAAATACACAATTCAATAAAAGAATATATGAAAGCTAAAATGTGTATTCATCCTAAGTATTGAGGCTGTATCAACGAATTGTCACTTAAGGTTAAGCTTCTCACAGATACTTCTTCTTGGCTCCAGGGAGGTAGAAAGACAGTGTCTTTAAGAGATGGGACTTTTGTTGGGCCCAGTGCTTGGAAATGCATACATATGTTCATACAAAAGTATGCAATAATGTTTCCACAGCAACACAATTCAAAATAATCTGAAACAGAACATTATATAAATGTCTAGCAATAATAGAAAAGCAGAGCAATGTAAACTGAGCAATGGTCACATGATGAAATTTATGCAGCAGAATAAAAAAAGGATATGTATGGAGTAAATCTCTAATCACACTAGTCTGGGGAAACTGGGGGACAAACTGAAAGACACTGAAGGACACAAATCATATTATACAGGTCATATGTTCATTAAATTGGGCAGGGGGAGGTGTGGAGTGGGGAGTGGATCTAAATGTCATCAAACTCTCTTGTATGAAAATCAGAAAAAAAACTCAATAAAAATTGCAATAAAACAAAACAAAAAATATTGGATATGAGAATAAATTAATAAATAAGTCTACACTCCGTGGCAGGGTTGTAAAATTAGAAGGATAACATCATTCCACATGATCCTATAGAATTAGAGACAGGTCGAATGGTAATACAAACTTCTTAAAATGTAGTAAAATACAATGAAGTTGCGAAAAATAAATTCATCTAAGTGAAGAAATGGAGACCTGATTCTTGAATGGAGTGCAAAATAACTTCAGAATACTAGGCAGTGGCTTCATGACATCAGAAAATAGTGGAAGGGACTGAAAGATATACCCCAGTTACCAAGAGAGACAAGTACAAATCATCTCAGAGGGCAAACTAATCCCCAAACATGTGCATTCAGGTTCTCTTATAAGAAGCTTATAAAATTCAGTTTTTGCAGAAAATTATAAAATTTAGGAAAAGAAAGCTTAATTATAGTAAAAAATGCTTAATATAATATATTGAGAGACACAAGTAACATATAATGATGACTTCGGGTTCAGAGAAATTTTCATGCATGGTATCGTCAAATACTTTCATGAATCTCTTCTTTACGTTTCTTCTGGAAGCATATTGAAGTTTGGTTGACAGAAAATGTTCAGATCTGAGCCTTGGCATCACTATAGGTGATCACTTGCCACCTATTCATCCTGTGCACCCCAGATAATGGAGTAATACTTAACCAAAGAGTAATACTGAGACCTTTCTTTTAAGGCTGGAGGCTATTCACTGGGAAACAAATAGAATTCTGTTGTTTTCTGTATTCAATTCAGTAGGTTGGGCTGTGGAAGGGATTGGAATGTTAAAGATTTCAAGTTAAATGAGAGTCTATCTTGTATAAATCAGCCATTTACTGAATAAATAATACAGGCTTCATAGGGAAGGTACAGACCAAACCAAAGTTGATAATCTCAAATAGATTCCTATCTGATAGGACTTTTTCAGTCAAGTTATGATTCAAAGACTCTGGAGTAAATAAAACCAACTAGAAACTGGAGTGACCTTGATGATTATTGAGGATACGTACTGCTGTCAACCATAACATTTGGGAAAACCATGACTGGAATCTAATTTGACGGTAGAGAACAGATGCAGATGCCAATAAAATGCATTACTGTGTATGTGTACATATATGAAACAGAATATGTGTGCTTAAGCAAGAGTTCTCTAAATTTTTTCCTGGTCCCTCAGTCAACACTAACCCTCATTCCTCTGATATTGTCTTTTTGCCTATCTAGGCAATGATTATCCATATGGAATTCATCTTAATTTATTTTTATTTATCTTTAAATATAGAGCTCTGTCATGTTATATTAATGTAAACTGCAGAGCAGGACACATTTATGAGAACACTATACACACCACTGTATAGCACTCCAAACCTACCTGGCATTCCATAAAAATTCGTGTATAGGGTAGCATGAAGCACTAATGTCTAAGCCTGACTATTTCAGATTATTTAGATTTGACTTTTTTCAGGCACTATCCAGATCTTTCCAAGCATAACAAATCCCAATAAAGTACTAATATTCAGAGATGTGGTTCTCTCTCTCTCTCTCTCTCTCTCTCTCTCTCTCTCTCTCCATATATATATATATATATATATGTGTGTGTGTGTGTGTGTGTGTGTGTGTATGTGTGTGTGTGTGTGTGTATGTGCATGTTTTGGCTTACTAAACATTTTGAAAACAAAATTTTCAAGAAATAAATAAGGATAGCCTCTGCACTCAGATCAATTTTCCAGTCTAGTTTGTTAGATACTCCAGAGGCTGTCCCCACCCACACTTTGACTTGTAGTCCTGAGATCAGCCTTCTACCCTGGAAGTTGGTAATCCTGCTCACTGAGTCTTGATTCCTCTACATACTGAGCCCCTCCAGAACCTGGTTTCCCATCTAACCTTGGGCACAGGCTCACTTTTGTCCATTCCACCCTAGATCTCTGGAAAACTCTCTTAGTCCAGACTTGCCTACTCCATCATGACCTCTTGCACTAAAACCAGTTCAATTATCCAGCCTAGCATTTTTGGAACCTCCACAGCCTAGCCCCACACCCTCTTGGCCTTGGATTCCAGAGATTAGCCTTCTACATCAGTAAATCAGTCACCCTGCCCACTGCACCCTGATCTCTCTGCAATCTGAGCAAAGTCTCCCCTGCCCCCACATCCTTCTAACCTTTGGCTCAGGTCTGCTCTTGTTTTTCCACCTCAGATCTCTGGACTAGAATCCTAACCCAGGATAGTTAAACCCCCTAACATAGTTTGTTAGATGCTCCACAGACTGTTCCCACTCCTACCGTCCCACTCCTACCTTCCCTTGGCCTCCTGATCAGCTTAAAAAGAATAGCCTGCCAACTACCCAGTTCAGCCTAAGAACCTGAACCACATACCAACTTAGCTAGGTAAAAAGCAACCAAGCTACATCAACAATTTAAACAGAATCCAGATTCAAATAAAGGCAGACTATAGTTTCCTATTAGACACACATCCAACAGAAGATATTCATATGCACAAACGGCAATGCATAAACATACATAATTTGAAACACCAAGAGAATGTGACCCCATAAAAATTTGCCAGACCTACAGAAGAGTACTACATTGAGAATCACCCTGAGGAATCCCACAGCACAGAATTTAAAAGAACCATTATAAATGTGATCAAGGATCATTAAGCAAGCACAGTCAAAGAACTCAAAGAGCACAGGCATAGGCATAAACTTGTAATGGAATCTCAAGAAAATACAAATACATGGCTGAATGAAATAACAGAATTGATTCAGGACTTGAAAAACCAATTCACAAAAGAAATAGAAAAATTGAAGGAAAGCCAAGCCAAAAAGAAGATGGAATTTAAAAACTCAGTAAGTGCATCGGAAACAACAGGAGAAAGCCTCACTGGGCAAATGAATGAAAGGGAAGACAGAATAAAAAGACTGGATGACAAGGTGGAGGTACTGGACTCCTCAAAGATTGAAAAAAAGAAATGAAATTCACAGGAAATGCGGGACATCATGAAGAGACCACATCAGTGCATCATAGGCATACAGGAAGGAGAATAATCTCAGGCCAATGGTATTGAACAGAACTTCAACAGGATTGTAGAAGAAAACTTCCCTAAATGAAGGAAAGAAATACCCATATAAATTCAAGAAGTGAATAGAACACAATTAGATAGAACCAGAATAGAAATTCCCCACAGCATATCATAGTAAAAACAATAAATGTACAGAAGAAAGAGAGTACTACACGCTGCTGGAGAAAAGCAACAATTAATGTATAAAGAAAAACCTGCTAGAATTACAGCTGACTTTTCAATGTAAACTAGGAAAGCCAAAAGTACATAGACCAAAGTATTTCCAGTTCTAACCAACCATGGATACCAACCCAGAATACTTAACCTAACAAAACTATACTTTATGGTCAAAGGGGAGGAGAAACTTTTCCATAATATGAATAGGCTGAAAGAATTCACATTCACTAAGCCATCCCTACAAAGAATACTTGAAACGATACAAAGGATAAAAGAAAAGATTGACTAAACACAAAAGGTTACAAAAAGAAAGCAAAGAAAGATATTAATTATAGCCACATAAAATAAGACAAAGAACACAGAACATAGAATGACAGTAACTAATGCACATCTTTCCATAATAACTCTACATCTCAATGGCCTCAACTCCCCAGTCAAAATACACAGGCAAGTGGAATACAATAAGAAAGAAAATTCATCTTTTGTCTTCAAGAAACTTATCTTACCTTTAAGGGTTGATAGCACCTTAAGGGGGAAAAGATGGAAAAAAAAATAATTTCAAGCAAATGGCCCTAAGAAGCAAGCAGGTGCTATAATTCTAATATCCAACCAAATAGACTTCAAATCGAAACTAATCAGAAGAAATAAAGAGGGTCATTTCATCCTAATCTAAGGAAGATATTCAATCATGAACACATATGCACCAAACTCTGGATCATCCAATTTCATAAAATAGTACTCTATGAGTATAAAACACAGAGTAATCCCAATACAGTAATAGTAGGTGACTTCAGTACCCACTATCTTCAAAACAGGTCAATAGGAGTGAGAAACATCTGAATTAAATGATATTGTACATCAAATGGACTTAAAAGACATCTATAAATATTCTACCCAAAGGACAAAAGAATACACTTTCTACTCAGGAATCCATGATAATTTCTCTAAAATTGACCACATTCTGGAACACCAAACAAACCTCAACATATACAAAAAATGAAATAATTCTGTGCAACAATGCAATAAAGCATAAGATGAACACCAAGAGAGAATCAACAGCAACTGATGGAGATTAAACAACACACTTCTGAATGACATTTATAGCTCTTAATGCCTACATAAAAAATAAGAAAGAGCACATATAAATGACTTAGGAATACAACTGAAGACTCTGGGAAGTCAAGAACAAACCAATCCCAAAGTACACCAGAGGAAATAACAAAAATCAAAGTAGAAATTAATGAACTAGAAACAAAGAAAACAAAACAAAACAAAAAAATCAATGAATCTAAGAGCTGAGTCTTTGAAAGGTTAAACAAGATAGACAGACCCCCTATCCCAGTTAACCAAAAATTGAAAAATAAAGAAAGAAAAAGAAAATCCAAATCACCAAAATCAGAGAAAAGGGAGGAAACAGAACTTCAGACACACACACACACACACACACACACACACACACACACACACACACACACACAAAATCCAGAAGACTGTAAGGGAATTTTTAAAAATCTATACCCCAATAATCAGAAAGTCTAAAACAAATAGATGAATTTCTAAAAGATGGAGACCACTAAAGTCAAACTAAAAAGAGATCAACAGATCAAACAGACCCATAAAAAATAAAGAAATTGAAACAGTAATACAAAATCTCCCAGCTAATAAAAGCTCAGGCCCAGTTGGATTCCCAGAAGAATTCTAAAAGACATTCAAAGAAGATCTGAAACCAATACTGCTTAAATTATTTTAAAATATAGAAACAGAAGGACTCCCAAACTCCATCTATGAAACCAGTATCATTCTAATACCAAAACCAGGTAAAGATACAATCAAAAATATCCTTAATGAATATAGGTGTAAAGATACTCAACAAAATACTCTCAAACCACATACAGACACATATGAAAAGATCATACACCATGATCAAGTCAGCTTTATTTCACAGACGCAGAGATAGGTCAATATACATTAGTCAATAAATGTAATCAATCACCTGAAAGACAAAATCACATGGTCATTTCAATAGATGCAGAAAAGGTCTTTGACAAAATCGAGCACGCATTCACATTAAAAGTCCTAGAGAGAACTGGATGGAGGGAAGATATCTAAACATAATTAAAGCTACATACAATAAACCCATAGCCAACATCATTCTAAATAGAGAAAAAATGGAAGTATTGCCATTAAAATCAAGAACCAGATAAGGTTGTCCACTATCTCCATTCCTTTTTAATATAGCGCTTGAAATTCTTGCTAGAGCAATAAGACATGAAAAGGAAATTAAGAGTACTAATTTGAAAAGGGAAGTTAAATTATCACTGAAGACAAGAAAATATTATATATGATGTCACAAAATTCCACCAGAAAATTGCATAAAAAGGAATAGTACTTGCAATAAAGTATCAGGTTAGAAAATCACCTTCAAAAATCAGTAGACTTTCTGTATACCAATAACAAACAATTAGAAGAAAGCATTTAAGGACCCTACCCATTCACAACAATCTCAAAAGAATATGTAGAAATAAACCTGATCAAAGACACTAAAGATTTCCACAATGAAAATTTTAAATCTTTAAAGAAAGTGATAGAGGAAGATACCAGGAGATGGAAGATCTCCCACACTCATGGATTGGAAGAACATTGTGAAAATAATCATCTTATCAAAAACAATCTATAGATTCAATGTGATGCCAATCCAAATCCCCATGATGTTCTTCACAGAGATAGAAACAAATATCTTGAAATTTATATGGAACCATAAAATATCCAGGATAGCCAAAGCAATCTTGGGCAACAAGAACAATACTGATATTGTTATTGTGATAGAACTTATAGTCATAAAACAGTGTGGTACTGGCACAAAAATAGACAGATAGATCAACAGAACACGACAGAAGACCCAGACATGAATGCATATGATTTCAACTACTTGATATTTGACAAAAGTGTCAAGAAACCAAATGGAGAAAAGACAGAATCTTCAACAAATGTTGCTAACAAAACTAGATCTCTACTTGTAGAAGAATGAAATTGGACCCCTATCTTTCATGCTGCACAAAAGTCAACTCCAAATGGATCAAAGACCTATTTATACAATCTGAAACTCCAACTCTTAGGAGAAAATGTAGGCAGTACCCTTCAAGATCTAGGTGTATGAAAGGACTTTATAAACTGTACATCAGTTGCTCAGGCATTAAGGTCAGCAACTGACAAGTGGGAACTTACTAAGCTGCAAAACAACAACCAAGGAAGTGAAGAGGAAATCCACTGAATGGGAGAATATCTTCACTTGCTACACATCCAACAGATGATTAATATCTGAAATATATAAGGACTCAAAAAACAAAGAAACAGGAAAATAAATGACCCAATAAAAGTGTGCTAAGGACTTGAAGAAAGTTCTCAGTCGAATAAATAAAAATGCCTAAGAAACACCTTTAAATGTGATCAATATCCTTAGTAATTAAAGAAATGCAGATAAAAACTACTTTGAGATTCCATCTTAATCCAGTCAGACTGCTAAGATCAAGAAAACAAAAGACACCAAATGCTGTGAGAGTATAGGGAAAGGGAAATGCTTGTTCAGTGCTGGCTAGAATGCAAACATGTTCACCCACTATGGAAGGCAGCATGGAGAATTCTTGACAATCTAAAAATGAATCTGCAATATGATCCAATTATACCAACACTTTGGCATACATCTAAAGTTCTCATCCTACTCTAGAGATACCTATACATTCATGTTTGCTGCTGCTGTTTTTATAGTAGTTAAGAAATGGAAACAAAGTTAATATCTCTCAACTGATGAGCAGATAAAGAAAATGTGATACATTTACACAATGGACTTCTACTCAGCAATAAGGAAAGTTGAAATTATGAAATTTTAGAGTAAATGAATGAGACTAGAAACAGTTACACAAAGTGAAAAAGCACAAACTCATAAAACAAGTGGTGTATGTTCTCCCTCATTTGCAGATTATAGCAACAATCCCTATATGTGATACACAAGCCTGTTGTAACATCAAGATCCAGGAAAATGAGAAGGAAACACGGAGGTAAAGGAAAAGAAAGAGGTCAAAAGTGGGGACTAATAAGGAACAGGTGTTAGCAAGTTGTAAATGGGTAAAATGGGGCTATTCAACTGGGAATGGAGAAGGGAAGGATAGACAAGGAACCCTGGGGTGGATGGGAAGTAAGAACTCAGAAGAAAGGGCATAAAGGAGATGGGTATTTGTCAAGGAAAAAAGGAGGCACTTAAACTGGGCATGGAGGAGAAAACTGACAAGGAGAGAAAGAGAAGAGAGATAAATAAAGCTTAGTTGGCATAAAAAGTCAGAGAGAAATGTATGAACTCAAAAATATGCTGAAAAATGTACATACAATAACTGAACACAAATATATGTAAAAGCTATACAGCAAGGAACACGGTACAGCACAGGGGAACGTCCCTTTGAGTTGTTGGGCAGAGTAGTTCAAGAGACCTCCAAATAGTGCGGACTATTGCCACAGCCCATGATTAGCTTCCAGAACTTGAAGGTAAACCCCTACTGCTGAAGACAGGATATACTTCAGACACATGGCTTAGAGCAACAGAGCTGGAACTGACCTGTAAGCCTCCTCCCTGAAGACTAGCTCTTATAGTTCTAGAGGATGCTCTCCACACAGCTAAGAGAGAAAACAGTCCATGATCCAGTCCAGCTCCATTGTCTAATAACCACAACAACTGGCACAGCAAACTACTTCTATTGATTTTGTTATGCAGGGGCAATCAACAGTTATCTACTTGTACTTTGAGCCCTCTGAATGGGGAGTCACTCATGGGCAGCACTGTAAATATAGCCAAATACACATTCTGGAAAGGTCAAAGATACTTGAGAAAACCACATTTTTTGTCAATATGGAGACAAATGAACTTTCCTAACACAAGCTAAGTATGGATCCTTGTATTTGCAGATAAATGCACTGTACACCACTAATCAAAAAAGCTTCTTTTGTAACATATGAAAGCTATTACAAAGTTCCACAACTGGTACCACATAGAGAATATATACCTGAGAGATCCTCAGCCTTAAGTGACACATCAACAATAGAACATCTACACTTACGGCTTATGCAACATAGGTAGGACAGATGGTAGAGAGAATACTAATAGATTCCTCAACTCTCACCAGAGAAGCGTCCTCTTTCAACAGAGTATGACACATACAAAAGGTCACAAATGACCAAGTTTTAGACTTCAGAGTGTGTGTTCCTGAATAGGAATTCTATATTAAACCTCACTCACCCACGTCTCAAGTGCCATTGTGGAAGAAAGAGCAGAAAGATCATAAATGACAGGATTAGTGCATAATCATAAAGAAACAGAGATTTTCAGGTCACTGGAAACTTGTTCAAGGAACTACTGGTAAATGATTACCGTGGGATGAAAGAGAGTAGATCTTCTTTTAGGGCTTGACTCTAACAGGCTGACTAGTTTCCAGTATATGAACTTGCACTGAGGGACACTTGGAGAGAAATACTTGATTTGCTACTACTTAATATGTATGATGGAGTACCTGTAATCTGGATGTAGGATCTATAGTGAATGGAGAAGGGGGAGTTGTCTAAACTTGTTTAGGATGAATTATATAAAAGACACAAAAACTCAATAAAAATATTAAGAATGAAAAAAGCAGAAAAGAAAAATAGAAATACGTAAGTGTAAATCTAAAATGAATCTAAGTTGCCCAAGGAACTTGAAAGACATCATTCTAGAGAAAAGGATGGAAATGATCAGAAATGTCTACATAGCTCAGAATAGAGGGAAGATTTAAGAAGCTTCTGATTGAAAGCATTCTACAAGGAAGAATCACTTGATCTTCTCTGCCACCCACTAACACTGCTCAGGACTTCATTAACATGACAACACTACAAGAGCACAACTAGAAAGATTCTTCATCCATTGAAAAACAAGTGACGCTTTTGAGTATTAAGAATTGGTTATTCAGTGTGGGTGGGGAGGGAGAAAAGAATAAGAGTGTGGACAATCTACTGCTTCCTCTCTTTGGTCACAGAGACACAGAGATTCTAGGCATCTGCCTTAACATGAAATGGTAACAATCATAAAATAATAAGTTATATAATCCTCCCCTTTTTCTTCCACAAGAGTAAAAATATGAAATCTGCTGTATCGTCCTCAGCGGTTGGGATTTCTATTCTAAGAGACACATGCTTGAATCATAGACAGTGACAATCACTCTGGCATTCTAATGTCAGATACCTCCCTTCTTTAGTTTCTGTATTTCAGAGTTTCTGGGAGCCTTGGATGCTTCCTTCTGACTCCTTCGAATTCAGACCTGTTCACTGCTTCCAGACTTCCAAACCATTCCACGAGCTTCTTTAAGCATGGTCAAGAATTTCCCTCTGTATCTCAGTGTCTCCATATGAAATATGACAGTCTCCAGGGTTTTACCAAATAGATAAATGCTCTACCACTTTCAATATATAAAAAGACTGACAATATGTCCAATCCCAGGGCTTCATCAACTTTAGATAAAAAGGAAAAATACTGAGTGTGTGATGGATCCTTTCATTACTTAGAACCTGTAAGTTTAAAAAAAAATGTGACTGACATTTTGACTTTACACACTACTCACCACACAAACTTTTATCAGTTGCATTAAAGTTTATCCTGATCACCTTGTTCTGACCATCTACTACAAGGTCTTTGTACATGCCATTTCCTTTTCCTGGAGCAAATTTCATGAGTGTGGACAAATAATTTATCTTTCAATTTGTTTCAGAGTCTGCTGAAATGTCACCATTATCAGAAAGAGGATTTTTAAATATCTTCTTTAAAACACTACCAATAAAGCTCATCTTTTTCTACTTTCATTAATATTTGTTATATCTCATATTATACATATATGTATGTGCTTGTGTGTATGTGCATATAACATGAATTTGTATATATATGAGCCATAATATATTGTTTCAGTAAGATAACATTTTAATAGCTTTTAAAAAGAGAGAAATCTTATAATCTCTTAAAGAGAGGAGAAAAAGAGAATTGGTTAAAGCTAGGACTCTATTTATAATAAATAATCATCCTACTAATAAATATCGTTATTATGTATATATTGTTAAGAAACTTCATTAGCCTAATAAAGATTATCTCCTCAAGATCAATCAGATATTGCAGTAAAAACTTAGAAGCCATTCTTTCAAATGTAAAAACAAGAAAGTACTTCTATCACTTCTATTTCATAATTAATTTTACCTGATAAAGAAAGAAAAATGTAGTAAATAAATATCTGTCATAAATGGAGTCCTAAAAGACTGTCAACCTGAAGATAATGCTAATTAGTGATATAAAAGAAGATTGGAACTACAGAGTCAAGTTCTTAAAATTAACCATTTAAAAAGTCTTACCAAGCATCTGGTCATAAACCAAAATATAAAATACAGCACATTCTTTCTGTTAAACAATCCAGAACATTCTTTTACACTCATCGTGCACAGTAACAAAATAAGATTTTAACATACCATCTACAAATGTCAAAATGCTCGAAATCTAAAAAGTTTGTGATAGATCTGATAACAACAGATAAAATGATGTCTTAATGTCATGCATTATGGAACACAAAGTAAGTGGTTTTTTTTTTTTTGATAGATCAATATCATACAGATGAGCATTTGAAGAAGAGAAACTAGAGTCAAAACTAGGGGGAAAATTTATAATGGAAATGATATTTGTTTACCAAACAATGAAAAGGCAAAGGAACTCCAGTTTGCATGAGTTTAATCTACAGCTACACAAAACAGGCAGATGGATAGTCCTAAGAACTGTGTGCATAAACACAACCAGTTGTCTTAGTTACTTGAATACAAATGGGTACAACCACTTTGGATATGAACTTGACCCTGTCTTGTAAAGCCGGACAGTTCTTTGCTTTGTTGCTTCAAGTTCTTCCTTTAACTTCTCTCTTTGTTCAGTCCCAACATAGTTAGATGCAAGGCTTTTTGTGCAAAAATTCCACACTTGAGAATATTAAACGGGAAAACGCTCACATACATATAAAGGGATATCCATAAGTTTCTAGTGAAGAAGTTTGAACACCAAAATGTAGTAATCAAACCAAATGTGCTCTGCCAGGGATTGGGTTATTGTTAGCACATAATGTTCACATAAATGAGCAGTACAGATCAGCAGAACTGAAAGAATATTACTGAGTGGAGAAAGCAAGTTTCACACACACATATTTACACAATATACAATATGAGAATATGTGTGTGTGTTTAAGGGTCTGTATGTCTGTGTATGTGTCTATTACTAGTAATATAAGTAATGAACTTTGACCCTCATACCCACGCAGCCTGTACTCTTAAATACTCTCTCATCTCCATAGCTCTAGATCTGTTATTTATATGTGGGCACTTACAGAGATAATTATATTGTGAGGACTCTGATTAAGTAAATAATTTAAATCACTGACAGAATCAAAACTTGAGTAGGCTATTGGGTGGAGGGTGGAAAACTTGGAATGTTAAGGGCCTACATCTTGCCTTGGCTCCACGCAGATTCCTGGGAATTAGCACATGAATGATCTCTTTCACCAAGTGCTTCTGCCTCCACAGTATTCTGCCTCATTGCAGGTTCAGGAACAATAGAGACCAAGACTATGGACTGAAATCCCTCAGTGAGCTAAATAAATCTTTCCTCCTTTAAGATGTCCTGTGTGGAGTGTGTGTGTGTGTGCTTTATTCCTCAGTCTAACAAATGGGAGTTCAGAAATAAATTAACCTGGACTTGGAATATGGCTCAATTAGTAAAGCACTTAGAACTCTGAATTTGAGTATCATAAACTGAGCATCCTGGTGCAAACTTTTAATCTCAGCACTTGGGAGGTGGATGTAAAAGATAAGGTCATCCTTGTCCATATAACATAATTAAGTCCAACCTAGGTGATATGAGCACCTGTATTAAAGATACAGAAAAAACTAAAAATAACATCTCAAACCATATATAGACACTTGATTTTTATAAAATTACCTAGGCATCAAAAGAAAGGAGAAAAATATTTTTAATAAATTATGCCAAAACAATTGGTTTCAGTATCTTCACAGTGCTTACAGAAAAGAACTCAAAACATGAGAATAAATATGAAGCTGAACCTAAAAAAATCTTCTAGTAATAAACAAGGGGAATATTTGCAGATTTTGTAGAACAACAACATAAAAAGAGTTGGTAAATTTAACTTCATTAAAATTAAGAAGAATTTCTTTGAAGAGACCAGTGAGATAATTAAAAGGCAAGTCACAAAATGAGGGAAAGTATCTGCAAATGCATATCTGATGATACATTTTAACCAAACAAAATTCTCACAAATAGAAGATGAGAAAAAGAGAACACAAACAACTCAATATAGAGCAGGCAAAATCGTGAATAGACACATTGCCAAAAGGAGTTGCAATGATGGCAAATCAGCATATGAAATGCTTCTCTGCAGCATCAGTCATCAGGGGAAAGCAAATTAAAACCATAATACGATGTCACTGCATACACATTAGCATGCTAAAATTATAAAGGCTGACGATGCCAAACGCTAGTGAAATATAGAGAAACTGAAATTCTCATAAATTGCTGATAGGAGTGAAAAATACCACAGCAATAAAGAAACCATTAGGCAGTTTTGATCATGTTTGACTTAACCTTCCTTACGAACCAGTCATCTTACTACTAGACATTTCTCCAAGAAGACTGAAAATAGATGTCTGCACACAGGCCTGTGCATGAATGTTTATAGCAAATCTTCACAATGAGGAAAACCTAGATGTCATCCAAGCACTGCCAGTGAGAGAACAGAAAAATACAGCACAGCACATCTGTATAACGGAATATTCTTTTACAATAAAAACGAATATACTACTAAGCTATGCAACAATATGGGTAGATAATCGTGATTTAATCATTATGCCATGTGAAATAAACAGAAGCTTTGTGTTTTCATTTATATTAAATCTATAACATAAAAAATGAATCATCAACTGTTACATCACACCCAGCTTTTACATGGGTGATAGGATCTGAACTCTGGTCCTCATACGTGTGCAACAAATTCTCTTAATCACTGGGGCATCTTTCCAGGCAAGTGTGTATGACTTACATGAAGGCGTTTCCAGAGATGATTAGATCATTAGGGCTCAGACCTAACAAATAGTTTAATTTATTGAATATGTCAATATGTGAGTAGTTTATTCAGAAGTGTTGACTTGGCAAGGATAAAGGCAGGTATAAGTATTTTGTATATCTAGATATAATTTTGTGGTTGTGGTGGTTTAGTAAGTGCATGCATCTGTCAAATTACACACTTTACCTTGACACTGTTTACCATATATCAATTATATCAGTGCATTTGAAACCATGGCATAATTTAGAAAATAGCCTACTTTGGAAAATAAATATCAAAGGACATATTCAAATAAGATATGCTTATGACCACTAAGCATATAAAAGATTTTTTAAAATCATTAATCCTCAAGAAATACAAATTAAAATTACAGTAACTAAAATTAAAACCTAATACTGAATTAAACTTACCTACTGAATATGAATGATCTGAAATCTTCATATATTTCTGGTGGGAAGATAACTGGTCGAATATATATTTCTGTCAATTCCAGACCCAGTGCCAAAATTATTTTGGGTTGTCTTTATTCCCTTTATTAGACACTTATCACCCACCTCTGACCTAACTGCTAGGTTTCTGGCAGACTCCTAAAATGGTCGCTCAGCAGCCAGTGTTCTTGGCCTACTTTGGGGTTCCTCTCCCAGACTGGCACTTTTGGAGCACACCCTGCCTTGGTCTCCTGCTGATAGGAATTCCAAACTTCTTGCCCTTGATTTATACAATTTGGTTCCACTTTCATACAAGTGCAACAACCAGCAACATGAATCTGACCCTTTACAATGCAAAGAGGGGAAGAGGAGTCCAGCCTTTTTCTACCTCCTACCAAATGGAATGTAAAAGCCCAGACTCTCCAGAGCAGTAGACAGTCCTCCAGCTCTGGATGCCCTCCCCTTGAAGGGAGTCTGTTTTTTTGTGTGCTGTGTAAAGCATTACTTTTGCTTTAATAAACCTTGGCTGTGTGCTGTGACTGCAAACTTCTCTTATAATTCTTTCCCTGGAGAAGATATGGACCCAAAGAAAGAACCCTAGGCAGCATCAGTTTAGCTCTGTGTTTTTAAATACTTTTATTTCTTATGTGTATGAAAGTATTACCAGCATGTATGTAAGTGCACCCATTTCGTGCAATGTACACGGAGGTCAGAAGGGAGTGTCAGATGCCCTGGAACTGGAGTTACAGTAGCTTGTTAGCAGCTATGAGGATGTTGGGAACCAAACTCTGATCTACTACAAGAACAACTAGTGCTCTTCACTGCTGAGCCAGCTCTCCAGTCCCTTAGCTGTGCATTTTTAAATGACTGAAAGCAAAAGTCTACTGTACAGAATTGCATTTACCATATAACTATGGTAATATAACTGTGATCCGAGGACATTTAAGAAAATACGTATGCCTTATAATGCTGGATAGTCATTTTGTTTGAGTAAGGTATCCTTTTATTTATGCATACCGTGCCTGCATTGATTTGTATTTCCCATGTCACCATATGACTATTTCTAAAGAGGTACTTATTTTTCCTGATTCATACTTGAAATTATATATATATATATGTATATATATATATATTTTAACATTTTAGTAATTCATGGACAATTATCCACAATTTACATAAATGGTTTGGTTTTAATGTCAGGCTACAAGCAGAACTTTAACACTCAGTATCTTAAGTCAGTGAGTTAGATGAAGGTTTGCTGAAGCTGTTGTCTTCACCAGTTACAAAACGTTCCACACAAGTATTATTCTCCCTGTTTATTACAAATTTGAAAAGCGAGAAGAAGCTAGATTTTTCTTCTGTCGGTATTATAACTCTGCTCTATACTACTCATGGATTCCCCCTGATGGAAACCGATGGGCCATGAAACTTCAGATTTGTTTTTGATGAAGAGAATAGGCTGAAAAGCAAAAGTGGTAAGAGTCTGGTTATCTGTCTAGGAGTCTAGGAGGTTGTGCTATTATTTGTTTTTCAGATGATTAGCTAACAGAGACCCAAAGCAAATTGATGGGGCTTCTGCAGCTTTATCACATCCTGACCTTGGTGCTGCTGTAATTGTGAGGGCTTCAGTGACCTCAGGTCTCTTAGCTAACTCCCTCCTTCTAACCAAGTTTTTGCTGTGTTCCTTAATTTGGTCCTTTATCAGGAAGTTTTCTGAGTTACCAGAGATAAGCTTGGTCTAAAACTGAGGCCATATATATTTTAACTTTATCCTAAAGACGTCTCTATTCTTACTGAAGTATATATGAAAGTAGACTATAGCCAAACTTTAAAACAAGTGGATGAGTCTTGGCCAATCACACGTGGCCAATTATGCAAATCATATTCAAATTAGACAGGTGCAAGCTATCACACACTGATTGGGTTATCTCTGTACCTCATTTCTGTTTTCTGTTTAGAAATCCCTATTCTCTGATTGTAAAAATAACCAACCCATGTTGCAGAAACAGGTATTCTAAAACATATTTTAACGACACCTCAGTGTCTAAAGCTATAGGTACTGAATGTGGGACTATATACCTGAATTTGGGGGTCATGAAAAATTGTCAGAAGTAAAAGGTTTCTGAAAGCACAGTGGTGAGATAGGAATTTGGAACCAAATGCATGGTGAATCCAGCATGTTCCTGGCAGCACTCCCCAGTGTTTCATCATGGGACTTCACTGCAACCTTGGTTCTGAACACAAAATGTGGGCACTTTGCACTATGCATGCTGTCTCATAGTGTAATTCCAATGACTGAATGATACTGAAACACCTCACATCAGATATGACACTACTATATGCATGAATTGTAGTTTTTAGCATACATACAGAGTTTCTAGCTCTTGCAAAACATTATGACTTAATTATGGAGAACATATTTTACTATTTTCTTACCATCACCCTACAAGTTTAAATATCAAATTAGTGTGTCTGTAGATTGTATTATGTTGAAAAGTTTGATTTAAAAAATCTCAGCATGGGGGTGAAGGGTTGTTCAAGAAGTCCTACATGTATGTGAGGAACTATTGGTAACTGCTAGTTGCTAGAAGAAGGAAAGTCTATTGTCTTTGGAGATGAAGTTTCTGAGAAGTTGCCTGTGCTCCAGAGACAGCTACCACCCACAGGCACATAATGGCAGCACTAGTTAGATTCAGTGGGCTCAAAAAAAAGAGCACATGGAATTGGGAAGGGATAATAAGATGTAGGGCAGGAGTTGGCAGGGAGGGAACGGGGTTAAACTCAATGGAAGCATTATACGTATACATGAAATTTTCAAACAATAAACAATGCTGTTTGTGTTGATGATTTGAGTTTCATAAAAATTTTCAATATATTTTGGCTTTGCATTAGGTCAAAATTGCCAAATTCTGATACGGTTCTAAACATTTATGCCATTGTGTACCGTGAATTTGTGTGAAGTGGTTCTCTCAGCATTGATAGTTATGAAATTAAAATATTGGCCAAATATGAAAAACATTGAAGGTACTTCATATCCTATAATAGCAAATATTCAGGAAATATTTAATTATTTATATAGAAACAAGTAAGTACATTCTCTATAATGAGTTGTAAAATTATATATATATACATACATATATATATATATCAAAAGGCTCTTTTAAATTGCACTCGTTCATTATTTATTACAGCAGGTATGTGATATTATATACTCAGAATTTCAGAAAAAAAATGGACCATGAATAGAAAATCCATGAAGCCCTGTTCTAGACTGTTGCTTGATTCAATGTTGAAAAATGTTGGTTAAGATCTGCAAAAGAAGAATTGTCATAATTTTGTCCTCTAATACCTGTCTTTATTTAATACCTTACTATCATGATTGGATCTGTTCTTAAGGCCATGTTGATTTGCATCTCATAGACATCTCTCCCAAATGGATTATTGGCCTGAATTTCTCAGTGTTAAATTTGACTCATCTTCTAATTTTTGTACTCGTAGTGGTATGACTCCCAGTGTGGCTACTATCCCAGAAACTTAAATCTGAGGGAACTTACCTTGCTTTGGCTATTGGCAAATTCCATCCACACTATTCTACTGCAGTAGGAGGAGGATTTCATTAAATTCAGAGCCTCTTAGGCCATTTCCTTTGAGTTGTTTCAAGTTTGTGTATAGTGGGTCAAGAATTGGAATAATTGTCAATACTAAAATTTCCTCCTAAGTGCTAACCACATTAAAAGTAAATAGCCAACAAAAAATTGGAGACAGATTATAAATTTGACTACTAAAGTAACTCATGAATAAGTCATAAATGTTAACATTAGTTTAAAAACAATACTGCTTTATTCAACAAAATTCAGTTTATAAAAGAAGACAGTAATGATAATCTTAGACATATAATATTTCTAGGAGTATTCAACCTGCATACTGCAGGCTTCAGGCTCCCTGGGACAGCTGTGAATGTGGCTCAACACAATATCATAAACATACTTAAAATATTAGGTGATGTATTTTGTTATTATTTTCCTTTTGGAACTTGATTGCATACTGCTCCAGTGGGAGCTTTGTAGAGAATATCTTGTCACAGTGACTTGTCTGGGAGATGATAATTTTTATAAGCATCATTTTATTATTTCAAATAGCCTGGTAAATCAGAATATATTGCCTATTTCAAGTTATTGTAAAGAATATGTACTGGGAGATTCAAAGTGAGTTTAATTAACAATAATAGGTAACATTTCCCTTAAATGTGAAGAATAACACACATTTGCTCACATATTAATTAATTTCTAGCTCACAGTTCTTTAGAAACAATAAGAAAATAGTATCAGAAATAACAATTAAAAGACAGACTACAAGGCTCTGAGTTCAATCTCTAGCACCTCACATACGTAAGTATGAAAATTTATAATTTATTTGCAATAAAATCATACTTTGAGAATAAGGTAATTATCTGTATCTTAAATTATAACACAATAGTTTTTCTATTTTTATGATAATGAGTCAGAGAAATATAATAACAGGAAAAATATTACATTCATAATCACAAGAACAGAGAGTGAATGGTTAGGAATCAGCTTGACAAATGATGCATAGAGGTTTGTGAGAAAAATGAACAGCTTTTTGAGACATATAAAAGAATATTTGAATAAAGGAACAAATCTAATTTAAAAATGTAATGACAACTCAATGAAACATTAGGAATTCATTTTATCTTATAAAAGTAAATGTAGCTGTGCTCTTCACCAGAGATTCTCCATTTAACCTGTGTGCCTGAGGACTTAGACAAGCTACCTGTATTGCTCTCCTGCACCCTCTATCTAGGTCACCTCAAGACCAGAAGCTACTTTCAAGAAACAACCACCTCTTCATGGCCCATTTCTCTCCCCTTGAAACCCACCAGATCCCAACTTTCTTCTCACCAGAGACTCTTCAGTCAACAAACATGGCCTGGGTATTGGTGAGGCTAGCACTCACCCTGCTCTCCCCCCCTCATACAGGTTACTCTAAAACCCTGAAGCTTTATGCCAGGGACAGCCCCTTCCTCTCCCAGCCTTTAGGACCCATTAGTCTACTCTCCCTACAGAGACTCCCCCATATGTCCTTCACATAGTGACCTGGGTCCCTTCCTTCCTCCAAGACTCAACATAGCCCTGTCAACTGCTCGACTTGAATCATCCTGTTGTTTCATCTTGCCTTCACACTGCTAGGAGAAACTTACTTCAAACTCCTTAACAAAACCACTGCAGACATAAGATTGTAACTGGCTAGCAAAAGTCCTGGGATAGAAACTGTAGCTCTAAAGGCCAAACAAACAGAAGAAATTGACTTCCCACTTCTCTTATGAATTACCCCCCCAAAAACATTTAAAACACTTCTAGTGAAAGAAGAAAGGTGAACAAAAAGGAAGGAAAAACTCAACCAACAAATTGACGACTCCTGGTGCACAAAACCCAACGCAGAAAAAAACATGATAAACAAAATTACATGTCTCTCCCAAAAATATAAATCCCATAGTAATGATCCCTAGATAAAATGCCCTGGAAAAAGTTCCAGGCAAAGAATTTAAATTACAGCTATGTTCAAATAACTCAAATAAGATACAGAAAAAGAGATGAATGAAATAATGAAGTCAATCCAAGAAGTGAAAGCTATAGTTGAAGTGCTGAACAAAACAGAAACTGAAATGATGCTGGAAATGACAAAACTCCATAAACAAAATAAAATCCTCAGTGGAGAATCTTATTACAACGTATCATGTCAAAACCACAAGTAGACAAGAAGAGGAACCAGGCCACTAATTAAAGGTCCATGGGAAATTTTAAATAATTAGACAGAAACTGGGAGAGTTGGGGACACCACGGAAAGAACTAATCTTCAATTTATGAACATAAATAAAGTGAATAATACCAGAGCAAAACCACTGGAATATCTTCAGCAAAATCATAGAAGAACATCTCCCTAATTTAGAAAAAGAGATGCCCATCCAGCTACAGGAACCTTCCAGATAGACAGGACTAGAAAAGATATTATCCAGCCATCACATATTATAGTTAAATCACCAAAAATACCTATAAAGGATATTGAAAGTGCAGAAGAAAGCCAAGGTAGTTACAAAGGAAAATACATTAGAATAGCTGATCATTCAACAGAATGCTTTAAAGAGCTTGGAAAGATGTATTCCAAGTGCTGTAAGACCACAAATGTCAATACAGTACAAAACTATTTAATTAAATTTAAAGAGAAATAAAAATTTATGTTGACAAAAACACATTAAAAAATTTACCACTCTGAATTTATCTTCTACTAAGTAAGATAATAGAAGAAATTCTTTAATCAGGTCAGGAGGTTAAACACATACAGGGAACACTGATATTATTAGCAGGACAGATAACTAAAAGAGAACTGAGAAAACAGAAAAAAGTCTACACAATGGCAAGAATTAACACATATCTACCAATACTCTCTAAATCTTAATAGCTTCAAATCCCCAGTGAAACACAGACTAACAGACTGAATTAGAAAATGGGTGTGTTTCCAAGAAACACACCTCAGCATCAAAGGTAAACACCACCTTAAGGTTCAATGATGGAAAAGGTATTCCAAGCAAGTGGAACTAAGAAACAAACAGGCAGAGCCATTTTAATATATGAAAAAGTTAGACTTCAACCAAAGTTCTCAGAAGAAATCAAGTGAGATATTTCTTATTCATCAAAAGAACAATCCACCAACAAAATATTGCCATCATATACATACATACACACACACAGACACACACACACACATGCACATACATGAAATACAGAGACACCCAGCATTTTAAAACAAATATTATACCTAAAACCACAGATTAACCTCAACGAAATGATAGTGGGTGACTTTAACACCTTACTCTTAACAATAAACAGTTCATCTGGAAAAATATTAAATAGTGAAATTCAAGAGTTGCATGATATCATAAATCAAATTGGCAGTTTTTCATTTGTTAGCTGTCCTTTCAGATTTTTAGCTTGTTTTTATTTGTTTTCTTGATTCTTCTTGTGTTCTTTGTGTATTCTAGATATTAATCCTTGATCAGGTGTGTGACGGGCAAGTATACTTACCTCCTCTTTGGGCTTTCTCTTAACTCAATTGATTCTTTTAATTTGCTGAGGTCATATTTTGAAATGTTGACCTTAATTCCTGAGCAGTAGATTCCTATTCAGAAAATTCTTTCCTGAAATTGTAAGTTAGAGAGTACTACCAATGATCTCTTCTAGCAGTTACAGCATTTCAGGTTTCATATTAATGCCTTTCATTCATTTAGAATTGATTTTTGTGCAGGATGATATACATGGGTCTAATTTTATTCTTTATATTCTCTCGAATTTGTGAGTACTAGTTCTAGATCTGTGTACATAACCTGGAATAACTGCAGAAGCCAGGAAAGAACAGAGGGACGATGAGCTTCAGGAGAAGGAGGTCTAGTTAGCAGACTTGTAGGAAAGGTAGAAAGACATTCTAAGAGGGAAGAAAGATTAAAAATGGGGGACACTTTTATTAGGTGACTGAGAGGAGAGGGCAACACAGGGAGACAGGGAGAAATGACACATAAACAACACTAAGGATGTTTGGAAAACATAGAGGGAAACATTATTTTGTAAGTTTATTTAAAATTATGAAAGAGAGAGGGAGAGGGAGGAGAGAGAAGAGTTGACATTGGAGGGATGAAAGATATGTACAAATGATGTAAACACAGTTCTCATGTCTGAAATTCTCAAAACATTTAAACACTTAGTAAGGGAACAATTGCAGGATTGATCCCTTGTACATTGCTGGTGAGAATGTAAACGATTGAAGTTGCTAGTGAAACCAGTATAAAGGTTCCTTGAAAAAGTAAAAATAAAATTATCATATAAAATGGGTATATAGAGCAATATATATATATATATATACTTATATATCAATGAATCAACTGAGCATTTATGTAAATTGTGTCACTATTCACAAATGCCACAATATGGAATCAGAGGAGTTCCCAATATCAGATAACTAGATAAAGAAATGAGATATAGGGTCAGCCGTGGTGGCATTCATCACAATCAGGAAGCAGAGGCATTCAGATCTCTCTGTAAGATCAACACCAGCCTGGTCTACATAGTGTGTTCCAGACCAGCTGGACCTACGGAGAGATCCTAACTCAAAAACAACACACAAAAATTTTACATATATATATACATATACATATATATATATAATATAGTTTTATTTAGCCATAAGAATAATAAAATTATATAATCTTCAGGGAACCCGATGGAAATGGAATACCATATTAAAGACAGACCCAGATAAACAAACATTGCATGTGTTCTCTCATATGTGGACATGAAAATGAAGGACTATTTGAGGAGAAGAGAGTAAGGGGCCAGGGAGACACAGGAGAGGGTGGTGGATGAGGAGCAAATGTCTTCAAAATTCATGATATTCTTGATAAAAAGGCATTACCAAATAACAACAGATGTTACAACAATGAAAAAGTGGATGTTTTAAATAATAAGATTTTATGGGACAACTAGAAATTTATTTGAGAAAAGTAGAAGAATGTTTCTTCATAACAGAAATATGAAATATTTGTCAAGATGTAAAATACATACACAACTGAAAACACCTGAAGACAACAATAGTAAGACATAATTTTCAGCATATTAAAATGCTCACTGTGTAGCAAATCAATATATCAAAATGAAAAGAAATGAAAAATTTATATGTAACAAACACAGCATCAAGGTCTCTATAATATTTATAGACATTGGAATGGAGAGAAGGCTCAGTCAACAAAATACTTATAGTCAAGCATAGGAGGCTGATTTTGAGCCCAAGCAACCCATATCCACAAAAAATAATATGGCCTAATGACCTTCACCTTAAATCCTACAATATCTGGATCTTGTTGGACAGTCAGTGTAGACTAGTCAGTGGGCTCTATATTTAGTGACAGACTGTTTCAAAAGCATAAAGTGGCAATTGCTGTGGAAGATACCTGTTGTTGACCTCTGATTTCCATATGCACACACAAATACACACACCTGCATATAAGTGCACAGAAACACAAACACACACACACACACACACACACACACACACAGAAAGACATTTATAAATCACTAGGAAAAGTATGCTGCCTGAGAAAAGGAACAAGTACTTATATAATACGAACAAAGTAAGTTGTCAGGTATTAAATATACAAGTACTAAAGGAAGTGTGTTCATGTATATTGTATTCATGAAAAATATAAATATGACTATATTAAAATAGATGACAAATTTCATCATTTGAAAATATTTAAAGGAACAGAGATTATGTTATGAGATGCAGAGGACTAGACATTCATATATTTCAGTAATTTGATATAGCTTTGGAATCACTTGCCTTTTATGGACAATTTGGCACCATGTATTAAAAAATTAAACTTAGTATTTCTGTATTTATAAACTTATTGTAAGAAAAAGGTATGTAAATTTGAACAAAAAAGTTGCTTATTACAGCATGTTTATAATAATAAAACATTTACATACATGTGCCAACCATAAACTATTAAGTAAATAAGTTGGTATACTTGAAGAATTAAAAAATAGCACAGTGCTATTTGGATATAGAAAAATTGTGACTGAAAATGTAGCTCATTCCATGGAATTCTTGACAGGGACCCTCACTTTGATTCCAGTACTGCATAAACTGCTTGTGGTGGTACATACTTGTAAGGTCAGCATTAAAAAGGCAGAGGCAGAAAGAACAGAAGTTCCAGATCTTCCTCAGCTACATTTTGAGTTCAATGTCAACCCAGGTATCAGGAGACTGTCAAAAAAATAAAATAAAATAAACGATTTTAGTAAATAATATTTAATGTCATGAAAAATTTCAGGATCTTATAAAAATAATAATTTGAATAATATATACCCAGTAATCCAAACTTATACATATGTAAATATTTATATACACATTAAATATATATATTACAATTATACAAGCATGTATATTACTGAAGTACATTATAATATTTGAAATAAAGTCTTAAGTTATAAATAGGATAATTACAATTGAAGACTATAAATGATTATTCTTAAGCTTTAGAAATAGAATATTTCTGTTTTATTCTTTTACATTTCTGAAATTTTCTACATAGAATTTGTATAACTATTATGAGGAAAGTTCATTACAATGTTAAAGCACTTAGCTTGCTAATTTCCTCAATTGTTGAATTCTGCATTCAGTGATAACTTTCCAGAGGCTGTGGACATTTGAAAAAATGTCAGGGAAATCTGCTTCTGCTGTCATGATTCTTACAGTTGAACAGGGCATCCATGCCACACAATTCTGGAGGAATTCTACAGTTTTTAATCACTTAGGCACTGACCAAAAACTGTGAAAAAAAAAAAAAAAAGATTGGAATTTCATTCAGTCTGGAAACTTGAAGGATGCTTTTCTGAAGAAGTATATTGGAGCTGATAGAAGCTTTGCATTGTACACCAACTATACAAAAAGTTGGCCTCAGACGGCAGTTCACCATTTGTAAAAGTCCTTCTACTGATGGAACAGGGAAATTGGACATGCTCACTGACTTGACTGCAAGGGGCCTACCATTAGAAAGTAAGGTAAGGATTTAATCTGTAGGCCAAGAGTCATGTGATTATTGTTGGAGTTTCATTTTATTATTCCTGTCAAAAGCGCTCTAGTTAGGAAGGTGTATGCTAGATTTTTCTCCACAGCCTCAGACACGATGAGAAATGAATACCAGAAACCTCTCAAGAACCATTTATTCTAGGGGCTTCTTATTCTCCTGGCAAAACTCCAAAAACCATACAAAGGCCCAAATTCATGCTCATTCATTCTTTTCACATTCCCACTCAAGTATTGCAAAGTAATTAACCCAAAATATGCTTTTTGCAGTCTCAGTTCACTCAGTTGTTACCTCTAATCAACACAGAGTAATTCTCAATATTTCCCCAACGAACTTGCTGTAGGTTCTTATTTTTTTTTTCTTTGATCTAGGGAAGAGTAGAAAGTCAAAAGTTTATATTTATAATTATATATTCCTCCCCATGTCCTCCCTAGTCTGTTGCCTTTTAAATTGAAACAATCTTTTTGCAGAAATGATATGTAAATATTCATGCTCTTTTGCAGATTTTTCAAAGCATTAAGATTAGGAGCTGGGCCGAATTTACAATTCTGCTTTTCAATGAAGAAACAAATTTAGAGATTTCAGGTGAGTTGTTGAAGGAAAAGTTTGGGAAAGGTAAGTTCTTATCGCACATAAAGAATGTCTTTTCATTCCAACATAGCAGTTCTCATAAAGCCCAAAGATCCTTTTCCTTCTCCTTGGAGAATACAAGGTTCCACAGTGCTGGGCTATATCTGTGCAATTCACTATTCACCAAGTACAGAATTCTTTCAATTGTCTATTAAGTAGATATGATTGATAGTCAAACTATATATTTTTTAAATGCTATGCCAACCTGACATGAAAAGCTTTGGAAGAACTAGTTCCCAGAAGAACAGGTAGCTTTCTGACACAGAGTGACTTAGAAATGGCATGAAGTCAGTTGAAACTGCTTCCATAGTGAAAATGCCCTTTTAAGTAATTATATGCAAAGAAGATGTCTCACCATTAAGAGGCTTCCACTATTGATGGTGTGCAACTAATAAGAATAGTTAAGTCTTAAAAGTAAGTTCAGGTCTCCGGGGCATGAAATCATTAGGGACATTATGCCATTCACATGTCACCATGTTCTTCATGTGATAATTTAGTGTCACTAGAGTTGGAAAAAAAAAGAATAGTGGCAATAGTTAATATACACTAAGTGCTAATGGGACTGCTACCCGCATTCACTCCTTATTTCACAAAATCTTTACAAGCCTGAGCACTGCTTTGTATTATCCTTTGAGAGAGGGTCTCCCTGAAGCCCCAACTGGCTTGGAACTCAGTGTAGAGACTAGGCCAACTTCAGTTTCACAGAGATCCTCTTGCCTCTGCCTCCTGTGTATTGAGGTTAAAGACATGCACCACCATGCCTGGCAAACTTGCAACATTATTAATACATATTAGAGTCATATTACTTAACAAATATCAATACTGTCTGAAAGAAGTTTTTGAGGATTAATGAAGGTCCCACAAACAGAAAAAGTTATAAAAATCCCAATTTGTCTGAGTCAAATTATATTTTTCTTAGTTGCTCAACAATGCTGCTTCAGCTTAGTTACAAAGCAAGGAAAAGGTGACTACTGGAGAAAGTCAGTATTTGGGTAGATTCTATTGAGACTTTATATCTACCCCTATTGGAACGAATGAAAGATTCATGATTGCATAGCACTAAATGTTAAGGAAAAATTTTAAGAAATTAATAGGGAATACAAATGAGAAATAAGTTTGTAAAACAGAATGCTGAATGATTGTATTGGCATGATCAATGCATTCTCTCCTGACAGAGAAAGAAGTAAAGCAATATACAATGTCTGGTGATCACGGAGAGGTATGCAAATGGAATTTATAATTTCAATATTTAAGGACACCTGGCTAAATGCGGGTTCACCGATCTGTGAAATGAAGACAGCTTACTTCACATGGTAGAGTACTGTGGACAGGATTCCATTTTTCAAATTAGAGCTATGCATTTAATCATCTCAGCAAATAAAATGCTTCATGTGAAATGACCATCGTCTACAATAATCCATTCATCATCTAAGCTTAAATGAAACTTATGTCTTGGTCTGTCATGGCACAGAAAGATTGCACCACTTATTTAGAGGTTCCAGAATTGTACCTCTTAGTCATGTGGTAAACCAACAGCCTATTTCAAGAATATTGAATATTGTATGTACCTCTTACCTTCTCAGATCATTTTTCTGTATAGAGTTGGCCTGAAGGGTTCATAAAATGACAGTAATTTATTAACAGAGATTTTCTGACATATTGTGTTGAGAAGAATTTTGAGATTTCATTCAGGCTGATAAAAAATGAATTTAGAGCAGTTGGTCAGAAAATAAGAGCTCTAACAGCCTAAATAGTTTAAGACAGGTAGATATAAGATAGATCATATATGTTGCTTTTTAAATAATATTCTAGAAGGTAGAATATCCCAGATTCCTATTTTTTCAAAAATTTTACAGAATTCATGATTTCGGTGCTCTATACTTTGGACTACACTATGGAAGACGACATTCCCTTTCTCCTGCACAAACCTTGGTCAATTTGAATAGTATCAATGAGACATATTTTAGCATTCAGACCAACTGATGACTTTTATGAGCATATCTTTCCCTCTCAAGGTGTAGAATGTGAACGAAGTTGCTAAGGGGTCACATGGTAGGTGCTAGTCATTACTTCACCACATGTCCCGGAACACTGCTAAAGCTAGAACTGTGCTCAATAAAGAGCACAACAAATTCATTTCTTTCTGGTTTCAATATGTCTGGAACCTCTAGAATCTATCAGTATCAATGTAGGATGGTGCCATTATCCCCACTGATAGAATTTGGGATAGATCTAGGAAATAAAGGAAACCATCTCCATATTACCTACTTGGGTACTTGGGCTTCTTAATTTGTCTTGACTTTTCCGTAGTCTAGCATCCCTTCATTAATAAATCTGGGAGGAGTTTCAGCTAAATCCATCTAGGCTGCATGTGGAAACAACAGTCAGACTATGCTGACTTGGGTAGACAGTTTCTTCCCTTTCTAGGTTTAACTGTCAGATATTGTTTTTTGTTCATCTATGTTATCAGATGATATCAAAGTATTAATATAGTAGTTTGTAGGAAAGAAAAAAAACAAGAAAATAAAGACTATTTGAAATACATTACATCTGGGTTAAACCTGTGGTTCCACCATGATGATTCACACATATTATATTTTTAATGTGTCTGCCTCAGTAAAAATAACTTATTAAGATAGACTTCATTCCAGTTGTTACAACCATCGATTTACATGGGGTCATACCTTCAATGTACACAATAAAGTGTCTCAAATAAATTGGAAATCCAAGAATAGTATTAATAATACTGAATATGAAAATTGTTGAGGTGATCACTCTTCCTATGCTCAGCCTTACATGGATCTCAGACTAAATTTTGTGACAAGGTGAAGGCAGACAAGATCATTTGCCATCGTATTTTACAACATACTTGTAAACACGGTGTTGTGAATATTTTCCAATCGGCTCAATATCTTTGGCCATTTCTGTCCTTGCAAAGTGCTATGGAAACAATTGTCTGCATGTTGTGCAGCAAGCATCTTGATGTCTGAAGCAGTCACATCTTAGATTGCATTTTTCTGTATATTGTTTTCATTGAATATTCCATCTAAAGCAAACCTCACTATCTCTCAATGATGTAGAAAAAGTTTTTTGTGTGTGATTATAGAAATCTGAAGCACAAATGCAAAGGTCAGACAGTAATGGTTCTTGGAGAGTCAAAGAGACAGGAACCATACAATGGTGTTGAGGAGATAAGCCTTTTCCTAACATCAAATCTGGTCTCATGGCTTGGGTGTCCTTCTACCCACATATTCCGGTTGGGGCTTCCTTTACCTGTGAAGCTCAGCAATATTATTTCTCCTATATCTGCCAAGAACAAAACCCAATGTTTCTGTTGCACATGCTTTAATCTCCCATGTAAATTCAAACTTGGCCTCAAACCCTCTTTTCATATACTTTTGCTTTGCTTTGTACCATAAAACAATATAGACTATGGATTTCATAACCATTTTTTCTATTTATTAACATACTCTTATTTGTTAGTAATTAAGAATTTAAGTTCAAAAAATAAAACAGAACACAGAAAGAACTAATCTAAGAAAAATTCTCTTCTCACTGTCACCCTCAGTAGAAAAGCAGCTTTCATCATTTTATCATTTAAAGAACCATAATGGTGGATTCCATTGGGATAAATGAGCTTTGTAGAAAATGAGGCATAAAGAGAAAAAGGGACCAGAATCTACCCTAGTTGGCAGGTGCATCTGCTTCTTCCTGCTCAAAGTCTCTCTAGGCAGCTCAGTGTCACTGATTTCCACTATAGGACAACTGCCAGGCTTCAGGGAAACAACAATTTTGAGTTGATTTTAGTGTCTCATGAAAATGGAGCAGAAAAAGAGCTTCATTCTTGAAGAAGCTGGAGAAGGGAAGGGCATGGGACACGGAAGTGAAATCCATGGAGCTTCCTGGAAATGGAAAAGCGTGTTCAGTGTGAGAAGAGTGGTGCCTTTGCGGTATCCAGTCTGGTTTCCAGGAAGAGGAAGTACTCATTTCTTCTCATTCCTCCTCTTTTTCTTTTTCTATGACTACTGTAGACATTATAAGCCCCATCTGCATTCTGTTCCTGCAGTGTTCTCCAGACATGGTCATGCTATCTCTTTGCTTCTATTACACTCACACACCATGTGTTATTTCAGTCCTACTATCTTGTCTCCATAGCAAGTGCCTTGATTTGCCTCATCATTATGCTACTGGGCGAATCCCACCATACTGTCTTTGGGTTTAGATATTATTTTCTTTAAATTTTGGGACATCTTGCCATACTTACCCTTAGCTTCCTCTATACCTTAACAAATTCAGTCATATCATTTCTCTGTTAGAAATAAGTATGTCTTTAATTATCAAGATAGCAACAATTAAATTTTGTCAATTAACTCAGTTAGTTATATTTTACTTATAACCTGGGGGATAATTTTACTTACAACCTGAAGAATAATTCTCTATTCAGAGATTTCTGTAAAACTCTATCAATTTAGGATTACTTTTAAAATAAGGACTAAGCTAGATGTAGTAAATCATGCCAGTAATACCATCAATTCAGAAAGAGGATAGATCAGAAATCAAGGTCATCCTTGGGTACATAGGGCACCCTGGGCTACATGGGGTATGGTCAAAAATTAAAAATAAGAAACTGGTAAAGGCTGACTCTTCTCTGATTTTTACACCTGGAATTTTGTAGGTGGGAACTGAGGGTGGCATTTGAGAATGGTAATGATGACTCTCTTAAAGTCATGGCTATTATGACGCTGGAGAGATGGCTGGCTCATCAGTTAAGAGCACTGGCTCCTCTTTCAGAGGACCCAGGTTTGATACCTAGCACCCATATGGCAGTCAACAAACTTCTGCAACTCCAGTTCCAAGGAATTTGACACTCTCTTCTGACTTCCTCAAGCACTGCATAACACGGATGTGCCTACATGTAAGCAATATATTAGTAAATAAAAATAATGAATAAAAATATTAAAGTCATGGCTACTATATCTTATATTCTGTTAAATGAGATTCTTTGGTTGTAGTGAATAAGAGCAAACTTAGAGTATGTAGAAAGTAAATTTTATGTGAAAAAAAGGAATAGTTTATATAATTAAGATGTAGTAAAGACACAAAGCCTCACAGAATTAAGAATGGGGCATTCTGGAAACTTGGGACACAGAAGATATTGACTCTTATTTTTTTCCAGTTTCCCATGGGCTAATCGTTAGGTTGTTCCCCATCTAGTTTCCTCTCTGAGGAAGGAATAAACTGAGATTCTCTTAATTTAGATCACATTTCCATCGCTGAAGCAAGAGGAAAAAAGTATGACTTTACAATGCTGAAAACTGGGGAAAAGTAATTTCTTAAAAGAAAGACTTTTAGCTTCCTTAGAAGACTTGGCTGCAGGCTGACATATCAATCCATCTACAATTAATGAGTTTATGTCAATGTTCCATGCCAGATGACTTTCTACAACAGCTCACTCTAAGGATCCTGGGACCCAGTAAAAATAGAATAGTCCCTTCTAATCTTGGATGACCATACCACAGGACATTTGGTCCTAGTTGGGCCCAGATGGAGTAATCACCTCTGAGCATTGTGTAGTGCATAGTATGACCTCCTTTAAGCAAGCATTGCCAGGCTTCCAATGGCAAGACTTCTAAGGAAAGAAGCCCTGAAATAGAGAGACCAAGGACATCTTTATAATTGGAGCCATGTGTGATTCTTAATTCTGCACTTACCTTTGCCAGGTGAATTGCTAGATTATTATAAAAATATTTCGAATGTTTGAAATAATACACACACACACACACACACACACACACACACACACACACACGAGAGAGAGAGAGAGAGAGAGAGACATGCACACACACTTACTTTCTTGACCTAGATATTTTATCAGTCTAATTGCTTGCAAACTTTTCTTTCTACTCATAAATGTTTTACAATTGAATCACTTAAAATAGTTTCATCCAGGTTTTCTTAGCCCTGTCTTTGCAAGTATGAACTGTGAACCACTTCTACAGTAGATAGTGCTGGGAAAATCTCAGTCACTAGTTCACTAAGAAGCTGCTGTCTTCAGAGAACCATTGTTCAAAAATCCATTGAACAGTGGTTCAAGGAGAAAGTCAGCAACTCAGAAAGGACTCAGACAATGACTCCTGGAGAAAAAGAGTATGGCACTGCACTCTCTAGCCTACATACTTCACTGATTCTTCACTAACTCTGCATGATGTGAGGCCACACAGATGAATAATGAGTAGATTTTCTACATGCTTAGTCATAATATAGCCCCTAATGTCTGTTGTGTGTATGAAATATTGCTTAATTATGGAATTCCCTTTTATAACTTTTCAATATGGTTGCTTGAAACATCTTAGATTGTTTACAGTGCATTTTATATACCAGATTATGTTCTATTTGATTGAAAAGCTTATACATTATTGATTTAAGATAGTATTAAAAATCAAAGCATTTGTAAAATGACTTAAGCAACTAATGAATGACTTAATGTTAACATACATATTGTCATACTATTAAAGCACTTCTCAACATTTAGTCATCTTAAAAGTAAATGAATGAAATTATATATGTATATATATATATATATATGATGTGCCAATATAACAATAATACAGTGCTATTAACTGCCTTTCTTTGTCTAGCCAATTCTTAATAAATCCTAACCATGTAACTGTGGTGGCTTGGTTTTTGTTTGGCCTATACCTTTGGTCCTTCTACCAGCTTTTTAAAAAGTATTTTATTCATTAATTTTGTGTTTATGAACGTATTACCTACATGTATGTAAGTGTACCTCTGTGGCAATTAGAAAGGGCATTGGATTCCCCTGAAACTGGAGTTATGGACGGTTATTAGCTGCCTTGTGGGTAGTGGGAATTCAATCCTGGTCATCTGCCGGAGTGTCTGGTGCTCTTAATTGCTGAGTCATTTCCCCAGTTTGCCTTCTACTAACTTCTTAATACATGCTGATTCAGCTAATTTGATTCAACTCTTCTGTTAAATACTTATTATTCTAATTAGTCACCCATCCAATATTGATGTCATTTTAATATAAATTTTTCAATTTGCAGTAACTGTTTTGTGCTCAAATTCTGAACGATAAATGCCATTATACTTAATTATAATGTTTCTAATTTATATTTTCTAATTTGCTTGCAGAAATGCATGAAATCCATATGCTTCAAATGGATGTCTTCTAAATGGTCCTTTTCAAATGAATGTCAAGTTGCCAGTATTATATTCCTTATAATATAGATTATTATAACCTTAAGATCTTACTTACTGGATCATTCTTTCTCAGGATGAGCTCAACAAACAAACTGACTGGGGAAATGACCTAGTCAGTAAAGTTCCTGCCATGTAAGAACCCATGAAAATCCCTGAGCGTGGTTGCTCTATAGTGAGTGGACACACAAGGCGGATGGATTACAGAAACTTATTAGTCAACTGTTGGAGCAGAATTGATGAATTTCAGGCTCAGTGAGAGACTTTGTCTGAACAAAATAAAGTCAGTGAGTGAATAACAAAGAACACCTGGAATCTGTCGGTCTCTGGCCTCCACATGCATGCTTACACATGTGCAAGCACAACTAGGCACATGTGCACATACACATTAACAAGAATGTACACTACCCAGACAGCACAATACACATACACACACCAAAAAAGTTCTTATTAAGTGTATGTATTCATAAGAAAAGCATTTTAATTGATATTTATTAATTGTACAAAATGATTGACTTTGTTATAATTTCAAAGTTTACTTTCATCATTCCCTTTATTACTCTTTTTAAAAATATTTATTCTTTATTTTTTGTCTTTTTGAGACAGGATCTCCCTGTATCCACAGCTGGCTTGGAATTCACTATGTAGACTAGGCTGGCATTGAACTCACGGAGATCCACTGACCTCTACGTTCTGAATGCTGTGATTAAAGGCGTGTGCCACCAAACCTGGTTTATCTTATTTCTCTTAGTTATCCCCCGACACACACACACACACACACACACACACACACACACACACACAAACACACACTTTGCAGTAGAGTGGATATGAGAAGTGTGAGGGAAACAAATGTGAAAAAGCAGAGTAACATGTCCTTAAAGATATTTTGAACTCAGATGTGTTAATGAACTTATGTACAATCATAACAAACAAGCCCTTTATGGACCACATTTTGGACAGAGATTCCCAAGCTCCTTTGGGGCTTTCAGAGAGAGTGTAATGTTGTAGGCCTGGCCAGCTTCAGACTCACTGTGTAACTGAGGATGGTTTTGAATTTCTGATGCTCCTATCTCAGGCTCCTGAGAGCTTGGATTATAGATGTGAAAAATCATTCCTGGTTTATTCCATGCTGGGGATTGATCTCAAGTTTTGCATTATCCTAGGTAGGCATTTTACCAACTGAGCCACATCCCTAGCTCTGGAATACTATTCTGAAATGCTGTGACAGAAAACACACAAAACCAGGAGTCCTATGACTCATGACTGAAAGCCCTCTCTTTTCCTTCTCCCTGGTTTGAAGCTGGGAAATAGTCTGCTTTATATTTCTCTGAGGATGAAGTTTAATGGTTTTGTATCTACATATGTGTTTGTAAGCCTGTGTGCAACTTGTCTGTCTTCTCAAACACTGCTAAACTTATTGGTTGGCTTGTCCAGGATAATTGAATTTGAGAATTGAATTTGAGATTAGTAATAGAAAATGGTAACATCATATGACTACAAATAAGGACTTGCCAACACATCTCAAGAGATTTGTTCAATGTTTTATGGGGAGAAATTGGGCAAATGATGATTTATTCACACATCCAGATTTTTCAGATACTGCACTGCAACACAGGTTTCAGCTCCATCATCAGAGCCTAGGCTGTTCTATGGCCTTCGCTGCCCTCTTCAGGCCCTCTTGTTCTCCATGGGGAGACGGTCACTCTTGCACTAACCAAATTTTCAGGAGTTCTACATCACGATCAAGTTCACAGTCTTTTGTCTTTGCTCCCTAGACAGAGAGGAGGCACTGAAGTTATGGGTGAATTTATAAAGAGTCAAAATAGTCCTTGGTGATCTCTCTCTCTCTCCCTCTCTCGCTCACATGCTCACTCCAGCTTCACTGAGGTGTGATTGACAAATACAATTATGCACATCTAAGGCACACAGTATAATGAGTTGACATATGAATACCTTACAGAATGATCACCAAAATCAGGTTTATTAACATATCAGTCATCTCATGTTGTTACCTTGTGTGCATCTGTGTGGTGAGAATATCTGAATTCTGTTTTTTCACCAGATTCCAAGTGAATATTATACTGTTGTTAACTGTAGTTACCATGAATTAGGTCCCTCCAAATTACTCAGCTTAATGCTGATTGGTATACTCTTTCACATCCTTTCTATTTTCCACCTTTGAGCTCCTGGCAACTACCTTTCTAATTTTCTGAGTTTAACATCCAGGTTCTTCATATCAGTGAAATTATGAAAGCTTGTTTCATGTGCTATAAGATCGTCTATGTTCATCTATTAGTAATAGATGGTAAGATTTTTTTCCAATGGCTGAATACTATTCCATTGCAAATATATGGAAAGTTTTATATATATAAATTTTATATGAATAAATGCATTTATTTATTCCTTCATCTGCCTATGGACTTAGGTTGTTTTCATACCTGTGTGAATACTAATGAAAGGCATAATGGAATTTAGATATTTTAATTTTATTTTCTCCAACAGTAGACATTGGTGTGATAATACGAGAATAAGGAAGTTCTCTTTTAAACGACAGGTCCTTTAAAAATACATTTTATATATTTATTGGTCTGTGTGTATGTGTGTGTGTGTGTGTGTGTGTGTGTGTGTGTGTCAGGTGTGGGCAAATGCATGTCCCACAGTACCTGTGTCAGGTCAGAGGACAACTTACAGAAGTCAATTCCCGCTTTCATAATGTGGGTCCAGGGAATCAAACTCAGAACCCTAAACTTGGTGACAAGGGCTTTAAATGTGGTGCTGTTTCACCAGCCCAGTATTTAAAGCTGCTCCCTCCTTGTTTTGTTTTTCACCAGCCCAGTATTTAAAGCTGCTTCCTCCTTGTTTTGGAGATAGGTGTGCTCATTCACGTTCTCACCACATATATACATGTTCTGTCTTCTATCCATATTCAACACTTGCTGTCTTTGACTTTTTGAAAACGACTCACTCTTGTGTCAATTTTAAGTCATATTTGTCTTGTATCATGTAGAAATAAGGCAAAGGTTGTGTCTGCAGTCCATTTCAACTAGATCGCCCATATTTTGAAGTATTGTGGAATTATGTGTAATTTATAAATTTGAGCTGGTAAATAATATAAGGAAAAAGAATCTAAGAAATAGTATGAGGATATGAGATATAGAAGCATCTTTATTGTAGGAAGGAAATGAGACATAAACTCCCATCTAGTTCCTAGTTTCTTTATCTACTTAATAGCTGAGGAGGTATTAAGACAGACTATGTGTAAAGCAAGGTAAACAGTAACCTGGATTTTTTTCTCTTGGTTTTAGTTTAGTACAGAAAATATAAGAATTACATGGCTTAAAGTTGAATTTTTAAAAATATTTATGAAAAATATTCACTCAAACTTTAAAAGAGCTCTTGTGTATCTTTTAAGATGATACAATTAAAGAACTAATCTCATTTCCTGAACAAGACAAATGAAGAGAGTAATAAAGATCCAGTGTGGCCCTGTAAACATAGATCGATGATCCTCTGGTTAAGCTGAATCCATTCTGGAAATAGGGACGCAGGAAGGGACACGGATAAGAATAATGGGCGTCATTATTTTGGTTTTGGAAGAAAAAGATAAGGCCAGTGGAAGGGAATTAAAGCAAATGAGAACAGAGATGAATGTGTTGAGGTGAGAAAAAGAGGAGAAGTGAGAAGGAGGGTAGAGATGCAGAAAGGAGCTCATTACTACATGGAAGAAAACCAGGGGGACACACACTTATCCGAAACTTTAAGTCATCCTTGCTTACAAAGTATAGAACAAAATTCAAAGGCTATGGGAGTGTGTGTGTGTGTGTGTGTGTGTGTGTGTGTGTGTGTGTGATGTTCTTTTCAAAGTCAGAGGGACAAAATTCATATTTTGAGTGGAGCCCTCCTCTCTCACACAGGGACATGCCCATAGAAGAAGGCTTGGAGTCTGGAGTTGTTCAGAAGGTGTCAGGACTTTGAAATTTTCCTTCATGTCTTTAGGTCTAATTTTATCCCTAGACATCAAGATACCAATAATTAAAGGGATAGGCACAAACAATGTTTTAACTGTAAATACATTTATAAATATGGGAAATATATGAAATAGATAAAGAATATCTTTTATATTTGATTATTAGATATTTTATATATGTGAAAATTGCCACATTAGCTGAACAGTCTTTTTTGTGTGTGTACTTGCTTGTGGTACATGTGTATTCTTGTATTCGTAGGGGGAGGGACAAGTGTGTATGGTTTCCATGCACATGGAGGCCCAGGGTTGTTTGGGTGTCTTCCTCAATGACTCTACACCTTGTTTATTGAGGCAAGGTCTCTTGATAAAAGAAGACTGGCATCCCAACTAATCCAACCATCTTACTGAGGGGATTCCATTTATCCATCTTTAAAGTGTGGGCATTATAAGCAGGCTGCCATGCCCTGCCCCCAGCTTTTCTGTGGGTTCCAGGGATCCCAACACTCATTCTTAGGCTTGCACGATAAGTGTTGTATCCACTGAGTTACATTCCCAGTTCTAGAAGAATTTTATGTTAAAAAGTGTAAGCTTATGTTCATTTGTAATTAAAATTTTTCATCATCTGTATACCATCTTGCTGCTACAAAGGTAAAAATACACTCACATTCTAGATATTTGTTACACATATAACTACCAGAACCGTGAATTACTGTTTTAATCATCTTAATATTTGAAATACACTCCCTGTGTATGCTTTTTTTCTTGCTTCCTTCACAATTTGTTCAGAGACATATTTAAAACTTCTTACTTCATTTTAGGAGGCACAAAATCACTGACTGAAAATGTAAGGTTTATTTATCTTACTATTGGGCAGTAAAATCATTTGAATGTTTTTATGATTATAAATTATATTAAGTGAAAGCTTACATGAATATCTTTTTGAAGACATGGGTGAAGATTTCCTAGCATGAGCATACAAATATGAAAATATTGGTGAAATGTTTGCTGCTAAATTTTTCAATCATGTCTTCACTTATCTTTATTTAATCAGTCAGAAATTTATTTTTTTAGTGTAGTTTAGGAAGTTATTTTATTGACTGGTTTTTCCACAATTAGCTAATTGGCCTAGGTCACTATATTTCTCACACATGTATATTAACGCTTCTGTATATATCATTGCCTGTAAGTGTGTGCCTGTTTCTGGTGTCTTCTGCTTTTAAATAGAGTACACTAGTACATGTAGCTAATATATCTAACTATACTTGCATTAATACTGAATATTTTGGCTTTGGTGCTCAGATGAGGGTGATTTTGCTCCAGGGGTTGCTTGCCATTTCAGTCTTCATTCTGTAAATTCAGAGATACCGCTGAGCACCCAGCACTCACAAGAAACTCAGTCATCCAATGCTTTTCTAATTAAGTTGGATTTGCTTGTTTCTTAGTCTCTTTGGAAAAATTTTATGATTATGGTCTTAAATTCCCCCCAAAACATTATTGGACATTTTTATTGAATTGAATCAATAATGAATTATTATGGGAAGAATCGACTGCTTGTTATATTTATTCTTTATTATAATATAGATCGATATTTACTTTAGTTTTTTTAAAAGTCCTGTTATTTAAATTTTATATTTTTTTCTCTGAAAGATCTATCACAATTCTGTGAGATTATTTACAGGAGGATTGTGTGATTTCTCTTTATTCTTTATAGGTAACTTTTAAAAATATCTTCATTATTATTTGTATTTCTATATAAGAATGTGACTAATTTTACATATGGATATCTTACATTATATTATATATTAATCCATAAACTTTGTGGAACTAGTTTATTGTATATAAGTATTTTTCTATAGATTCCCTAAAGGTTCTTTTTAGTAGATATACCTGTATGATCCCACAGTAGTTAGAACTTTTTAGGGTTTTAAAAATCACTACACAGGGGACTGGAGAGATAGCTCAGAGATTCAGACCACCAGCTGCACTTGCAAAGGACACAGCTTCAGTTCCCAGCATCCACATTTCAGCTAAAGGCTGTACATAACTTCAGTTCCATGGAATCTGATGCTCTCTTCTGATCTCTGAGGGCACTGCACAACACGAATGCACCTACCTACATGTACGCAATGCACAAATACACATAAAATTAAAAAATAACAAATAAAATAAAATAAATCAGTACACATTAAATATAAATTTCTTCTTTTTTAACAGTTAACTCTACCTCACTGTGATGGCAGGGATAGATGGTGGCTCAAGTTTCAGCAGTAAATTTCTATTGGAGTTAAAATGTTCCTTTTGGATTTCTTTTATTTTTATGTTGTGTGTATGAGTGTGTATAAGAGCATCTGTGCATTCAGTGATCACAGAGACCAGAAGCAGGTGCCATATCCCCTGGAACTGGACGTGCAGTTGCTTGTTAATTACAATGTTGTACTGGGAATCGAACCCAGGTCCTCTGCAAAGGTAGCCAGTGTTCTTAACTACTGAACCACCTCTCCAGCCCATCTGTTGGACTTTAAAATATTAACAAGGTTCACTGAGCAGGCCTTTATTTCATGGTGTTATAGAATGCAATTACTGGGGGTTCTCTAAAGTACTCTACTGTGCTTGATTTTATAGCCTTTGTATAGAACCTCATTTCCCCATCACAACACGTGTAGTATCACTAATATTTCATGTCATATTTTCTTTTCATGTTCCTTTGCAAGCTTCATCCTGGATATTCACTTTATTTTTAATAATCTAAATCCATCAATTTATTTTGTGTAGACATATATAAATATATAGTGTTTATATGTTATATATGTATATGTAGTGTTTCACGTTGCCTAATGTGTAGTTCTTTGATAAATTTAGCACACATTAACTTTTGGTATCTGCTTATTTGAGGAATGGGTTTATTAATCTAAAATCCTTTGTCCTTACAAACTATGTTTCTTGGAATATCTCTAGTCAGGATGTACATGAGAATCATTAACTAACCCAGGTTTGGTCTCCAGTGCATGTGTGGGCTTGGTTTTATGCCACAATGTTAACTTTCTTTCTAAAACCACCACTCTGGATCTCACTCCCATCTGTAGTACAGGAAAATATAGTTCCCTCCATGACCTGAACAGCATGGCCAACATTAAATTTAGTATTTAAAAACTTTATTTTAAAGCTGAATTTTCCAGAAATCAGGAGAATGTCTTGGAGTGTCATTTCAATATATTAAAATTCAGTCTAAATGATTTTTACTTTTTCCTCTTCAAAGTCTGGTTGCTAATGTATTTTTCAAGACTTAATTCCACTCCCATAATTTTATGAATTTAATCATGTATATTTAACAGTACATTTTCAACAGTTTATCTCTGTTGATTTTGTCATTGAATCTTATTTACATTTAGTATTTCTCCAGCTGTCATTTTTGTCAGTGGTTTCTTTACCTTTCCTTTCTTCAGAAACCAAGTTTTAGTTTTATATTTACTTCTTTTTTCCCATTTTCAAAATTTCCCTTCATATTTATCAGGTCTTTCTGTTTGTTTCCCAAGTCTAAAAAGAAATGTGTTTATTACAAAATGCACAAAAGTCAAAAGAGATTAAATGCATTTACAGTGAACCTCTGCAACATTCAGCAACTCTTTGAAAATTGGTAGTTTGTTATCCCTGTAATCTACAAACTATTTTATTATGCATCCAAATTTTCAAAACAGTGTAGAATTTCTGAATATATTATAATATATAATATGCTTAATGTAAATATTACTTGGTGTATCTTTTTGATATAGGGTCTCCTGGTGGCCCTGCTGACCTGGAACTTACTAAGTAGACCAGACTGGCCTTGAACTCACAGAGACCTGTCTGCCTCTGCCTCATGAGTGCTGGGATTAAAGGTGTGTGCCACCATGTCTGAATATATTATATTTTAAAATTATGTGTATACTGAGTTATGAATTTGCTTTTTAAGTATAGTCACTTTCCAATTATTTACAAATAAATTTTCTATTTAGTGGTAATATTACTTTTGAGTGCCCCTTGAAAGCTCATAAACTAAAGGTTTGGTCACAGACTATGTTGCTACTGGGAAGAGCCTTTAAGAAGGCAAGCATAGGGGAAGGAGGTTAGGGCAAGGGACTATCAAGACACTTCCTCCCTCTTCTCTCTTTCTCCTTCTCATTTCCCTCCTCTTCCTCCTTCTTCTAATGCTCCTCCTGCTCCCCCTCAGCTGAACATGCCACCATGAAGTGAACAGGTCTATTCCACCATACACTCCGACCATAAACACTATACCACATTCCCAAAGTCATAACATCAAATGACGATAGACTCAACTTTGAGACAGTGATCCAAATAATTACTTCCACATTTCACAATGTTCTTCTCAATTCTTTTGTCACAGTGATAGAAAGTTGAAAACACTGGTTATTCCGAGTATGGAATCCTTTGAAGTACTGGTGAATGGCACAGAGCACCTGCAGTCAGGATGCATGGGTTTATGACTCCATCAAAGCGTTTATCGAAGGAAGTGTGTCAGATAACACCTCCGCTATGTCCAGTCTTCATTAATACTCAGCATCAGGCTCAGAGGAAAGCTGAGACAGCTAAGGAAGTGAGGACAGAAAAGCTAAGAAGCTGCTCACTGTCGCTGACACTGGCATGCCTGGCGTGCGTCTGAGCTGGCATGACCTTGAGAATTAGGTGTCTGGGTGCAGAACTTTAGGAAGCACCCACTTTGAGCCTGTGGAGAACTTTGCCCTTGATCAAATTAGGCCTCACTCCCAATCTTTCTCAATGGCTTTCCTTTCATAAATTTTTAATTATTTTATTTCCTGAGGAATGTACTGCTTTGCACTATGATCCTTATTTACTTGTCCCTGATGATTAATAGTGTTGAGCATATTTTCACATGCATATGAGGTATTCCCATACCCTTTTTAGAATATTGCCTCTCCCAGGCCTTTGTCCAATTTTAATTGGATCAGCTCTGTTTCCACTTACTAATTTTTGGAAATCCTTTCCTTATTTTCTTCATGAGTCTTTTGTTGTAGGTCCTATTGCAAATACGTTCTCTAGTTTGATCTACCCTTCATACACTTGAATGGTTTCTTTTAATAAATGAAATTTCTTAATTTTAGCAGTTTGATTTTAAATCTCTTTTTTCCTCTGTGGATATTGCTTTTGTATTGTATTTGTAAAATCTTCCTTCTTTTCTTCCTGTATTTGTGAAGTTTCTAGCAATGCACTTTTAATATTGTTAATACTGGTAATTTTTAGACTTGTAGATGAATTATATAAATTAATTAGTCTCCCACAAGCTCAAATGTGAAGTTATTCTTATTCTCTGTTAAACAAACCTCTGCCCCAAAGGCTCTGGGATCATTGCAAAAGAGGAGGCAGAAAGATTGTAAGAGTCAGAGGTAGTGAATGACCAAAAGAAACTGAGTCTGCCAGACAGCTGGTCAGATGCTCATATGAACTCACAACAATGGTGACAGCATGCACAAGTTGTATGGAAGGTAAGAAATCCAAAGCCTACCTAAGGAATTTTGGAAACTGAAGGCTTCTGGGAGGGAAAGAGACAGTGTCTGACAGGGATGGGACACTTGGTGGGTCAACTGGATAGACCCACACTGAAGGAAATAAGAAGATACAAATCATACTTTATTGGCCATGTCATATATATATATATATATATATATATATATATGTGTGTGTGTGTGTGTGTGTGTGTGTGTGTGCGTGTGTGTATATGTACATTAAATTGAATGGGACTGTAAGGAGAGGTTCAAATGGGGGAATATAACTATTATCAAACTATATTGTATGAAAATCACAAAAGTTCAATAAAAAGTAAAATTATTAAAAACCATCTATTGATTTCACATATCTTGGTGCACTTACATACATGTAGCTAAAACATGCATACACATAAAATAAAAATTTTTTAAATCAAAATATCTTTAAATACATTTGTTTTCTAAGCCTTTAATCTGTCTTAATCTTACTATTTCTTTTTTAACATTGTGAGTTTGATATTCTCTCCCTTGCTTATTGAAATAAATACACGGGCCATTGATTTTTGAAGAAGTTTTAAAATTCATACTCATTTAAACATTTTTAGAGTTATTTCTTCTGTATGTTGAAATTTAACTAAATGCAAGCTTTGAGAACACTTTTATTGCCATTTCATTAAAATATTTCCTAATTTGCAGATTTCTTGTTTCTCTTTTATTCAAAGGGCTGAGAATTTGTTTTTGTTATTGATGTATACTTGTACACACACATACACGCATACACACACACCTACACACCTACACATACACATATAGACACACATTTTTATTGATCTTTGAGAACTTCCTAGTGTATTTTGATCATATTTAACCTGGAATATTTTTAAAGCATTTTTGGCCATTTTTTATTTCCTCTATTTCTGTTTAAGTCAGAAGGTGGACAACAGTTTCTCAAAGGAAGAGGATCTTGGGATATGGGCTCCTTGTCACTGCCCCAAATCACACTCCCTTGTGGCACCAGCAATCAAATGTCACCGGAATGAAAGGCTATATATACTTATACAACATTTCTTTCTCTGACAGAGTCTTGATATCCAGTTTAGATTTATCTATAACTCTATGTCTTCCTATCTCTGACCACCAAGACCTGGAATATCAACATGTCTGGCTCTCCAAGGATAATTCTTGCACAAAAATATAGACCTTAATTTGGCTACCCATTACCTAGTTTGGATTTATGAAACAAGTATCCCTCAAACCTCAGTGGTTCACACATCAAATGTAAATTTCACTTATCTCTTTATTTAAATGAGACATGATAATTTGATATTCATCAGGGGAACCCTGTTGAATGCAGTTACCCAGAGACCTTAGATAAGGGATTCTGTTGATCTTCAAACAGAAAACACTGACAAATAATTGCTCACTTCAGGAAAGATATTCATCAATTCATTTATTACACCTGTCAGAAGTAGTCACATGATCCCACCATGTTTAAAGAAACCAGCAGTCACAATGACAGGAGACAATTAATAAATTTCATCTGTGGAACTTGTAGCTAGCTACTTATGGGGACTTCCACCATTTATTAATACCTTCCCAACACTAAGATCCCTAGATACATCCTTTAATTTTTCAGTTCCTGCACTAGGCATATCTACATTTACGTTTGAAATATTCATCAAATTTTTATGCCTACTTTTGATTTCTAAACACACCACATTTTCTCTTTCAAATCTGCCATTTGAACATGTTCTATAGTTTCTTATTTTCTAAATCTTCCCTTGCCTATCTAGCCCCTATGACAGTTTGTAGTGTACTTCGTGTTGCAGAACTGAGTCCTGCTACTTCATGTTTCTGTTGCATCCACTTTATCAATCAAGGGGTCTTGGATACTCACTGACTAGTTATACCTGGGTTTGTTCCCACTGCCAAATAAATGATTAAAAGTCAAGAAAATCTCAGAAACAGCAGATATTTTTATTTAGAAAATAATTTAGAGTCATACATACACACTCACACACACACACACACACACACACACACACACACACTCATGCAGAGAAATAAAGCTCTGAATAAGTAGAACCCTAGAATCCAACTTCCTCTCAAGAGGGCCTGTGCTTCAAAGGTATTAGTGGTTTTCTCTCTCCTAAAATTGGATTGGCGAACTAAAACAAAGACAAAAAATTCTAAGTCACAGATCCAAGCTTAAATTTGTCCAAGGCTATGTGACTCCAAACAGGTCAAGTGAATCAGCTCTGTGGGACTGAAAAAATAAGGCCAACTGGTAACCAAGAATAAACAGGGAGAATGCAAACTTTATTATGCCTCAGTAACCCTGCTTGCTTATTAGGGATTTACTTTTTACATTTTGAGGTGCTAATGAGAAACAAAAATCATGTAACTAATTTGAAAAGAGAAAATATTAAATTAAATGCTTCCTTTAAAGGCCATCACCTGCTCTTGTAGGTCCCATACCATACTATATTTTCAATAGAAGACATAAAATGGGCTGTGAATGGTATACCTATTCATTATAGACACTCTACATACATTATTTCCTACAATACAATAACTCCAGGAGCAAAGTAAGAGTTTGGTGGACAACTTGTTCCAAGCCATTCAACTGCTAAATGATATAGCCAGGATTTTAACCCTGCATCACATTCAAGTGTGAGCTCATTGCTTTCCAATGAGTATTTCTTCCCTCAATGTTATAAATTAAAATCTAATTTTGTTATTTGGTAATGGAATTGGAACAAAATTTGTAACTTTTAAAGCACGTTAGGTTAGTAAATGAAAAATCTTTGCTGTGATTAGATCAGCAGTCCTGGACATGACACCGACCTAGAAATATCTGCTGTACATTTGTATTGAATTTTTTGTGCATTTCATACAAAACACCTGAATTATTTTTATGCTGCCTCCTCCACACTCCCTCCACCCCTGCGTAACCCATTTGATTTCACGCATTTTATAACATACATTAAGGTCTATTGAGTACAGTTAGTGTGCCCAGACTTCCCTCAGTGCAAGTTCATCCACTGGAATCTAGTCAGCCTATCTGAGTCGTTCCCCCAAAGAAGACAACTCTCTCTCACCCAGCATTAATCAGCTGCCAATAGTTTTTTAGCTAAGGCTGGGGCCTGCTGGTTTATTTTTCCAAGTTTTATGCTGGTTTTTTTGTGTTCCTGAGTTTGCATGGGTCTTGTACATGCTCTAGGTTGATATGAGCAAGGTCCCAGGAGCCTGTAAGACTGCTTCCATATGATCATGCACCTTCTCCCCCTGACTCTTACAGTCTTTCTGCCCCTGCTTCCACAATGTTCCATGAACCTTAGTGGGTGACGATACATATAGGAGTCCTGTCCTGAGACTTACACCCTGCAGACTCTTATTTTCTATGCTTTGGCCATTTATAGCACTTTGTGTTCATTACTCTCTCTTGCATGCGGGAGTTCATTGATGAGAGCTGAGATGCATTAGTTTTCTCTCTACTCCTTGTTCTACTATGTTCCCTGAGTCTTAGGTGTAGAGGTTCCAGGCTAGGTGCATAACTTAGGGGTGGGCAGCTCACAGACACTATCTGTGTGTGACCAGTTGTGGAACTCTGTAAAAGTCTCCATTGGTTGAAAAAGAAGCCTCTTTGATGAGTAGTGACTGGCATACTTGTTCCTTATTTCTGCTTCACATATTAAAAGGCTATTAAATATTAAAAACTGCGTAAATTTAGTTTGCATAAATAAGTTGTGAGATTCAGAACAAGAAATAAGGTCAATGTGAATAACAGTCCCACATTCTGTGATCATTCAAACCAATCAATAAAATATGAATTGTTTGTCTCTTCAAGTTCATGATATGCTTAGTTAACAGGAGTCAGGTGTCTCACTCCTATAATCCCAGCACGTGGGAGACTAAGTCAGGTGACTTACCACATGTTTAAGGCTAGCCAGGGCTAAATACTGGGTTCCAGTCTAGCTTGGGATAAAAAGTTAGACAGTGTCTAAATAATAAACAAACTTTACCCACCCAGGGCTCAGAGACCATTGAAGAAAAGTGGGATGGAAAGATTGTGAGAGCCTGGGGAAGAGATGTAAGACCATTGGAAGCAGAGTTTTACAGGCTGTTAAGACCTTGCTCATATGAACCTACGACAATTGTGTCAACATACACAAAAACCATGCAAACTCAAGCAGACAAAAACCCAGTATAGAACTGGAGAAATGGGCAACAGGCTCCAATCTTAGCTGAAAAACTATTGGCGGCAGATTACTGCTGGGTGAGATAGAATTGATCTTCATTAAGGGAGACATCCTAGATAGGCTGAATAGACCCCAGTGGATGATCTTGCACTGAGGGGCATCTGGGCACAGTGACTTGACTTGATAAACCTTAACATATATGACAGAATGCATGAAATCTGGTGAGGGTGCTATGAGGTACAAATATAGGAAGAGTTATAAAAAGAGTAAGATGTTTTATACGAAATGCACAAAATTTCAATAAAAATGTACATTAAAAATTAAATAAACAACAAACCCCTCCAAAAAACCAAAATCAAAGCAGAACAACACACAACAAAAGAAAAACTAATAAGTAAATTGATAGATAAATAAATAAAAAGGAAATGAAATTAAAACCCCAAAAGCCAGAATGTTTTTGATTCAGCAATATAAGCAAAAATCCCCACCACTAGTCACAAATTTAGAATTTAATTGACAGAGAAACAGCAGCGACTGATGGTGTGTTTCAGACTGATTTGTGTAGTGCTCCCTGGCTGGACTGGAGCCTTTCAGTGACTGTTATCTTATCCTCAGAAAATTCTTCAGAGAATTTAATGCCCAGGTAATGAAGACCACACACCAAATGCTGAGTCACAAATAGAGGTCACACTGAGGGTCAAATTAATGCTTAATTTCCACCAACAACCGTGTGCTTCCTTAGCACCCACAAGATGTCTCAATATAAATAATTATAGCAAACCTACTCAGAAACAAATGACAAGTTATGACCTCATTCCTTGATTTATGAAATGAAGAAACAACTAATGCTACTGTGTAAATTGGGTTGAAATAAATTTCACTGATAAAGAAAGGAAAATTCCAAGTATTGCATCATTAAAACTCAAGGAAATAATTTGTCCATAAGAAAGGAATTTGAATTATTTTTTCAGTGGTACTTTAATTTGCTAATCTCATTAGTTTCCTAAACATATCACAAGTGCACATGGGTTTTCAATATAGGTTAATATTGACCTCTTCCAACCAAGTAGAAGCCTGTTAGGGCTGTCCATCATGAAATTTTTAGATTATAACTAAATAACCTATGATGAAATTAAAAAGTACCACTGAAAGAAACTTAGACTTGGAGTTGGGAGACATGAGTTACAATTTCAATTGTACCTCAAAATATCTGTTTGACTTTGAGCAATTAAGATACTCTTTCAGAAATTCTGATTCTGAAACTGTAAAATGAGAATTATAATGCCTGGCTATTGTTGAGTAGATCAAATCAGATAATGCACATGAAAGCACTTTAATGTAAAGTACTACGCATTTGGGAAGAATTATTATTCATTGACTCTGAGCTGCCCTTCAGCTGAATCCACTTATAAAAGTCTTGCGGTGTCCCAAAGAAACTTTTTAAAGAATAGACTTTCAGCGTGCTGACTAGTAAAAATGAATCAGTCTAGAGAATGTAATAGAGAGATGAAAGGAAGGAAGGGAGGAAAGGAGTGAGGGAAGTAGGAAAGGCTTAGGAAAAGACTGAAATGCCCAGAAGGTTTGTTCCTCTAATGGCCACAGGTTGTACCCTAACATCAAAAAGACATTAAGAAGTGTCTTTCTGAAAATGTTTAAGTTATGACTCCTCCCCTTGTGAATGTGATTGTTTCCTGTATAAAAAGGTTAAGGGCGCTGTTGCCTCTTCCCCCATTTGGGGACATGGCAACAACTGTCATCAATGGGGGCAAATGTCAGTCCTTAGCAAAACTGCCAGTGCCCTGATCTTGGACTTCCTAGCACCAGGACTGCAAGAAACAAATCTGTGATGCTTATAAATTTCTCAGTCTAAATTATTTTGTTAGAGTAGGAATAATCTAAGTTCATATGCATATATATATATATATATATATAAACATTTACATCTATATCTCTATATCCATCTACACACACACACACACACACACACATACACACACACACACACATCAATATGCCATTCAAGAGGTCAAGGAAAATAATATGAATAGGTTGTAACTTTTTCTGCTGTCTTTCACCATGCCACAGAATGATGGGAAATAATGTACCATGAGCACTTCCATGGCATCAAAATGTTTACTTATAATCAATTATTCACTGTAACATCAGTTGACACAGAAATAAAAATACCTATTTGTTTATCACTATTGTTTGTTTGTTTAATGTGGTATTGTAAATAGCTAAATGAAAAATTCCATAATGGCTGTTTAAATCATAAGCATACATTTTCATATGCTCAAGCCAGAACCAGTTTAGACAAGTCATTCTGCTGTATTTAGGGCTTTCTGAAAATCCCAGTTTAGAAATAAATTATATTTTCATTCTATTTTAGTGATTCATAATTATTGCTCTTCAAAAATCTTGTAAAGGTGTGAAAGATAATAAAAAATCTAAGATAATGTTTTTAAAAAATAGAAATTATATTTATTTTTTAAGTGATGTTAACATTCATTTCTGAAAATTAAGACATTAAAATATTAATATTACATATGCACAGCTTGGGAGGACATGCACTAGGAAGATCACAAACCCTGAATTTTTGTCCATGTTTATTTCAGACTTACCATGAGTTTTATATGACCTCAATAATGCTCACATCCTGGGCAAATACTTGTCTAGTTAAGTAGTATATGTATCTACCATCAGTAATTACTAAGGGAGCTGGGGCTATAGCTCTGTGGTATAACCACTGCAGCATGGGCAAGGCCCAGGATTCAAGCTCCAGCACCTTTAAATTGGCTCTGTGAGTGAACTCAGAGTATTCCCCAAAATGGAATAGTGCTTTCTCTCCACACAGTGATCTATCGCAGATCATGCCTGTCTACTTTTCCTACTTGTTTATCAGTTTTTCTTAAAGTTTACTTTGTCTTGAGATACCTTTTTGAGTCAACACATGATATTCCAGCCAGAAATTGCACTTTCCAGGCCACCTGCAGTTAGTGTTGGCTGTGTGACTTCTTGGTAATAGTCTTAGAGTAGAAGTGGTTTGTATTGCTTTGGGGATTCCATAATCATCAGCATAAGTTCTATACATTGTCTTGTAAAACTTCATCTTTTTCACAGGTTGAGGTTTTGTCATGCCCATGGTTTTCACCCTGGGATACAAGCCCACACGCTGCTTAGCAAAACAGAGCTATTGTCTATCCTGCAGCCCTGTACTCTGGAAGTGTGCATGTATCCCAATGATGTACATGTATCTGAGACAGAGGTGGGCTGGCCAAACTATCAGCTTTGTAAATTATCCTTTATTCTTTCAAGTCGCTGTTGTATGTTATCCCAGTAAATGTTAATTATCCTGACTAATGAATATTAGCTCTGAAAAGTAAGAATATTGACATTACACTATGTAATGTGTGTAGCCTTGGATATGAGGTTAACAGAAAGCTATATAGAACCCAGTATTGGAGGCTGAGACGATAGTGACCTCAATTGAACAATGAAACAAGAATGGATATAAAGGGCCTGAGGTACAGGAAAAATATCCACAGCCTTTGGCTGTGGGTTCATGCACTGGAGCCTGGTAAAACTACCTGACTATAGATATATAGAAATATATCAAAATATATTGCATGTAATTCACAAAAATTCAATACAAATTTATTCAAAATAGTTTTAATTAAGGAGATATTAAGGACTATTAGTATACTGGGAAGGCATTTTAAGAAAGATTTGTTCTTAATCAGAAGTGATCTCCCTTATATGCAATGGTTCAGATAGTACATGGAAAATTTGCACTTTTAACACTTGGAAAAATAGTTTGAGATGCTGAGAGAGTTGGAGAAGTTTTTGAACAACAAATGTTCAATAGGTTAGTTAAAAGGATTCAGGTCAAAGATCAGGCCGAGTCTTAAAGTGCTCTTTATTAAGTTTAGAGAGCTGGAAGGAATGAAAGCCGATACAATGGCTCCAAAACTCCCTCTCTGGGCTCTCTGTGTAGTTAGTGGCAAGTAAAACAAAATAGTAAATTAATCAAAATCTAAGTGTTTGAGGAGATTATCTAACTAACTTTGCAAAAAGCACTTAAAGCTGCTCTTGCTAAACAGCATTGACTCACTTGGATGAATGAAGTGACTAAAAGTGGGACGAGGGCCTGAAATCCTGTCTTCCTTTTGCATGTCTCTTTTGAGTCAATCAACTGTTTAACTGCACAGTCATGTGAACCACTCAAGTAGTTTGTGCCTGAAATACCCGTAATGTTTAACCCAGCTCACCTTCCACAAAGGTTAACGGCAAAAAGATAGTCAGCATCTTACTCTCAACTTGTATATGTCTTGTTAAAATCCCCAAAGTTACCAAAGACCTCTAGTCATTGCCCTAAATCTGACATTGCCTAGAATTCCAGGAATAGCAAAGGTTGTCGGGTTAGTTGACCCCCAGATATGACAGTTATCAATCATGATATACCTGGAACAAGAGTAGTCATTGAAATCAGATTACTCCCTTCAAGCAATGCCAGCCATCAGAAGTCCTGAGACTGCTTTACAGAATCAGAAAAGACATAATCATCAAACAGACCATACCTTGACCAAGGATTCTTAATTAGGCATACCTTTCACCTGCTCTTTCTGTATTTAGATCTAAAGCTAAAGGCCATGTCAGGTTTCCAATGACAAACTTTAGACATCGAACTCGTTATCTGTTCCTCTCTTAAATATATCACATGATAGAACCTCCTCTTGATTTCCACCATTATTCAATACTTTGATCGGCATATTAGAACAGAGTGGCAAAGCAGAGTTGAGGTTTATGAAACTAGGAGTTTCCCCCTAGAACTCTAATAACAAGACAAATGTAGAGTCATGAGCATAAAGGTCTTACCCTGCCTAGGGTGAGAGAGTGGCATAGCCTTTCCCACATGATCCATGGCTGTGATGAGAGACTGCTGCAGATGTCTTTACTGACAATAAAGTCATTCTTCCAGATAGGAGTTCTATATGGTAATTCTACTACTCTATGTCAGTCAGCACAACTGTATTATGTTGTGGGGTGGGATTGGGATGGAAGTTAAGGAGGAGAGTGATATGTTTGTTCCCAACTCTCTGGATCCAGGACTGAAGCTTCCATTCTGATAGAGAAAGCTGTAGAATCCAGGTGCATCTGCCATTCATTCACTATACCCATTTCAGTTGCCCTGTGGAACGGACACAGACTCTCAGCTAAGTTTGCATTTTGGATAGCAGTGATGAAGTATGGGACACTGAGAGAGAGTCCAGGAGAAACAGGACTGTATACTGTGACCCTGCTCTGGTCTGCTGCCTGGGCGTGGTTCCGTGAGCTATGCTACTTCAGCAGCACTGGCCCTCTACAGTGCGTGCTGCCTGGTAGCTCCCAGTACCCAGCAGACTGACTGGCATCCCCTTTTCAAATAATTGGAATAGAGTGCCATCCATGATGCTTCTCCTTTTGGTAGTACCTATAGAGGGCTACATTTCAGTGAATTCCAAAGGGCAGATTTTCAACCTGGCCCAGCAGCCAGACACCACAGTGAGTTAGATGACATCAGAAAGATGCACAATGGCCTCTCCAGTGAATTGGGGCTTCAGTTCTGGATTGGGAGCTTCCAAGCAAAGAGCCCATGCTTGGGAGAGCAATGTTGGTGCTGCTCTTGTGTCTGCTCTACCTGCATCTTTCAACATTGTTACCTCACCAATATTTTCTGATCCCTCTGATTCCCTGTTAGAATTTATTGCACACAATACTAGTTTCTCTGCTCAGACTACTACATAGTTTCTTTCTCTTGAGATGACCAGACAATATAGCATAGTAAGTGGGTTGAATGGTGACTTGTATGATCAGAGAAGAATATATATATATATATATATATATATATATATATATATATAATTGTATTTATTTTGATTTTTATGTGTATGAGTGTTTTGCATGCATGCAAGTAAGTGCATCTATGCCAAGCAATGCCTGTGGAGGTCAGAAGAGGACACTGAATCCCTTGGAACTGGAGTTAAGGACAGTTGTTAAGCACCATGTGGGTGCTAGCAACCACACCTGGACTCCTCTGCAAGAGGAGCTCTTAATAAATGGACTATATTTCTAGTCCCAAAATACATATATTTCAATGTGAGAGGAACGAGGATCAGCATAGTTATTGAAAAATAAAAGGACGTAGCCAAGTAATTTGTACTCTCAGCTATCCCTGCACTCTTCGCATTTCCGAGTCTTCTTTGAAGGTAGGTTATACGCTATCTGGACTTTGTTTCTTACTTTTAATTCCATGCTTTAGTAGAAAAGACTGCAAAATGTCTCTTTTCCATTTTATGAATACCTGAAATTTCTTGTAGACCACACCATATCTAAGTTATCAGCCTTTCATTATAGGTACCAAAAATATAAGCAGTATCCATTCATTATTGTTGATCAAATGATTTCATAATCACTCCAGTCATTTAGGTTTCACAAAGATTTATATTGAGAGCTCTTAATAATGCTTTGGGAAAATGTCTCAGTGAAAATAACAACTCCATGACGTTTATGTGATTATCACCCATTCTTTCCTAGTAACAAGAATCTCATGTTGTTTCCTTAAAGAAAATGTGTAGCAAGCCAGAAAGACAAAATTCAAAGGATCTTCATGAGACACCCTGAATTTTGTTTTCCACCAAGGCCCACAGGACTCAACCCAAATGGACAATGCCTTTATATCTTCTAGACTTCATTAGTCTCCCAGCCTGAAAGCTCAGGGAAAGGGACCCTGATGGAGGAGTATGACACTTGCCCATGGCACCATGAGGCAACATAACCACAGAGAGACACCATATGATGCTTTGAAGTAAGTGCATAGATGGATCCTAAAAGGAACATGGGCCATCAAATCCCAAGTCCCGACAGCTGGAAAGACAGGCAGGAAGAGTGAGACAGTGAAGCTCTATTACCCATGTCTTTTTGCACTAGAACCAACTGGAACTTCTCTTTGCATGAAACTGATTAAAGTCTCAGGATCCTCGAGCATGCATATTTTCTTCCTGTTCATTTGTTTCTTTTAAAAGTAATTCTACAGTAATCATGAGAACAAATCATTGGAAAAGCTCAGTCTTCTGAAGGTCAGTTAATGTCTACCAGGACCAAGCTGCTTTTATATGCACTGAACTAGATGCTCAGAGCACCCAGGAAAGCTTTACTTCATACTTCACCTTTGATCTTTATTGATCCCAAGAGCTACGACTGCTATTTCAAAACCTCACATCTCACCTCCAGAGAGTGATATTGACTTGAATCAGGCTTGACACTTTTTTATTATGGAATCCCAATCCCATCTCCTTTATCAGTTAAGAATGGACACTCAATTGTCATAACAGATTGAAGAACCTTCATTTATATTTTTAATGATTTTTTAATATTTATTTACATAGGGAATTGTGTCCTATGGTGTTAGAGTTACTACAGGAAGTTGTGAGCTCTGGTCTTCTACAAGAGAAACAAGCATTCTAAGTCACCATCTCTCCAGTTTAAACAGCAAATGTTCACTTCACTCCCACATCAAGAATAAAGGCAGGCAATTGTCACCATCTTAAAAGTAGCCCAGTCTTTCTGCCATTCTTACCACTTTCTTCTCCCAGACACAGTATGGCTGCAGGAACTCCAGCCATCATCTCTACTTATAAAAGAGAAGAGTGTGGAAGAACGAAAACAATTTTGGCAGCCACATCTTGAATCAAGAATTTAAACACATTTCTTTTCAACCTATTGACTAAGTGAAAGTATAGCAAGAAGTTCTCAACTTACTTCAGGCCATTCCCTTCCACTGATTCCCACAGATGAAGTCTTCCTGCTGATACAGGAAAATCAGGGAGATAGGAATTAAGCTTATGAGCATTGTCTCTGAGAAATCAAGCCTTAGAATGGATGTTGCTACATCCTTAAAATGTTGGGGTATCTCATACCAATGCATACTGATCCTAACACAAGCTTGTCAACTGACTGTACTGTTTAGTTTGACACATTGGATGTCCCTCTGCTTCTCTTAGCTCTCCATCTCACCCTTGATGTTTAGCCTTAGGGGCCATGCATGTTTTCAATTTGTCTGTATTAGGCCTTTGGGAAGGAACAGGACCTATAGAATGCAGATATGTTAAAATGGACTTAATTTCATTAAGTTACATGACACATGCTGGGTAGACCAGGAATGCTGTCTTCACACTGGAGAGGCTGAGAACACAGCCAGCAGCTCATTGCATGAGACAGGATGCCTTAACAGTTGCATTCTGGCCCTGAGAGCCTGGTGGAAGCCTGGAGGGCCAGTGGTCTTCAGTCCATATCAGAGGCTGCAAAAGATGGGTTCCGATGTCAGCAGCCTCAGCAGCAACAAGATGCCAACTGAACAGATGAGCTTACACAAAACATGAAGGCAAGTAGGAACAAAGCAAAGACACTTCTTTCTCTGATTTCCCTTTCTCTGAGCAGCAACTGGAAGGTGACACCCACATTTTGGATGAGTTTTGTCACGTTAAATTGTTGAAGAAAATTCCTCACAGGTATACAATGGCTTGTCTATTAGTTGAATCTAGATCTAGGCAAGCTGAGACTCAGAGTAACCATCACCTTGTCCCAGGACCGGACTCTAGAAGGAATGGGTTCCCTGCAGTGGAGTAATATATGTATGGTATGTGACACTTCTGAACTAGATTTCAACACTTCTCCAAACATTCTCCTAAACCATTATAAAATTATTGAAATAAGGCCAATAACTGAACTGGTCCTACATCTGGACTTGTGTCAGGTACATTTGATGTGAGAAGATTTATCAACATCACCAGATAACAGCCAGAGTGCCACAGAGCATATATGCCTGGCATTGCCACTGTCCGATGCAATGCCTGGCATACTGCAGAGTTTATATTTTCTTTTGCTTCCCTAACCTGTTTTATTTGTTCTTTTTGTATATCTATATCTCCACCTCTGTCTCTGTCCCTGTCTTATCTCACAAGCACATAGACACACACACACACACACACACTGTTTGTTTGCAATTTATTCTGCAGGCTATTTTCTTGCCTGTCCAAAGAGTTAATTGACAGGCTGGACTCTGGCATTCATGGGTTGGATACTTTAATTTAGGCACCACAGTTGAGACTAGAGTCCTGGGCACAGGCACTAGGTATAGCAGTGTCAGCTGAGCCATCTGTTGGTTAGGCTATACCTTCACTACTTCTGCCTGAGCAGCTGGCTCCCACTGCCTTCATACCAGTAGCCAGGGCTCTTCAGACCCTAGAAAGTTCAAGGCAGGTTGCTGTTCTATTCTAGACTTTCACTGAACTCCCCCCAGCTGTGACTGGGAATCTTTTGCTTATAATTGTAAACTAAGTGAATTTGACATGGAAGTCACCAAGGGGAAATACATTTGGAACACTGAAATGTCAATTTTGCAGTCACATTTCTAATCCATAACTGCCCTTTAAAATCCATAGAAAACTGTTGCCTCTCATTCCTGCTTTCTTGCCACAGTATAGCTCTGTTTGCAGTCCCACAGTGTGACAAGAACAAGATTTCATTTCAAGTCAGACTTGACACCAGATAAACTTGATACTAACATGGGCTCTTTATGTCTCTGTAAACTTTCTGCTTACAGAGCTATAGATAGAGCAAGGACAAATTAAAGAAAAAAAAAGAATTAGGTTCCAGTCAAAGAGCTTTGTGCAGGCCTGTTGGAAATGTTGCTGCTCACAGTATTTAAGAGAAGAGGAAAAGTATATAAAAAGGTGACAGTGCATGCTAGCTTGCCCCTGGGGAGCTATCAATGCTATGCAGACAAAGTGAAAATTTCTCCTATTAGCTAGCTTGCCCTCTGGCTTAGAACTTGTCCTTAGCCTCCATATCATCTCCTCAGCCATGTCTCTGTCTCTGTTTCTATCTCTCTCTCTGTCTCAGCATTATAGAAGAGCCATTGGACTCAAGTGCAAATTAATTTTAATGTCACCGGTACAAATAACTCCCTTGAGCCGACTCCCAGTGTCTGTATTATAAGGCAAAGATCTATCTTCTCATTGACCCCTGGTGGCATACACAACATGGGGCTCCTGTGAGGGCAGGTGGGAGATTTTGAAAAGTGAGTGGGGAGAAGACTCTGGGGGAAAACTAGCTGAGATCATTTTTCACACCCATAATAAAAAAAATGGTGTTCTGCCAGGAGGATGAGAATATGGCGAGAAGAATGTGACCCAGGCTGCAGGGTCAATTCACGCAGTCTGATAATGTTGTAACTTGAATACAATGTATCTAATTTCCTGTGGCCCATGGCAGCTTGCAAAATAGGAGGTGAGATATCTGAGAGGAAATTTGGAAGACACCTGATGTGTTCTTCATCATCCTAGCCACAGTTAAGAAACAATTTGTTAATATATGCGAATTTTATTTAACTGTACATGTGGGATGACACCTTTCTATTTTCCTCCCCTTCTGTCTGGTATGCAACATAAAATAACAACATATGACAGCATTGTAATGAAGCAATCCATAGTGTGTATAAAAGGTGAGACAGGCGCTGTTTTAAACCTTTGTGCTAACTGACTCCAAAGACTATAGCTTTGTCTATGAATTTATTCTTTTAGGAGTTAATTTTATTTTTATTTAAATTATCTATGTATGTGTGGGTCTGGAGATGGGGATGTGCCTGTGTATAAGGCCAGAAAATGGAATCAAATCCCCAGGAGCTGGAGTTGCAAGTGGTTGTGAGCTGCCTGTTGTGGGTATTTGGAACTAAAATCCTGCTCTCACTGCAAGAGCAGAAAATACTCCTAAATGCTGAGCTATCTCTTTGTGTCAAAGTTGTACCCCAAGATGACATTGAACTTGTGATCATCCTGCCTCTACTTCAGCAAATCCAAGTGATGTGCACCACCATAACTGACTTATGATGCTATTTCCCCCTTTAACTTACAAATATAAAATAGTAGGTGGTTAACAGATATTTATATTAGCTATGCATGAATACCGAAAGATCAAACTCTAAATCCTTGACAGATATTTCCTTCTTTCCCCTGTATGGTTTAAAAATAAGCCCAGTATGGAGTCACAAACCTGTAATTAGACTATGTAGCTAAAGGAGGAAGAAGGTTGAGCAGGAGTTCAAAGTCACTCTCAACCAAACAGGTATTGGACTCCAGCCTATAATATTTAAGATTTTGTCTTTAAAATAATTATTAAGTGAATTTAAATGGGAGAGGGAGAAGAAGGAACCAGGAACTGTGGAAATAAAGGGGAAGAAGCTCGAGAGAGGAGGGACCATGGGAGGCAGGTATTTTCAAGAGTGAAATGGTGAAAATGTGGGTACTTTACCTGGTGAGGGAAGTGGGAGGGTTAGATGGAGAGAGAGAGAAGAGAGACAAGTAAGTTTGTGTAGCAGAAGGCTGTGTATATAGCAAGAGATAGTATCAGACAGGAGAAACCTTGCTTCAAGTTGCTGGTCTGGGTAGTCTAAGAGACTCCCCAGATTAAACAGACTGTTGCTAGGACCCTTGATTGCTTCCCAGAACTTGAAGGTAAGACCCTATTGTTGAAGACAGAACACACTTTGGACACAGGATTTGGAGCAATAGAGGAACAGACCTGGAAGTCACCTCTGCTGAAGGTGGAGAGCACAATATAAGCTGCTAAGGGAGAACATCAATCGATAATCTAACCCAGCTTTAAGGCCTAATAACCAGATCAGTGACTGGCACAAAAAATGACTGATGCAGTAGTGGCACTTTTTATTTTTTTTTTATTTATTATTTTTATTTTGTTTGCATGATATAGTTCCTGCATGTATGTAACTCCACCCATGCCATGCAATGCCTGTGGAAGTCAGAAGAAGGTATTGAATTTCCCTGGAACTGGAGTTACAGACAGTTGTTAGCAGCCATGTGAGTGCTGGGAATCCAACCCAAGTCCTCTGCAACAACAGTCAGTGCTCTTAACTGCTCAGTCATCTCTCCAGCCCCAGTAGTGGCACTTTTAACTTTGGGGTAATCAATAGTCACCCAATTGGACTTAAGACTGAATGGGAGGAAACTCATATGTGGTACTATAAACATAGTCAAATACACATGGTTGGAGAAATCGTAAAGCCCCGAAGGATGTCACATTGCTAGACAAATGTAATTTCTTACTATGCACTAAATATGGATCATATTTACATACAAGTATGCCAGTCACCTTTCATCAAAAAAGTTTCTCTTGCAATAGGTGGTGACCATTACAGAGTTCCACAACTGGTAACACACAGAGATTATTTGTGAAATGCCCAATTCTAGGTGACACATCTTCCATGGAACCTCTGCACCTAAGGCCCACAAACATAAGATAGTGGTTGAGAGATACTAATGCATCCCACAATTCTTATCAATAAAGCTCCGTCGTGCAACAGAGGTCCATGAACACAAAAGGATACAAATGGCCAAAGCATAGAGAATAAGAAAGAGCCTGAAGAATGTGCATTCTTGGATAGATAGGTCTTCTGTATTAAACTTTACCTACCCAGGGTTCAGGAATCATGACAGAAGAAGAAGAGGAAAGATTATAAGAACCAGGGAAGGAAATGGATGTTGAAGTCAAAATAGTGTTTCACAGGCTCCTGGAACCTAGTTCGTATGAACCTACAGCAATGGTGCCAACATATACAAGACCCAAACAAACCCAAGCAGACAAATCCCAGCACAGAACTGTGGAAATGGGCAATCGGACCCAATCTTAGCTAAAGAATTATTGAAAGCTAATTACCACTGGGTGAGGAAGAGCTGATCTTAAAAGGAGAGACTCTACATAGGTTGAATAGATCTCAGTGGATGAACTTCTACTATTGGACATTTAAGGACAATACCTTCATTCAATAGGCCTTAACATCAATGACAGAATGCATGAAATTCAATGAGAGATGCTATGGGAGGGTGCCAATGGGAAGGGATATAAAGAGAATTAAGATGTTCAATATGAAATACACATACATTCAATAAAAAGAAAAACAAAAGAAATAGGCCGAAGATATGATCTGATTAGCTAAGTAAACATAGAAAGTATGGTGGCAAAAGATGATGAGCTGGTGACCATCAATGAATGAAGGTCAACGGGTGTTGGGAGTGCCAATTGCTACAGCCTCTGCATGCCCACAATGACTGTGAATGCGAAATGATGTGACTGAGGGTGCACAGTGCCCTCTAGAAACCTGCCCATGGTTTTATGTCTGAGCAACTGCATGATGGACATGAAAAGATGAACAGCAAATCTCCAAGAATATTTGGAGGCAGCAGGAGTTAAGTGGAGGAAGTCTCTTTGTCTCATATCTGGGCAACAGTAAGCAAAATGTGATTAATGTGGAAGGTGGAATATCTTGCAAGAGTGCGGGAAAGGAATCACACATGTTAAAAAAAGAAATGAAACCCTTAAACACCGCGCTGAGTGAACTCAGAAGAAAAAATTCCATAAAATATAAGTTCGATAGAATATCACGTGTAACAGTCCAAGCATATGCAAGATCATATAGGACAATGAACTATGAAGGCCAATTTAGGATAGATGGACTGTCCTCTCACTAGCAGACTATGTACAGACTATACCTTCTTCTAAAGCTTGGTTGCACTCACTTGCGTAGAATCACCAAAGTAAACTTGTTGACTGATATTCTCCCTAAGAAAGAGGAGCAGGGAGAGTCAGCTACACCTCCCAACCAAGACGTGGGCCCTAGTTGCATGAAAGCGAAGGGCAAGGGTATGTAAGCTGAGGAAGCCATAGGGAGGCTTTCTCACAATTTTGTGCAGGTGTGGGGAAGTCAGAGTCTACGCCTGCTTGGAGACTTTCCAGGGCAGCCTTAGGAGGGGAGCAGCCAAACTCCTGAAAGTAAACTCTCACCCACTGTTCTGTAAGTAAGCCCAATAAACCCGATGAAACCAGGCTGTATCTTGGTGGGAAAAAAATAGTAAATGACTAAATAAAAAATGAAATGAAAAAAAAAAATCCCAAGCCTGAGGATGTAGCTCAATTAATAGCCTTCCTAACATACAGGAATCTCCGGAGTTGATCCTCAGGAGTTCATAAATAGGATGTGGTGGTTTACATCTCTAATCCCAGCATCCAAGAGGTGAATAAAAGAGGATCAGTAGTTCAAGGACAGACTGGTTTGTAGCAAATTTGAGGTGAGTCTAGCCAAGAGTCTCTGTTCATAAAAATTCAAGTATAAAGAAATGTAGAACAAGGTAAAAGAAAGGAAGAAACCCAACCTCACAGGAAACGTGTGCTTTGTCTTTTCCCCTTGGGTTATACCCTTGGTCTATTTTAGGTGGATGACACCTGACCATTTGTTTATCGTTGGCCACTGAAGGAAATCTTTTTCTCATTTTAATAGCTTCCTAAATGCTTTTAGCCAGCACACAGAATAGAGCAGTTGAAATCCCAGCTCTGCCTTGAGAGATATTTGTTTTCCCAGCCTGCAAAGCAAGTTTTCAGGGAGAAATTTGCTATGGCTATATGATCTAAGTTTACCTACTTTTTAAATTCTGAAATTTGAGCACAGATTTGATATAGTGTCCTCCAAACTATATTAATAGTCCATTAAAATAGAATACTCGATACGATACTACCTGATATCTGTATTGTTTTTCATAATTACATTCCTAGTCAAATCTAATGATAAAGGATATAGAATATATATGATGATATATAACATAGGACAGGATATCAAATTACTCACCTTTTAAATGAGAAAGTAAATCTTAAGAATTGAAATAAGGGGACAGACCTTACTTTTCTCTAACTTGGAATGCCCTGCCAAGAACTATCTTCACCCTTATGCAACAGAGGACAATGAGCATAAAAGGCAAAGGCCACAAATGGCCAAAGGATAGAGAATAAGAGTGTGTAGCGTGTGGGTCTCTGGACTGGATTTCGATATTGAAGTTCACCCACCCAGAGCTCAGGGATCATTGCAGAAGAGGGGGCAGAAAGACAGAAAGAGCTAGGGAAGGAGTTGCATGGCCATATGCAAAGTCTTACAGGCTCCTGGGACCTTGCTCAAATGGACTTACAGAAGTTGTGGCAGCATGCACAAGACCCACGCAAAGTGAATCTGACAAAATCTCAGTGTAGAACTGGCAAAACTGGCAGCAGGTCTGAACCTTAACTGAAGAACTATTGGCATCTGATTACTGCTGGGAGAGGGAGAGCTACTCTTCTTTAAAGGAGAGACTCTAGATAGGCTGATTAGACCCCAGTGGATGAATTTGCACTGAGGGATGTCTGGGTACATTAACTCCATTTGAAGTAAATGAGAGCATGCATCAAATCTGGTAAGGGTGTGAATAGAGGGTGAAGCAGAAAGATGATTAAAATAATTTAAATGTTTTACATGACATAAAAACTCAATTAAACATATACCAAACATTATACAATTATGATGGAAAAAAAAATCTGTCTTCAACCAGAGTTTCTCCCAGTAGAGCAGTGACCCAGGCAAGGGAACCTGCCTTGTATGGACTTTCATGAAGCCCTGTGGATTAGAAGTAAAGAGCTACTCAAAGGAACCAGACAGAACCATACCTAACATGACAGACTGAAATTAAACAGTCAGACAGACCATGGTAACCAAGGAGGAGTTACTGCTAAGGTCAGGTTTAACAAGTACCTTAAATGTCAGTGGCAGATTCATTTGGATAAAGTCTCAAACTGCAAAATTAAAGGTAATGCTATAATGTTCAAAATTCTATTATTATTCATTCAATGATACATTCACATATTATACCTCAATATTTAGAAAATTGATTCAAACTTGGCCTTAAAAACTCGCCATGGAGATCATACATGAATCATAATTCCAATTTCCACCAGGAAGGCCCTCCTACACAGGCGAGTCCATACAGGTTTATAAGCATTTAAATGCTGGACTAAGACATCTTCCTGATAGAAAGAAAATCAGTCTGGATTCATGGAGCTAAGCTTAATGGAAGGGCATTTCTCTAAAAGGTTAATTTCTTCCTTCATCAAAAACTTGGTAATAGGTTATTAAATGACAAACAGGGGAGTGGTGAAATGAAGGATGTGCTGTAGTTGATGTCACTTCAAAGTGATGTTGGAAAAAGTACACAGCCAGGAGGAAACCACAAGGAATAGCCTTGGCCTTGCCTCTTGCCTCGTGGGGTTGAATGTATGTGACCTCATTGCCTCTCAAGCCTAGTGATTTCACTTGATTTACTCTCACAAGCTCTCTTTCTTAACAATTCCTTGGTTTCTATTTTCAGGAAAATGCATATAGCAAGAAAAGAAAATTTCCATGCACTCTTGCATCCCAGCCCCTATGCACTAACAGAACAGTTCCTTGCCAACAAAGCAATCCATGTAGAAACTGAAATATCCAGACTCTCAGAATTGCGCACATAACTTAAGAAATGCTTGCAAATAACTTAAAATCACTTCTATACTATGTGTGTATGTATGTGTCCATGTTGTATGTGGGTAAGTTTGTGTCTGTGTGTGTCAAGTGCATGTGTGTGTATGAATGTGGGTGCCAGGGGACAGTTGTCTTTCCTGAAGTGTTTATTTGAGATGGGGTCTCTCAGTGCTCTAGAACTTGCCTAGTAGACTAGGCTATCTGTCAAACAAACCTTAGGTCTCTATCCTTCTCTATATCTCCATTTCTAGGTTTACAAGTATGTGCCACCATGCTTGGCTTTAGAATATGTGTTCTAAGGAACAAAGTCAGGTCTTCATGTTTGCAAGGCAAGCACTTTATTGAATGAACCATCCCTCTAAACCTGACAATTCCTCATTTTAAACATGTTGACAGAACATAAATTTAATACTTGTATCTATTATTGTTGTAACATTTTATAGATTATTTGTTTCTTGAGTACAGGTTAAGGAATTTCACATGGCATATTTAGAGAGGTTCATAGAAAAGGACTTTTCAAAGAAATGATGTTGAAATAGAGTCTTAGACTTGGTCTTGGGAAGCTTAGATTCAAGTGGTGCCTTGCTAGCTGAGTCTTAGGAATCTGATCTTCCCATAACTGCTTTTCCTCTATCAGTAACACCATGAAAGCTAAATAAGATACAGTTTTAATTCCTTTTAGCTTACAATTCTGTGATTCTGCAATTAGATTTATCTTGTCCTTTAGAATACTAAATGGAACCACAAACAGGCATTTAATAAACATCCATAGATAGCTTCACATTTTTATGTTTACTGTTTGTCTTTCCCTAAATCATTCCAGCATTTTAAAGTCTTCAACTTAAGATCATGCAAATTGTACATTTCATTTTGCTTATATATTTAGGCAGCCATGATGCCTTCAGGGTTATGGTTATAAATGATGATACTGGCTTGTTACAAGAAGCAAATAACTCCAGGAATATGTTTCCCAATAGAATTCAAAGTGTTTCCACCCAATGCCCCCTACTCCAACATACACTTACTTTGACATTTCAAGACAAATCAAAGAAAGAAGCCTTATTATCATTCAGGCTATGAACAGAACAAACAGAAAAAATATTACTGATCATTTTGCTGCTTTTTTTTTCACTGAATGAATTTAGTATTTTATGTGGATTTCTACAAAAATTCTTATTAAGTTTCACTGAGTACTTGCTTATAGTCATTTTGTTTCATAGAACCCTGAATCCTGGAATGGACAGCTAACGCCTAGTAGACACATGTGTTTCCTTTCACACCTCTGTCAAAAATAATTGCTTAAGCTTAAGGAGAATTATGTGCAAGCAATTCCTTAGAGTAATTACGGAATATTATGTGCCCTAAATCAGGGTTCTCAACAGAGCTGAGGTTTTCTTCACTGGCAGATACTAGCCCTTCTTTATTCCTTGATTCTCAAGATGATCTCTTGTTTATGTAATATCACAGAAATTGATTGACAGATGCCTTACATCATTTCTTCATAGTTGCAGTAGGTGAAAGGTGAAACTGCCTTTTGTTTTCACTCTAGTGTTCAGATGATGTGTCTACAATCAGAGTGCCAATATTAAAATTAGATAGGAACTAGGTGCCCAAACTCTTGTTCTAGAGCTCTTTGCTCTAGTCCATGAAATTTGAGAGGTGTGAGCCTTAGAGTACATGATAACATGTCATTTATTTGTGTTTTCATACTAATATTTCATACTAATATTAAATAATCAGATTTCTTGTCTTCTTGGGTAGACAAGCATGGCAAAGAAGAAAAACAGCAGTGGAATAATAGGGAATAGATGATCAGCTTCACAAGAGCCAGATTACAAATGCTTTTGCTTCTGTTTACTAAAGAATCAGCCTGCTAAAAGGTGATAGTACAACTGAAAAACTAAACAAAACAAAAACCCAGCAAGTATGTGAGCTCCAGAGACAGGCATCTTTTGGTTTATATGGTCCAGGAAATATGCCCTGCTTAATCTGTGAATATGATACATAGGGCTTTGGTTGGATGGTAGAGATGAATGCCAGTGACCATAAAGAAGGTTATTACGGGCTGGAGAGATGACTCTGGTTAAGAACACTAGCTGCTCTTGCAGAGGACCCAGGTTCAATGCCCACATGGCAGGTTAGCAACCATTCTTAAGTCCAGTTCCAAGGGGTCTGATGCTCCCTTCTGACCTCCAGAGGTTTTTCCACACAGGAGTACACTTACATACATGCTGGCCATACACTCATACACATACAATAAAAATAATGAAGAAAATATTTTTAGAAAGAAGGTTATTGTTTGGAGTTTGTCAATTATACTCAAAACTGAAATACTTACAAAAGCCCAGTTTTATCCTCACCCCAAGATGACCAAGCTACTCGGTAAGATGAATATGTCCTGGTACTTGAAGCCCCATAGTACTGAACTGTGCATCTGGAAGGAACCTTAGGTTCTTAGATAACTTTGACATTCTCTCTTATTTGTTTATTTATTTATTTATTTAGTTAGTTAGTTAGTTAGTTAGTTTTGAGGCAAGGTCTCATGTATTCTAGACTGGTCTCAAACTTACCACATAGGTGAGCAGAGCTGAAGATGACCTTGAATCTGATCTTCCTGCCTCTACCTCCTGAGTGCTGAGATTAAAATCACACATCACCATATCTGCTTTATACAGTGGGAAGGACTGAACCCAGGTTTTCCTACATGCTGGACAAATACTCTGTGAGCTAAGATATGTATCCTTCCCTATTTTAATCCCTTCGGAGTGGGACTCTTCTCTCTCCTAAGTGCTGACATGTTTCTTCCTGAGTTCTCCTACAGACCATATGTGCCAAGAGATGGAAAAGTTGTGGCAGGCATCAGGTCTTGAACTAGGTATTCAAAGAATGTGTTCAGTTGCAGGACTGACAAACCTAGTTCATTTTGCATATTTTCCAGAGGCGTAGGATAAGGTGAACCTGCTTTCTTGGCCATCATGGTAATGATTTTTAAAAATCCGTAACCACAAAGGATAGGCAGTGAAAGTGTCTTGGTGTGTGGTGTTTCCTACTGAAAAATGATAGACAGCATTACTACCACTGTTTTATATCAATCTCACTTAAGATAATTTCAAGACCTGATCTAAAGACAGTAAATACTGGCCAATGAAAATGAAATAGGAAAACAATTAAGTGAATGACTGAATAGGGTGGGGATATAATCCTTCTGGGATTAACTGTAAATTAGTACATCTTAAATTAGCACATAGAATTCACATATGAAAACATGTGAAATATGAGTGTGACCTTTATTCATTTCGTTCATTCAAATAATACACTTAATTGCAGGAAATGTGAGTAGAAGAGGTTAGGAGAGAAGAGGTTGGGGCACATTCTAAATAGCTAAAAGAAAGATGAAACTTTCATAAACATGCACAAAGCATGCATGGTCCATGTGGACAAAGAAAGACAGGTACGAGTAAGCTGACTCATTTGATAGGACTCCTGCCCTCCAGTATTTCTAAAGTCTCTGTAACATTTAGAAGAGCAAAAAGGATGAAGCAAGCTGACCTAGGAAATCCCCAATGACCACACCACTCTCAGGTAGTGCGATAAACTAGGGAAGGGGTTTTTACTTCTACTGTAGGTCAACTGTTGTTTTAATTGGTCCAGTGATGAACAATCCTCTTTTTTAGGAAAAGGAGACCCATAAAATGATAGGAAATAGGTCAGCACCTGTTCGATGCATGGCTCCTTAACACACAGAGGCTCCAGGCTTAGGAGATCATGACAACTGTATAAAATAGAATTTCTCATCCTCTGGGATATAAGGAGAAATACTAGAACTGAGGTAGAAACAGGTATCTAAAATTGTTGTTAGAAAAATCTTTTTTAGCACTGATGTTACAATGTACTTTCTTCAGGAAATCTGATATTACTACATTATATAATCAACACTATGCCCAATAGGAATATTATACGATCAAACCATGCCCAATAGGACAATGTTTCCCAAAAGGTGGACCCAAGTCTAACAACATCAGTATCAGTTGGGATCTTGTTAGAACTTTAGTTTATCAAACTCCATCACAGGCTGTGAATTACTTCCCAGTAGTAGGCTTAGCCCTCCTGTAATAAGCCACTCAGGAATTTTCATAATTAAGAAGGACTGAACAATGAGAGTCACAAATATGGGGAAATTTTGTGACTCACATTAAGTACGGGGAGTAATATGTGCACAATGACAAGACATGCAGCTATTCAGATAATCCAGGGATAGTCTGAACCTGGTGTCTTCCCCTTCACGCTTCCCTCCCCACTTTGCCAGCCTTCTTAATAAACTTCAGTGGTGCTGTGCCTCTCTCTCCTGAATGGAGAATGTGCTGGAACCTGAACAAACAGTGTACCTGCTGAGCACACTTCCTATTCATTATACTTTCCAGGATTGTGAATAACAGGAGAATGGACACAGAGCTTTTCCCCAGAGGAGTCCTTTCGAAGCTAATATGTCTTCTAACAGGGCTCTACTTCAAAGTAGTATGCCAACCATAGACCTAATCAATAAACTCTGGGCACGCTTGCAATAAAATTGAGCCTTGAAGCATCCTGTTACAATTATACACTTTTCTCCCTGAAAGGGACTAAAGGTTCTCCATGTCCTTGACAATAAAAATCATTCATTGTACTATTGGCATAGCAATGTCCTTTCAGGCAGAACCGGGTGCAGCACTGGTCACCTAATCTATCATGGCACAAACATGTGTGAGTGTGTATGTTTATCTACTGTGAGTATATTGGCAGATGTACATAAAAGCAAGTGTGACTAAGTCTACTAAGGCATTCAATTTAATTAGGAGATATGACCAGAAAATTTGTGTGCATATGAAGCAAAAATAATTGGGGCACCTTTAGAGAAGTCTCTAATGTCATATATATATATTTGGTGTATCACTTACCGTACTGGCTCTAGAAAGGCATAATCACTGGGAAAGTAGAAGTCTTTTATTCAACTCATGTGGTTTCTAATCTTGATTCTCCAGCTTATTAGCTATATAACTGAGCTTTTCGTTTCTCTAAGTAAACTGTTTATCTCATCTGTATAATGAGGAAAATAGTATTTAACATGAAACTTCATAGTGGAGCATTTTGTGAGACAATATCAGCAAAAAACTGAAATTAACAGGTTCAAATCAATAAACTGTATTATAAAATGCCATGGCCATCCTTTTAAGAGGGTGGTAAGTGTGCTTGCCAAGGTATGATAGACCTTTTCAAAGTATATATAGAAAATATAAACCACCAATTAGTTGAGCATGAAAGGAGAGGGTTAACTGCATAGCAAATGTTTTAAGAAATTAGAGATGGAAGAACAGGGAGATCAGGAGTTATAGAACACATTCAGATTAGAGGACGCTCTAAAAGCTGAACTGGGAGTCGGGCTGGAGAGATGGCTCAGTGGTTCAAAACACTGACTTCTTTTGCAGAGGGTCGGGGTTTAGTTCCTAGCACCCACATGGGGCTAACAAGAGTCTCTAACTTCAGTTCCATGGGATCCAATGCCCTCTTCTGACCTCCAGGGGCATTGCACGACATGGGTGCACTTGCATATATGCAGGCAATTCACTCACACACATAAATAAAAAAAAATCAATAAATATTTTAAACTGGTTTCTTGAAGGAGAGAAGTAAGGGTGAAATAACAAGTGAAGAGGTGAGACCCTGCCAGAGAGACTTGGGAGACAGAAAAGAACTCCACGTGGCTGAGAAGCTGGCACTAGGCAGGCACTGTGCGTTTTTAGATTAGCATAAAAAGGCAATCATGGGTAGGTTAACGTGTGGAGACCTTTGAATGTCAAGTCAATGCATCATGTAGACAGCTGAAGGAGACTGTCTTTCTAATTCACTGTAGTCTGTCCTAAGTCCACACGATTCCACAGGCCTGGTTAGCCTTTCTGCCTCTTCATCACACTTTCAAAGCTGTCTAGTGTAAGAGGGCGAAGGATGAGAGATGTGAGTTAGGCTATCACCTTCCTGATGTGTTGCCAGGACACCTGCACCTTAGTAGAACGGGGGTTCCCTAGATGAACCGGGGTTCCTCTGCCCTGTGGCTCTGTGTGTAGGAACTCCTGGTGGTAACTTTTTGAACTTCCTGTGTCTTGCCTCATGTTTTCTCAGTCAGATTGAAAAATGCCTGATGGTTCTCAAGGCCATCTAGAGCAGTGCTGACAACCAAATTTCTCCTATTTCATCAGTCGCTTGCCTAGGCCTTGCTTACTCTAAACTTCAGTACTTACATTTTAACCCTTATCATTGGTTCCTAGGAATGGTTACTGATTGACTTTTCTTTTTAACCTATATTGATTAAGTATGGTTATTTTCATCTACTTTAAAAAACGAATTAAAAACACGCCTGATACTGTGTCCGATTTTGTGGTGTAGGTCATGGCACTTAGATTCATCACTACATTTAACACTGTCAGATCTCTTCCTTATGTTTAGTTGGCTTTCAGATTTCTGAATCTTGTGTTTCCTATGCTTTTGGTAATGTCAACTCTATTTTCTGTTATGATTTTAGCTTTGAATTCCTTACAGTGATACTATTACAGTCCCACCAAATATTATAGCTGAAATAAACATTTTCCTAATATTTATTCTTTTCTTCTTAAGTTCTGATTCTAAACTCATTATATTTTAAGACTATATATATATATTATAGACTATATATATATATATATTTCCTACATAAATTAATAAGCTTCCCAGGCAACAAAAACTGAAAAAAAATTATAAAGTAGGTATGGTTTCCCCCTGTGATAAAGAACAAGATGATTTTAAATAAGGACATGCAGAGTAAGTACCTGTTTCATGTCATTTTATGATGTAAATATGGAAACTTGCCCATGAAAACCCTCCACAGAAGTATCAGGGCCACACAGGCGGTGAAACTGTCCCATAAACACCTCACATTTTACTTACCATCTCCTGCTCCCGAAGGATACCACAGAGAAGATACTCCGCAGTACTCCTCGGCTAGGAAGCAGCTCAGTGTGTAAAGTGCTTGTTGTGCAAAACTGAGGATATGAACTAAGAGACTCAACACCCACGTCATAAGCCAGGTGTGTACACAGCTCTAATCCTAGCCCTGGGAGGCAGAGTCAGGAGTATCCTAGGGATTTGCTGGCCAGCCAGTCTAACCAACCAATTGTCCCCAGGTACAATTAGAGATTCTGCTTCAAAAACTATGGTGAAGAACACAGAGGAAGATATCTTCCACTTTCACAAAGGCATGAATATCTCCTTAAACACAAACACACACACACACACACACACACACACACACAGAGAGAGAGAGAGAAAGAGAGAGAGAGAGAGAGAGAGAGAATATGTACTCTTGACAAATCACTAAGTTTTGAGGACAAGCTGGAAGATGTGAGCAAGTCACACAGTTTGAAATTAAAGTCACAGCCTTAGGCAGTCAAAATTGTACAGACTACATCACCTTTAGCCTATTTCTTGTCCTGACACCTTGACAACCTCAGGCTGTATTCATTACTCAGTTTAGGTGGTAGGTTAAGTAAAACTTTAGCGAGATCCTTAGCATCATGGTCATGAAATCCAGCTTGAACTTTGGTTCAAATCCTAGCTCAACCACTGACTACAGGGTACACTGCATTAATCCTTTATACCTCAGTTTCCTCAAATAGCTATCTTATTTTAAATTTTTATTTTATGTATGAGTGTATTGCCTGCATGTATGTAAAGGCACCAGTGTCAGTGTCATGCAGTGCTCATGGAGGTCAGAAGAGGGTGTCGAATCACCTGAAACTAGAATTACTGATGGTTGTTAGCACCCTATGAGTGCTGTAATTGAACTTGGGTCCTCTGCAGCTCATAACCATGGATCATTTCTCCAGCTCCTTCTTCTAATGTGAAATGGGGTAGAAAATAGTACCCGTTTCAAAGTGTTGTGAAGATGCAGTCAGTCTACATTCATATAATGCTTAGACTGTTTTTGTCTAACAAAATATTATGTAATATTTGCCAATACTATCTGTGGTAACCAAAATTCACAAAAATGAACCCAAATGAACTTTGCTTTCATGTAATCCCCTTCCTTTCTGACAAGAATGGACGTAGCTGTGATAAAATTCCACTTGTGGTAATGCCATTTAATAAGCAGAAGGATAACTGTCAGAGTGGATAAAACCAAATCATACCATGGAGATTTGATCTAGCCATCAGAACACAAAGGCAGACATTCAGTTGAGCAGAAGTTCAGCAGGCTGCTGCTGATTTTAGAAATTTACAAGTCAAGAAATGCAAGTAGCCAACAGGGATTAATAACAGTAGGCAGATGACAACAAGCAAGGCAAAGAAAGAGAGTTTGATCTTAGCCCCACAAGGAGCAGAATCCAGCTAATTAGCCCTATGGGGCTGGGAAGCAGATTCAGACCCAATCCATCAGGTAAGACCTCCGTGTAAATGACACTTAGGTCTCAGTTTGGAGGCACTTGGAGCAGAAAAGCTAGTGAAGTTCCTTGCATAGACCTGTAAGAAAAGTGCTGCTTCTTTATGCTGCTAAACATGGAGTGATCTAATTTGCAGCAGTGTAAAAATAATTCTAGATAGCAAAATACCCCCATGGCATTGCCCTCTTGAGGTCCACATCTCTCTCCTACTTTTTGTCCTTTGTCCCTCTCCATTCTCACTTGGACTACGAACAGGGAAGGTGTTCCCCGGGCTGGCGACATCCTGCTATAACACTTTTCCCCATAGTGTATAGCACAAGGTCTTGTCATCAGTTATATAAAGATACATTCAAGAGTTGCTCACCATTTGGGGCTGGAGAAAAGGCTCAGTGGTTAAGAGCATTGGCTGCAGAGGAACAGGGTGGGAGCAGCTTACAATCCTCCATAACTTGCAACATCAATTACGGGGGATCAGACACCCTTTTCTGACCTCTGTGTCCATTGCACAACATGGTTGCACTTACCTACATGTAGGCAATATACTCATACACAATAAAAATTATGAAAGTTTAAAAAGAGTGTGCTATCATCATTTCTACATAACATTCTTCTTACCACACAAGCACGGTTCTTTTCAAGAGGAACAAACCAGATTACTTAAGGTATCCATGCTCTTCTTTACACATGTAAGATCTTTTTAAGAAGGAATTAGAGAGAGAGAGGGAGAGAGAGAGAGAGAAAGAGAGAGAGAGAGAGAGAGAGAGAGAGAGAGAGAGAGAGAGAGACTGCCTTTCTGGACCATCAGGGGTTTATGCCAGGCTCCATGGAGACCTGTTTCAACAAAGAAAGGAGGGGACTCTTACTCCATGTTGTGCGTCTCTTGTTGCTCTTTGCTGAGTGGCTTTATTGACATTGTTGACTCACTTAAACCTTGATTATAAGTTAAACAAAACCAAGAGAAGGAGAGATTGTTGAAGAATCAGAGAAATAGAAGGCTGGCCTCATGCTGCAAATTGAGCATCACTTGAAATGTGCTGATGTCGCTGCACTGCAGTGCAGATGTGACTTGGGGGCAGTGAGCCTGCCACATGGCCACCTCTGACAGTGATGCTGCACCACGGGGTTCTGATGAAACTGTCACAAGAGGAATGGGTCTTATCATTCGAACCCTCGTAATCGTGATAAATAGTGACCTAGGAAAATCATTTTCTAATCCACAGCACATACCCTAAGGGTACTTATCCCAATCCAACCCTGATTTTGTTAAGACCATATTCTTCTACGATATTTACTTAACCTCTGCTTCAAATTCATGTTCCTGTTTTAAAATACTGGTCTGAACCCCTGGGGGAGATGCAGAGTGTGCTTCCCAAATTCCCCACCTACGCTGACCGCTACAGCCATGAGTGCACTGGAGAATTTCATCAAAAGGTCATTTGGCCCTTTCCTCTAGAAATATGGAAAAGCGAGCTGAGAAAAGTCAAGATCAATAGGCAGGTGGTGAGACACAATATATATATTATTATAAACTAAGTTTGAAAATAAGATGCTGAAAACCACAGCTCCAGTTCTAATTGAATTTGAAGAAATTCAAATTTGAAAAGAAATTTGAAGTATGAAGGTTGCTGTGCCCCTAGAACAACAAATAAATAACAAAATAAACAGATAAATAAATAAACACCAAGAAAGAACAGGTCTTCATTGCCCCCAAGCACCATGTTTTTCACAGAGGTGTTAGTCTGTGCAGCTGTTGAGAACAGTATATATACATACCCAGGACAGATTGTAATTTGATCTCTCTAGCAACTGCTTAGATGGCACACACAGCTGAATACTGTCAAGCCATTGTTTCCGTATCTGAAAGATGGGATAATTATTGTGGTTTGTTTTTCAGGGGCTGTGGGAGAGATAAATACTTCACCCATGGACTGACTGATGATAAGGATTTCTGACAAGTTGGAATTAGTGATTATATATTTTAACTCATTATTTTAATTAATTTATGTGTATAAATATTTTTTCCAGCATGCATGTAATTGGACCACATGCACACAATGACCACAGAGGCCATAAGAGGATGTGGCTACCTTGAAACTGGAGTTACAGATGGTTGTTACCCACCATGTTGGTCCTGGGAACCAAAAGCAGGTCCTCAACAATTAACAGCTGTCAGTTCTGTTAACCACTGAGTCATCTCTCCAGCCCCAAAGTATTATATTTGTATAAAGTGTCAATAAAACAGAGCTCTAATGTCCCCGAAATGAAGTTTTCAAACTCCTTACATGGACTTAGTTTTCTTTGGTGGTCTCTTTTCCTGTTTCTATGCAAAATGAGTAATTTCATAGCCTATCTACTCCAAATATCTTTAGAACCTAGCTATTTGGAGGTTGTAGAATTGGCCTGAAGAAGTCGAGGGATGGAAATGAGATGGAGAAGACCCCCTTAAATATCTTAAAATTTAATAGTGTTTATTTTCATGATGCAAGATGTCTCAGAGTCTCTTGATCCTCTAGCCCTGCTCAGAGGTTCCCTCCCCACTGTCTTCTTTCCTTTTTGTCAATGAACAGCCCTAAATGTTTAATGTCTATTATTTCCTAATGCACAGCAGAGGAACAATTTATCCCTCATTCAAGTCATGTCCATATTGCATATACCCAAATTCATGCAACTTCCTAAGGAAGGGGATTTTGTATCTGGTTTTGATTTGTGCCCTTCAAACTAAGAGACCTGGAACAATTGACCAGGATTTGTAGAAAGGATTGTTCTGAGAGGTTCCCCAAGCCCCTGCAGTTTTAGGTGTCTGCTCTTTCTCCTGCATGCCACATGAAAGTGCAGACAAGCTGGAACATTAAAAGGACTCGATTATGAACTCCCTTTCTGTAGATCTCTTGTACATCCTGCCCCAAACAGTCAGATCTGAGATCATTCTGACTGAAATCCTGAGTGTGAGGCAGAGAGGCAAAGAAGAAACTGGGGCCCAAATGCTGAGAGACAAGGTCGAGGAGGGCAGCTGGCTTGGGCCCAGGAGGAGGCCAAGGACAGGAGAGGGACTGTGTAAGAGCTCTCTCTGAACAACCAACAAAGGGACAAGGAGGAGGAAGGGGCCAACTATGTTTCAGAGAGGAAATGAACCAGAGAGAGCAACCATGCCTCTACTCCATCCTATGCATCCTCCTCCAGGCTGGCATCAAACTCATTTTCAAGAGCACTTTGAATTCTAGAGTCTAGCCACCTAGGAAGCTAATAAATGCAGATGAAAATGAATTAGCAGGCCCCCAAGTTTGCCGACTCAATTCAACACCCTCTCCTTTCAGTTTTCCTGTTTATGTTGTCACTTTGTTTCATTATTTATTCTTAGCCCTGATTTTGGAGCTTTTATTCTGCTGGGCATTGGCAGGGTGTCAAGGGCATAGCTCTCAGCTCTGAAAGGGTCATTGTATAGTCCTAGTCTCCATCCCTCTAGAGACAGAGCGCCAGTGTGAGCCACCTCACGCTGCCTGTTCATCAGCCTGGCCATCCCACAACCTGTGCATGGCATTCTCTGCAGACCATCCAATGCTGTGCTTGTGAATATCAGAAATGTAAGTGACCTTAGGTTTCATTTGGTCCAGGCCTTCACATGTCAGCAGAGAATCTGACACTCAGAGCAATGAAGTCTTATCCACAAGAATCACACATTAAAGTGACAGAGACACATCCTAAGCCTTGGCCACTGAGCTTGACATGCAATGCTAAAATGACCTGAAGAACAACATTTCCATTTGCATTTGCTTAATTTCACCATCGTGTCTGCTCTGTTTTGTGCCTTTATATATATTCTGGACTGCAAATGTGCTTGCACTCATGATAAAATGAAAGAAGATGTCAAGAACATCTGTAGGAGTGTCGCACATCACATCTTGTCTTTTTATTTCTTAATTTTTCCTTAAGAAATCAAAAATTATCTTCCAATTTTTATTTCCAGTGAGTCAGGAACACCCAAGCTGGTGTGGCTCGCCCGCTTGGACTGTCTGAGGCAGCAATGAACGGACATGCTTCAGTTCCCAGGACAATGGTCTCTTTCACTGGATATACTGAACCAGAATTACAAGTGTGCAAGAATAAACAAGGCTGGAGACAATTTAAAGTTGTTTTACACTCTGTTTTATTAAAGTCAATGCATTTCCGTTCCTATGTGCCAAGCCTCTGCTGGCTTAATTATACACACCCAGCGAATTCTAATGGGGACAGAGGACAATCCATGATTGGAAACCAAGGCCCTTTTCTGACCTCTACAGGACATTCAGAGGGGGAAAAAGAAAAAGGAAGAAAGAAAGCTGCTTCTGGAAATTGCAGACTAGGAGGAACTGCTGATCAGAATTGAAGATTTGTTTTTTCTGGATACTTCTTTACAGTTCTGAGTGCTGGACACATGTGTGTCCTACTTTCCTGCCTATCCATGTTTAATAGGTTACTCAGGCAACGGGGAGGAGGTCATTCTCAGGAGGCCTTTTCAGTGGAAATTAAGATCTCCCTCATTCAATTCATATTTAATGATAGCCCATCACATCTCAGTCATTGGTGCTAGGCTCCCAGGATGTAGCCACAAACAAAATTGTCTTTGTTCGCCAAAGAACTACAGTGTCGGGGGAGGAGAGATGATTTCACAGGCAAAATAACACATCAGAAGTGGATAGGATTTTTTTCAAGGCATTATGGAAATTTAGAGACCTCAATGGGCATCCTGGAAGAGGTGGGCATTTAATCATAGAAGAGTTAAGATATAGGTTCAAAGGGAAACCCATAAACTTACACAGTAGCTGGATAAGGACAGGTTCCCACTGCCAGGTTCCTTTTTCATGGATCACAGAGGTTCACTAACAGATTTTAAGCATCCTTAAAAGAAGACAGTCAGACGTGATGGTACATGCCTGTAATACCTACACTTGAGAGACAGAGACAGGGATCTCTGTGAAATCGAGGCTGGTGTGGTCTACATAGTGAGTTCCAGGCCAGCAGAGGATACATAAACACTTAATATAAAAAACAAGACATTTTTCATTGCAAATACTAAATATTATCTGGTTGATCATAGAAGAGAGCTGGAGAAGAGATATAGGCAAAGGAGAGGAGAGAAAAACAGCTGCTTAAGTACACATTAAATCCATCTGAGAAATGGCACGAGGAGACCAGACAATGAGCAGATTCACCTAGAGGCTAGGGTAAGACTAAACCATACTACCTGGTTCATCCATTTCCTGAAGACCTAAAGGTTCATTATGAACTTGGGCTATGTATCAGACAAACAACGAAACTGAGATTTCCATGGAGAGGATCCAGTTTAAGAATTTGGAGGGTAGCAATTCAGGTAGAAGGAGATTATTAACAGCCTGACTTTGAACATGCTTCGTGTGATCTTAAGTGAAATGTTTTTCAGATACGATTAGTACAGGTGATTTATATTTTGGTAAAGAGATGAAAACAGCAACACCAAAGAAGCATACTTTCCTATAGAGACAGAGAGATTCCCTGGCCTCTAAAGATTTCAGGATCTTTTAAGAGAAACATTTTTCCATGTTATTTTTGGGAATCAACTTCTTATATAAAGGCATCCCTTGTTTCTGTGTAGCATTAGATAAGACCTTGCCTCTTTATTCTCTGGCAGCCTCATCTAAAAAACTATCATCACAAGACTGCTTATCACATGAAATAGGGCTGCAGAGTTTGACATGAGCATGCATGCAGTGATCTTAGCTGCCTATAGGTGGTTAGAAGTCGTATTCTGCCATTGCTGTGATCCTGTTTATGTTCAACTCCTCTGGTATTGGGAAGAGAGCAAGAACAGACTCCAACTTCCTTTGCACAGATTCCAATCCCCCCACACACACTAAAATTGTCCCTACAATGAGAGCCATCAATTTGGAAATGGTGGTCCTAAACCCACCCTCCCACAAGTTCAAAGTGATAGGCCTTCTAAAGTAAACAGGACTTCTTCCCTATTGCCTTCTAAATCATTGCCTCCTAAGGCAATGGAAGGAGGCTGCTTGTTACTCTCCCAGAGGAGAGTTCATTACTTTTACTCCCATACCCTGGATGCTTGAACACAGGACTGTTAGTCTCTTTGATTCACTATTCTACATCTGGCACAGAACTGACCTCACTACCATGTCTTGCTCTGTACTGAAAGCCAAGGCTACACCAAAATATCCAAACTGTATTCATCTGAAGAAGCAGGAGTTCAATGAAGAGTTTATCACTGTATCAAGGAGGTCATTATACTTGTCTGCTATCAAAGAAATCATTTTAAACTTTCTAGGCCCTAGAGATTATACAAAGTCATGGACACCTCTGAATCTACAACAATAGATTTACCTCAGTCACGTGTCATGAGATTTGAATATGATCAATTCATTCTTGGAATGTGTACTGTCTTCCAAGGGGCATAGAACCCATCTTACTTTATGAACCACAGTATACACACATTTGGGGACTAATTCAAGTCAAATGTTGATCAACAATGAGCCTCATCTTTTACTCAAGGTCCCTGATGTATGACAATATGGTCAAAAAGGCATTTCTCTGTCTTCCCATCTCTGGTGTGGTATAGGAAATTCAAGTTCAATGTCATGCTAATAGCACTGTGTATGTAATATGTTTATTTAAGTGATATGCAATAGCGTCTTTTTTAATAAATACTGAAATCCATCTCAAAATTCCCTTTAACTACTCACTATTTTTCTAAATACTTTGTTATCAAGAATCCACTGGGCACACAAAAAGCCAAGCTGCAATAGAAACAAAAGGGACATCTGTTGGGCAGAAAACAGCAGGCTCCAGGCCTGATAAATTATTGTTGCTCAAAAATCTTTCACAGTGAGTACCAGCGACTGTCTGTGTGTCGTTCCAAGGCTGCAGCCTTTGGGGGACCCCGGGTGAAAGATACCAGAAGGGCAAAACAAATCCATCACTCTAATGTAGACCTAAATGTTCAATTCGACCCTCCAGGTTACTGTGCCACCTCTAACAGGGATGACTTATGTCAGGCATTCCTGGAAACGTCTTCTCTTGGCAAAGGGAACATGCTCCTCTCAGAATATGAAATCTGCTCCAAAGCTGAGTTTTCCAGGCTGACAAATGAAAGCCTAGAGTGAAGACTTCTGTAATGTTTCTTTACTTATACTGGAAGTCCTAGATGTGAGCTCATAACTCAGGGATCAGGCTGTTTTTAAATGTTCTTTGTGACTTGGAATCCTTTCTCTCTGGAGGCTCAGAAGAAACTGGAGGCAATAGATGGAATTATTGGATGCCAATTATTACTGAAGGGATTGCAAGAAGTACCCAAGAAGATAGGTTGGCATCATACATATGTCCAGTTTTCACCTAAGTAAGCGCCGGGTCCGTAGCACTTGGATGGGTGTCACAGCCTCTGTGGACAGAGATGCCCTCCCTCTGCGCTCCCCATGCTATCTGAGCATTCACATCACACAGGTAGGACAAATCATCAGCTCTTTCTTAGGCTTTCTCACAAAGGAGACAGTCCTCATAGTAACTGCCAATCTGAGAAGAAGACTGTGGCTATGCTAGGATGACATTTGGATGTTGAATGCCTGGCTTAGAAGCTGAATGGAAGGTGGGGGTTCTGACAGATTTACGAACACCTCACATGTAAAGAAGTATGCTAAGTACAAGGAGAGACACTAAGATGTTAATCTCTATGAAGGATTGCACATTTTAGAGCCTGTTGTTCAATGGTACATGAGCTAATGTAACCCTCTTATTAAGTTCTTATTAAATTCAATGAGACACAGCCAAGTATCTCAGTCACCACTCATCAAAGAAGCTTCTATTGCATCAGACAGAGACTACTACAGAGGAGTACCACAACTTGTCACACACAGACATTGCCTGTGAATTACGCATGCCATAGGACACATCTACAATGCAACCTCTACACCCAAGACTCATGCAACATAGAACAAGGGGTAAAGAGGACACTAATGAATCTCTCAGATTTCATTAATGAAGCTCTCTCAAGCAACAGAGGGCCAGTAACACAAAAGATCACAAATGGCCAAAGAATGGAGATTAAGAATCTGCAGAGTGTGGGTCCCTGGAGAGGATTTACATATTAAGTTTCACTCACCCAAGGTTCAGGGACCATTTCAGAAATGGGGCAGAAATATTGTAAGAGCCAGGGAGGATATGTAAGACCACATGGAAATAGCATCCTACGAGCTCCTGAGACCCTGCTTATATGAACACAAGCAATGATTTTGGCATGCTCAACAACCATGCAAATTCAAGCAGACCAAACCCAGCATGGAACTGGAGAAATGGGTAGCAGACCCCAGTCTTTGCTGAAGAAATAATGGCAACTGATTACTGCTGGATGAGGATAACATAATCTTCCTAAAACATGGGATTTTGGATAGGTTGACTAGACTTCAGTGGATGATTTGGGAACACTTCCATGATACAATGGACCTTAACACACATGAAATAATTTAGAAAGAGTAGGGATTCTAGTTGGGGGCCTATGCATGGTGCCAATGGAGATGATTAAGACTGATTGAGATATTTTGTATGAAATACATAATGATACAGTTGTGAAAAATGAATCATTTTGACTGTTTTCTCCGGGTAGAGTTTTATCCTCATAAATATCTAAATTAAGGTAAATATTTTCCACATGATCCTTTGTGGAGTTTCATCATGATCCATGTCACTGTAATAAAGTAAAATGTTTTATTGTTCATACATTTCAAGAACCTGTTTTGAAATACAAGATATCGTGAATATTGTTATCTGTATTCTTAGAACTCAGTAGATAACACACAATAGATACTTTATATATTTCCTTGAATAGATTGATCAATAAATGTTCCATAGCCCTGACTTTTTCCAAGCTCTTACTGGAGAAGTTACGCCTGTTCTGGTCACTCAGAATTGTACTCAATGACTAGAAACTAATTCCAACCCAATTAAGACTAGGAGATTAATTGTGGATGAGGAGTTACTTTTTCTCAGCCCCTTCCCAGTGTTTACATTTCAACAAAGGTAGTTCTTCATTCTTCATGAAAAAAACTACACAGAAAATCTAGAAGTATTTTAAAATGTCTGTCTTTCATAGTTAAATCGATTCCTAACAGAATCTGAATAGCATCTGAACAGATCTGTATCTGACCTAGTTTTTACATCTTATCCCCACTCTGGATTTGTTTCCTATGCATTTCCTACTTTCTCACAAGCCTTGTGCATATCATAGTTCAAATCTCTAAGCTATGTCCTTCTATGTGCTAAAAGGCCTTGCTACATTTCTCCTTATGTTAAGCCCTTCCAAATACTATGACTTCTCCTTTAAAACTACCTTCCCAGATTTCTTGTAAGAAGAAACACCTCTCATTCATGTGGCCCCCAGAGAATTTTTCTACATGACTGTGCAAATATACCAATATTTTCTGTACTGGGAGGGAAATGTGCTATGTAGCAGGTGTCAAGTTGCACACTTTTTAAACCATTTCATTTCATCTTTACTTTAACTTTGTGATATAGATGTGCCCATTCCCATTGTACATATAAAACTTCTGAAGTGTAGGGAAATGTAATTACTTGGTTAATTTTTCAGAACAAACCATTGCCAGATCCAGGGTATGAGCCACATCTGTCTCCCAGATTCTGCGATGAATTAATTTCCTACTGCATCTTGTATCTTCCAGCATATACTTCAATGGCCCATATATAGGTACAAGCTTAACATTTGTGAAGACAAGTACCTATATCTTTTTCCATAGAATCTAGTCTAGTTTCTTGCCTCTACCACCTTTCTACCTTTCTAAAAGTGCACTGTTATAGAAGATCAAGCATAATACTTGCTATCACATTGTCTCATACGCTCTTATGTTCAATCACCCAGTACCTGAAGATCTGCGAAGATGGTCAGGGTCTCAGCAGGACATTTTTGTGCTAGGAAAGCTATGATATGAAGATATTATTCATATTTAAAATCACTTAATTGCTTAGATCTCTTGCTGAAAATACAATAAGGAAGCCCACTCCTCTACTTCTCTTCAAAGGACTGGAGGAGAACTTGCGACAGTATACACAGGCTATACCACAATCCTTCAAACACCACTGAATCCAATTCTAAGTTCAATGACAGGCTATGTATATAGAATCCCAACATTGTGGAGTAACCATCCTCTATGCCTAGTAAAGCTAGAACAAAGTATAACATATGATGCTAAGCTCACACAGAGTAGTACTCTTCCACTGACTTATACACTGAGGATATCTGATAGTGAAGAAGGCGAACGTTGATCACTAGTCCAATGGCTGTAGACACAACTGGATCTGAATTTCAGGATCAAGGAACAGATCTTTTTTGTACAGTCCCTTCCTCTTCTTCCTCTTCTTCATCCTGGTTGAAGGCACACTCCTGAATCTGCCTGTCCAGCTCAGAGAAGCTCTGCTCTGGGTCTGAGCTGTTATCTGCACTGTACTCGATCTCTTCCATGCAGTATGGCTCATCATCCACCTCGGAAGCTGCTGCATTGCTGGAATGCATTCCAAGTGAGGTGATGAATGGAGGGAGGAAAGGAGGGAAAATCACATGGGAGAGGGAGAAAAAAAGAGGGGGTTGGAGAGACAAGATGGGGGAAAGGAAAAGAAACATTAGCCAAATGGAAAACATAGCATAGAAACAGGTGTGTGGCCAGTTTCCCTACCTGTGATTTTTCTTCATTTAGTCTTTCACAATTTCAGAGATGCATACAATTTATTTTGATCATATCTACCCATTTACTTTCCCGTTCATCTCCTCCAAGACTCCCCCACTACATCCTCCTCCTAATTTCATGTCCTTTTATTTTGTTTCTTGGCCTACTGAATCCCACCTGTTTGTGTATGAGTGTGTAGCCACCCACTGAAGAATGGGCAACCTACCAGGGGCCATAGCCCCGAAGTAAACTGATTCTTCTTCTCTCAGCAGCCATCAACTTCCAATAGCAGCTTCTCTGGGTCCTTGTGAGTCCCCTTGCCATCCATGCTGGAACTTTAACTGATTTGATATTGTACAGGTTTTGCTCAGGGAACCACAGCTGCTGTGAGGTCAAGACTCATTGTCTCCTTAAATGTTTTTCACACACACACACACACACACACACACACACACACACACACACACCTCTGTCCTCAGCCAGTTCTTTGAGATTGAGAAGAACAATGTTCAAACTTTATGGGCTGCTTTCTTCTCCAGACAACTGAGAATGCAATTCTCTGCCAATCAGTAGATTTCCATTTAAAAAATGAAGACAGCCTGGCATTCATAGTATTCTCAAGAGAACTTAAACTGAAAGGGATCAAACACAGAAGACTATCATTGAATGATTGAGAATTCCCTGCCATCTTTTCCCAGCACAGAGTGAGACTGGAATCAGGTTAGCAAGAACAAGCCCCACTGTTCTGCATTCTACCAAACAGCACTGTGAGTCACATCAGATAGCTCTACTTCTTCAAGATGAATGATCTATTGAAAACAGACAACTAATCCAGATTGAAATTAATAAATAAGAAAGCAAGAAAAACAGCATTTTGTTTCTACAAAGCTGGTTCTGCCATATTATTTCTACACCCTCTAATTTATTAACCAAAGGGTGATCAACAGGCGTCGAGCACCAAGAGAGAAGAAGGAGAATAGCAAAGACTTTACTACATGTTGTGAGAAGAGGGAATTTCCTCCCAAGGAGCTATATATCACCCTCATTTGCATGAGATACCTGAAGACTTTCTAATCACTCCCTACTTAGGACTTAACCAATTAGGATTAGCAGCATGCTGGGTTTCTACTCTGTGATTTATAGAAGGCAAGCACTTCATAAAACAGGCAGAGCTGTTCATCCACCTGCTTCTCCATAAACAATGAAAATGGGTCATCAGTGGCATAGTTACATGTTTGCTCAGGAAATGAATCAGAAGCCAGTTTCTTAATTGTTTACTGACTGATGAAAGCTCTTCTGTTCTCTCCACATTCTTTGTAACCTAAACTGAAGGTCTGATGAGACACTGCCTAAATCAGGAAGAAGGGGAAGAAATATGAACCTGTTTTTCATAGTCCCACAGTAGGAAATTGACATCATATTTTATAAGCTGGGTAATAAAGTCATTGAATAAATGAAAGTTAAAGCCACCTAGTTATAAAACATTTTCTCTTCAGCAAGTGCCCTGAGTGCATGAAACATTCCTGCTGTCGTCCTAAGTAGTAAGGGGACAGTGCAAAGCAAGGTCAAAAGTTCAACTCCAAATCCTGACATCGTGATTAAAAAAAAAAAAAGCCCAAATCGCTTAATGAGACCTCAGTAGTTGAGATGAATATTCAATAGACAAACACATGGATGTTTTCTTGAATGCCCTGTGAAATAAAGTCAATCAACAAGTTTTAATTCCATTGCTCTGCCCTGTATAATATAGATGTTAAAACATACTATGGGAAAAATAATCAGGTAAATGTGTACCCATATTACCGTACAAATTATTGTAAAACCAACTAAATTCATACTGATTGTCCCTAAAATTTTATTACTTGTCACTTCAGAATTTAGGAGCTTGAAACTCTCCATTGCTTATTAGTTAAATATGAATGTCAGTGGGTTGAATGGTTAGGACTTTCTAACAAAGTCCAGTTTTCAGGAGGAATATGGTCAGTCTTAATCTACTAAGGTCTCCCTGACCTCTAAGGAAGAATCTACTAAACTCCATCACAAACTTGGAACTTCTTACTAAGTCAAGTTGATAATTAGTCTTGTTGTAATACTTCCTTTTTTCTCCAATCCTTTACTCATATAGACTTCAATTATTTTTCTCAAACACACTAGGCAAATACATATGATTGTCAATGTAATATCTGACTTCACTAAAATAAAATTATCCATCTATTCTTAGTTTATAACACTATGATGTAAACCTCAAAAACACAACTGAGACTGAAACATTCTTTCACAAAGATTAAGTGACTAGACAAAAATCAAGGAAGATGTCTCAAAGACAAGAAAACAGCACATTGAAAATCATGGGAAATTAAAAATTTTTCAAAATTAGTTGGACATAAAGTATATTAATAATAAAGTTTACAGCAGTGACTGCTTACTTTAAAAAATTAAAGCCAAGCCAAGTATAATGCCTCACATCTGTAATCCCAGTACTTGAGAAACTGAGGCAGGAGGATTGCTATGAGTTCAAGGCCAGTCTGGATTACAGAGTGAGACTCGGTCTCAGAAAATTATACAACAACAATGAAAGAAAAGTCAAAGCCCAAAGTACAAACCGCTAGCTCCAGTAACTAGAAAAATAAAAGTGGAAGAGGACAGAGTGAGTGGAAGGAGATAACAGATAGAAGAGCAGAAGTCACTGTCATCAGAGACATTTGAAGGCATAAGAGCAACAAAAAGAGGTGGTTATTTGGAAAGATTTACAGAACTTACCTACCTGTGAAGATATGATAAAGAGGGAAGTCTCAGAAATAAACCAAGAGCCATCACTACAGATTCTTCAAGTATCAGTGAGATAATAAGGGAACCTTACAAGGAAACCTCTATGCATGTGTGAACATAGAAACTAAGAAAGGATGTGGATCAATTCTTGCATTCATTTTATCAATTCACTATTATAATGATACAAAAACTAGTTATAGCAGAAAGAAAGAAAAATTCAAATCAGTATATCTGGTAAATAAAAATATACTATTCTTAAGAAAATATTGATGTTCAATTCAGTTATATATAAAATAATTACAAAACTTGACCACATAAAGCTCATTTCAAGGAGTCAAGTCTGGTGCATTATAGAAAAAAACAATAAATATAATGTACTATAGTAATAAGCTAGGGAGCAAGAATTACATGATCCTATGCATTTATTCAGAAAAATAACAAATTCCTACAATCATTAATAATATAAGTCTCCAGAATATACCAAGTGTCCCTCATATTGAAAGAAACTATTAAACCAACAGTTAATATTGTGCATAATGTTAATAGAATACATTATTCTCTTTAGCATTGTAATTAAGAAAATGAGACAATTTTGTCATTGGCTGTCAATGAGAACTTTTAGCCAGTGGTCAAAGAAGAAGAGATTAAAAGTCATATGTAGGAAGCAGGAAATAAAGTGCTCCCAAAACCCCTAAACCTCAAAACTTCCAAAACTCCTAGAATAATAAGTGAGGTCAGAAAGGTTTGGATTTATCACATGGACTTGCAGAAATCAAGTGTGATTTCATACACTAACAGTACAACTATTATAATGGTGATAATTATGAATCAACAAACGGAAGTACTTGGATTTTAATCTCACAAAATGCGTGTCAGATTTGCCTGTCATAATCAAAGGTAAAATAAGCAGATCATAGAAATGAAAGGAAATCGAAATAAGTTAAAACACAATTGGCTTGAGAAGTTAACACAGTAAAACCTGAAATTGACAAGATTATTCTAAAATTCATGTGAAAGGAAAATGTTCAAGAAATACTTAAATCAGTGTTGAAGGCAGCACTAAAGCGCAAGTGGACATACAATCCTTGCTTGTTGTTTTGTCTTTATTTGGGGAGTACTATGTAGTGTACTATGCAGGTCAGACAGATATTTAGCCAAGGATAACTTGCCAGATACTCCTACATAACTCTACCCCCAAATCAAAATGCTGAAATCACAGGTGTGTACAGTTATACCTGATTTATGTGATGCTGGGAATCAAACTCAGGGCTTTGTAACAGGAGACATTCTACCAGCTGAGCTACATCCCTTGTCCTTGATCTTTGGACATCCAGATTTATACAGTAACAGTGCTCAAAACAGGGCAGCCTTGGAGAGAGGCTGAGACCTAGATCAATAGAGATTGGAAAACAGAGGAGACAGAAACAGATTCACACAAATACAATCAACTGATTATATCTTTACAAAAAAATGAAAAAGTTATTTAGTAGAGAAAACACTGTCATCAGACCTTGCACTGAGGGACATCTGGGTACACAAACTTGACTCACTAAGACTATATATTATATATATTATATTATATAATATATATGCACACAGAATGCATGAAATCTGATGGGGATTTATGGGCAGAGTGCAAATGGGCGAATGGGAGAGTGGGAATAATGATAATTAAGATGTTTTGTTTGAAGTACACAAAATTTCTATAAAAATATACATTTAAAAAAAGTTGATTGAGACCTGGAGAGATTGCCCAGCAGCTAACTAAGAGCACTGGGTTTGGTTCCCTGCATGTACATGGCAGCTAGCAATTGTCTGTAACTCCAGTTCCAGGGGATCCAGTGCCCTCTTCTGAACTCCAGGGGCGTTTCATGACATGAGTGTGCTTACATGCAGACAAAACTCTGATATACATAAAATAAAAGTAATAAATATTTTAAAAGTTGATGAAACATTTGATATATATACCATTAAAAATAATTCTAACCTTTAATTAAACCCCATAATTTATACAAAATTAACTCAGAATGGATTATCAGTTCAAATGTAAAATACAATGCTATAAAAGTCTCAGAAAATTTAGTTAGGAAAAATGAATTGAAGTTCAATTTTAGAAAAAAGATTATTAGCAATGACATAAAAATCATCTATATGAGAAAAAAATCTGATAAATTGGACTTCATCAAAAATTTCATTTCTGAAAAAGTTCATTGAGAAGCTAAAAAAATACAAGTTAATGACTGAGAGGAAATATCTTCAAAAGATACATCTGATAAAGGATCATACTTAGTATTTGTAAAGAACCCTCAAAGGGATTCTTAGAATGTATTTATTAAATATGCAAATGACAGGAAAATAATATATGTATGGTATATAAAAGGATGTTCATCAGCAACAGTCATTGGGGAATGAAAATTAACAGAGAAAAATTAAAAATACTACAATACTAAATAGTAAAGAGGAGGATCACCACCAGAATTTCAATATGCTTCTGATGGGACTGTGTATCCATTCTTGAAAACAATTTGTTAGTTTCTCTAAACACTGAAAGCATGCTTTCTTTAGAATGAACAAATGTATCCTTCATAGTCAATCAGTTAAAATAAGTAGTTATAATCTAGTTGTTTTAGAGTTTTCTTTGTGATACATTAGATCTGGAAAATTTTTTCCGACTACTGGTAAATGGTGAGACAGTGTGAAAGATGCATAATACCTTGGCATATTATTGAATCAAAACCATGAATAAAAGATTGATACATAAAACAACATGGATGGATTGTATGACCGTTATGGTAAAAGAAGGTCCATCTCAAGGGATCACATACTACATGATTCAGTGTGTATGACATTCTGAAGAAGACATGGTGAGTCATTAGGAGTTATTTTAAATCTCTGTTCATTTAGTACAATATTAAAAGTACATTCTCCCCTAGGGCCTATGACCTGTTAGAATCTCCTTCTAGTATTGTACTAAATGAACAGAGATTTAAAATAACTTCTAATGACTTATCATTATACCCATAGATTAGTGCATATCTCAATCTTCAGAGTAGTTTCTTATAATCAGAGATATACAACAGTTCAATGTTTAGAGAATATGGATGACTGAGTTCTCAGGCCTGGATGAAACATCTACATCATACCCCTTTCCTCAAGGCTCAGGGATCTTCTCAGACAAGGAAAGAGAAAGATATAATAGCCAGAGGTGGTTGATGACTATCATACAGCAGTGTTTTCAGACTCAACAGAGCAGTTGCACATAGGAACTCACAGCAATTGTGATGGCATGCCCAAGGCCTGCTGAAGCTCAAGGCAGAGAAAATTTCATTTTGGAGGACTGGAGAAATGGTTCAGGGGTTAAAAGCATTGGCTGCTCATGCAGAGTACCTGGGTTCAAAACCCAGCCCTAACATGGAGGGTAAAACCATCTGTAGCTCCAGTTCCATGGGATCAGATGGCCTCTTCTGACCTCTGTGGATTTTGCATGACAAGGGTACACTTACATACATGCAGGCAATATGCATATATATATATATATATATATATATATATATATGATAAAACTATCAAATTATCTTTATATTTCATTGTGGAGGGCACAAAGGAGGTTCAGGAGGTGAACCCAAAGTCCCACCTCTAACTGAAAAGCTCTTGCACTAGATAACTGCTGGAAGAGAAGTCAGTTTCCTTTAAAAGGTGTGAGACCCCTGATAAGAAGATTACATTCCATGGCAGGTTCCCTACTTCAGAGTAATTTTGTAACACTAACTGCACCTGATTGGGGGGTGCACATAATGCAGGGGGGGGTACGGAGGGAGGGGTAGATTGGGGAGAAGGTGGAGGAGGGAAAGATATATATGATCAAAATACTTTGTATAAAACTCTCAAGGGAACAATAAAACTAATTTATCAAAACGAGGAAGACCTTTGTCGTGATGGTCAGATTTGTTATGTGGCTATGGTGGAAACTGTGTGGAGGTGTGTGTGTGTGTATGTGGTGTAATGAACAATGACACAGGCTAGACCAGTGGCAGCGTCCTAGTTTGAGGTTACCATTCGGAAAACCCAGTGTACAACACACAGGCCTCTCTATACTGTCTCTACAATGGTTCAGAATCTAATATCAATTCTAAAGCTAAACAGTTCACAGAACTAAGGATTACAAACAAAAACAAAGTTAAAATCGAAAACTGTAAACAAAGTTTAATGATGTGATGTATAACTGATTCTCCATATTTAATATTTAGAATTCAGTTATTCAGTGACAGAATCGTGTTATCCAGGGATACCTCAAAGTTCCCACTCCCAGGGCAAGGCTGTTCAGTCCTGTACTTGCAGACTCCCTCGAAAGTGCCTTTAGGTTCACCTCCTCCTTTTCTTCTTCATCTAACTTTCAGCAGTAGGACTGGCAGACAAGATGTCCCAGAAATTTCCGTTCCCCTCACTTTCCATGATAAGGTGACCATTAAACTCTGCTGGTTTTCTGTGCTTCGATTCTCTTCAATATGTTTTCCTACCAACTGTCATAAATTTCATTATAATTTTCAGCTTATAAACTTTCCTGCATGTTCTTTTCTATTTACATCATATCCCTGCAGCTTTCTAAATCCATATACAAATCACCAACATCTAAGACCCTTTCTGAACTGGACCTCCATAATCCTGAGCTTGAGTCTTGCAATTACCGCTATACCTCCATATGCTCCAAAACTGATGTGCTAGCTAAGGCAGCTGTAGAATAAGCTGATCTCCCACGTCTCTCTATGGCTTGAACATGGCTACAGAAGAATTTTCATTTGTCTACTTAGCTCTTAAAACCAGACTTAGTCTTTCCTGGCCCCTCTCTTTGCCCTCACATTTGAAAATAGCCATCCCATTCCCAAGCTTCTGGGGCCTGTCTCTATTGTGGTGTCTGTTGGAAAAGGTGACATTGCAAGCATGCTTCCTTTAGAGCAGGACTTACAGCCTCTGTCCTGTGTCTGGAACAGAGTAGGAGATTCATAGGCATTTTCAAACAAATAATTTTAAAGAATTAATGAATTAATATTCTTCTTAGTTATGCTAATTGAACAATTTCTTTTACTGTACTTCAGGGAAGAAGACTGCAATGAGGAAACACTCTATGTTACTTAGATTTTGTGTGTCAGATTTACTCTGAAATTTTAATTATTTTGTCAGTGTCCAAATTTTAAATAGTTAAGGAGGGCTGAATTTTGTTTCCATGTCTTTTCTTGTTTGTGTGTGTTGATGCTCTTTCATTTACTGTAACTGCAATTCACATTGGAGAGGTGAGCTGGATTTTTTTGTTGTTGTTAAGAATTTGTCTCTCTACTGCGAAAATCTGACAGCCTTACTGCAAACAGTATCAAAGTGTATAGTTACATCAATGACAGAGGTTTTTCTGGGTGTGCCAATGTGTCAAAGATTGTAAAGGAGGTTATAAAGGAGTACCATAAACAGAGCAAATCTAAAACCCATGGTGACGTGGAGTGAAACATCACACGGCACTTTTTTTTTTTTCACTTATTATCAGCTGCAGAGGAATTTCAGGAGAACCAAGCACAATTGCACCCTAGTAAAATGTTCATAGTAACTCCAGCCCCTTGATCTTACCCTGTTAGCAACAATCAGCATTTCACACACCTTAGCTGGTAGTATCTATCTATATACAACAGTAATTTATTCACTTGTATCATCTTCTCAGTCTTTGTCCAGAACAGTTATGACTGTATCAAACTTAAAAATTAGAAATCTTGGAAAATCTTTTATAATACAGGTAGAGATAAAAATGACCAATTTTAAGAGATATTTTCTACACATAAAAATTGAAATAGTTAAATAATTGGTACATTTGAAAAATTTCTAACTCCTTCCAGCCTGCAAAGGAATAGAATAAAAAGAACAAGTAAGGGGCATGCATTGGGTCATCGTGCAGTGGGGAGGAAAGTCAGGAGAGGGGGATGGAGGGAGGCAGATGTGAATGTGGGGAGGGCAGGTGTAATGCAGGTGCTGGGACTGGGAAGGAAGGAAGGTGGCTGCAGAGATGAATGAATCTTGGACGGCTAAGGAATCCAGAGGGAAACGTGATGCCACAGAAACCCTCTGAGAAATGCACAGTGTGTAAACATTAGTACATGTCTACAGTCGGGACTGTTTGACAGGGAGCACAGTGCCAGACAGAGGGTACCTCTCTTTGTGTGGTTGGTGAGAGTGGTCCAAGAGACTCCCAAAATAATACAGGTTATTACCAAAGTTCTTGGTTATGCCCCAGATCTAGAAAATAATTCCATTCTGCTGAAGACAGAATTGGGGCAGTGAACAGGAACTGATCTGGAAGACTTCTACCCAAAGTTTAGCTCTCACAATGCTAGATGATAACATGTAAACTGCTAAGGGGGGAAATCAATCAATGGTCTAAGCCAACCCTAAATTCTAATAACTGTAACACCCACCACAGCACACTGCCTCTATTGGTGCAGTAGTAGCACTCTCATCTGATGGGGAATCAACAGCTATCTAATTGGACTTAAAACCTTATCAACTGGGAATGAACTCATGAGTGGTACTGTAGATTCAAACAAATGGACGGGGTGTAGAGGGCATAGATCCCAGGGAGAACCCTATCTCTGTCATAGAAAACCATATCTCTGTCTCTAGAGAAATGAAATTTCTTTCCAAATGCTAAATATGGATCCTTATATTTACAGACAATCCTACAGTACATCACTCATCAAAGAAGCTTCTTTTGTAACAGCTGGGGACTACAGCAGAATTCCACAACTGGCCAGACACAAAGAATATACAACTGAGATTCAAAGTCCTAGGTGACACATCTACAGTTGAACCTCTACACCTAAGGCTCATGGAACACAGCAGAATGACGGGTAGAGAGAAAACCAAAGCATCCCTCAACTCTCACCAGTGAAACTTCATCAAATACCATAGTACTATTCACACAGACGGTCACAACTGGCCAAGTTTTATAGAATAAGAGACTACATTAGATTTATTCCTAGACAGGACTCTTATATTGAACCTCACCCACCTATCGCTCAGGGATCATTTCAGAAGAGAGGATGGAAAGATTGTAAGATCCAGGGGCTGGTTCATGAACTGAGGGAAGCAAAGTCTTTCAGGCTACTAGAAGCTTGCACATGTGATATTGTGGTAGTAATGGCATTGAGCACAGGACTGAAACCAACTCAAATTAGACAAGGGCCCAGAGAGGAGTGATAGAAATTGGTGGTGGGCCAGACCTACCTAGACTGAGACTATTGGAGACTGATTATTACTGGGAGAGAGAGAGTACGCATTACTTATGATTCCTAGATAGCCTGACCACTAGTGGATGAATTCACCCTAAAGGACCTCTGGCCAATAATGCTTGACTGGATAGGGCTTAAAATGTATGACTGAATACAGCAGGCCAGAGGGTATTGGGGAAGCATGGATTGGGAAGGGGTCTAAGTTTGATTAAGAACTGTTATATGAAATGTATAACCTCAACGAAAAAAAAAACTAAAATGCAAACATTAGTTAAAATCTGCTTAATTTTTTTTAATAATTTGGGCATGGAAAGATAGCTCAGTAGTTAAGAACACCGACTGCTTTGGCAGAAGATCCACATGACAACTAACAATGGTTCATAACTCCAATTCCGGGGTACCTGATGCTCTCTTCTGATGTCCATGGGCACTGCATATCAGGAGTGCACTTACACACACGCATACAACATACTCATACACATTAAACAAAAATAATTTTAAAACTTAATAATGTATATTTTTTCATAACAATTCTGGTAATTCTAGGATGCTCAGAGATCTGCAGAGGGATGACTGTTCCATTGTTTCAGAATGGTGGAATATTTTGATGCAATCAGTTGACTATGTTCAAATGATACAAATTTTATTTTAATTTATCCCTTTTAAAACCACCTGTTAATGTCTGTTTTGTTTTTTCTTGGGGAGCGGAAATTCCATACAGCTAATAATAATGACACCAATCACCTGTAGAAGGCCTCTGTCCTGTGTCCCAAACATTGATTTGTTGTTAAATAAGCATACAGTAAGGTGTTGAACTCGTCAAAGACTTCCGTATTAGGTTTGAGGCCAGTTTCTTAATACATAAGGGGAAAGTCATAATAGAATTGCCCCATTGCATTTAGGACTTCCTTCTGATACCAAAAGTTCATTCTGTAAAAGATCACGGTATGTAGATGTAATTTGCACATAATATCTTTCCATATTTTTTTTCTGAGACAGGGTCTCATTATGTAGCCCTACTAGCTGTAGGGAATTCACTATGTACACCAGGATGGCCTAGAACTCAGAGACCCACCTGTCTCTGACTTCCAAGTACCTGGATTAAAGTTGTGCACCACCATGCCCATTCACCTTTCCATATATTTTAAATCATTTCAAAATTACATATTATTTGTAATACCTTGCAAATGTTATGCAAATTGTTGTTATAGCATGCTTTTCATGGAATAATGACAAGATAGCAAGTCTGTATATGTTTAGTAACAATAGAATTTAATGTGGTTTTGCATTGAAGTTGGTCTAAACCAAGATGTAGAGTCCACAGATCTGAAGGGCTGGTTTTCTTTACTGGAAAGTGACTCTTTACAACTTTGATAAGACTCATAGATTGTCTTATCTTATACAATGTTCTTAACTGCATGAGGTAAGAACAAAGAACAAACAAAACAAAACCAATAATTTCAATCTTTCTGCTCTGTCTTGGTAGATTCAGAATTATACCAATTTCCACCTTGGCCCACCAAGCACTAAAATTCTATGATAATTAGCAAAATAACACAACACACATTGTGATGTATAATTAATTCGCTTATAGGCTGACAGAAAAAAACTTGTTTCTGCCTTTAGATATCACTGTGCCTTCTTCTCTGTCTCATCCTTCTTATCTTTCTCCCCAATCTTTCTCCATTTCTATCAATAGAAATCCAATTTATCCATTAAAGCCCAACTCAGATAGCGCTTAACTGCTTAATCCATTCATGTCATTCTTATTTCTGTCTCACCCTAAGAATCCGGGATTCTGGTCTGTTCTGGTTCATATATGTACTATTCTTCCTAGCATTGGCTTCTTAGTAATTGACCCCAGAAAATGAAGTTCAGACCCTGGTCCTCTGCATAGTTTTTCAGCCTCAGCACAGGGTAAGTCTTTACTGATTCTTGCACAGAAGGGAGCTTAGCACAGCCACTTGCCTCTACTCATTAAGTGCCTGTAACACTGATACCTCCTCTACCCCATCTGACACATCCTTGGGGGACACAACTTCTCATTCATTAAAGTACCTACCCTTGGAGAAAGCCTGTATGTGGAGAACATGAGAAGAAGCAGATCCTGAGAAAGATATTATGTGCCGTGCAAGGAGACTGAAAAGAGAAAAATCTGTATTAAGCATTTCTTTTCTAAAAATAATTATCCTGGGATAGGAAGAATGCGCCCCCAAAGATGTCAGAAAGCATCCATCACAATGAAGAGCTAAATTTGGGAAGCTCTTACTTTCATACAATTAAACTGGACATTTAATTCAATCCAAATACCAGTGGCCATCACGGTGAAGATCATGAACATCACAGATGCTCAGATGAAATTTAACACCAAGACTTACTGGTCAGTAGCAGCATTATTAATTATGTTTTATGAGTTGTTTAATTTATTGAAACTTCTTTAAAATCAGAATACTTGCAGATGACAAGGTGAGTTTCAGGGTAAAAGTGCTTGTTGCCAACTCAGACAAGCTGAGTTTGAACCCTGGAGCCTATAAGGTAGAGGAAGATGGTAGACAGCTGTGAGTTGTACTCTGACCTGTATATGTGCATCCCTCACCAACACACAGAAAAAATAACTATAATAAAAGGGTAAAACAGTATATTTAAATGTAGAAAAACAATACTATTATTTTGAATGTCATATTGCTCAAAAACCTAAGAAAATTATTAAAAGAACATTTAATTTGTTCTGATTTGTTTATTTTAACTTTATGTGTATAATTGTATGTAAATGTACCTGTGTATGGTGTAGGTCATAATTCACTGTTAGATCCCCTGGAAGAGAAATGATAGATGGTTTTTACCCATTATGTGGGTGCTGGGGACCATTTGGAAACCTGGGTCCTCTCCAAGAACAGCCAGTGTTCTTAACCCCTGAGCCATCTCTCCAGCTGAAAAGAACATTTCAGAAATAATAAAAACTGACTTAGAGGACCACTCATATACTTATACACACACATTCACATGTGTAATAACAATTTTTATAGCTGGGCATTAAAAATAAATTAGTGTAAAGAGGAAAAAAAAGCTTATCTGTAACACAATCAATCAAGGTATACAAAGATATGCAGAGGTTTTTCTCTTAAAACTGAAAAAATTAGTAGGCTCACATTAGCAAAGTAACAAACATCATTGTGGATGAAAAAAGTAACAAGTATAAACAAAGCTTCATTTTGAAGGGAATGTTTTACAATTACAAGAATTCATGAAATTGTTATGTAACTAGAAGACCAGATATGCAACATCTAGCTAGTGAAAGTGTTTGGAGAAAGTTACTTTATACAGCAGCATATGCACTCAGTAAGAACATGAAAGCAAAAAATCCTGATTTATGCTAGTGAACAATTGTGTTTCTATTCTATTGTCTGACATAAACTCTCCAAAAATAAAAAAGAAAGCAAAAGGATTATTTCAACTGTAATTATTCTAAGAAATTACCGTACCTTCAAATCATAAGCTATTAAAATATATGAAAATGTAGATAATTTAAAGAAAGAACGCTAACAATTAACACATTGTCTGACAATTATCCATGTGAACGTGCGCAGAAAGAAAATGAACATACTGAAGGGATCAGCCAAGAATGTTTTCTCACGAATTCTGTACTCCCTGAGGGTGAGGAGACTAGAAGAAAAAACAAGCATACAGATCCACCATGATTTATAGTTGTATTAGAAGCTGTGTGGCGGGAGTGGAAGAAGGCAAAGTTAAGACATTTTTCATCACCTAGAACTAATTCAGATAGTCTTCATGAAGCAAAATGGAGATGGGAAAAATCAAGAACTGATAGTTTCCATAAGTATAAACAACTATTATCAACTCACTAAAACTTAATAAGGAGGGGCTGGAGAAATGACTCCACAGTTAAGAATACTTGCTATTCTCCCAGAGGACCTGGGTTCAATTCCTAGCACCCACATAGCAATTAACATTCTAACAATGGGGCAGTAACACCAGTTCCAGGGGATCCAGCACCCTCTGTTGGCCTTTGCACTTAATATACATGCAGGCAAAGCATTCATGCACATAAAATAAAAATAATACATAAAATTTAAAAATCTTAAAAAATAAGTATTTGAAGCTTCCTTTTGGTCTGAATTACAAAGTGAGGTAAAGTACTAAATCTAAATCCAAAGTAATAGAAATGTAACTTATTCTAGACCGTTAACTATCTAGGCAAGCCTTTTCTCTCAGTATTCTGCTCATTATTCCTTTATATAATTTATCACGATTCACACAGAATCTAGTAAATCAATAACAGGCAAAAGTAACTTTGTCTACAAATAAAGAAAACAAAAGTGATAAAACATTGTGATAATCATAGCCCCATTTGAAGCAACATGAAATAAGACAGAAATAACTAGGAAAAAAATTAATTGACAAAGTCAGGATTGAAAGTTTTACATAAAATCCTTTGAAAGATCCAAAGGATGAAAAATAATCATGGATAAAAAAGAATCAATGCAGTAAATAAAACTTAGGACTTAAACTTACGGGTGGAAGATAATAGATATGAAAGTAAGACAACAAGAAGAAATATGGTAAAATACACAGTTCAAATGTGTAGTGGAAAACAAATAATTACAGAAAGACCTGAATATACAGATCCAAAGAACATATCAGATGTCAGAAGTAAAATCACTGATCCACAGCAAAATACCATCCTTCCTATTTAACCATCCACTCAGCCATGCAATGGGGAATGTCTTCTTTACCAGCCAGTGGACTTGGATCTGAGAACTCAGTATGTTTGAGCTACATGCAAAATGGAGGAAGAAAGGATGTGAGCATGAAAGCACAACAGTATGTCTTCTAGAGGGAGGAACATACCCTCATTTTATGGCAATTCAAGAAAAGGACAAAAGTAAAGTCTGACCAAAGTACTTGATGACGTCAAGTTGTTTTACAAGATAAGACTGTCACATAGAAAAGACTTCAAAAATTACAAAAGCATGTTGTTTTTTACTTCCTTTAGGGTAGTGCAGGTAGGAACTGGGATAGAACTTGAGACAGTCCAAGTCTAAATGCAGTTCTGAGAAATAGAAAGGCATGGTCAGCAAAGCTTTAATGAACATACATCTGTGTTAAATATATAATCAAGGCTAATCTGGAAAAATGTTTACAAATCAATATGCCAATATAATAAAACTCTCAATGCAAAATTATCAATAGCATAATGAAACAAAAAATGAAGGCTCAAATATAAGAAAATTGAGTTAATAACTTAATAATTAGGGAGGATGACTGCCAAAAAGGTAAAAGATTTGACAAAAGAAAAAGAATAAAAAATATGGAGTTTGGAGATCCAGAATTTTATTGTACATCTATCTAAATCCATATATTGTAATAGGTGAATTCCCAAGGTTCCTATCAGAAGCTCATACTGCACTGATAGATAGATGACTTTCAAAATCTGGAGCACATGCTCCTTCCCTGCGAGATGATGCCCGTGGTTACAATTTAAGGTCACACGACGAAGTAACTGTCTAGTAAGAGTATATATCAAAAGCAGTGAACACAGATGTTTATGAACTTGAAACAATAGGACAATTTTGAAAAGACTCAGGAAAAGAATTTTTAAAATAATTGGCTTATTAAAATATGCATGGAAATACAGAAAAGAATATAATATGTTCAAAAGATGTAGGCTTGAATATTAAAGAAATTGTCTCTAATTAAAAAGCAATTCTGGAGGCTAAAGAAATGGCTCAGTGGTTAAGAGTGCTGACTGCTTTTGCTGCTTTTGCAGAGAACATAGGTTTGTTTCTCAGATGGCAACAACCATTCCTAAGAGTAGTTCCAAGGGACTGGATGCCCTCCTTGGCTCTCCTTGGCCCTCCATGGCAGGGAATGCATACGGTAGACTTACATACATGTGAGGAAAACATTCAAATACTTATAAAAATTAAAAATTAATTTAATAGAAATTTAATACAGTCCAACAGAAAATTAAGTATAAGAAAACAAAGATTTTTTTTTTAAAGTAAGGTTTAGTAAAAGTTGATAAGACAAAAAATTCCCAAAAGATTACAACTGAGAGATAATGCTCTTCAAACTGAAGAAATATTCAAGGGAGAAAAATTTAGAGAAAGAAACAAAATCGTACCCTAATGGAAACTGATAAAGAATGACAAATCTTAGACAAAAAACAGAGGGAGCCATATTTCTCTCTTTATTTTATTTTTATTTTTGTGTGTACGAATGTATTGACTACATGCATGTACGTGCACCACTGTTGCGCAGTGCCAGCGGACATCAGGAGAGGGCCTCTGATTCCCCTGGGATTGGAGTTATGGGTGATTGTTAGCCGCCATGTCAGTTCTGGGAGTAGAACCAGGGTCCTCTGCAAGAGCAGCTAGCGTTCTTAATCACTGAGTCATTTCTCCAGCCCCATGACAGTAAATGAATAATACTTTAAACAGTATTAGATTTCCAAATTTAAAATATTTAGAGAAAGCTATATCATGAGAATTCCATGATACCTTTGTAACTCTCATGAGTCTAAAATTATTCAAAACTGAAAAGTTTAATTTTAAAAGTATAAAGATAGTATATTATATGTTATTATATTATATAGATAATAATTTTCAAAAACCAATTAGGCGAATATATTCATGTCTTGAAGAGACTGAGAGAAACATTCCAAGCTAGAGTTTTAAACTCAAAATAACACCCTAAATAACAACAACAAAAAGCCTTCCATTTTCTTAATATGGATGAAACATTCACACATGAATCATGGAGCAAGAATTTATTTTAGCAAGAAGCAAAATGAACCTATGAGGAAGAAATAAATTTGTAGGAGAAATTTTGAAAACCTACTGAATAAATGTCTAGAAAATACATTCCTATCATCAAGAAGTCCTTCTACATCAATGGACAGAAAATGATGACTGAAGATATGTACTGTGTATATGTTTTTTGATATTTTCTGAGTATTACTTAAGTCCTGATATAATTGATTAGTCCAGAGGGTAGAGTGTAGAGGTTAAAATGCTTGCAATCTAAATACAAACTAGAAAGGTTATCTCATACCTATAATTTCAGCACTTGGGAGGTACAGGCAGGAGGATCAAGAGTTCAAGGTCTTGGCAACATTGATAGGCCAGCCTAGATTACATAAGACCCTGCCTCAAAATAATCTAAAATCATAAAAAAAATCTATGAAAATAAAGTACAAAATATACAGGAAAAATGTAGAGAGATGAGAAAGAAGAAAGAGAAAGCAAAGAAGGAAGGAGAAAGGAAGAGTGAGACAAGAAACCAAAAACAAAGGAGAGAGAGAAAGAAAAAGAGCGTGTGATGGACAGCCATAGTTGACAACTTGACACATCTGTGTAGAGGGAACCTCAATTGAGAAATCGTCTCCATTGGACTGGCCTGTGTGGGACATTTTCTTGATTGTTGAGTGATGTGGGAGAACCCATCCTACCATGGGTGGGGCCACCACTAGGCACTTTGTCTTATACTTTACAAGAAAGCAGATTAAGCATGGTTCAGGGAGCCAATTCAGTAAGCAGCATTCCGCCCTGGTCTTTACTTCAGGTCATGCCTCCCAGCTCCTGCCCTGAGTTCTTACGTTGGGCTCCCTTAGTGATAAACTGTGATCCGGGTGATCCTTTCTTCCCCAAGTTGGTATTGGTCAAAGTGTTTTATCACAGTACCTGAAAACAAACTAGAACAAAAATTAGTACCAGGAGTGGGATATTGCTGTGATAGACCTGACCCAGTTGTCGGGGGAGGATTGTGGAAATATTTGAAACTATGGGCTGGAAAAGTCATTGCGTCTTTAAAATTTAGGGAGCTGTTGCTGTGGAGTTTAAAATAGTGCTGTTTAAAGAGGTGCAGATGATGGAAGCCTGGCTTGTAAAGCTTCAAAGGGAAGCAAAGACTTATCAGGTCTCCTCTTGGTGAATTAAGAATTTTTTTTAAGTGAAAACATCTGTACTTTACTGGGACAGTTGATGCCAGTTACCTGAGGCTGAAAATAAGCTGCAAGTACCTAACATCATCATCACTGCGGCAAAATCTTCTGAGAAGTATTTCCTCAGGGTCAGCACACAGATGCTGTGGTCAGGAGGGGACCTGAGCCTCCATCTTAAACTGGAAGCAGGACTTACAATATGTAAGAATCTCCTCCATGGTTCTGAGGTTCAAAGATTGAAGGGTTTCCAGAGATGAGCTGATGCCTGGCACCCTGAGAGACTAGGAGAGTCCAACCTCAGCTGAAGTGAAGATCCCAGGACTGAAGGGAACATGGTGAGGATCTGAGGCTTTTCACTCTGAGAGGCAAGAAGAGCCCAGCAGTGAAGGTGCAGCCTCAGTTTCAGTGGAGTGCCCAGATTTTTGGCGACGGCAAGGACATGAGCTATTCCAGATGCATGAGGCACCACCAAGGGGAGCAACAAATGTGGAATGGAGCTAGCATGGGCCTGATAAATGAGCTCTGTGTGCTGGTAAGGGCAGAACCAGAGAAGTGGAGCTGCTGAAACTTTTTGGAGCCCAGATGATTGTGAGTGAATCCCAGATGTCCAGTCTTGAAATACTTTACAGGACTTAGATTTTCCTTAAAGTATGCCTGATTTTTCCCCTTTGAAATAAGACAGTACTTAACTGATTTTGGATTTTACAGAAATCCACAGTTCAAAGACTTTTAAAAGAAACTTTGAACTTTAAGTGTTTGTATTTTTTTAGGACTGTGGGACTTTTTAAAGTGTGCCATTTTATGTTGTATTATTAATGTTAGCATCATACCCTGAAAATTAGAAACAGAAACACTGTGGTTTAACAGTGATGTGTTTATGTGTCAAGTTAAGAAGTGCTCAATTGTGCTAGACAGGTTTAGTTGTCAACGATGTGGGAGGACCCAGCCCTCTGTGGGAAGTGCCACCCCTGGACAGGTTGTTCTGTATTGTATAAGAAAGCAGGTTGAGCATGGGCCAGGGGAACAAGCCAGTAAGCAGTGTTTCTCCATGGCCTGTGCTTCAGCTTCTGCCTCTAGGTTCCTGCCATGAATTCCTAACTTGGGGCCCTAATTGATGAACTGTGACATGGGAGATATAAATCAAATAAACCTTATCCTCTCCAAGTTGGTATTGGTCAAAGTGTTTTGTCAGAGCATAGGAAAGCAAACTAAAACAGAGGGAGGAAGGGAGGGAGGGAGGAAGGGAAGGAGGGAGGGAGGGAGGGAGGGAGGGAGGAAGGGAGGGAGGGAGGGAGGGAGGGAGGGAGAGAAGAGTCAATCAAAGATAAGCTATAGATGTGAGATATCCTTGGAAAAAGAAAAGAGCAGCTGTGCATATCCTGACACTATACTGTTCCTTACTTCCTTTAAATAAAACTATTCAAATGCAACAAAATACAGTGAAACTGCATTTGACACTCTTTCCAGTTCCTCCCATCTTAAAGGCAAAACTTCTATCTTCCTATTGCTTTCAAAACCTGCCTTAGCCATGTTCTCTTTCCATTCCCATGTTCACTCACTCAGTTTACCCAGTCTTCAATACGTCACTTACATTTGGTCTGACACTTGTTAACCATAGTGAGTGATTCTATGTATGCTGATCTTTTCCTGCTTTCAAGACTGTTAACTGCAGTGTCCTTGGACACAGGGCAGTGAGGAATACTTAATTGTCACGAGATTGTTCCTCATTAGCTTTTTGCTTATTCCAAATAATTCCCCTTTTTCAGAAATAGTCTTATTCTGATGATCTTAGCCTAGCAGAAGATCCAAGTGACATCACAACCCCAGTCTACAGAGAGAAATTGCATTGAAGGACAGAGTTCTGTAAGACAAAGAATAGAGAGAAGCTTATAAAGTGAAGCTGCCCATATTATTAGGGGTGATGATTTCTGTAGGTCCAGATTCTATACTCTTAGGGCAAAATGCATGTGGTCAGTGTGGTTTACAGTATCTTTAGGGATATTTGTGTGATAGCCATCCAGTGTCTCCTGTCTTTCCCCATCCTTTTTAATTTTCCAAGATTCAACAAGAGAGGGTCAATTATAAAGTATGAGTGAAAAGGAAAAATGAGATGAGAAATGGAAGTGTGGTTTCATTGAAAGTATGCCCCTTAAAACACAAGTTTTGAAACAACATGGAGCCAACGCTTACAAATCATTCTCACCTCTTGCTTTTCAGACGGATGTTTTAATGTCTTGTAGGCATACCCTAAAAGTTACTTTGGATGGTACTGAGAAAGCTTGTAATATAGGATGAAGGTATAAATTAGAAAGAAGACATAAACTTGAGATCACTCAACAGGTGCATGAAATTTTGTCTATAAGCACCAAGTGTGAAATAGTAATTTACCCGCTTTGAACCTCATTGTTCTGTAAAACAGGAATCTTATCTTTCTTCTTAAACTGAAAAGAATAGAAGCCAGCTTCATGCACAAGTGCTCTCACTGACATGTATAGTTTGAGTGTGAAACGCCCTCCTAGATCTATTTGTGTGATCCCTTCCTCTTCATTGGTGATGCTGCTTCAGTAGATGGTAACCCCTTAAGAGATAAAGCTTTCATAGGGGAAGTAGGTCAATGAAGGTGGGTGTTGAGGCTTTGTAGCCATGTTCTACTTCCTGTTCACAATACACTCTGCATCCTGTGTATGGGTGTGATGTCACTAGGCAGCACCCAGCTCCTGCCACAAGGGCTTCTTTGCCTACTGTCATGACATCCCTGCTATAATGGACTATATTCCTCTGGAACTGTATGCCCAAATAAGCTATTTCTCTGTTAAGTTTTTTCTGTCAGTGTATTTTATCACAGCAACAAGAAGGTAACTAAGACAGATACTCAATGCACTTTTGTCCCTTTACTCCCTATAGCAATCAGAAAAATAAATGCTTAAAGAATCTTATCCTCGCAAGATCGTCATCTTCTTCCTTGAGCATAAACCTATGAATGCAGCTTCCTTCACACAGTCTCCAGGCAAAGCCGTTAAGAATTCTCTACCCCTTGCAATTCTTCCAAGCCAGTCTGTACAGCAATTTGCAACTTTATGATGTGATAAATAGAATTTCTTTGTTTTGATTTTTCATTTGCATGTTTATTGAGATATGACGATCTTAATTAGTTCTGCTTTTTTTGTTTTGTTTGTTTTCATGGTTAGGAAAGGCAGTTTTCTATAGTGCAAAATAATTTTGCATGCTAACAGGGTGAACAAAACTCAGCCTGTGGCATTCCTTGATGTTGATGCTGCTTAAAGCACAGCTTTCTGATTCTTTCTGCACTTGTTTTCTCTTTAAATGCTGAGGTAATGCTCAACACTTGGGCGCTTGCCAGACCTTGAGAGGCAGCCACCTACCCAGAGGCAAGAGGGGAACACTTTTAAAATTCCAGACACTCATATTTATCTAACACACTCTCCCCAGCTGCCTATCACCCATATCTCGTCTGAGAATGTTGAACCTCCAAATGCTTCATTCTAGTGAAATGCAACTCTGTCTGCCTCTCAGCCTCTTCAGGCTACTAAAGAGCAGCTCTGACTTTCCTGGAGGGGCTGAGTTCTGGGGTCCAGAGAGTGTTCAGAAAGGTTGCTCGCATCCTATCATTCCTCATTTATCCTCTCCTTAGTTCAGAAGCAGAGTTGTGAGAATGCCATATCCCCTCCAAGAGGCACTAGTAGCTTATTCAACAGCTTGTAAACACCTAAAGACATGCTGACTCCCTCCACCAGGAGCATTTCACCATCCTTACCCAGACTGATTAGCCTGTTTTCCCACAGTTTTGTGTTTGTCAGTTTCTTCACACCATTACCAAGTCTGCCTTCAACACCTTCAAGAGAAAGGATATAATTTATTTCCTTGTTTTGTTAAAGTTAATTCAAATAATGATGCACTTCCTATGCAAAGAAAAGTGCTCTAGGCCCTGCTGGGAAAGGATGAAGTGCAAAGATTGCTTGTTCCCAACTCCATGACTAGCATTTGTTCTCATTTCACTTAAATATAAACAAACAAGTTGGAGCATAAGGCTATGATTCCTTAACTAGAATAAAGGGAGACTTGAGTGGTTTAGATAATTCCTTTTCAGTATCCTAAAGCTGTACATGACTTACAAGATATTTGATAATCATGTAAGTCCAAGCATTCCTATAGCCCATGAGTTAGTCAATACATATTTATGTAAATGATTTGCCTTGCTGGAGGAAGAACTGAGATGGGCTTTTGACTCAGTCAAAATCGAAGTCAAGGATATAGTCATGTGACCAAATGTCTAGGAAAAAAATCACTGTCATGCTCACACAAAATGTCATGTAAAAATTGCTCTATTTCGTCCTGAACAACTGTACTCAAGATGTTCTCCACAGTTGTGATTCAAACTGTTGATCGAAATAAAAGATTATAAAGGAAGAACAGAGTGAAGAGAGTGAGCTGGTGAGAAAATGTCTGAGAGTAGGACAGAGGCAAGGAAGACAGAGAAATGGAGTGCAAGATGCTTAAGGAAACCTGCTCAACTCAACCCATTTCACAGGATGAGCTATTGTTGCAGAGATGTACAAAGTAGATTTATCTTAGTCACCTAAGAAAAAGGGACATCAGTGGCAGGGTCATTATGGAGAGCAATGTCAATCATCAGTGTAGCAACTGCGTGAGAGATGAGTTAGATATCATGTAGCAAAGTGATATTCTCAAACACAAACTTTTAAATGATTTGTCTAATGTAACTGATGAAGTTCCCCTGAACCAAAACACATCCATTTGCTCAGTTCAGGCTTTACCCTCACTCAGTGTTGGAATGGAGCTAGGGTCAGGTGTGCATGCCTCCCTGTGCTTTGCAGCTAAAGTGCTGAGAGGTGCATGGAAGTATGCAAACCTATTCCCTTTAGGTGTCCAAATCAAAGCTGTGATGACCTTGTACTGCTTGAGTAAGGCTAGCCCTTCTGGCAAAAACCGCTTTGTCACTTCAGGAATGAATGATGATAGGGTCATTCATACCACAACTGCTACTGTGTGCAAAAGACAGCCATTCTCAGACTTGCTGCTCTCACTGCTTTCTTGTTGTGCAGTTCCAGACTTGTTCTCCTGGATGTCTGTGTGTCCCTCTAAAAAGCTATAACATAACTGAATCAAGCTAAGATATGTTACCACTTGGATACATTCCCCGGAGCAACTGTATAACACATCAATACGTCAAGAAAAGACAAGGGGAGTCAAGCTCTGACTATCTAGCTGAACCACAGTCATGTAAAAACCATCATCTTTTTGGAACCTAAAAGGGAGCATTTTCTTCTTGGCTGAAAGAAATAAAAACATCTGGGAAGAAGTACACATTGGCAGCAACCACTTATATTTTTGTTTAATTTGCAGTCTATCTTTCTCAGCTAAGTGGTCTCACTACTCCAATTTTATATTAGGATTTTCTTTTTTTAGGCAATTCAAAAACCACAAAGAAATAAACTTCATCATGGGATATAAACTAAGCAGCACTGTAAAGTGAAATATACAATAGGAAGGGTCATGAGTGATTTTCAGTGTAAAGAAAACTAAGCACAAAATGCTAAAAGCTAGACATGGGTTCTAGTTCTTGAAAAACTGAAAATATAACTAATACGTACATTTATTCTCTGACTCATAATTTATTAGCCTGTCCCCTTCAGTGCCACTTTACATTTCCTGTTTTAGACCTCTTAATGTTAGTGATGTCTATGTATTTTTTCTCTTGCACCACAAGTCAACACCATCTATTGCTCTTAGCCAATGAAGCACATTTCTGTACTTTTATTATTAAAGGTATTGAGACAGCTATGGCAATGGATGATTGTAATCCCTCAGTTGTAATGTGGAAATAGGAATATCAGCAATTCAAGTTCATTCTTAACTACATAATGAGCCCTAGGCCAACCTGGGTCAGATAAGACCATACATCAAAAATAAAATAAAATAAAATAAAGTATTCACATTTCATTTATTCATTCACTATTTTATGTGTATGAGTGTTTTGTCTGTATGTATGTAAGTAAAGCTGTATGTGCAATGCACACAGAGACCCGAAAAGTTCCATAGATTCCCTGGAACTGGAGTTACACATGGTTGTTAGCTGTCATGTAGGTGCTGAGAACAAAACCTGGATCCTCTGCAAGAGCAGCCAGTGCTTTTAACCACTAAGCCATATCTCCAACCCTGAAAGCTTCATGTTTTAAATCTTCCTCTGCAGTTTTCTTTTTCTAATATGATTTTATGTTCTGATGAACACTTTTTATTTATAAGGACTTATAAAGACCATGGAAATAGTAGTTCAGGAGATGGAAAGACTGAGGAAATGCTAATTTTAAATCACTCTGACACGATGGGTGCATTTAAGAAAATGAAGGAATCTATAGAAAATGTCCAAAGTCAATTGATATTCCCACAGTGTAACAAGAAAACCATTACAATGAGATTTGGAACCACCTCATTTACCTCTCATTTCCAGAAAACTCTGTATGACATCATTTAGATACCATCTTCTCTCCTCAAAATATTGACACAACTAAACCTTAGATATATTTCTAGTTGAAAGCACTTACAATGACTAAACAGTTGAAATTTCATCAATACTGTCTTTAAAGTGTAAGAACTGATTAATTTTAGCTCTGTATTTTACATGAGTCAGTGAGGTACTTTTGCTTCTCTGATTTGGTTGGTTTGTTCTTTAGAGGAGAGCTTTAGCCTCCTAAATATTTAGTTCTCATCTGACCTCCCAATCCCATTTTATATGCTAGCCTACAAGTGCACAGCTGCTGACCAGGGCAGTTCTGATAGTCAGAACTTCTGAGCTGTTATGCTAGGGAACTGATGCTGATGTTGGCTCTCTAGGAAGTCTCAGACCACAGGCTGGGGAAACACAGGGTAAGTGTTATTTGGTCTCCCCTCCAGTTCTAGAAAATGGAAGTTGCCGCTTCGGGGTCCATGCAAAAGAATTCAGCTTTCTGAAGACCTGACATTCCCACAGGGTGTGCTTTCTTATTCCTCCTTGGCATGTAGAGGCAGCAGGAGTGTTGAGAGACTGTAACCCTAACCTCTTCTTCTTTGATGCATTTCTCTCATCCTTCCCCAGAGGGCTTGGTGTAAGCACAAGGCAAATTAAATTGTTCTGGGATTTATATACATCATTATGAATCTGTGTCTGTGTGTAGAGATCTCCTTTTCCACAGGATCCTGAGGGAAGATATGTTTTTTTTCTTTCATTCTTTTCTCTATTCATACTAACTCAATTGCAAAGTTTTGGAAGTGCTTTGATATTGTAAATCGCTTCACAAATTTGCTGTATTCTGAGAGATCTTTACCCATAACTGAATGACCTGTAGCTTTAAAAAATCTTGGTGGGGTGCATAGAGCAATGCCAGGGAATAAAAAGCAGAGAACATTCATTGTAAAGTAAATATGAGAATTTCATCACTGTAGGCATTATGACCTAAGAATCTGAATGGCTTTGATTTAACTGGTATTCCCATTTTTCACAGTCACCTCTTCCTCACTAAACTCAGAATGCTTGTATATATTAGTAGCCAATAACTGAGTGTGGGAACACTGAAAACTATAGCTTGGGGAGAAGCTTTGGTGATTCTGAAGGAGGAACTATTAAGCTAACAATAACACCAGTTAGCAGAATGCTTAAGATCAGGTAGATGCTCATAAGCAGCAAGATATGTGTGTGTTAAAGAAGGCATTTCTATCTTTAAAACTGAAATGTATGACTCCATTAATGGGAACCATGATGAGAATGAGTAATTTTTGAATGCTCACTCCTAAATGGAACACTATAATTGCCCCTCCAGAGGTCAGGGAACATCACAGGAGATAGAAAGAACGTAAGAGCCAGAGGAGTGTTGTGAAATGGACATGACATGACTATGGACCCATGGCAGCTATTGTTTGACTATGTCAGAAATGACCTAGGCAGCAGTCACACACTTCCCGGCGCCCTTATAAAATGGAAGTTCCTGGGAAGTACATATTCAGGAGGATGAAGCTCTCTTCCAAAAAGCAGCAAACCAAATTAGCAAAAGTCCCTCACTAACCATGTAAAATACAAGACCTGTACTAGATTGGGTCTCTCAGTAGTATATGGATGGTGTGTGGATGGGACAGGGTGAGGGATAAGGCTCCATGTGTCCCTGAGGAAGAGCTAGTGGCAGTTCATAGTTTTGGGCGGGGGCAGGTGACAGTCATGTTTTTCATTGATGTAGCCACTTCTATCTTGTTTATCCTCCTTTGAATAATCCTCACCCATTCTTATCTCAGTAACCCTAATTAAAATCAGTGAGTCACACACACACACACACACACACACACACACACACACACACACACACATTTTCTCTCTCTCCCTTTCTCTCTCAAAAACATGAGAGGTGGTGATAAGGGGTGGCTACAATCCTAATCCGTTATGTACTTGCATAAAATAATCAAAGGATGAATCTAAGGCACTTTAACAAATGCTGCAATTACCACTGATGAACAAGTTATAAAACAACGATGGTCAAGATAGAGAGTGTCTTGGTTTGAACCGAAGGCACACATCATTCAAGCTTGGTCACAAACCTGTGGGGCCTTTGGGAGGTGGTAGAACCTTTAGACTGTGGAGCCTAGTTAGGAAATTAGATCTTCCTTTGAAGCATGTCCTAAAGAAAATATGAAGTCTGAGACCCCTCCTCTCTCTCTTCTACTCCCTAGCCACCATTTGCAGAGCATCTTCCTTCACCATATATTCTTGCCTTTTATGCTGCTATGCAAATTTCAAATCAGGGGGACCAAGAAACCACAGACTAAAACCTCTAAAGCCATGAGCCAAAACTCTTTTCTTCCTTATAATTTTGATATCTCAGGTTTAAATACTGATGCAAAGATGAATAGCAGGGATAGATGAGACAAAGGAGAGAGACAGAGACACACAAACAAAAAGATACACTCAGTAATCACTCATGTGTTTCTTATCATTCATTTAGTAGATTACTTTTATCAAGTCAAGTCTTAGCATGAATAGTTTTATTGAAATACTGTTATCAAATGTATTAAACACACACAGTGAGCAAAACTCTCCAAAAGTGGGCATAACCATACTATAAACCTTAACTTCCCTATTCCTTAATGCAGAATTTTGGTATATAATCATCTTCACTGTTATTGACTTGGTATTTTATACCTAGGAGGAAAAATGAGCTTCCTCATCTTGGTATCTACTTACGTTTTCCTCTGACTAACCAAATACACTCTGCTATATATTCTTTCTATTAAAGTTAACCCAGTCTCCCTCCTCTCTGCTAATACTCTTGGGGTTTTGAAAATTCCCTAACTTGGCTGTTATGGATTCTAGCTGGGAAGCACAGCTCAGTGAACCTTCCCCATATCTAAGACCAAGCCTAAATGTCACATTCTCATAAAAGCATCCATGATCTTGTGGGCTAGAAATAATTGCTCATTTGACTTTAATAAAATTACTCAGCTTTATTTCCCTAAAGAGATCTGAAGCATGTTTTGTATTAATTTGTAACCATCATAGATTTTATCCCTTGCCTTACACAAATAAATATTCAGAACAAATGACAAAGACTAGAAAAACAACTGTGCATATATAAACTCCCCAAAACACTCTGCCCTCTCATATTAGGGATAAACAAGCATCTCTTCTGTTTTCTGCTTGGCAACCATACAGAAATCTAAGAGGTGAGAGTGTTCTAGAGAATACCTTCCTTAGTTTTTGAGGTTGCAAGAGCAACAAGCACCAGCCAAGGACATTTGTTTACAAGATCATTTACTAAAACTTCAAGTTAATTGGCAATTTTACATGAGATTCTGTTCCCTTGCCACAGGCAGATATTTGTGTTATGCTTTACTTCATGGTCTATTTTATTTTATGTTCTATTTTACTTCTTCCTTCACAGTAAACAACAATGTAGCTTGAAGTGCAACAAGCTGTTTACAGTTTAGATGAAGAAAGCCAGGGATAGAAGTCCAAGATTTGCAGGACGGGTAGATGCTTCAGAGCCTACATGAAAAAACAAAAATCAGCAATGCTATTTAAAGACTCTATTTTGTTATCCTGGGAACTGTCTCCCAAATTCTTCGTTTCTATTCAGGCTCTCAGGTTTCAGATAAAAGGATTTAGTGTTGCTATTGTTACAGACTAAAAGAATTCTTTACACAGGTCTTTTTGTTGTAAGAACAAAATCAAATCTCCTTGCCTTCTCAAACACCAGGGGATCCTGAGGAGTTTACAGAGCAATGAATTTTGATCTCAACTGTAGAAAGAAAACCAGATGGCTCTTGGTTCCAGAGCATAGAGCCAGTTATGCCACCACCTACCGTCAATAGTAGGGCAAACTCAGAGTTTTATATATTTCTTGGTCTGTTTTAGTTAGAAATAACACATTTGTTCTCACCTATAGGTTGTCTACTTTCTCACAGACATTTCCCCCCCGATAATTAACTTGTGATTATCAAGAAAGTATTCAAGGATATTAGTACCATAAATATTTCTGAAATAAATCACTTCACGAATGAAACAATAGTGAGACAGTCATGCTTAGGAGATATCATGTGACGTAGAGACTGACACTACTTTATGCTAAGTAGGCAGTTGAATGGCATACAGTGATTTAAGAGATGCAAAATGCTTCAAATGGACCACTAGGTTTTATAAGTTTATAGCCAAGAAATCTGAATTTTCTATAGGATGTATAATAGGAAGTTACCAGAGACTTCTGAGATTGCCTTCCCCAGCACTGATAAACCAATTTGAATTTATCTCACAATCAATTCTAATGTAGTAAAACTAATGGGGAATTAACTAAGAGAATCAGTTTTACTATAAACATGACTGTTGACCTTCAAGGAAACATTTTGGTTTGAGTAATTAAAAAGGCACAGTTTGAATGGGGCTCAAAAAGAAAGGGAGGGGCATAACTTTAAATGATATATATGAGATTGATTTAAATATATAAATATTACTGCAATCAAAGATAGTCTATGAGTACAATCATGAAACTGCATAAGAAATTGTGTGTTTCCATTCAGAATAAAGTCAGACTAACTGACAATCAAAAAATAAGCTTCACTGGTGAGAATTGAGGGGTTCACTAGTTTTCTCTCTATCCCTTGTTTAAATTTGATTACGAGCTGTTGTATGAAGTGTACAAAAACTAAATTTAAAAAATTTTTTAAATATAATTGGAAGAGGAGGTATGATCATTAATTATAAATATAATATGTTATAATAGAATTTATTACAAATATAATACATTGTAATAAAATTTAATGCAATACATAATGTCATAACAGTTTTTTAAGGAAAAGTAAGTTACTGTCACTAAACAGAACTATGATAATCCATTGTAAATTTTACAGCAATAATTTTATCCATGTGTGTATCAAGTTGTTTTATATAATATATGTAATTACATTTTTATGTATTATAATTTGTTGCAAAGCTTTCTTTGATGCAAATGAAGATAGAATTGTTAAATAGATGCCTTGCAGTACCTGGCAGCATACATTCTATTAGGTAGCTGTGTTTGTTTCCTAATTGCTGTGCTACATAACAATAGCAACAATAAGAAGCACAATAAAACACATCTACTGTATTTCAAAGCTTCTGAGAGGCATTTATTAGATACTTTAAATAAAGTATGCATTTAACTCAGTGGTATTGCCTTGCAGTATGTCTTATTTTATCTATTTTTATTTTATGTGTGTAAGTGTTAGACCTGCATGTGTGTAAGTGCACTCAGACTGTGCAGTACCCACATAGGACAGAAGAGGGCATCAGGTCCCCTGGAACTGGAGTTACAGGTGGTTATTAGTCACTGTGGCTGCTGGGATTCAGACTCAGGTCTTCTGCAAGAGCAGTCAGTGATCTTAATTGCTGAGCCGTCTATCAAGCCCCCTTAACTTTTGATTTTAACATATGAATATTCTTGCTCTGATTCATCATTCTTTGTGTCTAGACCATACAATTTCTAAACCTACTAATATCCTTAGTGCCACCAATTTATTTAGTCTGTTCATTGATTCATTCAACAAACACTTATCACATGTCTGCAAATTTTCCTTTATCTATCCACTAATTTAGTAAAAGAAGAAAGAAAGAATGTATGAAAGAGTGTGTTATCTGCCACTACATGCTGGGAAATAGAGCTGTGAAAGAAATCAGGAGGCTGCCAAAGAGGAGTGAGGCACAGAAAAGCTCAGAGGTCAGAAACAATGTTGTGCAGGGAATATTCTTGCAGAGCAACAGGCAGTGCATCCTGGGTCTTTGACAGATAACATCAGAAGCTCCATCACAGGGAAATGGAGAAGGTTCAATGAAGGGGAAGCAGGTGAGTTTTCAACCAAATAAGTGAGGGAAGAGGAACTTGGAATATGGAAAAGCATATATAGAGTTGTCGTATTAATGGAAGATAATGAAAGATGGCAATGTGAGCCTTTCCCGGTATCAGGAGCACAAGTCTTGTGGGTCTTGATGGAGCAAGAAGCTAGTATGGAGAATGCCAGAGACTGAGGGGTCAGGGAGTCAAGGAAGGAAACCAGGCTTGATTTTATAGGTCATTTTATTTTGCATTTATAAAGAAGATGCTGAAGCACACTCTATTTCATTAGCATCAGACATAATTATTTAAATATAACTTGCTAGAAATTAGATGTTCAATTTTAAAACATAATTAATTGGAGGAATGTATTAAATGATAATATTTGGCATCTATTAATGAGGATGTAATTATATGTGTTATTTAAAAACTTAGTGCAATACCAATATTTTCTCATAAAATGAAGTGGAGCATACTAACGGCAAACAACCTCAACAACTTGACTGAATTCATCTTGGAACACATATCCTCGACAATAATCACTCAAATATAGGGAATTTGTTTAAAATCTTCTCCAGAAAAACTTACATAATTTAAGACAAATGTGGTAACATTTTCATGGGAAACCTGATTTTGAATATGTTGGGGGAGGGCCGAGTCCATCTAGGTTCAGGTAATTCTTTTGTAAAGGGTTCCCAGTCCTCTGAAGGTGCCGATACAGAGTAGCCATTTTGTTAGGACGTTGTACAGAGGATGAAGGGTTGAGTCTTAAAGAATTGGCCTTGGATTGATCCAGAACAATGTTCATGTAGCTCCATGGTGCATTAGAACACGCTGGTCACCATATTTAGCATTTTATAACTACAATTAATTTCATTTTTCAGAGAAGGTCACTGGGCTGTGTGGATTAATTAATACTAATATAGGTAATTTCTATATGACAAAAATGAAGCTTATAAAGGTAGATGGAGGTGGCACGGACGGCTCAATAGATAAAGCATTTGTCTTGCAAGCATGAGAACCAGAGTTCAGATGTCCAGAATCCATATAAAGGTCTTCTGTGTGTGGTAACTGAACTACAAGTCTAGTGCTAGGAAGCAGAGACAGGGCAGCTCTCTACAAACTGACTATAAGGATTAAACATATCATGGAGCTCTGGGTTTAATTAAGAGACTGTGCCTCAATGAACTGGAGGCAGAATGATCAAGGAAGACTCCCAGTGAAAAATTCAGTCCTTTAAATGCACTCACACATATGTACACAGGCATCCCACACACATACACCCACACACATTTAACTGTGTATATATACAGGAATACATACCACAAATGCTTTATAACATTTATAATAACAATAAAGGTAGCTATTAAGCAAATAATTAGTATTGTTGAATCCAACTGACAATACTATATGGAGACTGTTATATTGGGAGAAATTGAATGCTGACTTCAAAAAGGATTATTTTAATCCCTGATGTAAGGAGATACTTGTAGGGTAAATTAATGTGGAGTTTTGCTGTAGCGCAATGGACACACCCATGGAAGCATACTCAGGATCCAAATGCAGCTGCAGATACCTCAGAGGCAAGACATGCCTCTAAGAATTTGATTGACAGAAATGGGGCCAATAGCGTCAACCACTTTCCAATCAACAGTAACCATGAATGCTGGGTAAAAGAGTGTGAGTCACCATCTTGGTGGAGTGTACCATAGTTCACTGTGGATCTGATCAAAATGTAAACCTCAGTACGAGATTGCTATCCCTCTCCCCGACAGATAAGTCCTTTGTCACTAAGCTCAAATAAACTCTGTTTATTCTAATTGTAGAGCATACTCTGCATGCTCAGACAATAGAAAAAGAGGGGTTGGGCGGAACACCATGCCTCATTGGGAGAAACATTCTTAAAGCAGAATTGGTATAGTCAAGCAGGACCGACTGACAAAAATGAAGAATCCTTCTGAAAAAAGGACTTACATGGCTGCTGATGTGGGGACCAGTGAAGGGAATGTGGACAAAGGTTGCTCTGCAATGACTTGTTCAATGCATCCTAAGGTGGCTAAATAAGATGATGCCACCAAGGTAGACAACATCCATGGGAGAAATCCCCAAATGGGAATCCACTTGTAGTTGGCACAGAGTGGCATGCTTCCTGAACTGTTGGGCACTGCCATGGAATTATGGTGATGTTCTGGGAACAGCAGAGGGTCTAGAGCAGACTTTAAGAACTCTGCTTGTGTATCAAGGGCCATAGTTCTAGTAGACTGCTGAATAAGTGGCTTGGCCCCTTCTATGAGTGATAATGAATTTTTTCCAGACAGAGACTATAGCCTAGAGAGAGACTGAAGAGTTGAGAGAGAAATTAGACTGAGAAAGAGAAATGAGACTGACCTCTGCAACATTAGCCTCTGAACTTGCTGATAAATTAAATAAAAAGGAAAAAAAAACTATATATAGTAGTTTTAACTTGCTGTTTTCTCTGACCAAGAGGACAAAAAAGAAAGAAAGCCCAGAGAAGGTCTATAATACGAGATCTGTCCTGGGACTCCTCAACTGGAAACCCCAAGAGAAGGTGGATAGTAATGAGGAAAGAAACGACTCAGAAAAAGTTAAGAGTGCCCCTCGGGTTTGACCTGTAACACAAAGAAAGGAGAAATCCAAATGTCAGCATGCTGATGGAAGACTTAAAGAGGGTTAAGAGGGTGAGAATCTAACAAATAGAGGTACTCATCACCGGAGCTTCTGTAACTAGGGAGGACATTCAAGCAAGCAGCAAAAGAGCCTGTCATCACCTGCCTCCTGAGAATATGGGACACAAGAGCAGATATTAGCTTAAATGCTGCAGAGGGAGAAAACCTGAGCAATATAACCACTCATCCCTCCTTGAGATACAGGCTGTGTAACCTGAAGCAAGGGGAAGCAGTCTTTGATGGACACCTTGTGCAAGCTGTTAGAGATACTTGGTTATCATCAGTGTAGGTTTCCATGGATGTCAGGAGCTGGAGGACAATAAAAAAGAGACAGGAGTTGCTGAGAGAACTAGGCATGAGGAAAACAATGTATGGTGCCCTGTTCACAGGACTATATAGGACTGTGTTCAGTAGAGACTTAATGAAAGACTTAATTGAATAAGGACCTCAAAACTGGTATAGAGGTTTACTGTCTGTGCTAAGCCCCCTGGTGGGACAGGATCTTTACAAGGCAGGAGAGATTTGACAGATTTAAGCAACCTAGACCAGGATATAAAATATGTGTATAGGGGAATAGTACAACCTAAAAGATGTATAAAAGAGACAAAAGAGAGGAGGTCTGCTTGGGTTACTCAAAGACAAATGTGACAAGACTTGTGTCTAGCGCAAGTTCCTAAAGAAAAGATTGACAAAAAGTCAAATTCTGTGCTGAAGCACCTTGGGAGGCTTAAAAACCCAAGGAACAGTTCACAAACGGTATACAAGGATTAAAAAAAAAAAAAAGAAACATAGTAAACAGGGTACACTTCTTCCTTGTGAATGGTTAATCGCGGAGTGGAGAAAGTTTGCCTGGCCAAGGCCTCTCCCAGAAGTAAGGTGTGGTCAATGGAGAGACAATAGGTGTGGCTAGAACCAAGAGTTGGACACACAGTCTACCTGGCCCTGGGAAACAACAGGTGCAACAGGGGCAAGAGGAGCCTTACTCCTCCTTGGCCCCATGTAGGGCCAAGCAGTTTGGATCAGCCCCAGTGAGGTTATCAAGGATTAAGAGATGCATGGAGGCACCACATAAGAACTCCAGACACTAAATGGATCCCCTAAAATAACTAAAGATAGTAAAGGAATTACTAATTTATATGCCATTTTACCCAACATGGGATCTATTGAAAAAACAGCTGATACAAATGAAAAGGGACTTTCCATGCTATGTTAGTCCTTGTGTATGTATATAATATTAACTTCTGAGTGTTTTACATATGTGAAACCCAGCTGAGAAACATCAAGTACACCTGAAGAAACAAGGATGGAATGTAACTCATACAGGGTACAAGGGTGAGGCATAGCTGTGAAATTTCGGGTAGGTCTATGGACCTGGGCCTATAAATGCCAAAGACTAGAAGGATACTTTATATCATTATTTACCAGAAATTCCATTATGAGGTGTGGTTGCTTCCCCTGTGAGCTGTTGGCCAGGGAAGCCTTGGAGGATCCCCCTACAACAAAAAGGCAATTTCCACTAATGCTGGTTGCACATTGGAAGCATACAGTAAGACCCTATTGCTGAAGACAAGGCATGGTTTGAGCATGGAAAGGAGAGATCTAGCTGGAACCAAGCTGGAAAGTGCCAAAAATGAATGGCTGGCTTTCAAAGTGCTAGAGGGTGCTATGCAGACTACTATGGGAGAATGGTCCTGAAAAGCTCTGCTTAATGACAGATCGTGTGTGCTCTTCTATCAGATACCAAACAAGATGTTCCTGTTGGTGTAATAGTGGCTCATCTAGTATATGCACAAGCAGCAGATTTCTAATTGGATTTAAGGCCCAGTCCTCAGGGAGGGAACATACATCTGATATTTTGAGAAAAGTTGACCCTCAATGTGGGGGTGGAGTGGAGCTTAGGCCCCCCGTAAAGAAGACACTATAATTATTTGTAAGTAAATGTGATGTGCCTATTTGGCTGCCATCCAAGCATTTGTGTTTATGCCCACAGGTTAGGTTATTAGAGCAATCCGTATTTGTGTGGATGTTACTTTTGTTATTGTTGTTGCTGTGTTTTCGTGGTTAAAGGAGTATCACTGAAGTCAGATGATAATCCATGCCACAGCGGAAAGAACATTGTCCTACACTTGTTACCCGCCTCCCCGTTCCTGAGGATCAGGGACTATTGAGGAAGAGGATGGCAGAAAGTTGTATAAGAGCCAGAGATGAAATGGGTGGGGTGTAGTGTAAATTTACATAGAGTTTCATTTTGGCTCAATGCACATGTCAATGGAGAAGCAAATGTAGCTGTAGGCACCTCAGCGGCAAGACACGTGTCTAAAAATCTGATTGATGGAAACGGAGCCAATACACTCAGCCACTTTCCAACCAACCAGTGACTCAAGGAGGTGGGCCTAGGGGAAAAGCAGTGAGTGCAGGTAAGAGATGAGCTCTCATACACGGTGGTCGTCATCTTGGTGGAGTACACCATAATCCATAGTGGTTCTGTTCAAAATGTAGACCTCAATAAACGATTGACATCCCTCTTTCAGACAGATAAATCCTTTGTAAGTAAATCCAAATAAACTCTGATTATTCTAATTGAAGAGCATACTCTGTTTGCTCAGCCGGTCAGAACCAGAGGTGTGGGGCCAAATGCCATGCCTCATTGCAAGAAAATTTCTTAAGATATAAATTACAGTTTGAGCTGAGTACCGCATGTCTATGATGTGCTGCTCTTCTTCATTAGCTGTTTCTAGAGAATAGTATCTGTGGGGGAAAAAAAAAGTCCTGGAAAATCAGCCTGAGCTGTATTTAGAGTTTAATATCTCCTTCAAGGTCCATTTGTGTTAAAGGTTTGGCCTCCAGTCTGTGACATTACTGAATTCTTTGAGACTCTGAAGAGTTGGAGCCTATTAAAGGAGGTTGGATTTTTGAGAGAGTGGCCTTGAGGGTGACTGCAGGGTTCAAGTCCCTTCCTTTTGGCCTCTGTGCTTCCCAGATACCATGAGGTATCTGCTCCAGCCTTCCAACCATGGTGTTCTGCCTTGTTACTGTCACAATGTATCTAGGCCAAGAAACCATGAACTGAAAGTTCTAACAATACGGCCCCAAATAAACCTTCTTTCTTTCTAAATTGATTATCTCTGACATTTTATCACAATAATGGAAAGTGGATTACTATATGCTGCCTATTAAGCATGAGGAAGCCCAGTTCAGTTCTCTTCACAAAACCACTGTCATGAAATGCAACACAGATGTGAAGTAGAGACCAGTGTTAGGCTCAGTTGCCAAGCTTTACAGGAAGCATCAGATATTAGCAATTCCATATGCTTTAACTCCATTAAGTCAGATATTTCTGTTGAAAGGTAGCTGTGTACAGGTCTGTAGTGCATCAGGGGAGACATGAAGAAGGAAGGCAAGGTTGGGCACTTTGTAGGGCTATGGACAGGAAAGCATGACTGCTTTCATAATGCACTGATCATGAGGGAGAAGCAGAGCAGGTTTCTGAATTACTTCCAAACTGAAATAACAGATAACCATGTGGATATGAGGGGGCAGAAAAGGAGAATCACCAGGAGGATGCTGAGATCTCCACGGGAAGAAACCGAGACTCTTCTGCGAGGTAAGGTTTCTTCCAACGCAAGGGATTTCAAAGAGAGATTTTCTTTGCATTTCTGCAGGCCTCCTAGGACATGCTTGATTCCAGTCTAATACAAGAAATGTATTTCTGTTCATGAAACAAATGTAAAAATAAAAAGCGACAAAACCCAGACACCCAATTTTCTAGCACAGAGCACAGCAGATCTGGTGTGCAGGTGCCACAATTCATATATATATATATATATATATATAAATATACCCAAAGTGACACACCATGTTCTACTGCCCACTCCTCCTGTATATGATCACACCAGCACTCGCACATACACAAATGCATTCATGTGTACACTCACATTTACCTGCAGATCATACCACATGTGCATTCATACAAGGAAGTATACACACAGGCATATGCACACAAGTGTATCCTTTCATAAAGGTGTGTATGTTCATACACACATACACACATGAAAATGCCTATACATATAAGCATATACTTATTCAGTACAGATACACACACACACGCACATGAGCACATATACACACACACCTATAGGCAGACATAGTCATATCACCACATACATATACTTACCAACACAAACATATGCACATATAAATATACACAGGCAAACACAGCACAGTCTTTCACCTGTATCCACACTCACAGCTACATGCAAACACATGTACATGAATCACATTTATACCCCAGATGCACATATTCATGGCTATACATATGGTTTTATACCTCTACCCTTCCTAGTTCTTCCCACCAGACCCTCCTCACTCCTACCAAGCTTCAAAGAACTTTCCCCTTTTGCTGGCCATCCTTGGCAGTCTTGGTCCTTTTAGCTTGTTTCTAAACATCTCTGTCCTTTCCGTCACGTTTGCAACGTTGACAAGCTTACCTTCCCATTCCTCCTTTTGACCTGAGAATCATGTTAACAGCTTTATACAGCACTTCATATAAAAAGCATTTCCAGGTGAAGGATCTTCTTCAACAGTGATGATATGAGTCCTATTAATGAACTAATTTTTAACTTTATTATTGATACCATCCTAGAGTCCACTTTCCAAACTCACTTAGGAAGATTTAGCAGGCTCTGAGATTTTATGTCTGTTGTTATTTGGAAGAAAAAGAAACTAATACAATATCTAACTATAATCTTAATACTAATCCTTGTGACAACAGATAAGCATAGCTTTTTCTAGTCATCAAAGAATCTTCTTTTTGCAACAGATGGAGTCCATTACAGAGGTCTACAATTTGTCCAGATGTAAAGAATAAGTGACTACAGGGCACTTCATCTCAACTGATAGTTCTAAAGACACCTAAGGCTCAGGGAACATGGAGAAAGAAGTGGTACGAAGACTGTAAAATCAGAGGACCAGTATGTCTGCTGCTAGATAATGTCTTCTTGACATGAAAGGACAAGTTGCATCCCTCAAATCTCTACTATACGGCTGCCTAAACAAACCCTGCTTAATGAGAACACCAGTTCATATGCCAAAGTGTATGGGGGAACTTTCACAAGGTTCTACTGCTAGATGAAGAACTACAGGTAATCAGTGGCTTCTGAAAGGGAGAGAATCAGTTTTCTCAAGAGACAAGCTTCCTGATTGGTTATCCAAACCATATGGACAGCCCTAAACACATGACCATTCAAGCAACATGAAATGAACTCAGTAGGTTTATAGATACATATATACTATATACATATATAGTCACCATAAAGAACAAATCACAAAATTAAAAAAAAAGAATAAATGGATGGGAAAGGACTTGGAGGCAGAGAGGGATGAAAATCATATAAATATAGGATTCATGCATGAAATTCACATACAATTAAATGAAAATAAGAAAAAATAAATAAAAGAAATGCAAGTCTTTCTTTCATGGCATTTTCTGTCTTCCAGGCTTGAGGGTGTTCTGTTGACTCACCACTTAGCAGTTTTACTGGGGTTCAGTTTGCTCCTCTTACCCATCTCAACATCCCCTATACCTGATGTTGACTTTCTACTGTATTCTCCCTCAGCATTGTCTGAGTAAACTGAAGTTTTATTCTGTGCTAAAGTGACATGAAAGTCCCCTTGAGTATATGGCACCTTGTCCTCACAATGGCAAAAGATGATGTGGTTCCTCCCAGAGTCCTGGCACTGTGCCTGTGGCCATCTCTTTTAAAAAGCTACCAACATGCATCTGAGCCAAAGAAAAAACAGCCTTATGACTATCCCTGCCAGACCTGAGCAACACTTTTCCCTACTGCCTCCTCCGAAAACACTTTTAGGGGACCTAAATCCAAAGAAAGGTGCAATTTGTTGTGGGGGGGTATATTAATTGGTTTCTGGAGGTCTTGGGTAATTACAATCTGTAACACTTGTAATTGATTTGGCCAGGTTAAAATGAATGCTTTGGCACATCAGTGAAATTAGCAAGAACCCTAAGGACGCCTGGGAGGAGGAAATGCCTTGTGTAGGAGACCAGGAGCAGGCTGGATTCAGACCAAGTTCCAGATGACACTCTCTCCAGAGCTAGGCTTCTAAGAAGGCACACAGCAGGTTATGCTCTTCCCAAGAAAGAACCATATGGGGTGGCCAAGTATCTGCCTGGCTCTTTAACCATTAAAGGAGCTGCCACACAGAGGTGTTGAACTCTGACACTCACCTCAGCCCTGCATTGACTCTCAGTAGCCCTTAAGCAATAAAATCAGGATATTGAAAGTCAGTCACTTTGTAACAGAGAAGAAAGGAGTCCTTCCTTCGGAAGAGATAAGGTCCGTGACAAGTTGAAGTGCGGATGTGAGAAGAAAGCTTTCTACCAGGCAACTTTGTAAGACTGGCAACTCCTCTGTGCTGAGTCTGCAAAAGGCCTTCTGCCCTCTAAAACCTTTTACCACAAGGCTCTCCCTTAATGTGCCTCTCCAGTGCCTCTCCCAGCCTGCCACATCTACCATTGCCACTGTGAAATGGAGAAGAATGAGAGGAACTGGCTGCCGTGCCTTGGGCTCAGAGAGTCTGCTCTGCTGAGTACGAGGCCCGAACACAAAAGACATGCCTCCAAGACATGGCCGTGTGGAATCTGTAGTTCTCACTGACTCGGGAAAGAGAGCAAGATGCCTCAAGCTTCACCCATTTACCCTTATCCAATGACAAATGAGGCACAGTAGGAAAACTTGCACATCCCTCCACACAGGGCCTTAAAGTTGAATGTCGGATGACCATTTTGCAAATATTGGGAGCAAGTGCTTTATTTTAAAGAAATACAGGGAAAAATTAAGACCATTTAAAAAGGACAGAAATGAGCAGAAAAAGATCAAAATAGAAAGGAGGAACAGTGAAGTGTCGAGAGATTAGCAGTAGCCCAGAAATCAGAGGTCTTCCGGTAAGGAGACATGACCCTGCATTGAAAAATACCCTTTCCTCTAGAAAAGGTGGCAGGCAATCCTGGTCCACAAGTCTCCTGGCTGCTTCTCTTAATAAATATTTTTGGAAAATAGCCATGCACACATACTGACATATTATTTGAGGCTGCTTCTGTGATATGGTGTACAGCTGAATAATTGCAAAACAGAACATATGACCTGCAAAGCCACAGTGCTTGCTGACTCTTCACAGAAGTTGACTGCATCCTACTCAGAGCCAAAACCCATTCATAAGGACATGTGCTCTTTTTTTATTTCTGTGTCTCCAGACAGGATCTGCATGTGTTGGAAGTCACTGGGCTACTGACCTCTGTGAATAAATCAGTACTTGTGCAGGGGCTATTTTCTGCTCTGAAAGAGACAGTCTACGCTCTCACTCCATATCAATATGATGCAGGACCATAAGTAAGGACCATGATGCAGATGATTCCATTGTACCACACAGAAATATGGTCTTAAAAGCACTGATGCATTGGGGTTGGGAAGAGAGCTCAGTCTGTGAAGTGCTTGCCTTACAAGCATAAGGATCTGAATCCTGCCCTTCCAACCACATAAGATATCCAGATTTGGCAGTACACACTTGTAACCATAGTGCTGGGAGGCCCAGAGAGTTACATACCTGGATTTGGGGCCCAGCCATCTCAGTCAAATCAGTGAATTACAGACCACCAAGTGATCCTTTTTCTTTCAAAAAGAAGGGTGGACACTGACACCCAGAGTTTTCCTCTGGCATCCATACACATGTACACATGTACACACATACCAGGCACGTGAACACACACACACACAGAGAGAGAGAGAGAGAGAGAGAGAGAGAGAGAGAGAGAGAGAGAGAGAGAGGAGGTTTTGTTATATTTAGCTCTGTCCCAGAGGAGTAAGGCAGAAATGAGGAGAAAGGGGCAGGCTGAGAAAACACTACACTTGACAGAACGGGTAGCACCCTGGAATAGATGTCATTTAAGCAATTCACATAAGGGGCCAGAGAGAAATTGCTAAGCTGTGGAGCACTTGATGGACCTCACGTTTCTTTGAGGGCATTTTTATAACTGCTAGCCATCGACTGTGGATGAGGGTTTACTGCCTTCTGGATTGAAAGTGTGAGGCTTCTCATAGAGGATCGAAGGGCTATAACTGCTCTTGGAGTCACCTGGAACTCCTCACTCTAGAGGTAAGTGTCAAACCTCGCCACCTTCTACCTGCCTCTCCATCAGTGGCTCCGAATATCTTTTGACAGGTAGTTCTGTGCTCAGAGGCTGGCTGATTTCATTCTTCCATCTCTAAGAACAGCACTATCTAACTTCTTCCCAAAGACATAGTTGCGTGCTCCACACAGTCCATTTCCATGGAAAGGAATGACACAGTGATAGCTATTCCTGAACTGACTCTTTCCCACTGGGATGGGGGCTCTTTTGGAGCTGAGTTTCTTTATATTATATATTTTATTTATTAGTTTATTTTATGTGTATGAGTATATTGCCTGTGTGTAAATAAGTGCACCCATGTCCTAAAATGCCCATGGAGATCAGAAGAGGGCACTGGACACTCCGGAACTTGAGTTAGGATGGTTGTTAGCTGCCATGTGGGTACTAGAATTCGAACCTGGGTCTTCTGCAAGAGAAGACTGCTTTTATCTGCTAAGATATCTCTCCATCCCTGGGAGCTGGGTTTCTTGTACCTGGAACATCTGGAAGTCCAGGACAATATCTTCTCCAGGCTCCCAGGCTTTGCTGTCCATCATTGAAACATTCCTTCACTGAAACTTTCCTTCTCTCTCCCAGCTTTTGGTTCCTATACCCTCTCCGGATCCCTGTCAGGCCTAGAGTCCTGGCCAGGACCATAGAGGAGATTACTGGGATAGTCTCATCCCACATGCTCCTGCCTTCCTATGTACATGAACTCTCACTGCCTGATAGACCTCCTGCATGTGACTCAAGGGTCACTGCAAATCAAGATGACATCTCCCTAGGAAGTCAATCTAAATTCTCCACTCATAATGAAAAAACTGACTCCTGTAATTTGTCCTCTCTCCTCCACACATGTACAGTAGTATGAAAGCACCTACACATGTATCCACATGCAGTTAAGTAATTAATTGAAAACTTACCTTGCTTAATATTACTTAGATCAAACTAGAGAAGTTACACTGTCTTATAGTTAGTGACAAAACTCATCAATTATGGCAGAGCAAAGTACCCTTTTGGTTCACTAGTGCTGTTAAGGGTGCTTCTAGGGCCAGAGGAACACTTTGTTTCTTTGTTCACCAATTACTTAATAGTTCATTTATGTTTCCTGATGATAGACAATTGATCAATGAGTAGGAAATCAGGTCTTCTGTGAGGTAAGGCAATAGCCCAGCCTCCCCCAACCCCATTCCCCATTTCCCTCATCTCTACCCAATTCTTAACTGTAGTCCCTTTGGGAGCCTCTTTCTGATATCCATCTTTAATCCAGTCTTTGAACACAGACACCAGAAAGTTGGAGCCAGAGCCAGGGGTTCAATAGCCTATGCAATCGTTAATTTCTATGCAATCGTTAATTTCTTTCTCATAGAAAACAAATCTATATGTCAGTGCTGTACTAACACTGCATCTTTAACATTGTGGCAGTAGCTTTAGGCCAGTAAGCATTAATAAAACAATCCCACTTTAACAGATACAAGGCAGAAGCGAAAGAGAAAGCTCCAAGTCTTGAAGCTGACCCCAACCACTTACTCATCTGCTGCTTTCCTTTCTACAAAAATAATAAATAAACAAAACTCCAATGACACTATGGCAGAACACTCTCCGCATCTAAGGAAATCTAGTGCATTTGTCAATCAGATGCTGTATTCAAAGCTGTGATTTAGCTCTGGGGTTCTCCGAGGTATCAGGCACATTTGTAAGACCCAGATCTTATTTATAGAGACAGTGGCAGACCTGATAAAGTGATTGCCCTGAGCAGCATGTGGGGAGGCCTAAGATGGATTTCCCCCTCCTGTTGCTATTAAAAGATTCTCAGTACTTATAGTAAGGAGAAACTGTTAGATTCATTCTCTGGAGGTCATCAACAAACATCCTAGGAAAAAACAAGGTATATTTTGTTGTTGTTCTGTATTTTTCATCTGTTCAAAACCCATAATTATGGTTATGACCTCTTTGTTTTCTAAGCTGTAAAATAACAACAGTTGGTTTTGTCACATAAAATAGAGACATCTTAGGGAATAGTTAAGGAAAGAACAGGGCTGGAAATCATGCTTGGAGACCCTCTAACAAAGCCTTTTTAAATTGTTTGGTTGTGACCAATAATAGGATAAATAGATTAGAAACTAGTATATGCCATCAAAAGTAAAACTAGGAATTACTTTATCAAACTGCATATTAGATTATATGGGTCTATGTATATATACATGAACACTGCATTAATTTGCATTGTATGGGTTGTTAACATGGCAGTTGCACATATGAATTCACAGGAATTGTGACACACTGTGTACAAGACCTTTGCAAACCCAAGAGAGGCAAAACTCAGCATGGAGTTGGGGAGTTGGGCAAGGAGTCTCAATCTTAGCTGAGAAACTATTGGCAATTGATAGCTGATGAGAAAGGGAGAGTCCACTTTCTCTAAATTCAGTACCCTGGTAGGTTTACCAACTCCAGGGAATGGATCAAAATCCACAAGTATTTAGAGACACAAATTAGATTCAACAAGCCTTAAGAAATATAACACAGGATATAAAATCAGGAGACTAGTAAGATGAGGGTAGGGGTCGGGGAGGGGGTCTTAATATGATCAAACTACATTGTATGAAATTCTCAAATAATCAATAACAATTATTTTCAAAATAGCATGTGATAATGCCTATTCTAAAGATTCATGTTTGGTCAGGGAGAGTACAAAGAATTTCCCTGTTTCTTCATCTTGTGCTTTATGCCACATAAAGTAACCTTCCTGATCAAGTACTCAACTGGTAGCTCATGTTTGCCAGCTTCTACAGTGGGGCCCTAGGAAGCCACTCTGTTTATGCCCTCATGAGTCCAAGGAACTGTACTAAAACCAGGAGCAATTCAGTCTGAGGAAGGTGCTAACCAGTGTAGGGAGAAGGAATTAACACTGATTTCTAACTTACTGTGTGCTAGTTATTGTCTCTAGGGCATGTGTAGTTTCTGTGTGTGTTTGTGTGTGTGTGTGTGTGTGTGTGTGTGTGTGTGTGTATTTCAATGCAAGCTTATAGCAATCATTTTTACTACATTTTTCACATAAGGAAATTGAAGATGAGAAATATAATACCATGACTTTTCCAAAGTCTTTACTGTATTCATCAGATTTTCCCCTTTCTATTTAAGAAATTCTATGGACAGTTAGCATGCCCTGTCCGATAGATTGGGAACTACTGCCAAACTGTGATTTCCCAAGATGACAATTTGTTTTAAATAAGCAATATATGGAATTATCACTGCATTTCAACATGTACAAAGTGCTTATGCAGGAGTTTGAGCTGATTACATCTGCCAGGTAGTGAGAAGTATTGCTCCCATTGTAGAGAATAGAAAAATGAGAACCTATAAGATAAATGATTCATAGGCTTACTAAGCAATAAAGTTAGCCCAGATCTTACAAGTCCTTCTCTTTCTTCTATAACTACTCATACTATAAGATCAGGAAGAAAGTTGTATTTAAAATTGCATTTTGTAACATTTATTATGCTAGAATCAAATGAAAGAATCTTACCCAATAGAAAGAGTACCTCTTAGTCCTTTTGAACTGATATAACAAAATACCATAAACTGGGTAGTTTGTAAAGAACTTATATTCAATTCTAAGCATTCTGGACACTGGAGAGTTTAAGACCAAGATGCCAACACATTTGCTTCCCATATGTCTGATTCATTGATGAAAGCTTTCTGTCACTATCTGGGAGGAGGGGCAAAGAGGATCTATGTGCTCTCCTTTATAACAGCACTAATGGCTTCCATGAGCCTCAACCTCAAGCTTAATTAGCTTGCGAAGGTCTCATGGACTAACCTCATCATGGGTAGGGTTAAGATTTCACTATATGAATTTTGAGGGTAAGGGTGAAAAGCGTTTGCACTATCGTAGGGCGGAAACCTAGTCCTCAATAAGCACTATGAAGTAGAGATTTTTCAAATATCTTTGAAATTGCCGAACCAAAGTGGATTCTTGAAATTTTTTATCATTCCTTATAATATAGTGGCACTCAATGGCAACTAACCAGATCTCTAACTCTAATAGAATTCTAAGGATTTTATTCAGAAATCAACTCATCTGACCCAGGAGTGAAGCAGCAAAGATCAACATGCCTTTGGTCTCAAAATGCAATCCCCAGAGTGCTTAGAATGAAAAGCAAAGATAAGGGTCTTTTTCTGGCACTTTTAAACTGGGAAAATTAATTGCTCCTGCAGAGATGAAAACTTTAGGTTTGAGGAGAAATCAGCACAAAATGCTTTTTTGCCTTTAGTTGCCACCTGTGGAGTCCTAGGGTTTGGCAGCAAATTGGAGCTTAGAGAATGTATTCACAGAGACAATTGCCGGACCCATCTCCAATTAGAAATGACTAGACTGGTGGACGCTGAGGCTGATTGCTAGTGAAGGCAGAAGGAGATGAAGTAAGTTGCATACTATTTTCATATTCTAGATGCCTTCATACCTGTCTATGTGTGTGTGATGAAGTGAGCCCACTGAACTTCTAAGCAGTGAAAATTATATAAACCAGATCTGCTGATCACACAGTTATAAACTGACAACTGGCACATATGGGAGGGCTATCTATTTTCTATTTTGTGTGAAGTTGTGGCTAACAAGCTTACAATTCAAATAACAACACTCTAAGTATGAATTTATGAGTGTGGAAGACTTGAACTTGGATTCAAGACATAGTGCCTCAATTTTCAGTTCTCTGAACCGAGTAGTTGTAGTCAAATAAAGACATCAGTCTATATCTCTGGATTTTTTTTTCATGTGAAAAAAAGGAAGATTACTGACCTCTTTTATTTCAAAAATGTGTTAAGGGAGAGTTGGTTGGACTTCACAGACACTTTTTGTGATCCAGGCAAGTGACTTTTCTATTCCAGCCAGCTAATTATTTCATTGTCTTGACAGACAAAGCCCAGAATGTGTTTCAACATGTGATGGTTTTGAAATCTCTTTGTTTTAGATGCATCGCTATTGATCATGAATTTGAGAAATCTATTACAACATCTCTTAATCCATTGTCTCATCTGAGTAAGGAAAGTGGGTATATGAATATCACAGGACTAGTAGTAGCAGCCAATGTGAAAATACATATCAAATTGTTTCTCTAAATGTGGTGTAGTTTATAACTAAATGTGTCCTGTAGTCATTATTCAAATCAGCAATCCAGCCAACACCCATTTATCCTTAAGAAATGATGTAGACAGATGACATACAAGTATCAGGATTTGAAACGTTTTGGTACAAGTGGGACTGTGGAATTCATTGAGGAATTCTGGGAGCCTGGATTAAGAAATGGAAGGAGATCAGAACAGTCATTAGCTGGAAAAGCATAATGCCACAGGCTATCCAATAGTGCAGGTGTGAAACCACAGTAAAATTGTGAAGATGGACCCAGTAATCAAACATTCTGAGGACAAGCAGCCATGACTTGGAGGCAGTGAAGCAGTTACAAATGTTTGAATTTAGTAAAAAGGAGAAGGGAAGGGAGAGTGGGAAAGTGAGAAGTTCAGTTTCCATCCCAAGGGCCTTTGGAATGAAGACAGAAGTGAAGGGAGGTCAGTTTTTTTCAGCCTAAAATGAGCAATACCACTAATAAATACTCCCCCTATATCAATACCACTCCTTATGGGAAGTTAAGGAGTTCACTTCGGCTTGTTTGATGAATAATGTATCTGGACTTCCTATCAGAGCAATTGTCAGGTTGACAGGTAAGGTTAAGCCTCACCTTCTTTAATGTGTATGGGCATGGATATTCCCTTTGATGTACTGGACACTGTAATTGAGAGATGGATGTTGATAAGGACCATGAACCTGAGAAGATTCTGTTTTCCTCTTTTATCTCCACCCCAGGGATGGAGGAGGGGAAGGAAGAAAGGAAGGAAGGAAGGAAGGAAGGAAGGAAGGAAGGAAGGAAGGAAGGAAGGAAGGAAGGAAGGAAGGAAGGAAGTGAAGAAGCAAAGGATGGGGAGGGAGGGAGAAGAAAGAAAAGGGGGAGAGAAAGAAAATGAAGAGTGAGAATAGAGCTCCTGATTTGGTTTCAAGAGACGTTCAGCTAAGTTAGTCTGTCTAATGTAATGAAAAGTTTCCAACACTGATGCATCACATAGGTTAATTAGCTGTTGCATCCCAAAGTCTCTTTGTAAAAACAATGCCATTCACCTAAGTTAAAAAAAAAAAAAAAACACAAACTTTTTTTGGAAATTTCCAGTGTTGTTTCTGCAGCCAACTGGACAAATTGAAAGCTCAAACCCAATATCAGCTTTGATGAAACTGTAATCTCTGCACATCAGATGTATTCCCTATAGTGCAAAGACCACCAGCATGCTATCTATCCCAGAAGGGATCAGCACGACAGCAACACTGTTCTTTTTCTTCATGGTTTCTCCTACTCATTTATTCATCAGATGCTTTTCCCTCCTATTCTTTCTGGCTTTCCATATATCTATTTGAGATGTGTCTGAAATAAAGCCACAGGCTCCCAAGAATATTTCTGCCCATGTGAGCACCTGTAAGTTTCTACAGGTGTTTTCACACAAGCAATGTTTAAATGTCAAAGGAAAGGGCTTTTGTTGTGTTTTGTTTTTCTTCTATCTTTTTGTTATTCTGTGGTTAAAGGCAGACTGTAGTTTTTTTTTTTTTTTAATGTTCCTTCTGAGACAAGAAGGGGTAATAGAAAAAGTGTAAGCCCTAACTGAACCACACTCACTTGCTGTTTGACCTTCAACATATGACTTAAATTTTGTCTTAGATTCCTTCTTTATAAACTGAGGGTGAAAAAAACCCTGTCAGGATTTAGTTCATAGAAAGCACTGGGAATTAGTGCCTATTAATTCGATCCCATTCCCCTGCTTTTTTGTTGGCAATTTAACCAGAAATACATATTGTTCAAATGTAAAAATGAACTTCTCGTTGATCAAGGTTATCTGTATGTTGGGACTGGGATTCTCTGAGCCAGAATGAAGAACTGAAAGGATAGAATAGGGAAATTCTACCCTCCTGCAGCTTTCCTCAAAGCGAGGACTTGTGGCAGTGAGGTGGGCTGTTTCTGAGCTCTGTTGGAAGTCCACATAATCAGCCAGGACCTGTTAAGTCCTCAAATCATGTTTGTCTTTTCATGAACTCGCTGGAAAAATGGGGAAGATATTTAATATAGCTTTAGAGCTATATTATAGAAGATAAGTTTAGACCTTGGCCACTTGCAATAAAACTGTATGGAAGATTTAGCATGGAGCTTGGTAAACATCCATCTTTGTAATAAGGGATTATAATAGTTGATGTAAGAATGATAGAAATTATTATTGTTTTTTATTGTTGTTGTGGCAATTATTAGGAGTTTTAGTCTGGTTTTCAGACTCTGACCACACATCAAATCAATGTGGAAGATCTAAACTGATATCTCAGGGAGTGTACTTGTCTTGGCTTTTGCACTATGCCCCCAATATCTTCTCTAAGCAACTAGAATAATAAGTTCCACTCAATTTTGCCATACCTTGTGCTAAACTGTCTTAGATTCATTGCTAAGGGATGAAACTAAGGCCTTAAAAGTACTTGCCATTACTAATACAAAGATGCACAAGGCTTCGAGGCAGAATGGTGAGACCTGGGACTGAAGTCTGTGGCAAGAAATAGACTGTCCCACACTGCATCTACTGGTGCTCATCATGCCTGCTGCTGATAAGAAACAACTTATGGTAGGTGTACCCCAAATTTACAGCTTCATATCAATTTTTCCATGGCATACCTTTTTGACTTCTCTGGTGCAGAGTCATAGAAGTAAATATTGCTGACTTCAGCAGTCATTCAAACATGGTTTCATAGATTTAGTCTGCTTAAGTCAAATTCAGCAGCATTTATCACCCTGCCACAAAGATGGTTGACAGCAAAGATAAAAATGCTCTAGAAATCCTTCAAAGCATTAGCTTTGCTTGGTCCTTGAACCTGTCTGATCTACATACAGCATTTACATCCGGAATTCCCTGAGCTGTGAGCCAAGGTGGGCAAGACATCTATGTAAAGTTGAGCAGACATTTTCACTGATACATATTATTACATTATTTTCTTCCTTTTTTGAAATTTGCTTTATATCTTCTCAATATGTGTTTCCTGGCCCAGTTCATTAATATTTTTATTACCACCCACATATACTAATGGTTCATAAGACTTAAATCTTAGAAGTTTTATTGGATATAAGCTCAGATCCAATCCAGGCACTGTAGGGCCAAAGAATGGAGTTCCTTCTTTAAGGAACTTCAAGGTAAAGGAGAGTCAATTTAATACAAACGTGTCTAGTCATATCTCTTTGTAATGTCCTCATATTGAATCTTCTATGCCTCTGCATTATCTAAGTATTAACACCTACCAGATTTTAAAGTACTCATAATTCTGTGACTGACTATCCTTGGAAATAACCTAGTGAGGAGATGGACACATCAGTTTCTAGTCAGTAAACTTGAAAGTGTTCCCTGTTTACAGTGCTATGAATAAAGGTTATAAAGGTCTCTGAGTTTCTTGACAAATGAAACTTCTCATGTTGAAAGACCTAGGAGGTTGCGGTCTCATATGACTCCATCCAGTGAGTGGGCATCTCGCTCCCTGCAGTTAGTGCTACCACGGAAAAGCCCACATTGTTTGCAGCTTTTCTTCGGATGCATTAAACAAAATCATCAGCACTTGATGCTTATCGCTGTTCATGTGAATAATGTGTGCACGCACGTCTGTGTTTATAGCTCCAAATCTACACTTCATATTCCTCAACTTCAATCATGGTACATTCTGATTTCCATTTTTGATCATAAATAAATGTAACCATATTGATGTCTTTAGTATGAAAAATTATAAAACATATATCATTGAACTTCTCTTAGATAAGGATTCAACTAGGAGTGCCTGGATAGAGTCACTTATTAAATACAAAATAAGCCAAAAATAAACTCAAACAGCTCACCTGCTGACCTGTCTGGTGGCAGCTGTTTCCTGTCTTTGCTATTATACAGGTATCCAGATTCACTGAGTTCTGTCTATTTGGTGTTTATGTAAGAGCTAGGAATTTGTGTCAGAGGAGATGAATCAGTGCTTCAGATCTTTTAACTTAACTGTATCCATTTTCTTTGTTTAAAATCACATTATGTTCAGTTTATTTCCTTGATTCCATACCACTGTAGATTTCATATCTTTAAACAAATTATTTTATTTAACATTTATATATATGAGTGTTTTCCCTACACTTACATAAGTGCACACAAGTGAGAAATGCCTATGAAGGTGAGAAGAGGGTGTCATGTCCCTTGGAACTGGAGTTAGCAACAGTCCTTGGGTACCATGTGGGTTCTGGGAACTAAACTCCGGTCCCTGAAAGGACAGTCAGTGTCTTTAACCATTAAGTCATCCCTCCAGTCCCTAGATCTTGTTTCTTTTGAATGACTTTGTCATTGCACAGTGATATAAAGATTAAGATTGTGCCTAAAATAAATAGTACCATATTCTCTTCTCAGTGTACCTATGTTTAACACTTTCTTGCTCTGCATTTTGCAAATTGTAGCCACTTTCACAGGTTTCCATACACATCAGATCAGATCCACTTTAAGTATCAAACAATTGACTCCACTAAGATAATTCTGAAAATACAATTAAATATGTTCTATGTCAGCTGACAGTGATGTTTATTTTTAAAAATTCTTTCTATTCTTCCTGCTTCATACACCTAGAACCCCTCATTCTTGGGATGTCCAATGACTTAAAATATTTGCCCTGAAAATTCAGAATGTTATTCTTACTTACCTAGTGAGTGAGTTGATTTACAAAATGTAGAGTTAGCAAAAGGCCAACTCACAGTGAGAGGAGAATTGAAGTGCCAGCACTTTCAACAAGGTCTTGATGTTAGGCTGCAGCTGACATGGGCACAGAACTATGAGCGCAGATCATTTACTGCAGTGATTCTATAATTATAACCATCTATTGTGGCTACAAGGCAGAATTTCTCCCACTCACCCATGAAAGAACAAACCCGTAATCCTTACAGCATGGGGTGCCAGTGTTTCATCATAAGGTTTTTGCCCCCTTGGTCTTTGTCTAACCTCCAAGCATCAACCATTGCCATATTGATGTATAAATAGCTCCTAAGAGACCATGCCCTCACCCAGTGCCTTTACAGATTGTATTTCATGGAATGTCAGCTGTTTTCTCTGTCTCATCTACCTTTTATTTAATATTCCAAATACTCTTCTGGAATTTTCTTCCACAAGGATGTTTCCTGACTGTTGCAGTCTTTGATAGAGAGATACATGAAACAAGCAGGGACTTCGTATAGGACTTTTGTGCTCTGTGATGGTCTCTGTGGTTTTTCCTCTATAAGAACCCTATTTCTATAAGTTCCCTGAGAACACAGAGAGCATCCTGCTTTCCGTTGATTTACCAGTGTTTAACAGAATGCTTTCTTTGGTCAAAGATAATTTCTCATTATTTTTTTTTTCTGAAAGAATCATGTGAGATGTGGATAACTATTGAATTTGGCTCCCATTCCCTCTTCTCCCGTGTCTTGTATACCTTCACGGAGATGAATGCTGTCATACTGACATGAAAGAAACACTGTTTGGGTCATTTAGATGGATGGCATTTGAGACAGAGATCTCACCATCCATTCAGAAACAGTACTTGAGGAAATGGCATGCAGTTTGTGATAATGCTACTATTTAAAGATCTGTTCCCCTTCATTGTCAAGATCATATATGTACGTTTTTTAGTGTAATTTTCATTTTTAATTACAACCTGGTTATAAGAGAGGTAATGGTCTTATTTTCATATTTAGAGTTACAGTAAAAAGAAATTATATGTTGAGAATGTAGGCAGGAACTAAAGAAAAATGATTGGGTAGGTAGCTATGATTCTCAAAGCACAATCCTGATGGAGCAAAAGATGACCAAGGCTAGACCCTTCAGGTGTTAGAGTAACAATGATGAAAAAGAAAATCACAGCAGTCAGGAGTTGTCAAACACTTGGATGTGTGAAAAACACTTCACATACATGCATAAACTCATTTACTCTCAAAGCTCTGTAAAGGGTTGAAGCACAGGGACTTTAACTGACACTAAAGCTTCACAGAGGAAAGAAGCAGAACCAGAGTTTGAACTTGGGGAGGCTAAAAGCTGACTCTGATTACCCCAGATGAGGGCCAGGGGAAAAGGAGGTACAGATGAAATGGAGTACAGCATGGTGCTGACTTACGTCTTGTTGTGAAATAAGGTTTTAGAAGATAATCTAAAATTGTGCTCTAGGAAGGAAATATAGTGATTAGCTCTGGGTACATGGGATTCTCTTAGTTATTTTGAGTCATGAAAACTAAATACAGCTTATGTAAACTTATAATCCACTTCCAGCATTAGCACTCCACACTTTTTTTCTCAGACCCTCAGAACTGAAAAGGCAGAAATTAATTCTTTCTGCCTTTATTTAAATCTCTGGCCCAGCTAGGTCATGGGTCTCTGTTTCTGAAATGCTTGGTTTCGGTAAGGGGTACTTTCCAAACACTGTCACAGCTTCATTTGCAAAGTACTATAATATAAAACATGGGGATTTGAGTGAAAAGGAGTGGAATCTTGCATGTATGATTGTGGATAATTCAAATAAATCCCTTGTTTTATTCTTATTCCTCTTCCATAAAATGAAGAGTGCTGTTCAACACTCTCTTGGGGCTCTTGATGAATATCACATGAAATAGTATATCTGTTCCAAACTTGAGGGAGATGATGCAAAGTGCTGTGCCAAGGTTTATTGCTGTTCTGTTCATTCACTGTTCACTCTGCTGCTATTTTTACAATTCCCACTGTACGCTACCACTGTGGATGTTCTGGGGAATCTATAATGAAGAAGTAAACAAACCCTTGCCCCAGGGAGAGAGTATTTATTTAGGGGTGGTAAAATGCAAAAAGAAATAAACAAGTAAAGCATATAACACTTTCAGACTGATTAGTGCTGTGAATAATCAAATTATGAAATATGGAGAGAGATGGTTGTTTTCGTCCCATCATATCCAACTATTAACACTGATTGCAGAGCATCGAGCCTCATAAATGATGTTTCCACACAGAGTGGCTTACTTTAACTGTCCATTGTAGCTCTTGGCACCTGGCACCTGGCAAGCTCTTGGAAAGCATTTCCTCAGTACTCCACTAGGCCTATGTCAGTGACTGATCTTTTTCTCATGTGCTCTTGTCATGAAATATGAACAAAGGAGTGACAGATTTTGTAGTTAAAATGGGACTGAAGGCTTCAAGTAGTTTGATATTGAATGGGCCCTTTAGTTCAGTAGTATTATGGTCTGCTTGAGAATGTGATAGGTCAGGATTTACTCTTAGTTGTAGGACCAATTATGACAGCTAAGCTACTTAAATCTACAAATCCATTTTGTCACGTAGGTAAGAAGAGTTTGAGAAGTACCTCAATCCACAAGATTGTGGACAATGAGATATAAACTAATGAAACAAGTCCTTAGCATGGCACCTGAATATACTGAGTTTTCCATACATTTTTCAGTAGGATGGAAAACTAAAAGTAGTTCAAGGTATTTTTCCCATGAGTCAAAACAAGTTAGTGTACAAATAAGTAGAAACCAGGATGTTGTTTACTGTTTCCTTCCTATTCACAGTCATAGGTACCCCAAGACCCTCAGGGCTGGGAGTTCGTTTTGTTTTTTTCAAGTGCCAGATTGGCCTATACAACAAGGATTTCATTCCATATTAAAAAAATAAAACAACAACAGCAACAAAAAAAAAAAACAAGATAAAAGTTCATCTAGCAGCTGCATGCTACACTAACACTCTGGTTTGCCCTCAAGTGAAGCTTTGCCCCTTGAGGAGTGAGCAGCACTCAGATGACTGCATGGGAGGAATATGGGCAGGATTTTTCCATTCTGGACATGGTTAGTAATCAAAATTACCTTTGATGAAATCATGTCATATGCCAGACCTGAAGCTATACAGTTTATATGTATTTTATAAACAAGCAAACAAGTAACTCTCAGGACAAGAAGTAATTACTGGTATCTCTATTTTAATGATGAGAAAAACAAAAGTCTGTGTGACATTTTGGGATCCCACAGTAAGTTTCTGATCCGTCTGACTTGCAAACCCAGGACCTTTATAGTCTTATAGCATTGCACAGGTATGGCTACATTATTACTGTCATGATTATGGCATGTTCGTGATCCTATAGAGCCATCCAAAATTTAAAATACAAAATGCTGATCATTCAAAGGAGGGACCCTTTCTAATAAATAAATAACTTGAACCCTTAGCAATCCTTTTGCCTCTAGTAGCAGACCATGACTCACCTCCACCCCCCTCACACAATGAGAACTTTTCAACAAAACTGAGCTGAATACCAAGCGTTGATGGCAAGCTTTCTTCAGCAGCTGTTACTGTGACATCCCAGCTGTGCTGTAAATGAGACATGCATTACGGCCTGAAAGCTCAGAGCTCAGAGCCCTAGTCATGGTTGTAGCTGCTAACATGTCGTGAATGTTTAAAGTTCCAATCAGACATCCAGTCATTGGTTTTATCTCTAGCACTTTTGTTTTTGATGAAGAAATACAAAATTCCTTGGGGGTGACTGTCAAATGTGCATAAATAGAGAAGCATCTGAAATCTCTATGGGAAATATTTAGAGGACTAATTTACCTAGAGTCTCTATGTGTCTTTGCAACACCAGTATTTATCTATGGCATCATCTATCATGCTACACTGCCCATACTTCCACATGTGCCTTTTATTTATACTCTGGGATCTATCTCTCTAATTATTTTCAAATCTTTATCTAGTGAGTATGTTAATTCACCTCCTGCAGGAAGGCAACACGTACTTCTCCTTGACTGTTCATTCCACCCCTAGTGAGCATATGGGCAAGTATTTGCTCATCCTTCTGTAGACATTCTGTGCATCCCTCAGCAACTGCATGTCTTCCAGTCTACAGTATCGGACTCAGTCATCGTGGGATTCTTTTCCTCCTACACTGCATTGCCCATTTCTATGTTTTCACTTTCTTCTGACCATTCCATAATTGCACTCAACACATCTTAACTCTCAGCTAGTGCTGTGGTCAAAAAGGTATAAAGAATGTTCTCTTTAGATGAAGGGCATGCAAGGTCATATCCTACACTCAGTTTCATGGATGTGCTACTTTCAACTAACCTCATAAACTTCATAAACTACCTGCATCAGTTCATCTATAGAACCCAATTAGCAATTCAGTACTGTGCTTTTCGGTCTTCTCTTCTCAGACTGTCATCTGTTATCAGACTGTACCTGTTGGTTTTCATTGCACCACTCTTTTTCAAGGATTTATTTACTCAAGGGGTATTTTTAAGTCACTTACTTTAAACACATATAGGGATTATGATGTGTTCTACTCATGTTTTCTTTCTTTTTTTTTTTTTGAGCCTTGACCATTCATAAGGAGACACTGCAATGGTAAACGAACAAATGGAATTGTGAATTATTTGTAATAGGTAAATAATGTAATAATGTATTTATTAAAATGCAAAGCTGCAAGCTTCATATGAGAATTATGTGAAGAGAAAATTATTATTGCATATTAGCTTTATGTAGTTATGAAATACGAATTTTGAATGTGTGTTTATAGTTTACAACCTATGAGTACCACAAAAAAATATTGTGAACTAGATGGTTTTAAACAAGAATAATTTATGCTTGTATTCTATCGAGGCCGGAAGTCTCAAGTTCTGATCACAGCAGAGCTGAATCTAGCTGAAAACTCTTCTTTGGCTCCTCCACCTTCTGGGCACTACTGGTATTCTTTGCCTTGTGGCAACAGAGCTTCAACATTAATCTCCATAGTCACATGGCCCTTTCCCAATGTCACTGTCCTGTCATTTTCTATTGCTGAGACATGCCATTGTACGAGGGGTTTAACATCCTACCTGTAACACCCTCATTTTTATGGGAAGAACTTTCTAAGGAAAAGGTTCTCATGGTATTTTTCTTTTAGAATTTTCATGCTAATATTTAATATTTGATTAGTGTGAAATAAAGGATATGATACTGTGGATGACATTCTTTAAAAACAATTTCATAAAAGATAAAGCTACATATCAAAGAATACCATAGAATAACTATTATTACTTCAATTTCAAAAAAGTGAGAAAATTGAACACCATAGATACATCTAAATCAAGTATTCAGCATCAATATATAGAACTTAGTAACTTGAACAAGAATACACACATGGAAAGGAGAGAAAGCAAGTCTTTCTGAATCAAAAGTGTCATATGAACTGAATTTCTATACCCTCAGTGCACAGGTCAGTTCCTGGATCTGAAGATTTGACCCAGTTTCCACGAACTACTGATATCTTTGAAGATATATAATAGCCACAGGATTGGTTTGACCTTGTGAATAAACTTGAAAGTTAACCCATTAGTGCACACAAATGTTTTGGAACTGGTTATGTCAAGCACTTTAGTCTTCACTCAGGGGTATAGACAGCATACCAGGGTCGTTGATAAAGGAAATCAATGAATTATATTTTGGTGTGTTTACTATATGTCACCACAAAATACTTTATCTTATCTGCTTCTCATTTCAAATTTCCAAAGTATAATAGATAGCATTTGTATTCCATTGTATAATTGTAGAAACTATCAGTCACAGTGATAATAACTATTAAAACCAGGGCTTAAGGGCTGATACTGTAGAGCTAGCTTATGCTACTTCATTTCTGGTACGAATAGAATGAGGAATATATCACCTTAGTAAGAGGGTGGGAATAATGAAAAGAACCATTCTTTGAGATATGAGAGGAACAGAGAGGAGTGAACTCATTATATATCGTTAGTTGTTCAACTTCAAGGTCTTTGAGAGCAGGACCTATATCTATCTCACTTTTATTATCCCATTTGCACCTATCAATGTGTTGCTGCTATGGTTGGTATATATTATGTTCTTTTGAGTGAAAATGTAGACTTCAGTCACCTGAATGAAAGTATCTCTAGCTTAGGGCTGGAAAGATGGCTCAGTGGATAAAAGTGAGTAATGCTCTTACAGAAGACCTGAGTTCAGTTCTGAGCATACATGTAAAGAGGCTCACAAACATCCTTAACTCGAGTTCAAGGAATACAATGCCAACTTATGGCCTCCATGACCAATTACATTGACATGCCATACACAGAAATAAATCTTAAAAAATCCTCCATCCTAAGAAGACTTATGTGGGAGAACTGACAGCCCTCTGTAAAGGCAGTATCAAGACCAACACAGCTTCTTACTTTTCCGCTGTCCAGTTCATGGGCTGGGTATAAGAACAGAAGTAGCTAAAAGGAAAAACCAGTAAATGCAGAGTTTCATAACCATCCTCATCCATCTTGATTAGCTGCCTGCCCACAGACATGCAGCAAATTTACTGACTATAGGTGACAGGTCAGTAACATTTTCAGAGTGCATTAATCCAGGAAGATGACTGTCTGCATACACATACACACACACACACACACACACACACACATACACACACACACACACACACACACACACACACGTGCATACACACACAGAGAAAGAGAGAGGTAGAAAGAAATATCAGTAATGAGGAGACCTCCAAACTTCAAACTTCTTGGAATTGGTTGTTGAATAACAACACCTGCTGAAGGACCAAGTCCCAGAGCATAACTTGCCACCATGCTTAGATGTCAGGGTAAAACATTTATAAATCAGGCCCTAATGAACAACTTCTGTGCTTTAGGGTCTCATTTACCTCTTTCTATCTTCCAGGCTTTTAGAAAAAAAAGAAGAAATTATATATATATATATATATATATATATATATATATATATATATTACATGCATATACACACACACATATATATATATAAACAGAGTGCAAAGAGAATTACATATTCTCTTTATAAATATGTACATATATAATAAAACATATGTACATATATAATATAAATATGTACATATATAATAAAAATTGTAATATTTAAATGATAAACTTCTCTTAATATTAATACAAAAAACATATTGCTGATGCACAGGGAATAAAGAAAGAATGTTTCTATGCTTCTATGCTTCTCCTGGTAGTGTTTTGAAGATTAATACTAATACCAAAGTGTGTTGAAAAATTACTGTGTGTCAGACATCATGCTCAGAGTTCCCATAATCCAACAAACATGGCACAGATGCAGGCTTTATTTTCATCTCTTTAAGGATTCAAAACTCAAGAGCTAGGGTTGGACCATGAGCATAGGGTAACAGAGGCTTTCAGGCCACTCATGTGAACTTGTGGCAATGGTGATGTCAGTATAAGGTCCATGCCAGTTCAACCAGACAAGAGCCCAGGGTGCAGTGAGGGAAATGGGTGGCCCCGGCCCCAGTCTGAGAACTGTTGCAACTGATGACTGTTGGGTGAGGGAATGTAGACCTTTAAGATCTCTAGACAGGCTGACTAGACTCAAATGAATGAACTTGCACTGAAGGACATCAGGATAGGACTTAACATATGTGTCAGAAGGCATGAGGTCTGGTGGGGGACTATAGGAGGCATAGATGTGGAGAGGGATCTAAATCCGATTAAGAGCCATTTTATGAAATACACAAAACCTCAATATAATACATTATATATATATATATATATATATATATAATCTCTATCCTTCAGGCTCAGAGAGGCTTAGCAACCTGGGTAGTGCTCACTGCTGTTGAATAACTGTAGTAAATTTTTAGTATGTTGTGACATTCAGTTCCTAAATCAACTAAGTATAGCAAAAAAGAGTTTCAAATCAGACCAAACATAAGAAAAGCCCAGAAGCAGATTCAACGAGTTTCATTCCAGATTTAGGTCTCTGGCTGGTGCTCCCAGCTAGACAGTCTCTTCATTCCATTTCATATATAGAAAAACTGAGCTCAGAGAATCTTGTAACTTGTACTCAGTAACTTGTCTAGGGTCACATGGCTAGTAAACACTGGAGATTGAATTTGAAATCAAGTGCGACTGATTCCAGTTGTCTAACTCTCTACAGGTCTTACATTATTTTCAAACATTTTCTGACAAGTGCCATTTCCCTTCTAACTTGCTTTTAAGTAATTTTCTAACACCTGCTGCAGATGGCTGAGTCTCTCATAGTAAGTCTCATGACATCTCCCCAAATCCCATGAAATAGAACCTGTCTGGACAACAAAAAGCTTTAGCAGAAGTGACTTTTGGACCTAAAAGACCCAATTCCAGATAGTATGGATTTCTGAAACACTGACCACTGATTGTTATAAGAGATGAATTTTAGTGGAACAGCCTACAGGCCATTCACTCTACCTCTACATAAGAACATCTATTTTATGAAAATAAGTATTTTGCCTTCATTCAAGGTCCCTTCCTTCTCATTTTCCACCTCCCATCTTAGCATTCCTATACTTAAGCAATACTTATGAATGTTCCTTACATAAATATGAATAACTGCCATTTCCCAGTGGGACCAGTCTGGCCTGAGGTATATTAAGAACTACTTCTGATCTCCAGAGAACTTCCTCTATGGTTCTGTCAAAGTTAGGCTCACATGTCACTCTTCTGAAAAACACTGTCTGGTGTACTAATCAGGGATAGGTCTTCTGTATTCCACGTGTCTACTAGTTTGCTTTCCCTAATCAGACCGCAGAAAAGCAGTGAATTTGGGTCGTATTTGGACTCGTCTGGAATCTTGGTTTTAGGACCTAGAAACTGTGAATTTAGGACATACAGCCAGGCCCTCTGAAATTCTGATGCTTCTCCTGCAAACTTCATAATTTCTTAACATTAAAATGAATGATATTTTGGTTAGTGAAGTTCACAGCTTGCAGTCTGTGTATGACTGTATTTAAGGCCTGTCTTGCATACTTCATTTTACATATGAATGCAAGCACATGCAACACACTGAGCTACCTCTCATACAGTCTATCCCCAGGGACTCAGAATTCCCTAGCCTAGTCAAGTTTACAAGCTCTTGGTATCACCACGTTCTACCTACTGTGGATTTGGCCTGTATTTGTTCTGCAGCCTGTACCTGTCACTTTGTATCCTGTCTGACAGGAGTTCTTAAACAGTAAGGTGATTTATTTGTTGTTTTGGTTGTTTAAATACTTTATTAAACTTTAGTCCACTTGTATGTAAGTGTACCATGTGCATGCATTGCTTTCACAGAGGCAAGAAGAGGGCCCCTGGAACTGGAGTGAAAGATTGTTGGCCACCATGTGGGTGCTGAGAACCAAACTTGGGTCCTCTACAAGGGCAGCCACTGCTCTAATATGCTGAGCCATCTCTCTATCACATATGTGTTATTTGTTATATCCAAAGTGCCTATAAATGTATTATGAATGTAATAGGTTCTCAGTGAATATTTGAGAAAAATAATCCGGAAGGAAAGGAGGAAGTAGGAAGCAAAGAAAGAAGGTAGGGAGGGGAGAGGAGGAAAGGAAGTGAGGAAAAGGAGAGAGAGAGAGAGAAAGAAAGAAGAAAGGAAGGAGGGAAGGAAGGAAGAGAGAAAGGACCAAGGATAAAATAAAGGGAAGGAAAAAGTACAATTCCAGGGTGCAACCCCATCCGCCCACACACACACTCACATTCATACACACAAACATTCACATGGACTACAGCAGAGTGACCCAAGAGCCCCTTGTGCTGAAAACTATTCCTATTTCTCGAGTCCCAGGATTGCACCAAAAAAAAAAAAAAATCAATGATGATACTGTTTGGGGCTGGTGAACTTCTGGGATGGTCTCCTGAGCCAAACTATACTGAACTGCAAGATTTCTGATAACTCTGATTTTTCAGGCCTTTTCTTCACTTTATCATGTACCATCTAGCAATTACTGCTCCATTTTCATAATGAATTTCTGCTGTTTTTTTTTCCTTGTTATTTCCTCATTTTCCGCTAAGTATGTCTTCCTCTTGGGAGATTATGTTGAACTCTCTACTGTGGAGATTGTGCCATCAGTAAAGTCTTATGTACAATCTGTTAGTGTTGGGGGAACCCTGCATGTGAATCATGGCTATAAGATGATAAGTGAGGAGAATGGAGAATGGGAACTGGAAAGTCTGTTCTGGAAGGGAAGAAAAATCTGACAAGTGTTGATAATAAAGACAAGGGCTCATGACTGCCTTGCCAAGATAGCATTTAGGAAGGAAGAGACTCAGGTGTGAAACGTGGTAAAGAACTTGTGGCATGAAGACAAAGTCAGACAGAAGCAAATGGTGAAAGTTCTAAACTGAACTGAATATGTTTACTCATCAAGATAGTGTTGACTGAGTCCCTAAGTGTCTGGGGAAAATCCTCCCTGCCTCTACATCTCAGAAACCACTGTGGAAACAGAGTTGAACAAAACAGTTGCAGGAACATATAAAGAACAACTGATGGGACTCTAAGCACATCAACAGAAATCTGGCTACTCTGAAAGCACCAGACAAGGTCTCCCTGAAACAGGCCCTTTTTTGGAATGGTGTCTCATGGATGAGGGATAGTGAACTGGGCAAAGGAAAGGAGAGAGAGTTTCACAGTTGCCCAGCCAGAGAGAAAAATACACAGAAAGGATCTTTTTGAGGGAACAATATTAAAGGAGATCACTGCCCAGAGCAATGCAATGCGGAGACCAGCTTGAGAAGAGGACAGGGAGAGGGACAGGGAAGAGAATCACAGATCACAGATGGGGGCGGGGGTGGGGGCATAGGAAGTGTCCATTTTCTGTTTGGCAAGAGGGTAAGGAATAACTGTGATTTATCAAATTAGCTGGAAATCATGTGTTCCATGTATACATGTGTCTCTTTCTTGTGTCTTTCTTTTATATTTATTCCTCCATTTTCCAATCTATCAAATTCTACATTGTTTCACAGAAATCATTGACCTATGTCAATGAAGACATAGAACTGTGAAATGGGCAGCAGTCCCTAAGCTTATGTAAAGGACTATTTGGGAACTGATTACTGCTGGGTGAAGAAGACTTGATCTTCTTTAAGGGAAAGACTCTAGATAGGATAATTAGATCTCAGTGGATAAACTTGCACTGAGAGACATTCGGGAACACCAGCTTGATAGGCCTTAACACAAATGACAGAATGCATGAAATCCCCTAGGGAGGCAGGCTATGGGAGAGTGCTGATGAGGAACAGGGTATTAAGATGATTAAGATGTTGCATGAAAAATACACAAAAATTTAATAAAAATGTACAGAAAGCCCTCCCAATAAATCAGGAAAACTAGTGTTGGTCTTAGGGGGACAATAAAGAAATGCTTTTTATCAGCATTCACAGAAAGAGGGCATTCTCCTTCCAAAGATTCGGAGATGGCATTTCAGCCTGCAGGGAGGCAGGGACAGAGAATGCAGAAGATAAAGGAGAGAAGGAGATGGACAAAATGCTGCCCAAAGCTAACAGTGAATGACAGTCTGCCAGCCTACTGTCCACCCCACTGCAGCAATGTCAAGTCGAGTCCCCTCAACAGTGATGAGAAATCAGCCATGGGGGCTCTGAAGGGGTCTATTCCAAGAAGTAATTTATCTCTAGAGGCTGGACCTGTGTAATATCCTTACTAATGTTGGGCTTCTGGGTTATGAAGCCTGCTGTCAGGGATGAGTTATAACTTCCTATAAGTCACTCCAGCTAATCAGTCCCTCTTCTCATCAGGAGTTGTTAGAGAACAGGACAGTATGAACTGCTCTGTAGCTGCTAAGCAGAGGTCCAGAATGAGGAGAGAATACTTGGCAAGTGCCTCTGCTCTAAATGAATTCTGCGACCTCCCTTCTTTCAGCGTCAGCCCAGAGGGAAACAAAATGCACAGCCTGTATAGGAAGATGAAGAGATCTGTGTTTGATAAGGTTATGATTAAATCAAGGTTTTGCTCTAATTACACCGCATTTAAATAAATGCAGCCTAGTAAGTAATTGTAATTGATGTGCAATTAGACATGTATTTTTATCAGCGTTGCCTTTTCCCATGCAGCTGTCTGTTCCTGCTTCTCATTGTGGCGGGGGACAGTGAGATCTGCCTGATGCTTACTCAGACAAGGAAGTCCCACTCTTCCACATTTGTGCCTGGCTCTGTAGGATCAGGGGAGATCTGGAGGCGAAAGGAGCAATAGGTGGGTTGCACAGTCCTCTACCTCTTGTGGAGAAGGTGCACAAGCAATATTCAGCTGGAAATTGTCAGGACACTCCTAGAAAGGCCTCAGTCATCATGAGTAAATCATCGAGATTTGCCTGTCTTGATAGCTTCTTGCCCCTTTTTTCTTTTATTTACCTGGTCTATGATAGCCCAGGGTCAAATTCCATTTTTCATACATAGTAGCTACCTGAAAAACATATTGAGAAAAAATTTAAGTGTAACAATAACACCTCCTAATGAATGTAAATAGCACATCTTGCTTCAGTCTAAAAAGGACAGTCAAAATGCAAAGAGATTACCTGTGCTACTCAAGTTAAGATTTAGATCTTGACTCTTTATTGGCAAATAGATGACAGTGATGTATTAATAAGAGCTCCACAATTAGGAACAATATCTTTCTTTACTACTCTGTCTGACTCTGTGAGTGTTTAATCTTTGATGAAAAGACACGTTTCTAGTCTTCTCTGCATGCCAGGAGGGCCTCTGAACTGGAATGCCATTGTAAGGGTAGGTGTGAAGGTGCAAGCCTTTCATCTCGGGACTCAGGAAGCAGAGGCAGTTGGATCTCTGTGAGTTCCAGGCCAGCTGGGGTTATAAGAAGGCTCTGTCTCAAAATGACCAAAAGGAAAAAAAAAAGAGAGCAGGGCAGGCAATCATAGTAACATGAGTTACCATGGAAATCTTTACAAAGGCATGAAGAAGATCATCGATGGGGACTGAAAATCACAAGTAAATATTATTGCACGGGAGTCATCCAAAGTTACTGACCATATTGGAATATTAGGAAGAAAGTATGAGCACTACTCAATGAAAGAGCAGGACCAGATACTGCAGTATGGAGAAAGTAGAACTGGTAAGAAATCACATAAGGAGTCAATTGTTGTTCATATTTCTCTGAATGCTTATCAATTTTCTCAGCTTGAATAAGTCGTAAAGCCTAAAAAGCTAGAGTCTTAGGATGTTCCTTATTTGTGCTCCATGGAAGTAGAAAACTCACTCAGACAATTGGGGAGAATGGTTCTGTGAATAAAGTGCTTTCTGTGTAGGCATGTGTACATGAGTTTCAATTCCCAGTACCTATGTGAAAAGATGGCCGTGGGTGCTGGAGACAGGACTCAATGGTTAAGAGCCTTGACTGCTCTTGGAGAGGGCCTGGGTTCAGTTCCCAGCACCTAGATGGTGGCTAGAAATCATCTGTATCTCTAGTGCCAGGGGATCTAATGCCCTCTTCTGAACTACACATGCATTGCATGACATGGCTGCACTCACATACATGCCGGCATTATACTCACACGCATAAAATAAAAATAATAAATAAAATATTTTTAAATATTTTTCATTGAATCATTATGTGTTTCATACAGAACATCTCAATCAAACTTAATCATCTTTATCTCCGTTTCCCCACCAGCACCTCCTCATAGCTCCCAACTGTAATCCATAAATTCCTTCATATGTTTTAAGGTCTACTGAGTCAAGTTAGTGTCCCCGTCACTCCAGTGCAGGTTCGTCCACTGAGGTCTAGTCAGCCTAACCAGAGTCCCTTGCTTTAGGAAGATTAGCCCATCTTCACCCAACAGCATTCAGTTGCCAATATTTTTTAAGCAAAAGCTGGAATCTGCTACTCATTTCACCAGTTCAATGCTGAGTTTCTGTCTGCTTGAGTCTTGAGCATGCTAAAACCATTGCCATAAGTTCATATGAGCAAGGTCCGAGGAGCTGGCAGGAGTCTACTTCCATATGGTTAGGCACCTCTCCACTGCTCCTACAATCTTTCCAATCCAGGAAGATAAATAAAATATATTTTTTTAAAGAGCACTGACTGCACTTGCAGGGGATCTGGGTTCGACACCCAGCACCCACATTGTGATTAACAACCCTCTATAACTCCAGTTCCAAGGACTCAAATTTCCTTTTCTGGCTTCCACAGATATTGCATGTGTGGGTATACTTATACATGTTCAGGCAAAAACTTATACACATAAAAAAATAAAATTACAAAAAACCCCCACTATGGCTACAAGGTTTTATAACTCCAGTGCTTGAGGGTAGAGACAATCCCTGGAGCTTTCTGGGTAGCCAGTCTACCTAAAATGACAATGTCCAGGTTCAATGAGAGACTTGTCTCAAAAACTGAGGTGCATATTGTATCGGAATCACCCCTGACCCTCTAATAAAAATCAACTTTTCCCTGCCTTCCCTGGAGAAGGTATTGAGAAAGACATCAACTTCTGGCTTCCATGTGCACCTGTACAGGTATGTGCACCTGCATGTACACATGCATATAACACACACACACACACACACACACACACACACACACACACAGCAGCTCAGGCAGAGGACTAAAGCAATGGAAATAGAAGCAGTTTGAGTGCATGTAATGCTCCAACAGAATTGGCACTTTATTTGAGACCTAGATAAACAACATAATCCTTTGGTCTAACTCTCCTAAGGACCTGAAGGGATGCATCCCTTTCAATCCCTCGTCATCCATCAGAGTGCTAATTAGGGAGCCAGAAATACCATGGTGCTTCTCATCTGTTTGTGTTCTCCTGCAGAAAGGACACCATGCATCTCACTGACAGTTAGTCATTACAGGAGCATATGGGTACCTCAGGCTTCGGCTAAAGACAGCAAAATCCCTAAGACCCAAGCAGAGCTCTGCACCACACCAGCCTGAATATCAACTGCCACTCCAGTGGTCATAAGAGATGTGCACCATTGCCAGCAGAGATGGCTGGTGTAATTGTAGACTTGCAGAGCAATGTCATGGGACAAACATCAATGAGGTGAGAGAATTGGTAAAGAGAAAAGTGATGGAGAAGCGGAAACAGCCAGGCATGTTATTAAAACTTTCTGAACATAGTTTTAGCTCCAAATCGCTTGGAAGGTGAAAATGATTCTCAGCAGTTAAAACATGCAGCACTTTCTACTTTCTCCATTCTTACCCACACAGCACTTCCTTACGCTTTGCCTGACCTCTATCCTTTGGCAGGAATTATTATCTCTGAGTGACTAATTAAAAATAACTGAGACCCAGAGAGGTTAAGGAATTCTTCAAGTCAGAATATTACACAAATGACAGGGTTGGGAATAAAATCCAGGTTTCCATATTTCTACTCCATTGTTACTTTAAGTCAGTCAACTAAATTGGCACAAGGGATCATTTAAGAATGATTGAAATGCTTTAAAACTTGATGTGGTAATGGCTACAAAACCTCATACATTTTCTACAAATCATAGGTGAACGTAACTATGTAAATTATATTTAATGCAGTTCTTATGAAATACAGGGAGTCAGGTGTAGTAAGTAGAGCTTGGATTTCATGTCTTCATTCCATAGTCCAGATCCTACTTCCAGTCATTTTCCTCTGAACAACCTTGAACAAGTTCCTTAATTTCTTTAAGCACCAATTTCTTTGCCTCTAAATATGGGATCATGTCATCTTCTCCTCAAGGTTACTGCGAGGAGCTGGCACTAAAGCAATAGTATCTTATTTTATTTCTGATACCTAGGAATCATGACGTACAAATAAGGTAATTAGGTCTCCTCTGTCTGCTTAAGTGCTAAAGCTTATTCATGTCAAAAGCTAGCCTTGTATGAGAGCCAGACGTGGATTTTGTTTTGGAAAGTTCTATGTCAGTGCTATTTGTTGATACTCCAAAAAGCAATTCAGAGTAGTTCACTATGCAAAGGGCATATACATCCCCAGCAACTTTTAAACTATCTTCCAAATTTGGCTCCTCATTGAAATCGTCCGGGGAGTTGTAAGAATTCAGACCCTGTGGTACCACTCTGTAGTTTCTGATTTAATTGATATGGGATGTACTGTAAACCGTGGGATTTTTAAATTTTCCTAATGTGATTCTAACTGGAACAAAGTTAAAGAACCACAATTCATGGGTTTTCAAGTCTGGCCAGGATATGCAGGATATGATCTACCTGGGGAGCTTTAAAAATGATCAAGCCTGAGCCTCAGACCCATAGGTTCTGATTTAATTTGTCAAGGAAGAGTAGAGCTTTTCATATTCAAAGTTCCCCCAGGTGGTTCAAATATGCAGCTAGGGCTAAGCACCATGGCTTCAAACATTAGCAGACAAGCTGCCTCTTAGGTATAGGGTCTACTCTAGAGCATCCTGCCACATTCATCTCTGCTGTCTAAAGGAAAGGAATTCGTAGGATTCTATGATGACTAGAACATTAGCTGTTGATCTTAGTTAACAATTCACAAAGTTCTGCCAGAAGTCAAGCCCTGGGATATTTCAAACCTATAGAAATAATGGAACATTTTTAATATACCTTAAAAAATGAACCATTGGGAGAATTTCTGGGGTCCTCAAGTCACATTGTCTACATCTACATGTGACAGGCTGAAGGTGGGTCAGAATGGAATTTCCAGGTAGTGTCAGACAACACGAAATGCTTTAGGAGATTTAGGGAATAATCACCAAGCATTCATACATTCAGCAATGCCCACTGGAGTTAAGTGCTATGACAATGGTGAATAACACAGACTTGACCGCCTTCTTACAATTCAATAATGAAATAAAAAATGAGGGGCTGGAAAGATGGCTCTGTTAATTAAGTGCTTACCACTCAAGAATGAGGACTAAAGTTTGGGTCCTCAGCCCTGATGCAAAAAGTGGTGTTGCTGCAGGGACCTGCCTGAAATCCCAGTACGGGAGATGCACAGAGCAGGGACACCCAAGGCAAACTGGCAAGTTTTAATAGCATAATAGGTAAGCTGTGGATTAAAAAGGAGGAATCTGCCTGCCTCAGCAAATGAAGAGGAGAATACTAGAGGAAGACATCTAATGCCAACCTCTGGATTCCATACATGTACCCACACCTGTGCACATGCACATGAGAATATGCATGCACATATATGCACGTCCACACACATAAGGAGGCAAAAAAGTGAAAATTTCCCTCTTATGTAGTCAAACCAATGACTGAAATAATCAAATCTTCCCATCACCTCCTTCTATATATGAAATTTGATTTCCTATTGACCACTGCTGCAACTCTTTCCAAATGGCTCCTGTGAACATCAAGAATAAAGCATGTCAAAGAACCTCCCTACCATTCGCCGTCTCCTAACTTCCTGGACAGGTTCAAGCTGGTACTTGCCTTTCTTTCTACTACTACCCCAACCCAGATAGCCTAGTTATTCATCAAGCTAGTTACCAGTCTAGAGAACTTGCAGAGCGTAGACAGAGAAATCCATAAACCAGGCAGAAATTAACCTAGCATTTTTTTTTTAATCAGAAAGTACTCCTTCTTTTCAAAAGGTTTTATAACAATTCTGGGAAAATAGAAAGCTTCATTCACAGAACTGGAAAGATGACTCCATTGTAAAACAAATGCTGCACAAGGAAGAGGATCTAAGCTAGGTCCTCAGTGCCCGTGCACAGAGATAGGCATGGTGACCTGCGCTTGTAATTTCAGCACTGGAGAAAGGATGGTACTTGAAGCTTGCTGGACAGCCAGCTTAGTTGAATCAATGAGCTCTGGGTTCAGCAAGAAACCAGGTCTCAAAAAATAAAGTAGAGAAGTGATTGAGAAAGACACCCAACACTGATTTTAGACTTCACAATTATATGTGTGAGTGCATATGACTATGTGGCTATATGGACACGCACACACACACATGCTGGACACATCTAATATCTGTATATCATATATATGATATATGATATATATATATATATATATATATATATATATATCATATATATGATTTCTGACACATCCTCTGGTTTCAATGCCCAGGGCAGAGTAATGAAGCTGGGTCATTAACCAGGTGACAGCCCTCTCTGCTGACCCCATCAGATTTTATCTCAGCCCCCTCTTGGCGGTTAGATAAGTGGACTGAGGCAGTTCTGAAAGTCTTGACTGTGAGATAAAGATCAGTATCTGCACTACATTCTGAGGATTTAGTCTCAAGAGAGTGATAATCTACAGACCCAAGTCTCAATTTTTTCCTTGTACTGAGCACAATATCCAGCACGCCTCTCATCCACTTCTTGCCTTCACTTCTCGCCATAGTATATGAGGTACTGAAGAAAGCAGCAAGAGATGAGAGTTGGTGATTCTTCCTGGACTGTGATGTACAGCATCACTCACCTTCAATGTAATGTCCTTCAAACATATGGTAGGAAGGTTATGGTAGGAAACAATTGTTAATTTTCTGCAATCTAGTTTAATTATTAATAAAATAGATATAAAAATGATTCATGAAATGTTTTATGATCCAACTAATATAAATGTTTTCTGTTATTAACATTGTGTATTTTTAAAACTTTCCCTTTAGTTCTGAGAATGTTTAGAATATATAGTGAATATCTGATGAGTACATGCATGCCATGTACCCTCATAACATGTATATTATTGGAGCACTTAGTACTTCATATAAGCCTTAAAGCAATACCTTAGATGGGCGCTTATCATTCCTGTCTTATATTAAGGAAAAGCCACAAAGAATTTAAATAATCCCATAAAGATGGGCATGGTGTTGCTTGCTTGTAATCCCTGCTCTTGAGAATTAGAAGCAGGAGGATGATAAGTTTAGGGTCATTCTTGGCTACATGGACCCTAATTAGAGTGATTCTTAAGCTACGTGAAATCTTGTCTCCAAAAATATCACTTAAAATTAACATAATTATTATGTATGCTAATAAAAACCTTGAACAGAACGTGGAGAGTGCAAGAAAGAAAAAATAAACAAATGATGGGTTATGGTGAAGAAGAATGACCCCAAAGCAAGGTCCAACAAAATTGGCAGAGGTGACATAGCTGGTTGTGTCCCTCCCATATGAGGGCAATTAGGAACTTTTTTCCATCGGAAAGTCTAATTAGTTCTGTTCCCATAAATGACATGTGAGAAGTGCCGTAGGACATGAGTGAAAAAGGAGAGCAGAAGTGACAGGGATAAGATCAGGACATCAAATAAGCAATGGACATGCCCTCTGCATATTGGTAATTCCTCCAGCATTTAATCCAAACCATGTACCGACACTATTTAATAAAATAGTGGATGAAGGCATGAATAAGTAATGTTCACAGCCTGAGGCAGCAAGGATGTGACATCTTGTTACTCCTCAAGCCTTGAAAGTGTCTGCTCTTTTGGAATCCAGCTATCAGTACATTTTGGCCTGTATTAAATAGGTGTTTCATGCTAAAGAAATTACCTAGCAAAGCTGTCTTATCATTTCCACTAAGCATAATAGGGTTGAGAGGGACTGAACATGACATCAGCACACAGGTGGGTTGGTCTACGCTCTGGGAACACTGAAGTCTCCTAGGCTGGCATGATCAGACTGAGAATCATAACAAGAATAGTGCATTCTTATTTCCAAATTTGTAAAAAGATGAAAAGAAGCAGCCTTTTCTGTGACTTTTGATTAAAACTGCAGCATAATATACAGATAGGCCTATTCTGAAGCAAGCCTAGGCCTGCCAGGCAGATAGAACTTCTCTGTCCTGAGTGCTTTGTAGGCATTTGCTACCCAGATGAGGATTCAGGCTAATGGAAGAAGCTCTAGAAGGTCACAGTCAAGAAGCATACCTCGTGTCACACCTGTCAGAAAGCTTAGGGGTGAAACTGCCCAGAGCTGTGACTTTCTCTGTTCCAGAAATAATTCCATATCCAACTGAAATAAAGTCTATCCTTATTCAGCAAATCCATTCTTTTATAACTCATTATCCTGATATTTTCCTTCCAATTTGCATATTATTAGCCCACCAAAAAATTATTGGAGGCTACCACCTTATTTTTATAACCGCTTGTTCTATATAACAAATGCCCTCAGATCCACTGGCTTCTGACAATTCTGATTTGAATTCCCCAGCCCCTCACTGATTCGTGTGCAACCATTCTAATGGTAGAGATAGCTACTTATTATGCTGGATGTGCTCCCGGTTTGCACAGCCAGAGAAACTGCTTCTTAGGGACTCTTCCTAGAGGCTTGCAATTTACTGAGGCAAAACAGAGAAATCTATGTAAACTGGAACTACACAACACTAAAATGTGCTGTAAACTGGACTCATTTGAAATTTTATAGCAGTGTTCATTTTTCAATCCTCTTCACAACCAGCAACATCAAAGCAAGGCATTTCATTCTCAGATTAGCATCCAGTGAGAAAGATCCTCTTTCTAGATGATGAGCACCATTGCATATCCCCCACACACAAGGTCTCCATCCAGAGTACATTCCCTTAAACTCCATCCAGCCCACTCTGGTGCTAGCTCCGTGAGTAGACTTGCTGCCTATGCTAGATCAATCCACTTTTCTCACTAGCAGGGTTGTAAAGTGTGAAGGGATGACAGTGTGCAGACGTTTCATCGTGCCTCAAACATTGAATGGAATGGACTCAAGAGCTGCTGAATTTTAGTAGTAGTATTATAGTGTTTGCCTGTAAATTGATCTATTCCTGGCTTCAAAAATTATGGAGCTAGAGAGATGACTTAGTGTTTAAGAATACTGGCTGTTTTTGCACAAGACACAGGTTCAAATCCCAGCTCCCAAATGGCAGCTAACAACTGTCCATAACTCCAGTTCTAGAGGATCCCATGCTCTCTTCTGTCCTCTATGGGCATTGCACAACATGAGTGCACTGACATACATGCAGGAAATACATGCATACACATAACATAAAAATTAAAATAACAAATAAAATATTTTTTTTAATTTAAGGACAAAGATGTTTATAAGTTTTCCAAATTCCTCCCATCAACATCTACTCTAAGTGTTTCCATATCATGTATCTTCACCCAGAGTTAAAGCGCGTCTGCAAACAGCTCAGCTTTCATTCTTGCCTACTTGATTCAGGATAATATAGCTTCCATCCTACAGAGGTGAGTTACAACTATTTGAATAAATGAGACCATATCTGTAGTGCTGTGTTCTGTTCTGGGTATTATATATTGAGGGGTATTAATAACCAAGTATATGGACCAAAATGATGAAGTGGCTTGATACTCTGTGTTGAGAAGGATGAAGAGGGAGATATAATCACCATATTTTAATGCTTTTAAATGGCCCAAGTATGATAAATAAAGTCCAGCACTGAGGAACTATTGGCAAGTGATAGTTGTTAAGAAAGGGAGAAACAGTTTAATTAACAGTGTGATACTGGGTATGTGAACAAACTCCAGAGGATGGATATACCCAGGTAATTGGGGAACACAAATTGGACACAATAGTCTTTATCAAATAAAGAGAGAGGACAGGAAGTGAGAGGGGGGTCTGAGAAGAGATGGGGGTACCGGATTTGAAAATAATCAAAACACTTTGTATGAAATTCTTGAAGAATCAATAGAAATATTAAGATTAGAAATTTTTATCCATAGAACACCTTGTATGCAGATGTTCATGGCAACATTAAACATATTATCCCCAACCTGGAAACAATCCTAGTGTCAGTCAATTGGTTAATGAATAAACTACTAAATGTGGTATATCCATGCAAAAGAATACTACTCGGCTGTATAAAAAAACTGCATGCTGATACATATGACATGATCGATGAATTTTAAAAATGTGTAAAGGGAGAGAAGTCAGATGCAGCAGATTATGTATTATTAGATATTGTTCATATGGACTTTCAGGAGAAACAAATGTGGAGAAAATGATTGGTTTTCTGGAAGGGAACCGGGAGAATGGATGATGACTATCTTCTAAACTGGACTGTGATGGCAGTTTTACATCTCTGTATGTTGGCTAAAAACTACTGAACACTTCATTGTGCCTAGAACATTAAATGGAATGGACTCAAGAGTTGTTGAATCTTATTAGTATTATTATGGTATTTGCCCTGTGAATTGGCTTCAAAAATTATGGAGCTAGAGAGATGGCTCAGTGGTTAAGAGCATACAAACTATAGCTCCAACGACCTCTGTGTAAGGGCCTTCAGCTTGAGGTTTAGCCATAGAGCTCAGTTAGGAATGAAAAGTAAACAGAAAACTTTATCTTTGATTTAGTAAATTTTCCAGTGTTAATATTCATCCATTATCCTTACCCTGGATGTTTTCTTCAGATCCAACCACAGCTCTTTGTCTCATACCCATTCTTATTCTTTGCTTTAAAAGTCTGACACTTCATTTGTAAATAAATGTCCATACAGGGGGCTGGGGGAGCATGGAACAGAGGGGCTGGAGAAGCGTGACCCCTGATTGTCTGTAGGAAAGTTGGACTGCTCTTGCTGCCGAGCCATCTGTCAACTTCTCTGAAACAGGGCCATCAAACTGCCAGGGTTGAATGAACTTTTGCTGATCTGGTGGTCCCCTTTGGATATCCCTGCCAGAAGCATTGGACTGGAGTGAACGCTGATGCTCACTCCTTGAGCACCTTGCTGTTTGATGGTGTCTATTAAATAGGCTATTTCTGTTTACTTGTGGATTGGTTTGAGTCAGAGGCACACAGTTAACACTTGCTGCCCTATGCTTGAAAACCTACCCCATGCTGTCCATCCTGCCTGTCGCAATACATGGCATATGACCTGCCTGCAGTTACCCGGAGCACCATCCTCTGGCAGCAGGACTTGAAAACCCTCTCCAGATTGGATTCATTGTCCAATGAGGTCATTTAGGAAGCAAAGGGGAGGGGCTCTAGGCTCTCAGGATAAGTGAATGTTAGCAAGAATGTTGCACCTCTGAATCACAGACTTTGCTAATTCAACAGCTCTGTTCAAAATACCTCAGTAAAGCAGAGTTCTCTGCTTGGGGTTGGAAAGAAAGAATGTATCCAAAGAATACTTGGACAATTAAAGAATTACAGAAAAATGCATTATTCCATTTGAATCCAGTTTTAACTAGAATAAGCCAAATAATCATCTCAGCAGCATGAAACCCAGTCCTCACCTGTCTGTGGCCCAGAGGAACATTTCTCTACATAACAAGGCCCTCTGGCCTTTCATCAACTGTTAGATTGCCTGCTCTTCCACAGCTCCCTGTGGGATGTTTCTAAACTGTTTTTTTTTTTTTCTGTCAGCTGGTTTCGAATTCAGAGAAAGAAAGTCTTCTAATTGCATCGGAATGGAAAACAGCCTAGCCTATGGCTGGGGCTTTACCTGACCACAAAGCTCAGAGAGTTGCCTGCAAAATCACCAAGCAAGTTTCAAAGGATTAATTCATTAGAGTGAAATTGATCAATCTGAGGGACTCGGAGTCCAGAACAAAGTTCTTGGGTGATTCCTGTGCCATAACTTCAATAAAAGCCTTCACTTCCTAAGAGCAAAACAGTCACGGCAGGCAGGTGGCTTGTACTTTGTCTTCTAGGTATTGATAGCTGAGGTCTCATGACCTTCCTGAAGAATGAAGCTTAGTTATTTCATACTGCCAGTGACAGCCAATCAAACAAAGCTCGTTCTTCTAGATAAGTGTTCACATTATAAGCTTTTTTTAAAAAATGGGTTTATTATTTTTATTTTATGTGTATGAACATATTTCCAGCATGCATGTGAGTACAGCCATGTTGCACAGTGCTGCAGAGGTCAGAAGAGGGTGTCAGATGACCCTGCAATTGGAGCTACAGATGGTTATCAAGCTGGGACTCAAGCCTGGGTCCTCTGGAAGAGCAGACAGTACTCTTAACCACTGCGCCATCTCTCCAGTCCCCTATCCTTTTTCTTCGAATACAGTCAGGGGTTCACATTTTTCTACCTGTCCACACATCCATTTGCCTAACTTGTCTTGTGTTTATTGAAGAAATAATATTGAATCAAGTTGGGCTCAATACTTTGCTTTACTTAGTAGAGGAAGAAAATAGAGACCCTTACCTGATAAATCATAAGGTTAGTGCTTTTTTTTTCACTCATTTTATTGATGTGTATGTGTGTGTATATGAGAGGGTATATATGCATGCTCATGTGTGAGTTTGTAGATATGGAGGTTAGAGGTCAGTCTCAGGCTTCTTTCTCAGAAGGCATCCACCTTGTTTTCTTTGACAGGTTCTTCGGTCATTAAGACCTGGGACCCACCAATTAGTGAGCATAGCCAGCAAGACCCCATGATCCTCCCACCAACTCTCCATGATGTTAGGATTGCAAGTCTGAGCCACAAAACCTGACTTTTTACATGTATGCTAGACTGAACTCAAGCCGCCATGCTTTCATGACAGACTCTTTATCAATTTACCTATCTCCCAGTCCAGGACTAATGTTTAAAAGATATTTTCCTGAGTCTAGAGCAGAAATCCTGAGATAAATCTAGAATAGCTAAGTTTCAGAGATAGATTAAAGATAAATTTTAAAACAGTGAGTTTTAAGAGCCCATTCAAAACAAAAGTACCTAGAAGCCTGACACCACAGCAAGCATTCTCTGAGAGGCGTATTTGCATTCAGAGTGTGCTGCAAGGCTGTGCATTTGTTCCACATGCAGCTCTTCTTTGCCTACCCCATTATCTGCCTTCTCTACCTCTGACTCCTGAAAGCTCATCTCCTCACACCTCTTTGTCAACAAAATCCTCTGGAAACCAGCAAGTCAATTCAAAATGAATGATATATGTTTGGAGTATGTCAGCAACATTTCTATTTTACTTGTCTGAGCAATTGCCCTCTTCCTTGCTGTTGAAGGCAAACTGCCAATAAAAAGAGAGCTGTAACCAAGGGAGCAGAGCAGACAAACACTAGACCTCTCCTCACTGATCTGGTTCTCCTGAGTAAAACATCAATGGCCTTTCCCAACAATGCTTTGACTTGTAGGAATCATTTTTTAAAATATAAATTTTGACAAACAGTGATCTTATAGTTTTATTTTCAGTGATTCTCTCTCTCTCTCTCTCTCTCTCTCTCTCTCTCTGTGTGTGTGTGTGTGTGTGTGTGTGTGTTGTGACATTTATTAACTATAGTGTACTTTCTACTGGGAACACATTTTTCTATAAACACTTCTGGAGAACTAACATGGTTTGGGGTCAGGCCAAAAGGAAAACCAAAAGAGTGTAATAGAGTTTATTTAAACAAGAAGGAGGGAAGAAGGGAGGATAAATTGCAGGATGATATATAAGAATGAGATGATATCTCTATCTAACAATAGAATATGCACAGGACAGAATATGTTGGGTTGTATCTTTTAAGAACTCAACTAGGTGAACCAGCGACATTAGGGTTTCGTAGTCATTATTTTAACAAGAGGCCAAAGCATAAGTCAAATAAGTTGTTTTTCCTTAAATGTAAACCCTAACAAGAGCATATATGGGAAGAATTCTTGTCCTGAGATGGCACCATATATCAAATGAATTAGCATCTTCTATAAGGTTCTGCCTCAAACCTGATGCTACGTGTATCTATTACAGACTGCACAATATGTGCATGGGTGGAAGCAGTCATACACAAAAATGCATTGTTAGCTTATAAAAACAAACAAAACATAAAACGAGTGACCAAGCATATTGGTACATTCTGATAACTCTTCTAGAATTTGTAAGACAGGTGAAGACCAAACATTACTTCCAAGATTACAGAGACCAACATATGAGCATAGATAATCACAGCTGAATTCAGAGACTCACAGTGGAAAGTGCTGTAAGAGCTTACCTAGGTCAAGTAAACCTGAGCTATAACTGAGGATTTGTTGATTGTGCAATGCAAATAATTCTGTGAGTTCAAATCTCCCAAATTCCTGATATAGAGGGACTACCAAAAGGTTTTGATATTTGTCTCCAAGAACTTGATCAGGTTCTTTCAGTAAATATTAGGGACAAATTCTCCTAAGCATATAATATGAGGAGAATAAAGGAACCGATTTTGAAATGTGGGAGAGCATTTTTTTCCTCTTAACAAGTCCTACCTTCTGGGGAAACTACTTAACTAGAGTTTGATTTGCTAATGTTTATCAAAGTGTAACTGATATTGTAGAAGAGAAATACCCAAAGACCCAAACCCAAGAAACCATGGTATTCTACACAGGATATCTGTGGGATCAAGGCCAGACAGGTCGACATAGTGAGTTCCAGACCACCTTGGGCTACAGGAGACCTTATGCAAAACATCAAAAAAAAAGTATGTAAGTATAACATTTTCTCTTTCTAGAAAACAAGCCATTCTAACCATCTTACCCATTCTAAAAAAATCACGAACGCTTTACCCATAGAGAAATAATAAGAATAATTACATATTATATCTCAGAAATCATACATTCTAGTATAGAAAGGAATATATTATAAAAGGAAAAAATAGCTGGAGTTCTACATATTGCTAAATTGTCCTTCAATAAATGACTGAGAAATACTTTCTCAGGCTAGCAAAAATATAAAGAGGTTGTTGCTAAGAGAAACATCCTGAAGACATAAGAAATTCCTAGAGAGAAAATTCAAGTCAGACACCTATGTTTACATAAGGAAGGACATTGAAAAGCAAGGAGAAATATGTAATTAAAATATTTTAATTCTTAATTTATTTAACTGATAATATATTTAGAAAATAACAGTCAATAATACATTCCATTATGTATTCTCATGTTTATTTGATACATAACTGCATGTGTGCAAAGTATTCTAAGTGAAATTAGAGATAGGAATACTACAATGAATGGGAAGGAAGAATTAGGATGCTTGTTATCACAATGTACTCACACTGACCATGAACTTGTATACTCCTATTAAAAATTTGACTTGGATTTGTTATACGCATATATTGCAAATACTAGGTCAGGCATGTTTTTAAAAGTATAATTAGTGCATCAGTTACTATTCTGCTGCTGTGATAAAGCACCATGACCAAGGTAACTTACAGAAAAAGATTTGAACTGGCTCATGATTCCAGAGGGATTACAGCCCATCACAGTGAAAAACATGGTAGTACAGAACAGCAAAGCAGAAAGCCAAATGAGCACATCTCCAAGCAGGCACAGGAATCAAGAGAGCAACTGGATATCTGGCAAAGTCTGCCCAGTGACACACTTCCTTCACCAAGGCACTGCCTCCTAAAGCCTTTCCAAACAGCACCACCAACTCAGGACAAATGGCCAAATACTTGGAGCCCATAGGGGACATTCACAATCAAATCGCCACAATTGGCATCCTACAAATTGAATTTCATAAATTACACAATTTGAACTATGAAAGACAAAAATTAATAAATAAATAAAGACAAAATTAGAAACAAAAAACAGTCAGAATGACTTAGATTTAAAAAAAGGCAACAGATGCTGATATGGGTGGGAGGAACGGGGAACACTGGGCAACAGATGCTGATATGGGTGGGGGACGGGGAGCACTGCTGGGAGAGTGTACACTGCTGAACCCACAGTTTAAACCATTGCGGAGTTCTACAAAATGCTAGAAATAGAGGCCTATATGATGGTGCACATCCTTACTGCCCACACTAAGGAGCCAGAGGCAGGTGAATCTCTGTCAGATCAAGGGCAGTCTGGTCTGCATAGCAAATTGCAGGAAAGCTGAAACTACAAAAAGAACATGTCCCAAAAGAAGCAAAAACAAAGCCAGAAATAGATATACCTCAGGATCCAGCACTACTTCTCTGTGTGTATATCCAAGTGACTCTGTATCCTACTACAGAAATACCTACACATCTATGTTCAGTCCTGCTTGTGTGGGTAATTTTTAATCAGCTTAACACAAATTAGAATTATCTTGAAAGAGGGAACCTCACTTGAATTTTATCCATTGATTGGTCTGTGGCCTGTACTTTGGGCATTTTCTTGATTGCTTGATTCATGTTGGGAGGCCCAGCTTACTGTGGATGTTGTCGACCCTGGGCAAGTGGACCTGGTCTGTATAAGAATCGTGGCTAGGCAATCCAGGAAATACAAGCCATAAGCAATGTTGACTTCTTTCATAAGTTTCTGCTTAAATCTCCTGCATTAAGTTCTGACCTGATTTTCCTCAATGATGGTCTATAAGATGAAATAAACCCTCTCTTCCCCAAGTTGGTTTCGGGAAGGATATTTTTGTCAGTGTTTTTCCAAAGCAACAGAGAACACTAGAATATAATCACAACAGCCAAGAAATGGAGACAACCTGTATGCTGATCAGCTGATGGTGAGAATAATAAAAATGTGGTACATTTACACAATGGAATATTTTTCAACTATTAAGAAAGATGAAATTATGAATTTCACAGTTAAATAAACAGCACTGAAAATAATCGTTCTCAGTGAGGAAACTCAGACACAAAAATACAAATTTTCCATATTTTCTCTCACAATATGGGACCAAAAAACAAAAGACCAGTGTCAAGAATGAGGTACTTCTTTGGAGTTCTTAACCGGTGAGGTCCCAAAGACCCCAGACATTATAAACTATTGCCACTGCTCTTGGTTAAGCTCCAGAACTTGGCATTAAGATCCTATTGCAGAAAACATCACATATTTGATATATAGAACATGAAAATCAAGCTTGTACTGTCCTAGATGCTTTATCCCTACTCTCTGGGAAGGACTATGCATGACACTAGAGTAGAAAATTGATCATCAGTTTTTAAAATTAATTATTTATTTTAAATTTTGTGTGTATGAGTGTATTGTGTGCATGTATATAAGTGCACACTTGTGCAAAGGCCATGGAAGCCAGAAGTGGGTGTCAGTGTCAAATCCCCTGGAACTGTCAGATTCCTTAAAACTAGAGTTATGGACAGTTATTAGCCACCATGTGAGGGCTAGGAATTGAACCCTTGTCCTCTGGAAGCTCAATAACTGAGCTATTTCTCAATCTGGATCATCAATCTTACACAACTGTGAACCCTGTATACTGCAATAGCGACTATTCTGATAAGAAATGACCAATGGTGCAATCGTGACAGGAACGTTAATGAGAGTAAACAGTCACTTTATGAATGGATTTAAAGTTCTGATCCACAAGATGAAATCCATCTCTGGTATCATTTTTGGAGCCAAGAGTCAATAGACAGGTTGTAGACCCTAGGGGAGAACTATTACTATTCTTCTGCTAAGTGACCTAGCATTAGATGATGCTCATGACTTATTGCTATATCAATAGAATAGTGCACCTTTCAGCCCTTATCAGAGAGGCTTCTTGGAGTGGAAGGTGACTAACACGAAGACCCAATGTGCAGAGAATGAGATTTGTGGAATGTTCAGCTCTAAATGGAACATGTATATCATAACTTCTCCTCATAATGCTCAGAGATCATTGTGGAAGAGAAGGCACAAAGTTGGTTAAGTATACGGGGTAGTAAATGACTACAAAGAAACAGTGTTTTCTGGATACAACCAGGCAGGTGGACATATGAACTCACAGCGTTTATGATAGCATGCACAAGACTTGATCATGTTCAAGTCAGAAAAAATTCCAGTATGGAGAAGAAAGCTGTGCCAGCTGAGGAGATAATGGCAACTGATAGGAGAGTCACACGTCCTTAAGAGTTTTGCACTTGGTAGGTAGACCAGGCTCCAGTGGATGGCCACATGCCAAGGAGAATATGGGCAGCAGAAACCGGATACAGTGCTAGAGTAGCAAATAGTCCCAGAAGATTAACTGGACAAGACTATAAAATCTGTAGTCTATCTGTTGCAAGATCCACATTTCCAGTGTCACTGGTCAATCATCTGGTCATAGAACTACCCCTAGGAAGGGAGGTCCACCTTAAGCTACACTAAAGAGAGGGACAGAATACCTATTGATTCCTGCCTGGAATCCCTCTTCCCAGTATTGATTCCTGCCTGGAATCCCTCCTCCCAATGCAGTGCTTCCGAACCCATCCACAGACATGTAGCTCTCTGTAAGTCTGCCCAGTTTTCTGAATTCTTCAGAAAAGTGTAATCTGCCTTTTTCTTCTTCATATAGCTTGTCTAAACTTGCTTTCCCTAATGCATTGAGCAGCCCTAGCATCTTGGATTTCTTTGCTTTTCCTCTAAAGTTTCCTTCTCCCCACCATGTGGCTGACAGTGGGCCACGCATCTGACCTCCACACAGGCTTTAAGTCTGCATGGCCTCCTGGCTTTTCTTCCTTCTCTCCTCACTTTTCCCTATCAAGGCAACTGCTGAGATTCCCAGCTTGCCTGCCCTGAGGATTTTTCTTTAAATTCTAATAAAATTGTCCTAAAGCTTCCATTTTGGTCCATTCTTAAATTCTTTTAAGACTAAGAAACCTCTGAGAGATGATCTTTCTCCCTGTTTCATTATATTTAAGACCCCCTCCACCCAGGGGATGCTCTTTCTCCCTATTTCAACAGATTTTTAAAAATTGTTTCTTTTTTCTTTCTTTAAAGAGGATAAAGCATTAGGTGTGTATGGATGGTGGGTGGTCCTGAGAGCTTTTGTGGAGGGAGAAGGTGAATATGATCAAAATACACTGTATGAAATTCTCAGAGAACTAATAAAATACATTTTTTTAAAAAAGAGTAAGGGTAATATATAGAAAACAATAACAAACATGATAGCTGTTAATCCAGAAATTCTTTTACAAGTCAATAGGCTAACTGCACCAATTAAAAGACAAATATCATCAGAGTAGATTTTAAAAGACCAAACTATATATTGTTTAGAAGGAAATTTTGAACGAAGTCAGACATGGTGATGTGCACATATAATTATTCCATCATTCAGAAGGCTGAGACAGGGTGTTGTGAGTAAAAGACTGACTCGAAATAGAAAAAGGAAGAAAGATAAAAGAAAATTAATATAAACATACATGTAAATTAAAGGAAATGAATGATGAAACATATAACATGCTAACACTGATTTTAAAGAAATCAGGAGCATATATATTAATTCTATACAGCAGATTTCAAACCAAAAATTCTTCACAGATAAAGTAGGGCATTACATAGTTTAGAGATCATTTCTCTAAGAAGATGTACCAGTTCTTTATAGATGTGTACCTTATAGATCATCAGACTCTGTGAAGTGAAAAAATCATTGAGCTATAAGAAATAAATGAAATAAATGAATCCATTATCATAGTAGCAAATTTCAATGCCCCTTTATCAGAAATGGAGAGATATAGTGAGCTGCATCCTGGAAAGGTATTCAGTGGTGCTATTAGTGAGAATTAACATCTGCAGACAATACTATTCATCAACTGAAGAATGTAAATTTTTCTCAAGGTCACAGGGTCATTCACCAAGATAAATCACACTTGGGACCATAAAATGCTTTTAACACATTATAAAAATAAAAAATACACTCTGTGCAATATCTGCTCTGAGCCCAGAGTGGAAGGAAATGAGAAATGAACAACAGAAGGCTAACGTGATCAGACTCGAACATGCAGAGTTAAACAACATGCTTCTAAAGAACAGGGGTCAAAGAAGCAGTCTCCAGTGAAAGTAGAAAACATTCTGGAGTAAATAAAAATGAACACACAACTCACCAAAATCTGTGAGTTGTAGAAAATGCACTATCTGGAAAGAAATTTATAGAATTTGATGTATAAAAAGTGCTATAAAAGAAGAAATATCTAAAATCAGTTTTTAAAGTTAAAACATTAAGGAATTTGTCAAAGAAGAGAAAGTTAAACCAAAATAAGCAAAATAAAACAAAAGATATAAAAGACATGACATGGCTGCCATGAAAATTTCTCTGCCAGATCAATTCATCTGTCATTTAACAACTTCTAGTCTCAGAACAGGTATGGAATGCAGAGATTCTTTTCCAGAATATAAAAAGAATTGCACCTAATCCAATGTTAAGAGTACTCATTCTCTCCTGAAGCCTCATGAGCAATCTTTCTGTCCTTAATCTTATTGGCATTCAGGTCTTATTGGATTCTCCTATTAAGCTCTGTATATATCATTCTGGGACTTCCCTTGCCTTCATCTCCAAACTTTTCAAAGATCATGTCATAAATCAATTCTAAAAGGCTTAAAAGGACATAGCAGATTTATTCAAAACAGTGACCTGATTTTTTTGGTATCAGTTTTCTGTATTGGCCAGTTTTCCTTAGCAGTCACCAAAATACTCAAGGGGGTGGGGGGACTTAAAGCTTAAAATGAAGAATTATCTTGGTTCATGGTTTCTGAGGTTTCAGTTCATTATTCAGGGAAGGGCATTGCACAGCAGAGAAGCTCACAAAATAGTGGCCAGGCAAATGAGAAAGAGAGAGGGGAGAAAGGAGAGAGGAGAGAGAGAGAGAGAGAGAGAGAGAGAGAGAGATATGAAGTAGCTGACTTTCACTTGTTTATATTCTTATTGCATGCCAACTCCTAGTATGTGGAATAAAATTACTCAGATTCAGGGAAGAACTTGCCAACTTGCCTACTTAATTAATTCTCTTAGACATACTGAGAGTTGTGCTTTACTGATCCCAGGCATTTTTCAATCCTAGTTAGTTGACAAACAAGATGAATCATCAAAGTGTTTCTGTGTGAAAATGAATCACTTTTAGCTATCACAACTAAGAAGAGAGAGAACACATTACTAGTTTTAAAATGAAATAGGAACCATGAGATGGATCAGTGGGTAAAGGCACATGTCAGCAAACCTGACAACCTGAGCTCAATCCCCAGGAACAATATATTCATAAGAGAGAAACAACTCCCACAAGTTGTCCTCCAGTGTCCAATCACAACCTATGGTACCTGTGTGCCCCCCATGCATACATACAAACACACAAATACAAATACAATAAAATATTTAATGCAATAGAGAAAATCATTAAATATTCCATGATCATTAAAACAATGGAGACTACTACGAAAAACTCAAGGCACACAAATTTGACAACTTTGCTTAAATGGGAAAATTTTGTAAAAAACCACAAGCTGTACAAATGTCTACTAGTAGCAATATTCAAATTAAATTGACTTCAAGAATTTTAATTTTAAAAACCTAACAGTTTACAACAGAAAACACAATGTACAGTGCATTTTGGTACAATCCTACTAATCATATATGGAAGAAATTATATCAATTTTCTACAATCTCTTTGAAGATAGAATCATTCTAATATATTCTATGAAGCCATAATTATCTCAGCAACAAGAACAAGACAGAATATGAGGAGAAAAGAAACCAATAGATCATGAATTTAAAAGCTTCAGGAAAACATTAGCAAATAAAATCTGTCAATGTAGAAAAATAATTATAATCATAACCAAGTAGGATTTATCCTAGATATGCAAGTCATGTTTAAATTTTGAAGATCAGTTAATGAACTCACCACAGGAGCAAGCTTTAAAAAAGGAAAAACTCAAATAATCATATTGAAAGAGGACAAAAGCATCTTTCCTTTAAAAATTTTAATTGCATTTTAAGAATGTCATATAATATATATTGATCGTATTTAGATCCATTCCCATATCTTTACCCTCTGACCCTTCAGGGTAGATCATCTGCTGAAGCCTGGCCAACCTACTAAAAGTCTCACCCCTTAAATAAGACAGAGGAGGAGATTCAAAAAGCATTTTTGAAAAGCAATATATAATCATGATTTTTAAAAAATAAAATTCTCAATATATTTACAGATGATGAGTTCCATACTACATAAATAAAAAATTCTATCAAAGCATACAAAAGATAATTACCAGTGAGAAATATGAATCTTTCCCTCTGTAATCTAATCTTAAAAATCATGAGTGAATCCCTGCTAAAATTTATTTTTGTACTGTACTAAAATTTCTAGCTAATGCAATAAGAAAGAAAATAAACTAAAACCTCTTCAAATGGGAAAGAATAACTAAAGTGCATTTCTTCACAGATGATGATATTTCTTTTTGTATAATATCTGAAGGAACCAACCAAAACTCCTGAAACTAATATGTAGTTCCAGCATACAAGATTAATATAAAAAGAGCCAATCCCTGTATAATATAGCAATGACTAAGTAGAATATGATGTTTAAAATATAACTATATTCATATTAGCAGAAAAGTGAAACATCAACATAAAGCTATCACAATATTTACAAGCAGTATATTAGATAAATATTGATGAATGAAATCAAATAAGTGAATTAATGGAAAAGTATTCCAGTACATAGATAAGAAGGCACATACTGTCAAGATATTAGTTGTTCCCAACCTGATTTTTCATTCAAAGCAAGCACAATCAAGGTGCCTGAATATTATTTTGTGGATATTGACAAACTTATAGAGAGACAAAAATCTAAGCTAGTGTTAAAATAAATGAACAACTGAAGCACACAGAAGATGTTCTGTAGGATATGAGGGTAGTGGACTGGAGGATACAGGTTGCATGTATAATACACTAACGTGTATATATCTGTATTACAAAGAATAAAGCTTAAAATATATTATGGCTTGTGATACTTCTAATACAACATTGTGGATTTAAATGTTGTACAACTTTACCTTAGTGGAAGATGCTGATAATGGGAACATCATGCATGTGTGAAGATAGGGGAATATGGGTTGTTTCTAAATATTCTTTCCTTTTTGCTGTGAATTTAAAACTGCTCTGAGTAATTAAGTCTTTAATAATATAAACATAGAAACTGAAGCCAAGTACAATGGAGAATTTGGATGGGAGGAGGAGGGAAGGGAATTAGAATAAAGCCTACCTACTATCAAGTCCATTTGCCAGATATATTAAAACTGGATATTCCCTATACACATATATGGAGATTCGAAATATATAGCGATTCAAAAAATATACATTGGGGGTCAGATAATCCGAGTTAAATTTTTTTTTAATTTCTGTTTTGAGGCAAATCATCTTCTACCTACTATGTCCCTTTATATTTTTAATAATAAATTGTTTATATTTTATTATTTTTAAATAATTTGCAAAGATATTTTACTTATTATTCTATCTTTATCACTATATTGTCTGCATGCCTGTAAGTGCACCTGTGCCTTGCAGTGCTTACAGAGATCAGAAGACACTGAGTCCCCTAGAACTGGAGTTAACGACAGCTACTACCTCCCGTGTGGGTACTGGGAAATGAACCTGTGTCCTCTTCAAGAACATCCAGTACTCTTAACCACTGAGCTGTCTCTCCAGCCCTCGTATTTACATATTATCTTGAGATAGGGTCTTTCTGTGTAGCCTTGACCAGCCAAACATTTGCAATCTTCCTGATACTGCCACTTGAGCACTGGGCTTACAGATAATTATGGGCTTACCATTATAATTGGCTCCATATTTATATCATTTTAATATTTTATTGCTTTATATTCTTTGTATACAAAGGGGAGCTTCAAAAAGACATTTTTGACATGATCTCCCTAGTCCCAGCCTGCCTAAACATTACTATGTCGACCAGACTGGTCTCCAACTCATAGAGATCTGCTTGCCTCTCCCTCCTACCTGCTCTGTGTCCCAAGGACTGGGATTAAAGACCAAGCCTCTACATCTGGCAGACATTTCCCTGTAACCATATCATGTATTAACCATGGTCACACACATATCCCCTTTCTCCCTTCCTGTTCCCTTTATTTTCACTCATTCCCCAGCAGACCTTCTTTTTCTTTCATGCCTAACATGCATACATGACTTCATGTGACTAGGCAGAAGCTAGAATGCATGAATGAGGGGAACGGGGCATATTTTTCTTTCTATGTTATTTTGCCTTGTTGCTCGATATGATCTCCAGTTAGATCTCACAGCTATGGTGAAAAGCTCCACTACTACTTTGGTTGTTCTGAATATTTTGTTCTTTCATATGATTTTTAGGTCATTTTATCTATTTTTGTGAAAAAAATGTTATTGACATTTTAGTGGGGATTATGTTGATTCTGTACGTTGTAATATAACCATTTTCACAATATTCATTCTGCTGAGCTATGTGCATGGGGTGTTTTTCCATCTTCTAGGGTCTCTTCAGTTTCTTCCTTCATTTTCTTAAGGTTTTCATTGTAGAAGTCTATGAAACCATCACTTCCTTGGTTAGGTTTATTCTGAAACATTTTACATTTTACTTTAAAACTTTTATGTTTATGAGTGTTTTGCCTGCATGCATGTAAGTGTACCCATGTTCTGCAATGCTTGTGGAAGCCAGAAGTGAGTGGGAGACCCACTAGAACTTGAGTTAGGAATAGTTGCTACGCGGGTACTAAGAACTGAACCTGGGTCCTCTGATAGAGCCGCTAGACTTTGAGCCTCCATCTCAAATCATAGTCTTTTAGTCTTTAAGCTGTTGTGAATAATCTTCCCGACTTCATTCTCAGGAGGCTTCTCTTTGTATACAGGAAGGCTTCTTATTTTTGTATGCTCACTTCATGTCATTTAAATTTACTGAGAGTTTTCAGTTCTAAAAATTTTCTGATTAAACTTTTAGGGTCTTGTAAACATAAGATTATATCATCTGAAAATGAGACTAGTGTCTTAAGCTTTTTCTTATTTATGTACCTTTTATTTCCTTCTTTTATCATATTGCTGTAGCTATGACTTCAAGAATGACACTAAATAAAAGTGGGTAAGGCAAACACCTTCATCCTGTTGGTACTTGATTTGAGCAGAAGTGCTTTGAGCATTCCCCTCTTTAATGTGATGTTGGCTATGGGTGTGTCACACACAGTGTGTTGTATTGAGATATGATCCTTTTACTCCTCATATTTAAGAGAGTTTAATTATAAATGATATTGGATTTTGTCCAAGCCCTTTTTTAATCTATTGATATAATCATGTGAAAAAATTATGTAATGTGTTACATTTATTAGTCTGTGTACATTCAAGCTTTCTTACATCTCTGGATTGAAAAAAAAACTGGTTTAAGGTGAATACTATTTTTGATTATTTGTTGAATTTGATTTGTAGGTATTTCATAGAGAATTTTTTGATTTTATGTCCCTCAAGGAGATTTGCCTATAGTTGTCTTTATGTGTTGTGTCTTTATCTAGTTTTAGTATCACAGTAATACTGTCTTCATAAGAAGAGTCTAGTAGCCTCCTGTGAATTTTATTGATAATGTACATTTTTACTGAATTTTTGTGCATTTCATACAATAATTATTAATAATATTCAGACCCTCCCTTTCATATCCACACCTACCATAGACCTTCAGCCATTGGATTTCATGCTTTCTATCATGTTAAGGCATACTGAGTCAAGCTTTTGTACTCAGATGTCCCTTAGTACAAGTTCATTCACTGGAGTCTACAGTCACTCTCTTAAAGAAGATCAACTCTCATTTACCCAGCACTAACTAGCAGCCAATAGTTCCACAGATAAGGTTGGGTTTGCTGCAAATTTCCCCAGTTTTATGGTGTTTCTTGTTGTTGTTGTTGTTTCCCCTCTGAATGAGTCGACATTGGTCTTACACAGACTTTTACCACTTCTGTAAGTGTAATTCTTTTGATTTATATTTTATGACATAGTTTGAAGAACTGTGGCAAAATACATCAACAAATCCACTTGAGCCTTATCTTTTTTGTTAATTGGGAGGTGTTCTATTGTTCCTTTAATATCATTGCCTATTATAGATCTATTTTATCTGTATATTTACTCTGTATTTACTTTTGATAGATCATATATGTTTAGAAATCATTATTTCTTTTAGATTTTCCAAATTATTGGAATGTACGTTTTTGTTATTACTTAATAGTTTCCTAAATTTTGTTAGTATACATTATAATATTTCCATCTCAATTTTTACATATTTGGGTTTTCTTTTTCATTTGTTTAGTTTGGCTAAGAGTTTATAGATCTTATCTTTTTCTAGAATCAACTTTTTGTTTTGTTGATTATCTATACTTTTTCATAAATTCATTAATTTCTTGTCTTAATCTTCTTTCCCTTATATTGATTTTAGATTTGGCTTGTTCTAGTTTCTCCAAAGCCCTATGACACATAATTATTTGTTGGAGATTTGTAGTTCTAAGTTTTTAAAGATATGTGATTCTAAATCATAGTGAAGAAAACCACCACATTTTCTCTCTCAAATAGAACCTAAATCAATCAATCAATCTTTCTCTTTTTCTCAAATTCTCTCCTTACCTCCCTTTAGTGTGTGTGTGTGTGTGTGTGTGTGTGTGTGTGTGTGTATAAAAGATTTGAAATTAGAAAAGGAGCCCTGAGAGAGGAAAAAAACATCTTAAGAGGAAGAGGAGGAAAAGTAATAATAATAAGGAGGAAAGCAAATAAATGTAGAGAAAGCCCACAATAAGAACAGTATATGAAAAAGACATAATTAAACTCATTGCTTTGTATGCTAACTTGTAATAATAATGAGAAAAGGTAAAGCAGTCATCTAAATATTATTTAACCCAGTTTTATTACAGGAATTAGTTACATCCATGAAAATAATATAATTTAATTGAGCAAAAAGAAATTAGATTAAATATCAATAATGGAAGATATTAATATTCATGAATACCAATTTGGCTCAAATGCTGTGCTGTATAATATCATATATTCATTACACTTTGGAAAATAAAATGGTATTACTGAATCTAGGGTATAGGGCAGGCAAAACTTCCTGTATCAATAAGACTATAACTAACTGGTTGGGATCATAAGGAAGCTGCCATGTAGACAAGGGTCTGGTGAATCCAACTTCAATCTTCCTCATTGTAATTGAATGGAGGACACTGTTCATCACACAGATGGCTGTGTTTCCAGATTGCACAGGAGGAGATGCTAACTTAGGTGGGAACAGAGACTGTGTGGGAAGTCAAAGAGAAGGGTACAGGAGAGTGCAATGAAAAAGAGTACAGAACCAGCCTGAAGGAGCATTTCACTCTTCAGTTAGTAAACTTCTGATTTCCGACTTATTCATTGAAACAGAGGTTTCTTTCTCATGCTTTAAAAAGTTACTTCCACCAAAAAGCCAAAATTGACCTCTTGAGAACAGCTCTTGCTTATCATAATTCTTAAATTGTTGACCTTAAATACTGACCCCATTTGATTTCATCTGCTTCTGTTTTAAGGGTTCCCCCTGTGGGCCACTGGACAAGTCGCTACTGGATTTCATAACACCATCCCCAATATTTTAAAGTCGTTGCATTTACTTTTAATTCAGCACTTCTTTATAGATTTGTATAAATAGGAAAGTGTTGTTTAGCAGTAGAAATTTCTGTACCACTTATGTTCTTAAGAATATGAGCTATTTTCTCTGTAAGACTAGAGCACATGGTCTAGGAAAGAAAGAAAATACAGGCATCGTGTTGGGTTGAACAAGCTGTTCAATTACAGACCATTAAGAGATGAAATTGTCTCTCCTTCACTTGTGAGAAAGATATGGCCCAACAAACTGTGTGAAAGAACACTGACTATGCAGGATATAAATCTAAAGAAACTGATTCATTGATCTGAGAGAGAGAGGAAGAGAAAGAGAGAGAGAGAGAGAGAGAGAGAGAGAGAGAGAGAGAGAGAGAGAGAGAGAGATTGAGCTCCTGCTGTCTTCTCACACCTACTGTCTTCCGGGCTACTGCCACACACTCTTACAATCTTTGCCTTTTCTCCAGGCTAAAATATTTCACCTAGTAACATGCCAGAGAAATTCCATTTGCCAAGTAACCATGTCTTAATCTTTTTCATCTACACCCTCTTTCTTATGTTCCTCTCTTTGCTTTAAAAATCTTTCTCACCAAATATACCTTACAGATCTCTCGGAATGCTTTTCTCTACTGAAGACTCCATTTCCTACACTGGCCTATGGGACATAAGAAAGCAACGGTCTTTTATTTACCACTGGTAAATGACCACCTTGTTGCTTGATCATTTAGAGTTCAGGGATTTTATCACAGATCACTACACTCAAACTCTTGCTGCTTACTCTACAGGATTGATTTTCTACCATCCTAGCTGTTTTTAGCAACTAGATCGCGGCTGTCTTCTATTAAATACATTAATTAAGAGCCAGCTTGTAAGGAGGACAGACCTATGAGAGACTTGAATGTGTGACCTTGAACAAGTTGCTTCCTCTTTGCTCCATTTTCTCATGTACAAGATAGAGATTAAAAATAGTATATACCTGTCTTGGTGTGGATTTCCCAGAACAAAAAGCCTAAGGCAACTCATTAACAAAGAAAGTAAAGTCATAGGGAAGGAAGAAGGTGAGGGGAAAGGGGAGCCATAGGAGAAAGCTAATATAAGGATATCTTACCAGGCTGACCAGTGTTTGGCAGCAAGCTCAAGCAATTGGCCAAAACTGCAGAACTGTCTCTATAATGGCCATAAGAAGTATTTCTTCTCAGCACAGTTTATAGAGAGGGACAGACACAAGTGAATCCTAGATACCACATCCCATAGGTTTTCCCTAGAGAGAAATAACGGGTAATCTTCTGGGTTGTGTGACACATTGTGTCATAGTGCATATGGAGAACTCCAGGCTAGAAGGTAAAACTGGCAGAACATGGGTCTGAGACACAGAGTTTAAGATTGCATGCCCATGAAATGGACTGTAGTTCAGAGTTCCTTGCCTAGTTGTAACTAGGGTCACAGGCCAATTCTCCTGTTTCCTATAAGCATTCTGTCCAGCTGGTAATTGAAGCCTTCATGGTGGATGCATCTTGGAAGGATTACTGTAACCCCAAGACCTGTGTGCTGTGATCCCATCCCACTGCATCTATGAAAATATCTTTTTCCCAAGGTCTGTTTGTCCTTTATCTTTGTGTTACTTTTTCAGAGCCCCGTGCAACAAGCTAAGCCATTTTTCATAGCCTAGGAGTTTGCATAAACCTATCTCTGATCGTTATTTCTTCCACATAAAGTGACAAAATAATGATACTGGCCACAGACATGTCCACTGATTGGATTTCCCTCCTCAGTAGCAATGCCAGAAACGCACTCTCTTGGGAAGCCGTGTACTTCCATATGACATGAATATGCAATGCTAACTCATCTATGAAATGATCTCAGGACATAACACATCATTTTAGTTTGTTATAGAGAACCCCTTACGTGACTATGGTTATAAATAAGGGAGAGAGGGTTAATACAAAAGAAATGGGGATCATGGGACTCTAAATCAGATGCCCTCTGGACAGAAAACCTCTGATTATAAATATGCCTTTTTCATTATGGGATGGATTGTATTGACTGTTATTATCTAAAAACTATATGATATCTTGGGTCTAGTGATTCCTAGGTCAAGACAAATATCCCACATCATCTCTAGCTTTGTGACTATTGGTCATGTGCACTGTCTCTAGTCAGTTATAAGAAAACAGTTGATTTCCAAATGTAATTCTCTGCTGTAGAAGAGTAGGATCTTTCTTTAGAACTCCAGGGATCATAGTATAACTCCCCTATTAGGGCTTGCTGTAGAGATAACACAGCACTATTGTTTACCATGGAAATATTCAATACAGTCTGATTTACCAGGTCATGCTCCAAGAATGAACGGGCAACTTGGATACATACTAAACAAGTCCTTTGGCTCTTTCCTTATAAGGGACCCACAGGAACTCTGTAATACTCAAGACAGAACAGATTCTCATCGATGTGCATAATTCCTTCAAAAACATAAAAAACAAATATTGGTGTCCCTTGGAGTAAGTTGATCGACTAGAGTCTGCAATCCTATCTAGAAAAAAGATCTACTCTCCCTCACCGAGCAGTAATCAGTTGCCAAAATAGTTCTTCTATTAGGGTTGGGGCATGCTACCTATTTCCCTAATTCTATGCTGGGTTTTGTCTGATTAAGCAGGCATGGGTCATGTGCATGCTGTCATTATTGTTGCAAATGCCTATGAGCAAGTTCTCAGTGGCCTGAAAGTCTCTGTTTCCTTATGTTCATGCACAGCCCTGACTAATACAATCTTCTAAAATGGTACCTCAGCTGTGGGTAGATGAGACTGAATGTAGAAGTCCTATCCAGGAACTTGCACTTTGTAGTCTCTGGTTCTCTAAAACTCAGCCAGATGTGGACTTCTGAGTATGTTGCACTTCGTTTAATGAGGAAGATTCACTGATGAGAGTTGAAAGATCTGTTAGCATTCAGTATAACCCAGTTCCATTATGTTCCATGAACCTTTGGTGTATTCAACAAAGGGTATCTGGGTACAAATGCTTAACCAGATGGAACTTAGCATATATAACAGAATGCATGAAATCCAGTGGCAGGGCTGTGGGAGGATGGGGATGGGGGAAGGGGTCTAAATTTGATTAAAATATATTATAAAAACTCAATGATAATACTTTTAAAAATGAAGTAGATGTCTTCCTTCTTAGTGGTATAAGATGTAAGGTCCAAAATCTTATCCTTGATCTTAGGAAGTCCCAAATGTGGCAGAGAAGTGCATCTTTTTAACATTACTCAAGTCATGTGTCAACTTTCAAATGACTATTAAGACTACTGCATACTCTTTGGAAACATTTAATTAAAACATTAGTAATCTTTTAATGTCTATTTATGATGTGTGCTCATAATACTTTTTCTAGATCTTCTAATTTATGTTTTTACAGATCCCTATGTTGCTAAACTTGTAGACAGTTTCTCCGTCTTACATATACACATTTGGGAATCATTACTAAGCTTATTGAAGAGAATCAAAAAGTCTTATACCATTTTAAAAAATCATATGTGAAATGTTAGATGCTGCATCACTTGTCCTATCTACAAGACAGTATAAGATTGACTACTGTCTCTTACTTTTTAATGACAGTATAAAAAGGATTCACTATAGTCATCTGGCTTTTGTAGGACAGGTATAAGAAGATTTGATGGTGAGAAGCATCTCAAAGTGTCTTCGATGACCACAATATTGCTTCTGATTTAATACCTTGGCTGAGAGGTCAAGCAGATATTAGTGAATTCTTTAGCTGTTATCATCATGCCGTCTATTTCACTGCAGAGTAAGTAATCAAAATAGCCTGCTACTAAGTAAGTATATGCTAATTATTCATTCAAGACCCAAGAAAAGAGCAACAAGCTTGGTTTATGTATCCATTGGCTTCCTGTAAGATGAGCTAAGGCCAAAGTACATTGAGGTGCTGAACTCTGTAAATAGAAGATTCTGTAGGAATTTGGGTTCCCCTAAGTTAGTACTAGCTAAGAAGACCCATCTAATTATCTTCAAACAGTATGAGCATTTCCTGAAGCTCATGTATAGCCATCATATACACCCTTCAATGTGTACGGTCAATGTAAGAATCAGAAGTAACTTATTTATGATGGCGATGCAGGTTTCTTTCTCATTAGGCCGTATCTCACCTTCTATGAAAGGCACCATGATTTCACACATTGCTACAGAGGGCTAGAGCAAACCAAGACATCATCCATCCATCCATTCATCTATCCATCCATCTTGTTCCTACCAGAATCGAGTGATCAATTCAGTTTCTTGGCATTCTCATTCACATTTCGTATTGGCACTATTTTTATTTGAATTTACCTGATTGCTTCTATGACTAGAAATAGCTTTATGTACTTATGACTACTTATTCCTTTTGGTAAACTTTCTTCATATATTTTGTCAATATTAATAATACGATATTTTGATCTTTTTAACTGTTGACCTTTGATAGCTTTTTTTGTACACGTTCTAAATGTATAATTCTAAATGTACCTTGTCTTTTCATCAGGTTTTCAAGTCTTTATTAAAGCATAAATGTTTGATGGAGGGCAGACCATGAATTTTCCACTGTATAGAGTATGATTTTCATATCAAGCTAAACTAAAAGCTCATTTTTAATAAGGTGGGAGGGACAGGTTTGGATTGTTTTGCTTCTTTGCTTTTGTGTACAGTCGCTCAATTTTTCCATTACCACTGGTCAAAATGATTTCTTTCACTTAATAGCTTTTTCACCTTTGTCCAAATCAATTGAGTATATTTATGTGAAATATTCTTGAGTTCTTTATTCTTTTCTATTGATCAAAGTGTCTGTCTCTCTACCAGTACAGGCTGCCCTGATCACTACAAACATAAAACTAGCTGCACATTAGACAGAGTGATTTCTCCCACTTCATTCTTTTGTCAGAATTGTTTTAGCTACTTTAGATGTCTGCCTTTCCATAACAATGTTGCTTGTTTATGTCTATGAAAGCAGTTTTGTTGTGGTTTGGATAGGAATGTTATTAAGCCTGTAGATTAATTTAGGGAGGGTGCTCACTGAGTTTATGAACATTGTCTCTCCATATATATTTTCAATTTCTTTGATTTATAACACCTTTTAAATTTTCACAATCCTGTTCTTGCAAAGGTTTCTTAAGTATTTATGTGGGTATTTTTTGGAACAATTATAAATATTAGTTTTTAAGTCATGTTCAGCATGTTTATTTTTATTATATAGAAATGTGAATGATTTTGGTGTGTTGATATTATATCCTACAGTTGATCTATATGAAATTTGATATATCCTCTTACACAGAAGTCTTTTACTTCTGAGGAATTTATTCTGTATTCTTAATTTTTCTAGAATGTTTTTCTATCACTATCAAGTGGTGAACTGTTACAAAATTGTTTTCTTTGTCAATTGTATGATTATATGATCATAAGACTGCTTTAGACTGCTGATATGTGCATCTAGCAGACATCTAGAATCTTTTCTGAATGACTCTGTTAGAATATTAAGCAAAGAGTTACAAGTGACTGCTCCTATGCCCATTAATTCTCCCCTCTCCAATCTCACATTTGTCTACTCCTATCCCAATGTCATCTACTCAAGATATAAGTCCCCTTAATATTCTAGCAGGGTTGTAAACAGTTACCTGCTGGTTATATTGTACTAGAACAAGACTATACTTCTTTAATGAATGAGTGTCAAGGCCAACTATTAGCCTGTAGTGTAGACAATGATTGATAAGGCCAGTCATCTTCAAGTATATATGCAGTATTTCACAAGGCTTCTTATCCAGGTGAACACATTTCAAGTTTCTAAGCAAGGAAACATGGCTCAATCTTAGCAAGTAGGGGGGAGTTATTTTTGTAGGCTGAAGAACTAAGGAGAATTTGTGTACTAAATCTAGGGCCAACATCCCTATTCTAGGTCTCATGTTCCACTCTGTCTCTATCAAGGCCATACTTTTTAAAGGTGGTTGAACTGGAACATTTAGGTTCACTTGAAGCTCTTTTTACCTTGATACTGGACTCTGTATCTGATTTTCAACAGAGTATGCCTTACAGTTACAGAAGATAAGAACTTCATTAAATCCTTTTATATGGGCACCCCAGGTTCCACAGCGTGACTTAAACTGTCATTTCACTACCCTGAACCTATCATTCTCTGTTGTCAAGGTGACCAGGCTGTTATCAGAAGCTATCCTTTCTAATCCTTATACCTGTATCTTTGTCCACTATGCTTTATCCCCACAGCTCCCGCAGAGTCTACAGTTCATTTTCCAACTTGCTATCAAACTTATGCAAAGCAAATGTCATAGAGGTAGTGATGCCGCCCTACAATACAGCACTGTCTTAGACAAGGCTGACTTATGAATTGTACAAAGTAGTCGAATAACACCATCAGCATTGCTACAGAAAACTGGGATATGCCAATATACTGGCATATTAAGCAAACACTTCATCAAGCTAATTTACTACTTTGCTACACAGATGAGACATTTTGAGTGCTTTATTTTTAACAATTATCTCAGTCATTGCTTTGTTTAAAAATTTGGTCTTAAACCTAATCTATCATTGTGTTTGGATGTTCCACTCAAAATCAAAATGTTGCCCTTTGCATCATGTGAATTCATGTTTATATTTGGATTTTAAATTCAGAGTCCACTAGTCTCAGATATATTGATATTCTGGAGGGGGTTGATTTTTATTTCTTTTTCATTTTTAATGTTTTTATTGAGTTTGTGTATTGCATATAATACAGCTTTATCAAATTTAGAACCCCCCCTCCTCTCCATGCCCCATAATCCTTCCCTGCCATATGTCAGGTATTCTGTCATGTATGGTAAGTTCTTCTCAGTCAAGCATTTCTATCTAGGTGTCCTTCAGTGTAAGTTTATCCACTGGAGTCTAGTAGGCTTATGTAGAATCACTCCTTTAAAGATCTGCTTTCCCTTATGACACAGTAATAATTTCCCAATAATTCTTTGGCCAGGGTAGAAACTGCTGCCCATTTCCCCACTCCATGCTGGGTTTTGTTTGACTGAATCAGCATGGGTCTTGGTATTCTGTTTATGCATGAAAAACCCATCGATAATGACCAGGGTAGTAGTCATTGTGTAGAACTTTTCTTCTTGCATTTCTTCCTCAAGTACTTCCTTGTTCTTCACTATGACTATTCCATCACTGGGGCTATGAGTTCCAACAGGGTCAGCATCATAGCACCCTTAATGTACAAAGGGTTTCAGTGTTGGAATTTGCATTAATCAATTTCTTTGTCAAGTTCCTGCAGTTCTAGACAAAAGCACTCTTAGAAAAACACCATAAAATAATAAGACATAAAAGAAAACTGTAGCTATTACAACCACTACCAACTCACCTAACTTTACTGAACACTAAAATGGCACTGTCACAAATGCTTTGCATGTCCCATGCCATTTCTTCTTCATAATAATCCTAAGGTGAAGAAATGATTACATGTATTTTGGGAAATAAGTAAACACAGCCTTAAAACCTCAAGTAATGGTCTATTTCTTCCAGTCTACAAAAAAAAAAAAAAAAGCAGAATAATGCCTTGCAAATCCTGCAGGACTCCCCTCCTCCTGCTCTGTGAGCCCCAGCATTTACCATTCATGCGGATCACTCATATCTGTGCATTTCTGCTTTAGTTTTTCATCAACCCCCTCTTGAGTGATTTCTTCCCTATTAGGATTTTTGCAGTTTCCATAGCAAAATGTCACCAACATTTTATCGCAGAGCTCTGGAGGTCAGAAGTCAGAAATCAAGGTGTCAGCAGACCCATGGTCCTTCTCAACCCCATAGGAGAATAGTACTTCTTGCCTCTTCTTGCTTCTGATGTTTTCACTGGCAATTTCTGCCAGTAATTACCATACAGATGCGTCAGCCCTGTCTGTCTCCATCCTCCCTGCTACCTGCTCCCCTGTGTTCTGATCTTTGTGTTTCCTCTCTCTTATGAGGACACAGTTTTATTAGATTAAGAATCTACTGTTCTTCAGCATGGCCTTGAATACATTTTCAAATGCTTCATTTCTTTGCTGCTGTGGCATTCACAGGAAGCAAAAATTAAGGCTTCAATATACCGTCTGAAAATGTGCAGTTCAGTTCATAAAATCACATACACACACACACACTTATATTTAATATTTTGAAGCCATCCAATCACTCACATTTTCTTCAGTTTTTATTTCTCCATATTCCTAGAACACTAAGACAAACATAGAGAATGTTTGGCTGATACCTTGTGCTTTATGACTAGATCTCAGATCTTGGCACAAGTCTGCCACTGTCTAGGTATGAAAACTTGAATAATTTATTTATTTGCTTTGAGACTTTATCAAAAGTGGAAGATAAAGTGTAATAATGTCTTCCTTATCATTATTGTGAAGATTCAGTGACCAAAGGTTGAATGCAATAAAAACTGTATTTTTAATTCCTGTAAGTGATCAAATATTACAGAGGAAGGAAAACATGACACACAGTTGCTTGAATTCACTTTGCATTTCCTCTTCCAGTCATCAATCTCAGAATAGCTTCAGACAGAATGGACAAGTTTCCCAATTGTCCCAAGGTTATTTTCTGTCATGTAAGGGATTTTTTTGCTTAAAAACTAACCTAAGATTTAGATTGATTTTTGTATCTTCAGACATCCTCCCTCAGTTGACTTGCCTTCAAACACTCTTTTTTCTCTTATCCTGAAATATTTTTTAGATGACCTCCTCACCGTTTCCACTGTTACATTCTCTTCTCAGCCCGATGTCCTGACGAATGTTCCACAGCTGTGTTTCCAGTTCCTTTTAACCTATCCTTCTGTTATTTCTTTGGTGTCTCTGTCACCTGTCAGCTAAACTGCGTTTTTGAAAGCCACAATTGCATTAAAGAATCTAAGCACCAAAAGCAAATAACTGGGTCCAAACACCACTGTTCCCAGCCAGCATGTTTCCTGATAATTCTGTTGTAATTCCCAGCCGGCAGTCCTGCCTTCTTCACTCCCTCTTTCTTTTAACTTCTTGGATGTGATAGCTAAGTGTCTTGGCCCTTTCACCTTTGTGAATGAGACCCTTCTTTTCTATTAACCGCTACATGCTTTTAATCTTTGTCCTGTTGGTAGGTGTTGCCTGGTCTTTATAGTTGTATAATGTCTTTTCTTTATTTCTTCTGAAAGAAATGTGTTCCATGGCTGACATCTACTACTCGCCTTCCTGCGTCATCTTCTTACAGCCCATGTCTGGCTGAAAGTGGAACTTACTTACCACTACATGAACACATGTGTAATGCTCCCACTTCCTGACAAAATGAATGACAAATTATCTTTGTTTCTTTGGATGATTTTTCCTTCACAAAAGCAGTTTTTGCAAAATTCCCCGCTGCTATAAATGTTCTTCTACCTACAAAGGTCTGAATTTTTAGCAGATATGGGGACACATGCTGTAATCCCAGCCCTTGCAGGGAAGGAGGCAGAGGCAGGAGGCAGGTCCAAGCCAGCCTGGGCTGTAGTGAGAACACATGTGAAAAGACAATAAACAAAGTGGCACTCGAAAACCACCTCCTATCCCCTCATTTTACTTTTCTAGCCAATTCCTGCACAGAGTTCTGAGATTCGCCATCTTTTCCTCAGCTCACGACAATCTACAAAATCTGACTATAGCACTTCCTCCTGAGTGCTTGTGTTTCCTCTTTGCTCCAATTAATGCCTCTAAAAATGCCATCAAGTACTGTCCCTGCCTCCTTAAGTCCAGATAACTTAGTGTTTTCATCAGTGTGGTAATCTTGACTGACTGACTTTGAGTTTTCCTGACTTTCTAAACATGACACTTTAATTCCCTTACACCACCCCTAATTCCTTACGGTCAGAACTAATTTTTCTGTATGTATCACATTGAATACCAATAACACACTGAAAATAGGGAGTGCACCCTATAAACTCCCATTTACTGAACTAGCCCAATTGACCTAAACCTCATTTGCCTTGAATATACTCAAGTCTAAAACTAAAAGGATAAAAAGTTATTTCAATTACCAAAACAGGAAGATTTAAAGTATAAGGTAGGTTCACAGTCAATTCCCATACACATAAATGTCATTTAGTTACTAGTATGTAAAATACTGTATTGTTCTGTCTTATGATTCTTTCCTCAGACATGCGGGGGGTGGGGTCAACAGCTATATAACAAACAGAATTCTAGTTCTTTTTTTTTTTTTTTGCACAAATTACATAAGGACACCAAAAGGAAAAGAGAAAAGGTAGTAAAGGTTGATTTGTAAATTACTTCTGAGAAAGTAGGCAGACACTTTGATGGGAACATGATCCTGGTAGGTATTTTCTAGCTCCCTGTCACTGGAGAGAACAAAGTTGAAAAGCTTTAAAAATCCCTAAAACTAAACTTAAGAAATCAGCCAAAGAATATTTAATGCTTTTGGTGGTGAGCAGCAGGGTTGTGAGACTTTGCTTTGTGGGAATTAGACATGAAAATTCGTAACACTCAGATTTTATCCAGATAATTCAAATCTGGAGCCCTGCCTCCTTCTCTAAGTAACATGCCGTGTGTTTCCCGCTGCTCTCCTGTCCCCTGTAGACAGTAGCATCTTGGGGTTGGACTGTCGTTTCTCAAGGTTAAAGTGTGTTTCTGTGACCTGGATACACCTAAGACTGAGCACTTGTGCATATCTTCGTTTCTCTGATAGTGTGACTGACCTATATGGGTTCAGTATTTGTCTGGCCAGTCAATGCCTTGCCATCAATGGACAGTACTAGACTCCCAAGCACTTTAGCCAAACCGAACTAGAGCAGCCGGTATGTGGAGATAGAATTTGGATACAAATTCATAATCTTATTCATAGTTTCCACTCACATCTATTGAGGTCCAGGGACTAATCACAGGTAGAAAAGGGAGTCAGTGTTTCTCTCCATCGCTTACAGCAGGCACATGGCTGACTGGATTTGGATTGGTGATCTTCACATCTCTGCTTAGGTCACTAGAATTTCCAGAACTAGAGCTCTGCTCCAAATACCATGTAGTTTGACAAGCCATGAAACCTCTGCTTATGGGGAACACGCCTTCTAAGAACCCTCTCTCTCTCTCTCTCTCTCTCTCACATCATGTTGTTCCCTGTGCTACAGCTGCCTGAACATTTGTGTCCATTGACAGATTTCCTGAGAACAATGATGCTGCCACTCACAAGGAATGCTAGCAGGAAAAGTACTCCAGAGGAATTGTGTTTTGGCATATGGGAGGGTTGGGGGCAGAGGGGACACTCAGACAAAAGCCGTCAGTGGTATCTATCTCAGAAGACAACAAAAGAAGAGCCACAGCTATCTGCTTGAGAAGACAGCAAAAAGAATGTTCCAGAAAACATAACAACTTGTTTTTTTTAAACAAAAGAAGATAGAAAGAAAGTGTGATAGAACCATTTTTATTGGAACATTACTTTTAGATCTGAAATGTTATTAGGGATTTCTCTTTACTTCGGTTTGTAGATGTGAATTTTAAATATCACTAGTGGAAAAAAAAAAGAGATCTGAAGCCCATGCTGTGTAATGAAAATACCACAGTAGAGGCCTGGGCTGGGTACCTAAGGCATTTTGGCCTCCCTCTGCTAGCCTACCAAGGTATCTCTACCTTCTTTGCTTTGACTAATCATGAATCCCATTAGCCTAATGGTCCTCTGTGCTCCAGGCTGATTCAGGACTTCAGTACACACTCTCTCGTCTTCCTAAAATATTTCCCTTCTCTAGTCTGCTAATGGCTCTCTGCTCTCTGCCTCTATAGATTTGAATCGTCATTTTCTTTGTAGACAATTCTCAATCATTCTTCAAATTCTGCCTAGCAATTTTACTTTCCTTTTATTTCCTTCCTACCTCCAACAAACAAAACTCTCCATACCCTTTAACACTTCTAAAATTTTACATACGCTTTACACTGCAAATATCACTGTCTCATCAGGTTTGCCTCTCTGTTATGCTAAGCACACCTCTTCAGTGCCTCTTGCAAAGTGATTATTTTGTTCATTTTCCCTCCCTGAACAGTATAATGTAACTTGTACAGTGTGAATCTAAACGAATGTAGATGTTTTTTGATTCTAACAACACTAGAGAAAGGCCTGTAAAATGGAAGGTGAGAATGGGAGACACTTCTGCAAACCCAAAACAACTGTGGTAAGAATTTACAGGAAGCAGACTGGGGGAACCAACTGCTAAAGACAGGCACTTCCCAGAACCACCTCTGTCTGCTCAGCTTGGCCATGTGCTGAGGTTTGATCTCTGTGTCAAATCCAAGAACTCCTGAGGCAACAGAAAAGTGGCAGAACTCAGGCACCAAAGTTCTTTTATTTAAGAACACCATGATGGTTTGAATGAGAATGTCCACCATAAACTTCAAGTATTTGAACATTGTGTCTTCAACTGGTGTCACTTTTGGGGGAGGTTTCAAGAGGTATGGTCATGCTGAAGGAAACATGTCACTGGGGTGAGTGTTTGAGAGTTCATGGGCCTTGCTAGATTCTCAGCCTCTTCTTCCTGTGGCTGCTTGAAGATGTGATTACTAGATTTTATGTACTTCTCACTTCCTTCCACTATACCTCCCCACCATAATAGATTCCAACCCTCTTGAACTGTAAGCTAAATAAATTCTCACTTCTATAAGTTGTTTTGGTCAGTGTTTTTATCACAGCAGCAGAAAAGTAACTCATACAAACACCATAGGTGATTCTGATTGTTAAATAGCACTGAGTCAATTTATAGAAAGAATTTCTCTATTTCTCTTTGTGGAGTATTCTAAACCAAACTTAACCCCATTGCCTGACCAAATCATCCTGAAAACCATATAGAAGAGTAAGATTTAGGGCTGCAATATGATGTTATATAGGTAATATTAATTTTGCTCTAGGGAAAAAAGTTTCCCAGGGTTAGTTCTTTGTGAAACTCAATAAAGTACATGCAAGAAAATACTTAAGGTATAAAACAAGTGAATAAATGCCCATGCATTTTTCGGACTAGCTTTAGGAGATTCACAAGCCTTAAGACCCTTTCTGTTGGTTCTGTTACTAATCAAATGACTTGCCCTGAGGTATTACAATTTACCCTGGAAATAATTTACATTTTGCAAAATATATTCTCATATGTAGCTCAGTCTGAGAGGTGAGCAAGGCAGACATTTTTCTCTGCGTTACAGAATTAAGAAACAGACTTGGTATGGACTTGAACATGGGGATAACCAGTTAATAAGAATTAATCATATGTGATTGAGATGAAATGAGCTCTAAACTTGAAACATGACCTGTTTGGTTTCTATAACCTCTACAGTTTAAAGACAGGCATTACCACAGAATGTTAAAAACCTCAAAACGCTATCACATTGTAAATACCTGCAACTTTATCTATGTTACAATGGTCTCAATGGTATGTTAATATCATGGAGCTTGAAATGGATTTTCTAAAATCCTTGAATACTAAGGCTATGTGTAGCAATTTATTGATAGCAGACCTATGCACTTATAAGTTCAGCTGTAATTAAATAAAACAGAAAGGACATAGGAGCATTCTTTATGTGCAAAAAAATAGAAGAGGTAAGAAAACTTGTTTTGGAACTTGGTAGATATATTTGTCCTTCACTAAGAATTTACCTTTAATAAATACCCTTAGAATGTGCTATAAGCTTAGGAGATAGAAAGATATCTACAGAAATGACTGCAGTTGCATTCACAACCCCAGATTCCTCTACCATTTTGATCTCATCTGTTTTGCAGTATCTCTGGCTGTTACTCTCATCTCTCACACCCTTCTGACTCCTGCCTTTGGCTCCATCAAAGAGATATTTTTGTTTGGTTGTTTTTTTTTTTTTTTAAAGTATCTTCCTGTAACCCCAATAGGCCTGGAATTCACTATGTAGGCATGGCTGGCTTCAATTTCACAGAGATCCACCTGCCTCTGCCTCCCAAGTGCTGAGATTAAAGGTGTGTGCCACTATGCCTGACCAGAGAGATATTTTTAAAACTTATTTTTGTGAAAATATTGCAAACAGCTTATTTACAATCTATACAATAAAAAATCAAGTTCCTATACATCAAACTCGGGTTTTGATTACACTAGGCAAGCACTCTACAACTGAGCTAGGTTCCCTGTCCTAGGTCAGTTCTTTATTTAGCTTGTCTTGAAGTTTACCTTTTACTAATATTCTGTCTGATCTTTACCTTCCAGACATATTGAATTTTTTCAGGTATAATGCTCCCATAACTTTCCAGATATTTTCACATAATAGACACCTAACATAATAAACAACCTTCTTTGTTTCATCTACTTGGCAAGCAAGAATCAAACCCTTGAGACTAGACTAATGCCCCTCTGGGACCACAGTCAAAGGTATGCGTGCACAGGTTTGGTGGAAATCAGTTTCCTTTGAAGATCTGGAATTGCTTGAAAGTGAGGCTCCGATCTCACCAGCTGCTGGCCCAGAGTCTGTCACATGCCAGTGTTTTAATCCTATTTGTTGCACAAATGAATGTTATAGAGATAAAAGGCTGAACACAAGTGTAAAGATATTCCTAGTGCAAAGACACCAGTTTGGGCTGTCCTGCAAGCATCAGTCTAGAAAGAATCCTGAACTCAACTATTCTGAGACACCAGGTTAATTAATCAAAGAGCACAAGAAACAGATAACTTTGGGTCATCTAGTGCTTCCAGATCTGTGATATTCCCCCCAGTGAATTTTCTACTGTATTATCCTATCCCACTTAAATATTCTCAGTAACGAGACTTTTCAGAGTTGCTGATTAATAGGATTTGGAAAAAAAAAAAGGCAAGAAACAAACTATATTCCAAGACAATGAGAGAGAGAGGGACAGACAGACAGAAGAAGGGAGGGAGGAAGGGAAGACAATTTCATGCCATTTCATGTCTCTGGACACAGAAGATGAAAGAGTTATTTCCTATAGGCTCTGTCTGCTGAAAATAGGCAAGAAAATCTTTGGTCATTTTGTAACTAAAGGACACATCAGAAACCTCCTATTTACACAAAAGAAACCCATTATGAATCAATCACCTAGATATTTCTGATTTATTCGCTCTCTTGTTCACTTTCTCACTCTTATTTTCTCTCTCTTTCTATGCTTCTGAAATTATTTGAGACACACTAGCAAAGAAAATCAAATCCCTTGCTTCAAGATGGAGTAAACATAGGGATGAATTAATGTGGTATCTTGATGTCTTAAAAATTAAAAATTAATGTTTCATTCAAATACCTTAGGGTAGCAGTAATAATTTATATTAATAAGCTAATGATCCAATAGATATTTTGCCAGCCAAACAATATGTAAAACTCATACCAAAGAAACACAGAGTGAAATTCACAGATATTTGTCCTTTCAGAAATTTTCCAGTCATTCCTGGGTGGCCTGAATTTCATTATTACACTGAAAAACTGTGAATGTCCAGATCTATTAAGTTCTTTTGACTTGAGTCAAATACATGTGAAAATTAAAGATAGTTACTCACTAGTGTTGAAAATTTACAAGTGCAGTCTGTTATTACTGGGGCCTCTCTGAACATCTCTGACAATATACTTAGGTGCTAAGACTATATTTATGAACCCCAGATCAGGTATGACAATAATCCAATATGATATGACATAGACAAAAGGATTTGGGCTATGGGGAGGAATGTACAAATGAATTTTGGAGGTAATAAATGAAGTAAAAATTTTTAACCTCAGATTTTTATCTTGGTATTGTAAGTACTTTTAAGTAATCATCTCTAAAAGAATAAAAATCAGCATAACTAGAGAAGTTGTTCCTATGCACAAACAGACTAGAATGAACCACTGTGTTTTAGTTAAACAGATCTTAGGTCGAATCATCAATCTGCCGCTTTCTAACCAGTGACCTTAGGCAAGTTAATTATTTTCTCTCATCCTTACATGAATAAGAACGAAATGAAACCATATAAGCAGAAAGTCTTTCCTTCTTTAGATATTTCTATGTTAGGTTTTGGAATAAAAACACCACTTAACAAAATAAACCATGAGATTATATAGCTTTTCCTTCATTAATAGCTCACTATGTCTGGAATGGTTGACCAAAAAAATGTTTCTACATCCATAAATGAATGAAGTAACCAAAGACAAAATCCACTGGTGATAATGACAAAGACAGAGAACAAAAACAAAGACAAAAAGTAAGAGTAGAAGGCTACGGAGATTGGCAAAATAAACATACAGAGAGAGAGGAGAGAGAGAGGGAGAATGAATCAGAGTAATAAAAAGTTCATGATCCATATGCAAAAGAGAACTATAACTCTAAAGAAACATTGTTAATGTGGTGGTACATGCCTGTAATCCTAGGATTGGTGAGGCTAGGGCAGAAGAATGGAGAATAAAAAAAAAAACCCACTAGATTAAATAAATAAAAATGGTGGATGAGAAAGGGAAGCAGATGTCAGGGAGAGAAGAACAGGGGAGAGGGCGGAAGAAAGGGTGAGGAGGAAAGAAGGAGCCATAAAATTGAGCATGAGACAGGGTTTCATTTCAGCAATGTGGAAGAAGCTCCTTCAGTTCTGTGGGGCACCATTATGGATGAGGAAAAACTAAGGGGCTGTAGAAAGATCCCATCTGTCATGCCAGGTCAATGAGATGCTTGCGAATCTTAGCCAGCTCCACAGGTATTTGGGAGTGTTGTGTATAGCTCCACAGAGAGAACATAACCTGCTCCAGAGGCAGGGCATGACAGTATAGAGGAAGGTGATTTCAGAAACTTCTCCTCTAAGAAACAGAGATCGTGTGAAAGGCTGGAAGCACTGCATCTCAGAATGGGCATTCTGTAGTTCTCTAGATGACATGTGGTGGCAGAAAGCAATGGAGAAGTAAAAGGAAGGAAGGAAAGCTACCTGATGCTTGTTGGACTAATAATGGAATAATTTTATCTTAAAATGTATGTCAGCCTACAGGATACATCTGTATCTAACATCAAGGTTAGCACTATCTTTATTCTATAGATGCTAAAACCGAAGTTCTGTTGTTTTCCAATGCTTATCCACATTTACAAGATACAAAGGGTAGAGCCTGCATACATGCCTAATGTCTCTAATCAGTACTGGGGGCCACGAAAGAACTGGTGTAACGTTTGTTTTATTTCTGGAGCATCCTAAGTCATTTATATACATAGTTTCCTCTTTGGTAATAAAATTCCACTGGGATTTGTTACAGGATTATGTGATTCAGAAAGTTCAAGTTATTTATGCAAAGTAAAGATCCTCCTGAAAACATAAGAGTTTCATATCCAGGAAACCTCCCTAATTCTGTGCAAGCTGGGAAGCATATCATCCTAATCTCTCTCTCCCCAAAGTCAATGTAGTTTCCTGACATACAAGACTTCCAAGGTAAATAAAAATCACTTATGGACTATGTGGCCTGTTGGCTTGGAGGAGTAAGATTTTGGTATGTTCCAGCTTCACTCATCCAAGAAATGTAATATCTGTAGAAAAAGGACAGCTCTCTTCCTCCATCAAAATCACAGAGTGAAATTTTTGGTATATGTACATAAGGTTTCAGATGTGGTGTCATTTTCAGATTTTTCTATTTTTATTACTATGCCGACAACGACTACTACTACTACTACTACTATTTCTACGATCAACCCAAGTAAAATTATAGCATGTTTAGAGCATTCAAAGTTAGAAGGACACTGTGGTCAGAGACAGGTTGGAGTGCTCTCTCTGACTTTCTTCTAACTCACCCTTGGCACACTGACCAGGCTGTTCTGCTCTACCTTAAATCATCATCTTGTCTTGCTTCAAGATCAAGAAACTGAGACTACGAGATGATCACCAAAATCCTATATCTAGCTTTGAGCCAGGTCAGGACATTTTATCAGAAAATCTAGGAAGCAATTACCTATTTTGAGGAAGAAATGTTAGATATACAAATATAGCTTTACATTTCCCATGCAGATGAAGTCACTAAGAAAAACGAACATGTACTATATAATATATATAATAAAATAGTATTTGATATCTTGCCATATTAAACAGTTATGTCCTAGTTTGCTGTAATTGTCTATCTGACACAAAATAGAGTCATCTGAGAGGAAACACTTGATTAAGGATTTTGCTAGATTGGATTAGTCCAGGGGCTTTCTGTGGGAGATGGTCTTGATGCAGTAGAGTCCAGCCCTTGGTGAGTGGTACCATTCCTAGGTGGGTGTTCCTGGGGTTGTGTAAGGAATATTACTATGCATAAGCCAGTGAAGGCAAGACAGACATCAAGCAGGGATTTTCCCTGCTTCCTGACTGCAGGTTCCTGCCTTCATTTCCCTCAGTGACAGACTGGGACCTGGAGTTGTAAGATGAAATAAGCCCTTTCCTCCTGTAAGTTGCTTTGGGTCAGAATGTGCTATCATAACAATGAAAGGAACTGGAACAGGCAGTAAGACCTAACTCTTGATTATAATATCCACATACCATTTTATAAGATATGATTAAATATAACACAGAGGCTATGCACATTGTATGTGGTACAGTAAACATAAAATAACAATGAGAATTTGTACTTTTGGATTATATGTAACATTACTGTTGCAAATGGTAGTCCACAAAAATTAACTCAATTCACCTTCAGTAACCCTGGCAGATAGAAGATGCTGCTGGTTGCTAATTACCATTTTACTTGAGTTCACATAACTAGCAAGTGTTTGGTGGGCAACTCAAGAATCTATCTCTTTAGTGATCACACTGCCATTTCTAATCTGAATCCAGTTCCTGACATTCCAGGCTCAGAACCCTCATTTCAAAGTGCATTAAGAGCTTGGTTAATTTTTAAGTAACTGGAGCTCTGTATTGATACTTTTCAATTTTCTCTCTCTCTCTCTCTCTCTTACTCAGACTTTTGTGTCTCTGGTCTGCTAGTGATTAGCCTAAAGGGCCAGTCTGTGGGAGTAAGTTAGGGATCAGTCCATTTTCAAGTTCAACTTCATTGACTAACAGCATGGATATGTTCCTATCCTTTGACTGAGGAAATACCAAATGCTGTGTGAATGCATTATCCTTGGGACCAGCTGCCTCCAAGGCTCTAGAATACTCTTAAGAGGCCTTGTGCACATCCTTCATTCAGTTTCTAATTTCCATGTCTGAAACCAATGGTTGCAAAATATGAGCACACTAGCCCGTCAGCACTGATGGTTTCTTGACAAGAAGAAGGCTCTCAGGAAAGTATTTGTCGTCATTGTGGACCCTGGTGGTAGTTGCTAGTGCTTAGGCTGTTGTGATCTCTAATTCTGGTGTTATAAACTGTTCTGACTTGTTTTCTGCTTCCAAAGGCCTGCCATAAACTAATTAGGACATGTTTGTGCTACAAATGTATTTTGGGGTCTGTATCTGGGTCATACAAGCTACAGTGTGCTATAATTAGTTGTTGGAAGTTTGTCAATGACTTTCCTAGGCATTTAGAGCAAAAGTAACACTTTAGAAGAATACAGTTCTTACAAGTGAAAATCAGAGTAGGCATTCATTCAGAGGGTTCTAAGAACATTAACACACCTGTCCCACCAGCCTTGGGGGACTGTATTAAGACCATGTATTTTCATAACAATGAAAAATTATTTCAAGCAACTCCTCATCATAATTTATCTGGGACACACTGCCAGTCCTATTCCTGTGAGCACATGCCTATGCCACATGTTGTCTATACCATAAAGCTCTACCCACTTAACCAGCTCTCTTTGTCTCTGGCATGCATAGCAGAGAGTGTCAGTTCCTGTGTGTCCTTGTCACTGAAGAACTTTCTTGTCACAAGAAGTGCAGATGTGGAGAAGGGGTGGGATGGGCTCTTGCAGAAGTTTTTGATGCAAGCTGTGAAAATTCATAAGGAAGGAAAACTCTTGCTTTTGCTCAAATAAGTCACTATCCTGTGATTTAATAGAACACTGCAGGCTCTGGGGTCTATTTATGTGATGCTCCTGACAGACATAAAATTCATTTTGAGCAAAAGGACAAAAAAGAATGTTTTGCTCCTTTTGTAAAAATAATGGATTGTTCTAATTTATCATTGGCCCATGGATTAGACAGCTCTGCTCAGCTCACCCAGGGGCCCAAAACTACCACTCAAGTCTTTTGCAATTAATTTACCTAATATGTCCTAGAAGCTTGGCACAGGGAATCACTCAGTCCTTCCCATGGGAACCTGCCCATTACCCAGATGGCTCTGGAAATAGCGTTGTTCTTGCTGGCAAATTTAAATTTCTCCTGCCTTAGCTCTGAGCTCTTGGCTCACAGTCCAAGGTTTCTGTCTGCTAATGCTTCATTTCTTTGTGGAGAGTGATTTTGGAAAATAATATTTGTTCCAAACTGCCTTTGGTACTTAGACTCTAAGATCCTCTATGAATTTCCTTCCATGTAGACATGAAAATTTAGGACCCCTGCTTCTCTGTGTTCATGTGACTTCCCTACTTCCTGTTTTACCTTCTCCAGGAGCAGTGTTCTGGGTCTCCCAGTGCAAGAGAAAACAGCATGACCCATGTGATGGGAGATATGCCCTTTGTCCAGCAAGGACCAGCATAGCTTGTCTTCCAGTATAGGGTCACATTAAACTGTAATCATGGCACATAGAGAGCACTCACATCTGACTGGGTTTCCTCTGTTTTGCATTATTCCTGAGGCTGAATTTATTGTCTTTTTCCCCGACCATTTTAAACAGAAAATGAAGTAAAGAGGAAACTTTGTACAACAGAAATGATCTGTTATAACTTTTTATTCTGCCATTAGTCAATAGTATCTAGGAACAGACATTTCACTGTAGTAAGTAATGCCAATTACCTAACTCTATTTAAAGTGTGTAACATGAGATAATATATCTAAATCTTGTCATAAGCTATAAGTTTAATATGTATCTCTCTCTCACCCCTTTCAGGATCATTGATGTACAAGTGTCTCACAGAGGAAGTTATGGTGTTTCTTTTCACTACCTTAATATTCCCTCTAATTTTAATAACATAGTTCTGGATTTCCTGTCTTTCCCATGATCCCTCTGTTTGTTTCTTTCTTGAGAATTAACCATTTTTTCATGTCTTTGTTAGTCTATCCAAAAATATTGAAAGACAAAATTATTTTAAGCACTAGACCAAACCTTCTTAAATTTTCTCTATGCATGACTGCTTTTTACAGAAGAATGGTATGTAACCCTAAGAATACAGACGTATAAGTAAGGCATAGACATATAAGATAAGGCATATAAATAAAATATTTACTGATAATAAATCATGAAGAAAATTTATTTAAAACAATTCTTTAATATTTCTTTGTAATGTTATAATTTATAAAAGTGAAAGTGAATTTTAATCCTATAAGATGAATATTCATGTTTATTTTTAAATAAAAATTAAATTTTGACAAAATATTGTAAAATATAGAGAATACCCCAGAAATTTTAATTTTATAATCTTTGGTTTTATATTCACCAATTCTGAGAATCATAGTTCACATATACACACAAGAACCAAATGAAGAAATGTATGTTTAGGGCCGTTTCACAAATTATTCCTAATACTCTCTTAGTTTTAAGGAAAATTTCCTTAATGATTTGATTTTTAAACTCAAGTCAGCAAGTCAAAGAGCAGTTTTTGAAATCAAATGATCTAATACAGTGCAATCCAAAGACATGCTAATAAGAATACCATGCTGACAAATACAGAAATCAGAGGTCTTTGTTCTAAGCAAACCATTATGTTTCTAGAAGTGCAAAAATCTTTCCATGCATGGTAAAAAGCAGTGCAAATCCTGAGGTTCACCACTCTAACTGTGTTGGTGTTAATCTATGATTTTAGATCCAATAACATATCTTTTCTGAAATTAGTAGCGACTGTGTGATTCATATAGGTGGAGAATTGTAACATCCTGTATAAACAGGAAGTAATGAGTATGGAGTGACCCTCCTTATCTTTCCTGACCCAGCATGTTGTGGAATCTATTTTGTCAGATATCAGAATAGTTAACCTTACTTGTTTTTCTAGAATTAGATGGAAATTAAAACACAGTTTATCAAAAAAAAAAAGAATAAATCCTACCACAAATCATCACATACACTAGTTCACATACACTAGTGTTGAGTCTTGATCTGGTCTTCATCTCACAGAGATCCACCTGCCTCTGCCTCCCAAGTGATAGAATTAAAGACCTGTGCCACCACACCAAGGGAAAATAAATAAATTTTATTTTTAAATTTATAAAATACTTTTTAAAACAAGAAGCTGTGAACTAGATGAGTTAATATGTTAGACAGATGTAATTACAGAATTACAGCTAACTTTTCAATGCAAGCTATGAAAACCAGAAGAAATTGGACCAAAGAATAAACATTCCATTCAGCATCTCATGGAACTTTCTCAAAACTGACTACATAGTGGAGCACCATAAAAACCTCAATAAATACAAAAAATGGAAATAAATCCATGAATTCTATCAGACCACAATGCAATAAAGCTTAAAATCAACACTGAAAGAAGTCCTAGTAACTTCATGAACTCATGGAGACTAAACAACACACCCCCAAATGATGAATGTGTCAAAGGAGACCTCATCAAACTAGCTAAATACATGTGGCAGAAGAAGTCATAGATCTTATAGAAATCCCCAAGGCTGCCACATATCTAGGTTAATGAAACTTCTTACTAAGTGCAAAATATGCATACTTATATTTATAGTCAATTGTTCCAGTCACCACTCATCAAAAATGAGTGTAATTCACAAGAAATCAGAAAGACATGCCATACATTGCAAATAGTGATGATTCAGAAGTGTCTCTCAGAGGTCATGATCACACATCAGGAAAGACACTGAAGTTTGTCCTTCCCATTCGGCTTCCTTCAAGACCTTCTCAATAAATTTGTCTCTTTTCAAGACTCCAAAGCCTTTGTAAATTCTCATCCACATAATAGATTCCAAATGTTCATACCATGAGAGAAGAATCGAAAGAGAGATGGGAATAAACTGGCATTATTGAAATGGATTATCCATGAGGCAACACAGTTGCTCTACTGTGTTCTGAAATGAGACAGGATCAAAATTACTGATATGCATATCAGGGTCAATAGGAGCTAGCTGTGATAAACACACTGAGTACCTCTCCTCACTGTTGTTCCCTTATTTAGATGCAGCTTCCCTCAAAGTAAAAGCAAAAGAAGCCACAATTTCCTGTGAAACTTTCCCTGGTATAGGATTAATAGCATCTAAAAGTATATGAAATGTGATAAGCTTCTTGTATTTTAGATGGCATCAAAATCACATGATAGAGCTATTCTAAGAAATTTATTGTCTGTATTTTATTAATGAAACAATTAAAGCACAGAAAGTTTAAAGGACAATTGCAAGGAATCATAAGCTAGTGCTTGAATGACAGGGCTACAGTTTGAATCCATATCTATCTGGCCACAGATGTTTATACTTAACCTTCACTCCAACTTTATGTTTATTAGCTCCATGACTTGCATTTGTGGCACAATACTGATTCTGTCTGTTCACTCTTCTGTGCATTTTTTATTGAGTAGTTGTGTATTTCATACAGAACATCTCAATCAATCTCAATCATCTTTATACCCCTTCTCCATCAGCACCATCCTATGGCACCCCAAACGGAATCCATACATTCTTTCATCTGTGGTAAGATCTATTGTGTCAAGTTAGTGTCCAGAAATGTTCCTCAGTGCAGATTTATCCACTGAGGTCTAGTCAACCTCTCCAGAATCCTTAGCTTAAGGAAAGTTAACTCATCTTCACCCAGCAGTAATCAGTTGTCAAGATTCCTTCAGCAAAGATTGGAGTCTGCTATTCATTTTTCCAGCTCCATGCTAGGTTTTTGTCTGCTTGGGTTTGCATGGGTCTTGAGCATGCTGAAACCATTGCTATAGGTTCATATGAGAAGGGTCCCAGGACCTTGTAGGACTTTATTTTCATATGGTTTTGCACTTTCATACTGGCTATTACAATCTTTGCCCTCCCTCTTCTGCAGCGGCTCCTGAGCCTTGGATGAGTGAAACTTAATATAGGAGTCCTGTCCAGGGATTCACATTATATACATTCCTAATCTGCATTCTTTGGCCATTTGTAATCTTTTGTGTTACTGGCTCTCTGCTGCATGAGGGAGCTTCATTAATGAGAGTTGAGAGATTCATTAGTGTCCTCTCTACCCCTTGCTTCTTGTTACATGTGCCTTGGGTATAGACGTTGAATTGTTGGTGTGCTGGTTAGGTATGGGCAATTCATGGACAATGTCATTCTGTGACTAGTTTTGATACTCTGTTGTAGTCTCCATCTGGTGCAACAGAAGCATTTTTGATGAGTGGTGACTGGAGCAATTGACTGTAAATATAAGTATGCATATTTTGCACTTAGTAAGAAGTTTCATTAACCTAGGTATGTGACAGTCTTGGGAATTTCTATAAGATCTATGACTTCTTCTGCCACATGTATTTAACTGGTTTGATGAGGTCTCCTTTGACACATTCATCATTTGGGGATGTGTTGTTCAGTCTCTATGAGTTCATGAAGTTACTAGGACTTCTTTCAGTGTTGATTTTAAGCTTTATTGCATTGTGGTCTGATAGAATTCATGGATTTATTTCCATTTTTTGTATTTATTGAGATTTTTAATTGTGCTCCACTATGTAGTCAGTTTTGAGAAAGTTCCATGAGGTGTTGAATGGAATGTTTATTCTTTGGTCCAATTTCTTCTGGCTTTCATAGCTTGCATTGAAAAGTTAGCTGTAATTCTGATGGGTTTTCTTTTATATATTACTTGTTTTCCTTTTGCAGTTTTCGGTATTCTCTCTTGGTTCTATATACTGAATATTTTCACTATGATATGCTATGGAGAGTTTCTTTCCTGATCCTGTCTATTGGGTGTTCTAGGTGCTTTTTGTATCTCCATAGGAATGTCTTCCCTTAATTTGGGGAAATGTTCTTCTATAATCTGGTTGAAAATCTGGTCAATACCATTATCCTGAGATCCTTCTCTGTCCTCTGTGCCTATGATACATGAATTTGTTCTTTTCATAATGTCCCACATTTCCTGCATATTTCATTCTTGTGCTTTTTAAATTTTTTTTCATAATCTTTACTTGAGTGCTCCAGTTCCTCAACTTTATTATCCAGTCTTGACATTCTGATTTCTATTTCATTCATTCTATTGGTATCGCTTCCTCATGTCGTCTCAAATTGATCTATTGAATTTTTTCACTTCCTTTATTTCAGCCTGAGTTTTCATCAATATTTCTAACTCTTTTGTGAATTCAGTCAAAAGTTTATTTCTATCTTCTTTTAGTTATTTGATTTGTTTGTGTGTCCTTTGACTTCACTGAATTCTTTGATCAGGTTTATGATTTTTCTTTTTAAACTCTGTTTCCTGTGTTACTTCTATGGGGTCTCATTGTAGGACTTTTCTATAGGACTGGTGATGTTTGGTGCAGACATATTATTTGGGTTTTTCAAATTATAATTTTTTCATCGTACTCTTAGCATGTGGATTTCTTTAGTTGTTTGTGATTCCGATGTGTGACTCAAGCCTTCCTTCATGGAGTTGAAGTCTGATTCTGTTTGTATACTTGATTTGACTTGGTTATTTTCCTATTGGGTATGAAAAGCTGTTTGGTTAAGGCTTTAGGTTGTCTCTTTTGATTTTATATTGGTGGAACCTCTCTTTTGATTTTATATTGGTGGAACCAAATCACTTTAGGCCAGATGTTCAGGGCTTCCCTCAGAAGCACAAATTAGGTGAGATCCAACCAGAAGGCACAGAACAATTTGGGAAGATTGCAAGGCAGAGGCTGACTTCAGGCTTTCTCGGGCAGTCTGCAAGGGTCTGGGACCCTACAAAAGGATACAAGAGCCTAGCATTGCAGCAGTGTGAGGAGCTGCAGAGGGTACCATTGTAGGAGGATGGACACAGTCTGATTTAGAGAGCTGAGAGCAAGGCAGAGGTAAGAAGGTAGTCCAGAGATCTGAGGGACCAAGAGTGAAAGTGTGCCTGTGCCCAAGGCTAGCAGGAGAACAGGATGTAGTGTGGGGGAGTTTGGCATTGCTGAGGCATTAGTAGGTAGTTCTGACACAGTGGGCAGGATCAGAGCTACTAGGGTAGCAGGGTGTTTTCGGGAATCCAAAGCAAGTTGTGCGTGGGCACTTCCACAGAAGGCTGGTTCTCAGCAGTGCAAAGGCAAGTTGGGGTGGGGACAGCCTGTGAAGGCTCTAACAAGCTAGACTAAAAATGTGAGTAAGAGGATCAGGATGGTGGATCTGAACCAAGAAGGAAGTCCAGATATCTAGAGCAATAAGAGCAGACCTGTGTCCAAGGCTAGAAAGAGAACAGGATGGGGAGTTGGGGGTGGGGCTGTTCAGGCAGTAGGGGAGGGGATAGAAAGTGGGTGGGGTCAGACTTATCAGGGTAGGTTCTCACAGGAATCCAAGGCAGGTAGGGGGAGGGAACAGCCAGGGTAAAGGGCTGGGTTAGGATGGGCCATGGGAAGTTAGAAGTTGGAACAGCCTGTGAAGGCTCTAACAAACTAGACTGAAAACTTGATCTGATCTGAGTATGGGGAGTCAGGACCCAGTGGGTATGTCTAGGCCAAGAGTGTAGTACAGAGGTCTGAGGCTTTAGGAGCAAGAGCAGACCTGTGCTCAAGCCTAGAACAGGATCTCGTTTTCTGTTTTTCACATTATATTGTCATTACTTTGAAGTCAGAAACAAAGATATACTTTTTCTCAATTCCTAGCTTAAAGAAACAGAATACTTCTCTTTTCCCATTCTAAGTCAATTTATTATTAGGTATATGCTAGATTTGAAATGAGCATTAGAATCATACCATTATGTTGAGTTCTCAAACATTGAAACGAAGATGCATATGGTGATTTGAGGAGCAGAGTTAGGAGATGTGTGGTTGATCTTGGCCATTTATCTACTGAAAATATACTAGGCATAAAATGATTATTGCGCCCTACTAAGTTCAGGGCTCTGTAATAGGACCTGGTATAAAATGATAAGCAGATGATGACCCAGCCTTCATGAACACTACAAATATGTTTAGCAAAAACTTAAATATTTGAAAAACTCAAAATGGGTCATTTGAGACAGCATAGTTAAACCAAATCTAAAGCATAAGGCTAAAGTTTGAGTTCTGGTGAGTTAAATTTGAAAAAGAAATGGTGTGCATTGGTTCTGTATATGAACATATTCAAAAAAGATAACTTGGAAAACTTCAGTCTCTCACTAATATCAAAAATGTTTTCATGATTTATTCTCACCATTTAGGGAGCGGTTTAATCACCAAAGGAAATAAAGTTTAATTCCTCCAAAGTTCTATAGTATCACTGAGTTGTTGTCAAGGGTAAATATTTTTCACCCTTAGCCTAAACTGACCAGATTTTCAGCTTCATTCCATTTAAGCCTCCTGAATCACAACATGCCTCACTGATCTCTCCAGAGAGCAGATGTAACAACAACCAACCACAACCACAAACACACTCTTTTCTATTTATTTTCTATTTATTATTTCTTTTTTTTCTAAGAGTACTCCAACCAGTTTAATGATAAATCTATCAAGTCTTCATGGAAATTTATTGGTAGAGGCTTTAAATCTCTTCTGTTGAGAAGAGGTCTTCAGGATAAAGCTTCATAACAACCTCAGACTGCTAGACAGATGAAAGACAGACAGCTGGGTAGGCCAAAGTATGCATGTATGGATGGATGGATGAATGGGTGGATGGATGGATTGAGTATACACGGATGGGTGATAGACTAATAAAGAGTAATTTTAGACATAAAGTTTGTTAGTCGTATAAATGGTAGGTAATAGACATATAGATAAATGATTGGTATATAATACAGATAGTATGAAAATAGAGGACAGATCGACATGTAAATAGAAGGTACATGGATAGATATATACACTAGATAGATTAGATAGATAGATGATACATGATAGATGATAGTTAGATAAATGATAGTTGAATAGATGGATTATAGATAGATAGATGATAGATAGATAGATAGATAGATAGATAGATGACAGATTAGATGATAGGTAACTGACATAGATATATGCCATGGAAAGTACTTGGAAATATATTATCATTCATCCTTGGAAGAAAGAATTGTCCTACAAAAACATAAAGTATGACTAAACATGAATGAATACCAGGATGCGCAGAAAATAAAACAAACTAGAATTTGCTCATCATCGAAGTGCACAGTAGCAGCTTTAGAATGAACAGGAGTGAGGGAATTTATGAATAGTTTTGTAGGCTTTTACATGTGATCAAGAGGAAGCTAGCATGGTTTTCAGCTAAGCAAAAAATTATGGTCATTTCTCTTCATTTTTGCTTCTCCCTGATATTTTGTTCACAAGCAGAATTTAAAAAAGAAACTTACACAGTGTGAAAGCATGATGGCTGCTTCTACAGAAGAACAAGTGTCTGAAGCAATAAGACATGACAGTGAAGATGACTGGAAGAGCAGTCCATAGAGAAGCCGGACACATGAAGTTTTAGATATGGCCAGAAGACAAAGATGCCTGAATGAACTCCTTCCTCACAGTATGTGAATATGTGTTGGGAAACTTGCCTTCTTAAAATGATCCTTAACACTTATATGCCCTTTAAAATGTCACCTTCTTTAGCCTAACTCAGCAAATCTGCTTCTGATAAGACTTCTCTTCCATCAGAAAACTGGGCTCTTCTTTTCTGGCTAGTGACCCTCTACTCCTCTATTCTGTGTTTGTAAGTGACCTTCTTTTTTGAGTCAGGTAAGAATCTGTCGAGCAAATATTTTCAAATGGGGTAGACAGCATGTGAAAATTGTTCTGAAACAAGCTTGCCAGGTGGTAGTTGGTCGCTAGCATATGGCTCCTGTTTGAACCAGGCATAGCTTGCCAAATTCAATTCTTAAATTATGCCTCACTTTGTTGCAAAACGTAAGAGACCAACATTCTAAGCCAAACTTGTAAACCAATTATGTAGCTTGAAAAAGGTGTATTTATACTTACAGGAGAGAAAGGATCAATTACTAAATATACTTACAGAAAGAAAGTTCTGAGGTCATACTTCATATTCCCTTACATTACATAAAATATTAGATATAGCTAAGAACTCTATTACCTGTCTTCTAAGGTGTACTATTTTTAAGTATCTGTAAAGGTTGACAAGCTAAAGTTCAAATATCCTGTCATCCAGTATACTGATAAATTCAAATTTTTTTCTTCTTTTTAAAAATCTTATTTATTACTTTTATTTAATGTGTATGAGTGTATTGCCTGTATATATGTACATGTAAGGACCAAGAAGTTGTGTTATCACCTGAAACTAGAGTTATGTACAGTTAGTTGTTAGCTGCCATGTGGGTGCTGGGAATTGAACCCAGGTCCTTTGTAAGAGTAGCCAGTGCTCTTAACTGCTGAGCCATCTCTAGCCCCCAAAGATTTTTCTATAATTGCTAACATTTTGTAGATTTTTAATATATGTTTTCAAAGCTAAACCAATTAAAATATCCCAAAATATGCATATAAAAACTATATGCCAATTACTTGTCAGAATCACTGGCAAAAAATTAATAATAGGATATCAAATGACATCATTCTAACATGCCTGCAAGTATAGGTGTTTGCTTACAAAATGGGAAGTGACCATCAGATAGTGATTGGTAAACAAGCACAGAATAGAGAGTGTCTACTCTGTGAAGAGAGACGAGGATAATAAAAAATTGTTGATGCTCTAAAAAGAATGTACTATTTTGAAAAGCCCAGATTACAGAATGTATTAAGCTGAATTTTATACCTTGGTAATTATATGGATATTTTCTGTTCTTCACTGGAACCTTAATTTTCTGATCTAAACACTGCCAGTTACATGGTAATTAATCTTTGAACTTTTTTGATGACTTCAAGTATTATTAAGCAGTAATTTGCAGAACCATTTCATTACAAGGTAATGATTAGTTTTATATGCAATTCCCTAGCACTTTTTAGCTAAGAATTTCAAAATGGCTTACAGATGCAAGATGAAGAAGTTGGAGCTTCATTTGTTAATGTGGTCTGAAGTCAACAGAAAATACAAATCAGGTTAAAATTATTTACTTTATTTCCCCAGCTGCCTGACATTTGCAGGACTACCCTAGAGCAGAAATCTGATAATTTAGCTAATTCAGTCACATTAGTTCCATTTTTTCTCAAAAATGAGTGTTTCTGAAAACAACTAAGGAGTTTGAAAATAAATGTTTTCAGATATCTTTACAAGGTAGTGCTTCATTTCCTATAGACATAGTTCTAGAAAGGAGAGTTCTGGTTCATATGTTAACTGCATTTTTAATTTTTTCTAGAAGCTTCCTTTCTGCTTTTCATAAGGACTTCACCAATCTTTGTTGTTCTAGTTTGCATCTAGAGTGCTACCCCAAGGCTTTTGCTCACCATCTTGATGCTATTGGACATTTGTGGAGAACCCTACAAGGGAAGGTCCTTGTAGCGGTCTTTGGGTCATTGGCTGCACGCTCTTTAATGGGATCGTGAGAGCCCCGCCCCTGTCTCTTTACTTCATTCTTGTATACGAAGCGAGTGGCTTTCCTCTACGGCCCCATGATGAAATGCTGTCTTGCTAAAAATCAAAAAGCAGCGGGGTCAGCTGATTTTGAACTGGAAGCTCAGAATAACAGATTTTTGTAAGTGTCATATCGAGAGAAAGTGACGACACAATGTTCCCACTAGCAGTGCCTGAGTTCTCATTCTCCACATCTCTACTAAAACACTAAAGTAATTTTCCTATGTTCTTGAGTGGGGAGCAAATATTTACCTTTCAATGTTTTTAATTTAGCATGTTACTATGCAAAATAATGAGTTGCACCTTGGCTTCCACATACATATGTGCTATTAAATTCATGGTTTTTCTCATTTTTCCCCCTAAATTTCCTCTCCCCATCACCCCTTCCCCTTCTCTGGTTCCCTTTCTTTTTGTAGTTAGTGCCCTTTTCTGCTTTCTTATCACATAAATTCCATTATCATCCTATTTTCCACTTCTCTAAAATCTCTTCCTCCCTTCTCATAATCCCATAATCCCCTTGCTAGTTAGGTAATCCCACCACACACACACACACACACACACACACACACACACACACACACACTTATTCAAGATAAAACACATTGCAATTTCCTTTCTAAGTTGGTCTTACTTTTCTTAATATACAGATTTGTAACCATTCTCTCACAGGTGTCATGATTTAATTTTTCATCATGGACTGTAACATTCCACTGTGTACACCTACCACATTTTCTTTACCCATCCATCTGTTGATGAACATTTAGACTGGTTCCATTTTCCAGATATTGTGAGGTAAAAGTGGGTATGCAAGATATCTCTGTCTTATGTTGAGTCTTTGGGTAGATATTGAAGAGAGGCATAGCTCAGTCATGTGGAGGCTGATTTTTACCGTTTTGAAGAACCTATATATCAATTTCCATATTGGCTACACATGTCCATTCTTACCAGCAGTGACTAAAGGTTCCTCTTTTCTCGCATTCTATGAGCATTTTGTTATCACTTGTTTTCTTTAAGGTAGCATTCTGATTGAGGTGAGATGGACTCTCAAAGTGGGTTTAATTTGCATTTCCCTGATGACTTATAGTGCATTTTCAGGTATTTATTAGTAATCTGTTTTACTTATTTGTTTTATGTTTACTTATTTACTTCTTGCTCCTTGTATGTCATCCATTTGCTATGTAGAGTGCTAAGGCTTTCCTCCCACTCGCTGAGTGCTCTCTTCATTCTCTTAGATGTTTACTTTGTTGTACGGAAGCAAGTAAATTTCACGTAATGTGTATGAGGTGCTATCTCAAAGTGACTTTGATCTCAAATTTTCTATGACTAATTATTCTGAGCCCTTTTTCATGTAGCAGTTGGCCGGTTATATCTCTTCTATGGAGAAATGGAAATGTCTGGTTATGTCATAAAGGAATCTTTGTTATTATGTACATTGTAGCATCATTCACAATAGCCAAGATGTGAACACAAATTTAGTGCCCATGGTTAAAAGAACCCAAAGTCAAAATACACAGACACAGACACAGACACAGATACATATACACACACACACACAGACACAGACACACACACACACACACACACACACTATCATACAAAAAAACATACATTTGGTCGCAACATCAACTTATTTTTGTCAGTGTTTAACCTATTATCCTATCAACCAAAGTCCTGAGTTTTTCTTCAGAAATAAAAGCTGTATGTAAAAAAATAGAAGACAAGAAAAATCAAGATAAATATTATTATAATGACTAGGTGAATGAATTCTTTCAGGATAAAGAGAATGGCACCTTTGACATCGTCATAGTCTGAACTGAGGCTTTCACATTTACTCTACTTGTGTGCACTTTGTCAGAGCTATTTCTGCATGATCTATATCTTTTAAGAAATCAAATACAGATTTATTTAACACTAAGAAAAACCCGTTTAAAAGTTGCAGCCCAAACAAGAGGTCCTAAAAAGTTATAATTACATTCAGATATGAGAAGAGTGAACCAGAGAAAACACTTGAAACAGAACCCTAAATTCTAAGTGTGGCCCATACCCAAACACTGATCATTAGTAAAACATCTCACTGTGAAAGAAAGATGATCTCCAAAGGAAGGCTAATCTCACCATAGGTAAATTTGTTCTACATTTCATTTTTCCTAAAGATATCAAATGAAGATGGCCAAGAAACCATTTTTCCTAAATGCTCATTACTGAAGTCTCCCAACTCCAATTCAAGAAGTTTCCTTACAGCAAAAGTAATAAGATTAAACAAAGGCCCATCACCAACTGAATAGTGGGTCTCCAGGTTAGTGCTGCATCATCCTCTTCAACAAACCCTAGGCTCTGGAAAGATAAGCCAGCTGGTGCAATGATGACATGAATATTGTGGGAGTAACCAACCATCTTCTGTTTGAACTTAAGGCCTACTTCACAAGATCAAGCCCATACCTGGTACTGTTAACAGGGCCATGAACCTGTGGCCAGACAAGTCATATTCCATCGGGGAGAATCTTTTATTATTATGCTACATAATCAAAGTATTAAGTTGACTTCTATTAAAATGACTTACTGTTCTAACCATAGATTAGTGCATCTCTCAACTCTAACCAGAGAAGCATCTTCTTGCAGCTTGTGGTGATTAACACAGAAGCCCATGACCTGTCAACATGCAGAGAATAAGAGACTGTGGCGTGCTCAGTTCTAAATGGGACACCTATATCACACCCTCTCCTCCCAAGGCTAAGGGATCATTGCAGAAGACGGCATAGAAAGACAATATAAGCTGTAGGTGGTTGATGAAAACAAGGAAACCACAGTTTCTGGACAGAACAGGGCAGTTGTACATAAGATCCCACAGTGCTGTGCCTGAATACAATAAGACCTGGGAACTCCCAAGACAGACAGAAACAAGCATGAATGGTGGAGGGGGAAGCAAGAAGCCCTGGCCCCAACTGAGGAGCTATTGTTAGTTGATAGCTTCTGGGACATGGAGAGTCAGCTTTCTTAGCTGTATGAAGTCTGGTAGGTTGACTGCATGGCTGAGAGCCATTCCTCTGAAGCATTTGGAAAGCACAGATTAGACTCAATAGGTCTTTAGAAAAAAAAACTAATAGAGGACATGAGAAGGAAGGGGTGATGGGGTGGGGAGGGAGCCTGAATGTGATCAAAATGTATTATTTGAAATTCTCAAGGAATTAATAAAAACATTTTAAAGACATTCCAAGCTCTAGGCTTTATTACTAGTAATTTAGGCACTGAGGTTAGGTAACTGAATGCACTGCTCTTTATATGTGTGGTAAAGGCATGACAAACTACTTAAATTGTCTTTCCTTCACTTTTCAAAGAGGTAAATTGGAATAAATATCATTTATCTTACATATTTTAGTATACATAATTATCACAATTATCTGATAAGGTCTAGTTTGCTTATAATTCAAAGTAGTTCCCCATCTAGTGAGTGATGACCAATCTCAGTTACAAGGGAAAGCAGAATCCTCTTTACTCAAATGTTTAAGAATGTCTGGTAATTAGGGACTGAAGAGATGGCTCAGCAGCTCAGAACACTGGCTACTCTTGCAGAGGACCCAGGTTCAGTTCCTAGCACCCCATGCTCACATGGCAGATAATGACTGTGTAATTCCAGTTCCAGAGTATCTGATGCCCTCTTCTGACATTTATAGATTTTGTATGACATGAGTACACTTACACACATGCAGGCAATACACTCATACAAATACAATTTTTAAAAATAAATGTCTGTAATTGAAGGTACTCATGGAATGAACAGCAATGGTAGTGTTACAGCCTCATGCAATTTTTACCTTTCTTGACATGTAGTCTATGGACTGAGTCTTTCAGTCACAGTCCTGTATGCTTATGTGCTGGGTTTCATTTCACCTACTGCTGTATAGTTCAAGTCTGATTCCAAGATTGCTTTGCATTTAGGGTTCATACTGACTACCATGCTTCGGAAGGTAGTTATTAATGTTCTAAGGCAGATTTTATTTTTCCATAGAAATTTTACCATAAGTTATTTCCTGTGCTCTATACTCTAATGAATATAAAGAAACAGCATTAGAAGGCAGAAGTTTTCAATCAAGATGGTCCTTGCGAGTGGCTGGAAATTCCCCGAATGTTGCTTGTGACTGGAAAGCACCCAAGCATCAGCTATCCAACCTCTTTCTTAAGTCTCTTTCTGCTTAAACTAAAACTCTGACTGCTACACTGACAAGCTTATTTTACCAAGTCATATAAAAAAGAAGGGGGAATTGGAAGAAGAAAAGGAAGAGGAAGGTGGAGCAGCTTTGTCTCATTTCAAACTTCTCATTTTTATCTGAGCCACTACCTCCTCTGGCTCCTTTTATCCCATTACAAGTTGCTCCCACATCTTGTCCCTCTCCGGACTCTTGGCTGCTCTTTTTCAGTCTTCTGCTTACCTCAGTATAAAAATAACTTGAAGATATTTCTTTCCAGAGAAGAATCTGTGGTGATTTGTTTCCCGGTAGAAGCCGGGATATTCTAGCAGAGAAATATTTAAATGAGGGCAGTCTTGACCAGTCTCAACTTTGGTCAGCTAGAAGAAGCATTCAGTAATCTGAGATCTTCGAATAAATAGAGATCAAAAAGAGGCAGCTATCAGTTGTAACTGCCTGGTACCTTCCTGACTTATCAGAGGAGACAGTGCAGATGCCTGCAGGATATCAGTTCTACTAGGAGAAAGATGAACGAAGTGGAGAAGAGAGAACACTCTGTTCATTCTCTGAAATGGCTGTACTTTTAAATTTTCATTCGTAGAACATCAAGCAACATCATGCTGTGGCCATTCATTTGTGGATTATAAATAACCTGCCATCCCAGAACAGCTCAAGGACAGTGTGTTAATGTGTATGCTCAAAAGGCTGGCTTAACAGAAGCATTTGTGCTTTGGGGATACTGAGAGTCATATAAGAAATATCATTTACTGAGAACCACTGTGTACCTGACAATAGCTTAAGTGCTACAAATATGGCATCTAATTTAGACTTCAAACAGTTCTTCAAGGGAAAAAATCCTCAGTACACTTTATACATGAGGAAACCAGATTTCCTACAAGCTCATAGCTAGGCAATTATTAAATTTTGAACTCAGCTCTATTCTGTTAACATTTTTGGAACTTCAAGCTGGTGAAAATTATGAAAATGCTCATAATTCACTATGAATTTCCATTGTTACCTGTTGGACACGTCTAAGATATGAGTGTGATTTACATGGGCAGCTTGTGTCTCTTGCAAACATCAACTTCAGTCTTTTGGAGGAAGCCTTACATTGGACATAGCTTACTTCTGACTTTGATGCATATTCACTTTTCTGCATTAAAGATGTACACTGATTTTAAAATGAAAAAAATTGAACTTAGCATTGTATGATCTCCATAGGCCATATTCTGTACCAATGTCCAGCCTCTCAGAAAACTATCATTAATGACTTATGCTGGGAAATATCCTTAGTAATGAGAAATCTCTTAATGGCTTTCTTTCTTAATCCCCAAACAGCATTTAAAAACTTTTTCTATGAAGAGACACATGGTAGATATTTTACTTTCTGTGAACCATACAGTCTCTTATTTTTTTCTTGAGATTAAAAAATATTTCTTTAAATAGCATGTAAATAACTAGATATAACTGTTTGACTTATAAAAGCACATAGATTAGACTTTGTACTTAGCCAGTTTTATTCTTTGGTTCATTTACTTTAAAAAGTTTGTTTATTTCTTTATATTTTGGGTTTCTTATGCCACAAGATCTCATCATGTAATTCAGGCTGGCCTCAAAGTTATTACCCCAGGTTGGCCTCACACTCATCTTCTTCCTATTTCAGCCTCTAAAAAGCTGGGACTACGGGTAGCTATGTGCCACCACACCTGGTCCTGAAGCCAGTTTTCTGACTTGTCCTACAACCATAAGCAGAACCTTGAATCTGAGACTAAATCTCCATGGTTCTTACTGTCATATTCTGTCATGTCCTATGTGAGCTGCTTTGGTCAGAAGTTTTGGGGACTATAGAGCACAAGAGGGGAGTGATACCATCTCTTGAACCTTGTACCATTTTAATATCAAAGCATGGATTGAGGCCAAGAGCTCTGGTTTTCAGAGAGTTCACACATGTGCTTTGGGGGCTTTAGAGTGATCCTTTATGACAGAAACGAAAGAACAGAGTATATTATGTTCAAAGCTCAATGACATTTACTTTGCTGAAAGAACAAATGTTCAGTCAGCCAGCTTGTCTCTTCACTTATCCTATCATGATGTGGCACAAATGTGACATTTGGGTCAGAAAACTAGGGAAAGAATATGGGCTCTGGATATTACTTCTTCAGTGGTTTGGGGTAACTCATTCATTCCTCTGACCTGGATTTATGCATCTTAACCTCCATGTGACAACAACAATGGATTTTCTTTAAAGATAATATAAAAATCTAGTTTTTGCCTATTCTAAAAAACTAATGTTCACTCCTGGGCACATGGTGGGCATGTGTTATTTTCTTAGCCCAATGACATATCCAAAAAGAAGTCAAATGCCTTTTTCTTGTGTGCCACTAGACCCTTCTTTTGAGTCATAAGACCAAGCAGAAAGCAGACTCCTTACCAGTCACATGGCTATGCTGGGGGCCAGAGTGTCTTAAAAGTAGGAAAGCTGAACTCTGAAACTTTATCCTGGAGCTGAATCTCAAACTAGCATTCGTGGAATTATGCTACCAAATCCAGGTAATTGGAACCTCTGAGAATGTTTAAGATTCTATTATTTCAAGAATGAACATCTAGGAATGCTCTAGAAAATCTCAGTCCCTCTGTTCAGCCCAGAAGTCTTTATAAAGATTGACTGTCAGGTACCACAACAGGGCTCTGTCAATCAACCTTCATCTAGCCAAAGATTTGTCTTCTCCTATCTCTCCTTTTCCCATGCAGGGATTTAGGCAAGAACAGTAAGTCAATGGAAATTAATGATGTAGCAATTAAAGCTGAGGGTTCTGACTGCAGCAGAGGGAACAGATCTGGGCATTTGAGCTGTAAGGACCATGGAGATAAGACTTCAGCTTTCCTTTAACACCATGACCTGAAGCTGGATGACCAGCTGCCCCCCAGGATGAGGACTCTATTCTACTCATATATAATATTGCTTTTTCTATTTGGCAGGTACAAGTAGCTCTCTAAATGATAACTTTCTGGGATGTCATGAAACACTTTACCTTATATGTGTTGCAACTCTTTCTACCGAACTAGAAAACCACATAACTAGCTGCTTATTTGTCTTCAATCAGTGTTGTGCTCTTCAATGACAATCCAGTGTTACATCCAGTTAGCTAATCACAAAATAAGCTAAAGTTTATTGGATGGAAATTTACTATGTAGGTGTTCTTTTCAGAATAACACTGGGCAAAAGGATAAAGTGACATTGTATTACCATGGAATGTTTGAATCAGTCTCTAGGTGCTTTTCTTCCTACTGAAATAGAGTTCACTTAGTACAAAATTCTCCATTTTAACTACTGTAAAATTCACAGTTCAGTGACTTTTTTATATTCACACTGTTATACGATTATCTGCCAATATCTAATTCTAGAAGATTGACCCTCCCTCCCCCCGCAAACATACCCATACCCATCAACAGTCACTCACATCCTCTATTCAACTCAGGCTCTTGCAAGCACAAATCTGATTTCTGTTTCTACGAATCTTTCCATTTTGATTGATCCATAAAAGTGGAAGAATACCATTCATAGTCTTTTGTGACTTGCCACTTAGAATGATGTTCTCAAGGTTCAGTCATGTAGTACACATCACTATTTTATTCTTATGACTAAATAATATTCCATTGTATGGAGATGTTGCATTTTTACTATCCATTCATTTGTTGGTAGGAATTTGAGTTGTGTCTGTTATTTAGTTCTTACACATGGGGTGCTATGACTACATGTGTGCAAGTTTGTTAGAAATATGCTTTCAATATTTTGATTATAGTCTTAGAATTTGAATTGTTGTGTCATGGTAATTTTATGTTTAAATATTGAATAATCACCCAAATTCTCCACCATGAATATAATATTTTATATTCCCACCATCATGAATGAAGATTCTGGTTTCTCCACAATTATACTAATAATAATTATTTTTTTAATTTATTTTAGCTATCTCACTGGATATGGATTTATATCCCACTATAGTTTTAACTTGCATTTCTCTAATTACTAGTGAATTTCAGCATCTTTTAACACATTTGTTAAATATAAATGTTCCTTTTTGTGTTATCTATTCAGTCACTTGGCTCATGCTTTTTAAACATTTTATTAGTATGTATTAATTGATTATACATAATAAAGGTATTCAGTGTGATATTTCAACACATGTAAAAAGCATACATTGACCAAACAGAGTTTCTTTTTCTTTGTCATCTCTACTTTCAGAGCCGACTATATATTCATTTATTACTTGATAATTTATTGTGACCTTTAGTTATCTCACTGTTCTGCAGAAGGACATTACATATTTCTACAACCTGGACTTTGAAGTCTACTGTCCATCCTCATTTTATACACCTTATTTGTTTTTCTGTCTCTAACAGCCACTCTTCTGCATTCATACCCAAGTTGATTTTATTTGCCGTTTTCCGCACACAAGAGAAAACATGGCATCCTAAGTTTCATCTATCTTGCTGAAATGAGAGGATTTCATTCTTCTTTATGGTTGAATATTGTGCTGGATAGCTTTAGTTGTCAATTTGACACACCTTGATAGAGAGAACCCCAAAAAAGGAATTTTCTTCATTGAATTGGCCTGTGGTCATGTCTGTGGAGCATTTCCTTGATTGTTGAGTTATGTGGGAGTGCCCAGTCCACTGTGGGCAGTGCCATCCCTGGGCAGGCAGTCCTGTGTTGTATAATAAAGCAAACAGAGCACAGGCCAGAGGAGCAAGCTAGTAAACAGCATTCCTCTATGGTCTGCACTCCAGGTTCCTGCCCTGAGTTCTTGGCTTCCCTCTTGGCTTCCCTCAGTAATGAACTGTGATTTGGGAGATCTAAGATAAAATAAACCCTTTCATCCTCAAGCTGGTTTTGGTCAGTGTTTCATCACAGCAAACTAAGGCAGAAGTTGGTTCCAAGATCATGGAATATTGCTATGATAGACTTGACCATGTTGTTTTAAAGATGATTATGGAAGTGTTTGGAACTTTTTGAAAAGCCACTGAGTTCTCAAAGCTTAGTGAGTTGTTGCTATGGAGCTTGGAAGAGTTATGTTGAAAGAGTTGTAGATGTTAGCGGTCTGGCTTATTAAACTTCAAAGGGAAACAAAATCTCCATCAGGACTCTGGGAAGGAATTCTTTATATGCTGTACTAGGATAATTGGTGTTGGTTATCTGGGTCTGAAAATTAGTCATGGAGAAGATCTGAGGTTTTCATCAAAGAGCTCTTTGGTGAAGGTACAGACCCAGTTTTAGGAGTGACCCTAGCGTATTGGAGATACCAAGATCATAGACAAGGGGCAGTGGTAGTCTTGAGTCTCCAAATCAAGCTGTGTGTGCTGTGGATAGCAGAGCCTGGGAAGTGGAACTTTCCAAGCCCTCTGGAGCTCAGAAGACTATGAGTGAATCACAGATGTCCTGTCTTGAGGTACTGTGCTGGACTCTGGTTTTGCTTAAATGTTGTTGAGTCTTTCTTTTTAAAACAAGACCTACTTAACTTGTTTTTGAATTTAACAGGATCTCACAATTAAGAGACTTTTAAAAGAGACTTTGAATCTATAAAGTGTTTGGATTTTTCAAGGACTGTGGGATGGTTTTATGTTGTGATCTTAGTATCTTAATATGCTAATTAAGGACAAGGGATGGAAAGGTTGTGGGTTAATAGCAGTATGTTTGGGTGTCAACTTGACAAGGGGTCAATTTTGCTGACTTTAGTTGCCAACTTGACACATCTTGATAGAGGGAACCTCAGTTGAAGAATTTTCTCCATTTGATTGGCCAGTGGCCATGTCTGTGGGGCATTTCCTTGATTGAGTGATGTGGAAGGGCTCATCTCATTGTGGGCAGGTGGTCATGTGTTGTATAAGAAAGCAGGCTGAGCACAGGTCAGAGAAGCAAGCCAGTAAGCAACATTCCTCCATGGTCTGTGTTCCAGGTACCTGCCCTGAGATCCTGCCTTGGTTTCCCTCTGTGATGACTATGACCTGGAAGATGTAAGATAAATAAATTCTTTCTTCACCAAAATGATTTTGGCCCATGTTTTTCTCATAGCAAAGGAAGCAAACTAAGTCAATTAATAGACTATGGTGCATATACAATGCCTTTTCTTTATGGTTTCATTCATTGGAGGACATCTAAGCTGATTCCACCTCTTAAATGCTAAGACTGGTACTACAATGAACACCAACACACAAGTATCTCTTTGGCATGCTGGTTTCATTTTCTTGGAACACACACTATGATGTGTGATATTCAATTTATGTAGCAGCTCTATTTTAGTAGGAGCAGCCATACTATTCTTACTTTAAAAATTTGATACTGTTTTTCTTTGTGTTGTTGCTATTCCCTCAATGTACTAGGCTACTGTAGATACAGGATTTGAAAATGTTTTCTCCCACTTTACTGTATATCTTTCCACTGTTCTGATATTGTCCTGTAATATACAAAAGTCTTAAAAAATTGTTATGAAGCCCAAATTATGTTTTTTTTTCATTCTTTGGCTGCCACTTAAGATCATGAAGATTTACAGACATATTCTCTTTTGAAAAAAAAATAAATTTTATTATTGAAATAATCTGGTGCAACTCTATGATTTACACAAATATGTTCTATAGATATAAAAAATAAAATCTGCAGCAAGCTGATTCTGTGAAATATAATGAAGCCAATCAAGAAACTAGCTTGTTATTCTATAATTGCATTTTTAAGGAGGTAAAGATCTCTGGTTGCAGTAACCTCTTATTTATCCAGTATTCTCAAGTGCTCATTCCTGATGACCACCTTGGCTTGCACATGCCCCTGTCTGCCCTCCATCCATCGTTCTACCCACTTTGTTTGCCCACTTTCTGGCATTGACACTGAAGAGTCTTCTCTGTCTTTCCCTACCCATAGTGTTTCCCACCATAAATCCGTTCCAGGAACGAAATGTCTATAGAGCATCCATTCCGCATTACCACTGCTGGGTCTTCCTAAAGCGGGGACTCTGGATACCTAACTAGACCTCAGTGGATGAACCTCTACTGAGGAGCATTTGGGGACATTAACTTGACACAATAAAACTTAATACGGATGAAAGAATGTATGGACTCCACTTGGGAGACTATGGGAAGGGGATGCCAATGGAGGAGGGGATATAAAGATGATTAAGATTGATTGAGATAGTCTTTTGAAACTTTTTTAATATTTTATATTTAGATTTATGGTTAATAGCATATTAATGTTTTTAATTGGGGTATCTAGTTCCAAATATATTTTTATTATATATGGAATAGTTCTCCCCAGCACAATTCAATGAAAAGACTGTTCTTTCCCCACCTGATAAGGTTTTCACTTTTGTCAAAAATCACTTGACCGTGAATGCAGGTATACTAGCACTGATCTCGATTGTTTTACATTAATTTATATGTAAAAACCTATGGTCATTTCACACAAATAACATGTGTGAAGTTAGTTAACTCTTGGTGTCTTATATTTCCAATATCATATGTGTATGTGAGGGGGGAGAAAAAGAGAGAGACAGAGACAGAGAGACAGAGAGAGAGAGAGAGAGAGAGAGAGAGAGAGAGAGAGAGAGAATGAACTGGGGATAATCAGGTTCATGTAAAAATCACTACAGTTTCTTTTCTAAGTCCTGTAATGAGTATTGCATCATAAAGCATACATCAATTATTATTAAAAGTCTTATGAAGAAGAAGCCAGTCCTGGTAGCCATATTCTCTGAATAGGTGAAGTGAGGGAGATCATGAATTTGAGGACTGCTGAGCCACACGGCAAGACCTTCTCTTTTCCAGTGTACCCCGTCTTCAGTGACACCAGTTTCTTTTTCTTTTCTTTCCCTTTTTTCCTCAGATTTTTAACCCCAATTTAATTGATTGTAGACAGAGGGAATTTTGAGTAATAAAACATCAAAACATCAAATTAAGTACAAAGAAGAAACCTTCATGGAAATGGAGAAAAGGAGACACCAGAGCATGTGAAGTAATAACATGTATGAACACAAAAAGCCAGACATCTCTAAGTCACTTGATACTGAACGTCTGAGAATTGTGATAGAGATATCTTTCTCCTTTCTGTCTTTGGCAACAGGGATCATTTCAGTGATCTTCTCTGTAGGTTCTTTTCAGTGTATTTGTTTTCTTTAGAGTGTTTTAGGATTTATTAAAACTTCTCCCGTGAACCTATTTTTCGTGGTTTACAGAAGGAACATAGTATGTTAGAGGGAGCTGTTGACACATGGAGCTACAATGCATTACTTAAGTAGTTGCTGAATTCGGTAAAGGAATGCTGGATCCTTCTGACAGGACAGACATTTGGTAATAGAAGATGAATAGGGAGCAGCCCTGAGAGTGAATTGCTAAATTCCTAAACAACATGCTTCATGCTTGTTGCCCCTTCACAGCTCCTTCCTGCAGGGTTGTCCATCAAGCTCTGAGAAAGATCAAATTCTGACTATCATACAGCTGTGTACATATGCATCTCTGTGTCTATTTGAAGAAAAAAATTATATAGGCCCTTGGCTTTCTTTCTTTCAGCTGTTAAAATTAACACAGCACACAGGTTCCTTGCCTTAGGTTGACAGTGTCCTCTGGATACTTGATGAGATAATTTGTATAGTATCTTTCTTCTAGAGAAATATAGTACCTTCCCTGCCTGAACTTTCTGTGAGCTTTGTGATTTGAAAATGATTGCTGAGTGACAAGTGAATCACTATACTTTCTTCAGCAGCATTTGCCATCCCCAGGATGAGAATTAAGTAATGAAAATGCACCATCAGAAACAACAAAACACCCTTATTTTTAAATAATGCCTAAAATTTAAGAAATCAGATAAGAAAGGAAGCAAAAGTTGTGAAAATCAGAGATGATGGTATGTGGCTGATTAAGAGCTGTAATAGTTCCCAGTCTCCTGGAGACTATTTTCATCACCAGAAACTATTTGGAAGATTGCTGTCCTTTAAGCAGAACTAAAAGCTGTAAAGGGAGAACTGTGGCAATTTTACAGGGCTTCCACCAAGGACCAGGGAGGTACTTTATGTCTCCTATCTTCAGCAGCATTCACCTGTCAAGAGAACAGTTCTCTTTTAAAGCAGTGGGAGGTTCCCAAGTCCTGCAAAGATTGCAAAAACCTGCATGTGTTTCAAAACACCTTTTGGAGGGAATGCTGGTTGACAGCCACTGAAATGGGCACTGTGGTAATTCAAGTTGGCAGGATTGCCTGGATTGCGGTCTTGTCTAGTCCTGGATTGTCGACCTAGCAGTCTAATTAAATGCTCATTGCTCACTCCTCCAAAGATTTCTGAGAAGATGGGATCAGGGTCATTTATATTTGTATTCAACTATTTGCCCCCACAATAAGAGTATTTATGGATGTAAGGATTGAAAACTTAAAGAACCTCTTAATAACTATGTAAGCCAAAATGGAAGCTGCAGTGATGGGAATATGGCTGAAGTTTGCTTCAGATGACTCATCCAACTCCGTAATCATAATTTGTATTCTGTCATATTCACTTTTCTGCTATAAAATTCTCCCATTGCTAGCAGGGCATGGTGATGTACACCTTCAATCCCAACACTTGGGAGGCAGAGGCAGGTTCAAGTCTAGCCTGGTCTACACAATAGGTTCCAGTCCATCTTGGGTTATGGGGAGACCCTATTTCAAAAAGACCAAAAAAATAAAATAAAATAATTAGGGACCAAAGAGATGGCTCAGAGGTTAAGAGTACTGGCTGCTCTTGCAGAAGAATGGAGTTCAATTCTCAGAACCCACTTGGTGGCTAACAATCCTCCGTAACTGTAACTCCAGTTTCAGAGGCTCTGATGCCCTCTTCTGACCTCCGTGGGCATTGCATGACACAGGTGCACTTACACACATGCAAGCAATACACTCAGACACATAAAATAAAAATAGCAAATAAAATATTTTAAACTGATGTGTTTAAAAAAAATAAAAATAATAAAAATCTCCCCTTGCTGAATCATGGTGCCAGGCCTAAAGCGGGGAACCGCTAGAGGTCCAGGACTGCAGCTTAGGAGACACAAATATGGAGGCAAGTGAGACGAGTCAGGCATGGAAAACTGAAGGCAGTGGTTTGCAGGACCCGTAGTTGATTCTACAATTGAATATATGAGTGGATTTAGATGCTGACATTTGATCTAATTATAGGCTATGTTTATTTTATTTATTCTGGCTAGAATGATTTACATTATTTTCCATCTTTTCAGATTTTGCCCAAATGGTTTGCTTTGCAAAGCCAGACATCAACTCCATATTCTACTGGCCGTCAGCAAATCCCATGATTTGATATTTTTTCTTTGATTTTTGCTTGTTTGTGAATGACAAGTTTATGATGTGACTGCCTTGCACTTGGCTTTCTTTATTCTGGAATATTCTCCTCTGAGATCTCATATTTGATATCTTCTTATCTCATACATCTCAGCCTCAGTGTGTGGGCATTCCATAGGCCTCCTCTGACTCTCCCAACAGAAGATCTATTGTTCAGCACTTTCCTTCATGGTGCTTGTTGCTAAGTATTTTCATCTCAGCAGTTATCATTGTTCTCATGATTATATGTTCATGGCCATGATTTTTATGTATTTATTCATTGAACATGTGTGCTTATCTCACATTTAAGACATATGCCATAATTGACCTTACTTTTCCTTTTTACTGATTTATCTCTTATAGGAGATGCTTAAGAAGTATTTCACAAATAAAGAAATTAATAGTTCCAACATTATCCCATATTTAGCTCAAATGAAGTCCTTGTTACATTGTTTTATGATGTTTCTGAAGTGTTGTCTTCTTTAGTCATCTTTCTGTGAGTGATAAAATTTTCAGTATAAATTCCAGTAAAATTGACTATAGTCCTCATTCTGTACAATATATCCTGAGACATTCATCTTCTATCACTGAAAATTGGTACTTTATAACCTATTTCTCCACATTTCCTATCTTATTAGCCCTAAAAGTCACAGTTCAATCTGTTTTCAGATTTGGCACATATATGTAAGTTTCTGCAGTAATTTTTTTCAGAAACACTGAGAATCTCTAAGGTCAAGTACCATATTGCTCTAATGCATACCACACTGGGAACTTGGTAAGTAGTATAGAACGTGATGCCTATTCTCAAACTGTTTTCTGTTACATATTCTTCTCTTTATTCATATTGATATTCTTTCATAGCAACAGGGGTACTTTAATTCATAAGCAAGATGCTACAAAGAATATCTGAGTCTTCCAAAAAGAAAATACTAGTTCACATGCCAGAAATGGCAAAATCTTGATATCCAAATAATTATGTCAACTTCTTTGTCTTATTTTTTGACCTATGGTAAACAAGAAAATAGTCCCCCACAAGACACACCATAATTTGAGGAAGCACATTTCCAATGTAATTTAACAAGAAGGAATTAGCATCTAGATTATATAGGCTCCTTGAAATCAATATTTTATATTTTATATTTTATTTTTTGTGCATAAATGTGTTGCCTGCATGTACAGAAGTGCACCCATGTTGCACAATGCCCACAGAGGTCAGAAGATGGTATCTGTAGCAAGACTGACAAACAAAAAGGATACTATACAATATGAAGAAAGTCATACACTGAAAAAAGTTACTGCAGAAACTTACATATATGTGCCAAATCTGAAAACAGATTGAACTGTGACTTTTAGGGCTAATAAGATAGGAAATGTGGAGAAATAGTTTATAAAGTACCAATTTTCAGTGATAGAAGATGAATGTCTCAGGATACATTATACAGAATGAGGACTATAGTCAATTTTACTGGAATTTATACTGAAAATTTTATCACTCACAGAAAGATGACTAAAGAAGACAATGGATTTGTTGATATTGTGCGACACCACTGTCATATACTCAGTATGTAAACACTTAGCAACAATGCTACACACCCTAAATATACACAATAAAAATGAAAATTGAAAGTACCAAATATTAATTTAGTGCAAATGGAAAACACAAACATCACCAAATACTGACAACATACGGATTATTGAAATTTTTTACAATGGGGCTAGAGAGACGGCTCAGTGGTTAAGAGCAATTGCCGTTCTTACAGAGGATCCAAATTCAGTTCCTAGCACAATGTCCACAACTACAGTTCCGGGTGAAATTAAACACACTTTTCTAAGCTCTGAAGTTATGAGGCATGCCTATACAACACTAACATACATGGAGACAAACACTCATATATACAAAATAAAATAAAATATTTTGAAAAAAATCAATCTTATACATTCTTAATGGGAAAGAGCATTGGTCTAACCATTTGGTCATCAATTGGATGGATCAAGAGAATGTACAAACCAGGTGCATTCTAGGCAAAATAAAATTGCATGTGTAGAAGGAGATATGCGTAGCCCCTTTCAGTGCATCACACTGCTGAGTAACAAACGGAGAAATTGCAATGCACTTACAATACAAGAAAATTAAACAGTTAAGTCTACCAATATTCAGTGAACATGTATACGCCTAACAAACATTCACTGAAATAGGAAGTCATAAAGCAGATGGGCTCATAAAACATGGTGACAAACATAAACGTGTTAAAAATATATATGCAGTGGATATACTCTGCGCTTCTGAAATGCATCCCAGTTCGTGTGTTAAAGGATGGATCCACAGAGTGGCGAATTGGGAGACTGTGAAAACTGTAGGAGATGGGGTGCAATGAGAGGACTCCTAGGCACTGGGCTTTGCTCTTGCAGGTGATAACCAAGCCTTTCTAGTCATACTAGTCCTCTTCCTCTTTCTTTTACATCACAGATGAGAGGCAACCCATTTTGTGACACTGAGATCCCACTATAAAGTGCTGCTCCTATACCAGGGCCCTAAGGGAAATGGGTCTGCCCAATTAAAAACTGAAATATCTAAAACCATGAGCCAAAAGAACCTTCTCTTGATATATAATACACACACACACACACACACACACACACACACACCAGGTATAATAGTAATAGAAAGCTGGCTAGCATACACAAACAATAAAAATATAAGAAAATTCTTAGAATGGAAAAAGCTAAATTTGGACTATTGCTTACCTAATGTTGTAAAGAGAATCTGTGTTATGATGCAGGTGTACATATGAAGCTTATTCCATTATGTTATTTTTGCATAAGATTATTATTAAATATATTTGTAAACATTATGTAATTTTCTAAATATTACATTTAAAAACTAGTGTCCAGCATCCTCTGTATTTTTCATCCACTGCATATTCCAGACATGCCATGATCTTTTTAGGTAATTTAGTGCTACAGGCATTCATGAGCTCTCTGAGGCAAGGTGCTGGTATAAAAGTAAGAACACACAGAAAACTGTGATAACCCTTCCAGAAGATCCAGAAAAGCACAAAGCCTATAAAGAGAAGCAAACCCCCTTCACAGCTATTTGCCTAAATGTGTTTGTAGACAAGATTCCCAATGCTAATTTCTGCCTCTTGGAACTACCACTAATAGACAACAGTAAAATCATTTCCACCTCCAGTCACATATCCTACATCTTCTGCATCACTTGCTCTATATCTCTGTCATGATGCTATACCCAGACATGATGTGCTTTCCTCTGCACCATTGGGAGGAGCACTCTGTTCACACAGGTGCCCTATAACTCAGTTCTCCTGAGAAAAAGTTAACTAAGAAGAGTGAGAATCTTGTGAGTAAATCTTAATTTGTTACTCTTTATTGATTTCTGTAGTTCCAAAAGTTGAACAACCATCATAAACACTGCCTTTGATGTGGTTATTTTGTATTGTTTTGTTTCTGATGTAGACTCTCACTATGTAGCCCTGGAGGGTACTGTATACCCAAAGATAGCCTTGAACTTGGAGCAATTCTCCTGCCTCTGCCTCTTGAGCCCTGAGATTACAGGTGTGTGCCACTATGCATACAGATTTCTTCTTAATGTGTGATTATGTCACTAATATATATAAAGGGCATTTAGGAAAGTAGGAAGAATTAATAACCTAATATTTTATCAGTATTTTTTATTTTGAGTAACATTAGAATTATTTAAAATATATCAATCATAATAAAGGGGCTGGAAAGACGGCTCAGTGGTTCAGATCACTGGCTACTCTTGCAGAGACTCCCAACATCCACACTCGCAGCAATCAGTAACTCCAGTTCTGGAGGATCTGAGGCCCTCTTCTAGCCTCCATAGGCACTGTACAACACAGGTGCACTTATATGCGAGCAGGAATAACACTCACACACATAAAATAAAAATAAATAATTTTCTTAAATTAAAAATAACATAATAAAGAATGTTTGTTCTAATGCTGTCATACTTCATTTGACCAATAAGCAATAAAGGAGGAATGTCTTAATTTCTTGAAGGAACTTGAGCTAGATCAAATGAAAGCTATTCTAAAGGATCTGTAATCAAGGAAAGGTTGACTATCCTGAATCCAGGGGTAGTTTGCAAAGCACCAGGAAGCACAGTTTCTTATGGAGTAGGGTTTTTACTAAGATTGGTAAATATGTAAGTAAGTCTGAGGAAACAGTAGAACAGCCTAAATCCAAGCTCAGTATGACACCCAGGAGAAAGACCATAGGGAATTTCCCAGAAAGCATATTTCTGGGATGTAAACAGGTAAAACACTGAATGACAGTACTCCAATCTCTGCATTTGTAGCCAGCTATTCAGGGATTTTTATTAAAGTAAAATTCTAATGCCAGGGAGGCAGTTATTGTACTCTGGCAAGCTCAAGTAAATGCTCGCTATTATTTCTGGAATTTGCATAACCACATCTCTTGTCTTCAGTCCACCAGTTCAAAAAGCAAATTAACTTTCTGGCTATATTTTTCCTGAATCCCATCAGTTGGTTGCCTCTGTGGGGAACAGAGCTCTTTCTATTCCAACATTACTAATATTATCATTAATATTTACTATAGCATTAGGAACTTGCAACACACCAGCTCTGAAATACTTTAAGTTATCTCATATAAAATTGTTGACACCCCTTTTACAGTTATTATTATTATTATTATTATTATTATTCCCATTACAGATGGGGAACGGACTGTGTAAAGTTTTACAGCAAGTAATGATTAGTGGAAAGATTTAAATTAACTTTACTTCTGTCTCAATATCCACTTTCCTACCTAAAACCCACACACTAGCTCCCACCAATTAGAAGTTTAATCACACACACACACACACACACACACACACACAGGTTCATGCACGTGCACAAGCACAGACACACACACACAGACATACTAATATCAAATAATAAAACAAACAAAAATAATATAGAGGCCAAGAAAGCCAGCCATGCCCTTGGAGATAGAACCAGGTCAATATGGACAGAAGATTCTCACAGACCTTAGGTGCTTCCTATCCAGACCTTATGGTACCATGGTGTGAAGGAAAGGAAGAATGTAGTAATTCCAAAATGAAAATAAATGGTAAAAAAACAAAGGTTCTAGCTTGTCTTCGATTGGTATGACAAAACTATCTGACCAATAACAACTTGGAAAGGAAAGGGTTTATTCAGCTTACATCTTCTAGGTCAGAGTTCATCGCTAAGGGAGCCTAAGGTAGGATCTCAGGGTAGGAACCTTGAGGCAGAAGTTGAAGCATAGACCATGGAGGAATGATGCTCACAGGCTTGCAGAACAGCCTTCCCAGGGGTGGCACCACCTACAGTGGGTTGAGCCTTCCCACATCACACAACAATCAAGAAAATACCCCACAAACATGGCCACAGGTCACTCTAATGAAGACAATTCCCCAACTGAAGTTTCCTCAACCCAGTTGACACTAAAGCTATCCAGCACAAGTGACCCCTTGTCACCTTGACACACAAACACATCACTATTAAACAACAATCTTTTCATTTCTTGTCCCCAAGATATAACATCTCAACTTAGGACAGTAAAACTTAAAAATCCCACTTAAACAATACAACTACTTAAAAGTTCACAGTCTCTTTTAAAATTTCTTAACTCTGGGATCCTGTAAAATGCAAGACAAGCACTGTCTTATTTCAAAGGGAAAAAACCAGACACACGTAAGCAAAACCTAAGTCCAGAAAATAGCTCAAGATTGAACAGCTGGGATTCATTCATGATCTTCTGAGATCCAAAGGGTTCAGCAACTCCACTTCTCTGGCTCTACTGTCCACAGCACACACAGCTCATCTCACAGACCCAGGCCAGCTCCATTCCAAATCTGTTGCTGTCCTTGGTGGTCATCCCATGGTCCTGGCATCTCCAAAACGCTGTGGTTGCCACAGAAACTGAGGCTGTACCTTCACCAACTGGCTCTTCTGGCCTCTCCTTGTGCAAAACCTTGGATTCTTTCCATGACCCCTGCAATCCTGGGGTCTTCACTGCACCCGAGGCTGCGCTTTCACCAGTGGCCTTTCCTGGCCTCTCACAGTGCCAAGCCTCAGCTACTCTCTGTGACCCCTTTACATTTTCAACACCAGAACCGTACAGGAGACTCTTACATATACCAAGTCCGTTTTCCACTTTGAGATGGAGACTTGGGCCCCTTCTGGACTACAGCTTCTGTGTGCTGACCCTGAGAAAATACTTGCCAGAAGATTTCAACTCAATGATGCTGGTCTCTTGTTACTTACAGTTGATTTTTCAGCCCCAGTTAACCACCATCATTTGCCCCAGTAAAGCAAAATTATACTTCAGTGGTTCTATTCTGTACTTAAACATAACTGATTCTTCAATCACAGTCAATCAGAACCAATAGATTCTCAGTTCAAAATTTATGAACAGCCCTGATAATCCCACTTCCCTTTGAAGTTTCACAAACCAGGCCTTCATCATCTCCAACTCTTTTGGCATAATTATTCCAAGCTCCATCACAGCAGCAAACTCTAAGCACACAATGGCTTGTCTAGCCTAAAGTTTCAAACACTTCCAGAATCATCCCCAAAACACCAAGGTCAGGGTTGTCCTGGCAATGCCCTATGAAACTGGTACCAATTTCTCTTCTAGTTTGCCTTCAACTGCTGTGACAAAACTATGTGACCAATACCAACTTGGGGAGGAAATGGTTTATTCGCCTTACATCTCTCAGGTCACAGTTCATCACTAAGGGAACTCAAAGTAGGAACTCAAGGCAGGAACCTGGAGGCAGAAGCTGAAGCATAGGCCATGGAGAAACACTGCTTACTGACTTGCTCCTTTGGCCCATGCTCAGCCTGCTTTCTTATATAATACAGAACAACCTGCCCAGGAGCAGCACTCCTCACATTGGGCTGGGCCCTCCCACATCACTCAGCAATCAAGAATATACCACACAGATATGGGCCCAGGTCAGTCCAATGAACGGAATTCCCCGAGTGAGCCTCCCTCAACCCAGGCATGTCAAGTTGACACTAAAGCTATCCAGCACACAAAGGAGAAATTTGCCAGAGATTTAGAAATTAGAAAATCCCATAACAGCTGATCCACATTACCTACAGAACATGTAAATGTCTTTGGGAAAAACAAGAAAGAAAACAGAACAGAGGACTGTAACTTAGTCTAAGGTGCCTGACTTTGCAACCAAATGGACCAACAAGTAGAAAAAGGTAGCAACCAGGATGTGTTACTGGGATAACCATTAAAGCCATGCTCCTAATCAGGGAAGAACCTCTGGCCACAACTGGAAAGCATAAGAAATTTGGAAGAAATGAAGGAATTTTGTGGTATGAATTCCCTTGAGATCCAACTGTTTTTCTGTCTTTTAGCTAATTATATATGCCATCAGAGAGCTGAGGTATCACTCAAAACAAGAAAATAAGGAATATTGATCAAAGAGTCTGAATACTGCAATTTGAAACTGATTTTACCTCAATCTAAAGCTGGCCTGGAAAGTAGTTTGCTTTAGAACTTACCTAATTTAGCAAAGATGTCCCCACTATCTTAAGTTGGAAAACATTTTACTGCTGACCTTCACAAGAATGAGATGTTTGCTACTGTAAGGCAAAGTTCCAGTAGATGAGAATGTTTACTAGGGCTATGTCAGCTTTTTGTTCTTTCTTTTCCACTGCCAACTTCGAACTTTGTTCAGGCCTTAATTAGATTGGTGCATTTAAGTTGCATGTTAACTCCAAATAGAGATGTTAATCGAGTGCTGGGGGAATGATCCATGACTTAATTCTCAAGTTAGTTTCTATCCACTAATATTATTATACCTGATCAATACCAATATCAAGGTAAGAAACAATTTTAGAACTGATTACATAACATATTCTACATGTTGATTTAAATGGGATGCAGCAAATTCCTACTATATCTTCTGCTCACGTATACCTGAATTGTCTGTCTGCAAGAGATCCTACCTATCAGCTAATATGGAGTCAGATGACTTTGACATATCCAGAGGGAAATAATTCCCTCTGTTACATAAGGATTATTACTAAGTAATTTTTCAAAGAACATAGTTTAAAAAGATTTTGCAATGAATCCAGTCCCTTAACCACATTTATTTAAAAGATATGAGAAATGTAATGTACATTTTAAACATTATTTTCTCCTGCATTATATTAGGACTGATATTTGAAGGAGAGAGTTGAGATGGTAATTTCAGAGTTCAGATTTTATAGATTGAAAATATAAATCTCCCCTTCAACTGACCCTCAGAGGAAGACAGCCTTTGAATTGTGATAATGAGAGACAGAAAAAAGGACCAAAGAAACATTTGCTAGGAAGTAAGAAATGTAATTTTACTAATAAAATGAGTTATTAGGGCCAATTTAAAACTATTGTAACTAAAAAATACTTTGCGATTATTTTTCAGCCAATAGTAATAAGTCCTCTTTAGGTGAGGCTGGAAAGGCACATACCACCTTCAAGCCTCCTATGCCTCATGCTGAAATGCTCCTGATTTTGACCTGGACTTTCTTATGAAGTCATCATGTACATATCCACCACTGATGTTTTCTGCACGTCAGTTGGGTTTGAATGAAATAATTCACACATCAAGCCTTTATCATAGCTTTGATCCAAAAAAAAAAAACGAGAAAGAGTGAGAAAAGATCATTTGGTGATGTATCTAGAAGTCTCAGGAACACTCATAATGATAGTTACGGGATTTTTTTTTCTTTTTAGCACTTATTATGGGCCTTGCACTCAGAATACATAGCCTCATTATTGCTACTAAATTCTCAGTTCAGCTCGACAAAGAAGGTGTTGCACTGAAATAGTAAGAGAAACCTATGCTAGAATAGAAGTATCATGTCTGCTTTTCAAGACAGTAAAGTGAGAGTGGCAAGAGCTAAAGCTGATCAAGCCAACAGAAGGAATAAAATGGGACAGAAATGCAGACGATGCATGTCAAGCAGAAAATTCAAAAAAAGGTGAGAGAAAATAAATTAACACTTATCAGTAATGTAAACTGACTACACATGTCAAGTAAAAACAGACCAGGTCAGCTTGGAAAAATTCCTCCATGTTATATAAAAGGATGAACAAAAAGATATAATTTTTAAAGATATTATTTACATTAGTGCCACAAATTTCAAATGCCTATGAGAAAATTAATGGAAGTTATACATTCTTCTAAACTGAACTATTTTAACAATTTTTGAGAGAGATAAGAAGATCTAATTAATTGGAAGGATGTTTTGTATATGAAATGGAAGATTTCCTAACAGCTTTCAAATCCTCCTCCAAGTTTATCTATTGATTAAATGCAAATCCAAAGAAAATCCCAGGATGCCATTATTGGTTGAAGTTTACAAGTTGACTATCATTTTTAAATGAAAGTGAAAATGGCCAAAAATAAGCAAAACAATTATAAAGAAGAGAAAAAGCACACTTAATAGAATACCTTTTATAAATGTCTATTGCCAAAGGCAGTGTGATAATGCCCTATGATAGACAGGTGGATCTATAGGATGGAATCAATTCCAGAAATAATTTCTGATATATATATTTATCTGAGTTATGGCAAAAGTGACACAATAGGGAAGTGAGGGCCAGGATGGTTCTCAGCAAATGGAATTGTGCCAGTTGGACACCAATGGGAATGAAATGTTTCCTGATCCCTACATTAGACAGCACACAAAAATAATTAAAAGAAAGCATAGACTTACATGTGAAAGGCAAATAAAGCCTTAGGACACTTGTGAGAATAACTTCATTGCTTAGAGTTGACAAAGATTTCCTAAATAGAATGCAAATAATGTTAGCCATAAAATGAAACAAGTTACACCACATTAAATCAATAATACAGTCTCATTCAAATGTATTGATAAGGGTCTGAAGTGTGAGCAATGCTCAGACACACCCTTCTCTAAGTTGATCAGAAAAAAACAGAAACAATTTCATCAACCAAAGAGACCAAAATTTAAATGTTTTTTTCCAAAGAGCATATCTTTATGTATAATACAGATAAGATTTAAATATTCTTTTTCATTAGATATCAGCAAAATGTGCAAATTAAACCAGAATGAGATATCTCTATTTCATTTAGAATAGGTCAATGAATATGAAAAACACCACCAATAGTTGGGAGTAGCGGACATCAGAATTCTTCACATTTTGTTCAAAAACATTTTCAACAGGGTCTGGTACTAACAATATATGTGACTTATTAATCATACTTCTAAATCAATACTCAAATAATTTCACACTGTGTTTCATCAAAAGACAGCTGCTATAAAGTTCCTAACAGAACTATTAATGATGTTTCTACTTTAGAAATTCTCCAAATATTGAATGATGATTCATGGGATAACACACACACACATGCGCACACACACACACACACACACACACACACACACACACTAGATAACAGAAAACCATTTTAGTCAGTGTGGCTAATATAACAAAAATACCATTACAGAACAACTTAGGAATAATATAAACTTATTTTTCACAGTTCTGAATACTATGAGGTCTAAGATCAAGGCCCTGACCGACTTGGTGCCTGGTGAAGGCCAAGTTCCTGGTTCATAGGTGGTGTGCCTTCTCTTGACTTCCTCATGTGGAGAACGAGGTAAGCTTGGGTCTTTTATGCAAGGGCCCGGACCCCATTTGTAAGTGTTCTGCTGTTGAGATTTAATCACCTCCTAAAGCCATTCCTTTTTAATATAAGAGTCAAAACCATGAGTCTGGGAAGACACAAATATTTAGACCATAGCAAAGAGTATTTAGCAATGAACATCCCATAGGCTTTATGCCACAGCATGGATGAACTTACTAAGCCTACACTGAAGAAAACAATTTAGTTCCACTAGGTATATGCTTCTGTTGTATACCATTGTTTTAATGAAAAGCTATTGAGTGTTTGATAATGACAGTAAATGACTCCCTAAGAAGGGTACTCTGAGTATAATATCCCTTTTATCTTCTGGACAAGCATAATATCCCACTTCATTTTTTGGTCACATCATTGTTAGGTTACCTTATTTGGGTCATGATACATCTGTAAATGACACTGCATTTATGTTTGATTCACTTACCTGTATTATATTAAACATAAATAAGACTTAAAAGGAAGCCAAGAAAAGGTAACATGAGTGTTGCCAAATGTAAACGGGCAATTATTTTCAACATTAAATATGTTCCAAATAGTTTTTCAGTGGTTGAAATTTTATGGCATTTATGTAACAATTTGCTGAAAGATTATAAAGAACTCCTGAAACAAAACCAGATATAGCTAGATGGATCATAATTATAATGTCATAATTCTCTTAAAATCATGCTTAATATTCAATATAATTCTATACCAAAATGCAAAAAGAATTGTTTCCAATTTGAATGAGTCAACTGAAAAAATCCTATGGAAGCTGAAAATCTAATAATGACTAAGAGGATCTTGAAAAGGGAGAAAAAGTAGGTGGAAGAGGCAACTGTGATGCCACAGGAACAAGAAGGAAGAGGAATATGGACTGATGTCAGTAAGAGTTAAATGTAACACATAAATATATCTATTGCTAATTACAAAGAATAGTAAAGTGTTAAATAACATTTTAGTCTAGATGGTAAAGGCACAATAAGAGAACTTAAACAAAGACACAGAATAGAGAAGGATGAACCCTTATGTACACGAGAGTTTACACAAGAGAGAAGCACCATTAAAAGTCTTTAAGAATCCTGGATGAGCATATGAAGAAAAGACAAAGTTACAACTCTCTCCTCCAACACATACAAACTATTCCACATAAAATGCCTAAGGTGAGAAGCAATCTTTTAACATGTTCAGAAGAAAATGCAGACGTCAAATCCTTATTGTGCTGGTTAGTCAACAACTTTTTCATGAGTACAAATAACACATAAATTATATAAGAGAAACTTCATATACATATTTCAATATATATTAAGTAAAACACACAACTGAAAAATTCATAAAAGTGAAAAATGATGATACCTCAGACAAAAAATACTGAGTCCTCCTGATAAACCTCTACAAAATTATCAAAACTACTACACAAAGAAAAATGACAGATTCAAAAATGAGCAAAGTATATTAATAAGCAACTCTTAGCAAGAGAAAGTCAAGTGAATGAGAAAGAATACATAGGGTCTTCAGACCCAGTAGCAACCAGGAAAATTATAATAAAACTAATGACAATTTTGTATTTTATTTTTGCTAGTCAAAAAGTGCCACATGGGTACCATCAATTTATTTTCTCAAAGGATAGCATGCAGGAGCCTTCTCAGAAGGTGAAAAATAGAGGGAAGTTACTGTCTCTCAATAAAAGAAAATGGATCTACCCTTTGTGTGGAACTATACCCTTACTAGAGTGATAAAGTGAATGGACTTCTGTCAACATGGAAGTATCAATACAAACATGTTCAGTGAAGATGTGCTGTAAAATGGTCAAGTATGATACAAGTTAGGTAGAATTCTAAAATATACTGATGTTGTCCGTAACTACACATATGTCCTGTGAATGTAGAAGGGATAGTTTACAGGATGTTTTCAATCAATGCCTCTGGAATGGTTTATTCTGTTATGCTTATGTTTTATTATTGTTTTTTTAAGACAGAGTTATATTATGGAGCCCTAGCTGCCTTGAAACTCAGTATATAAGCCAGGCTGGCTTTAAATTTCTACCAATAATCCTGCCTCTACTTCCTTGGTTCTGGGATGAAAGGACCTTGCATGGTCCTTCCATGCAAGGAAATAAGATGTTAAAGTTGATGAAGAGATAGCAATGGTATTTAATTATATCTTACTACTTTAGAAAGAAGCCTGAAATAAGTATTAAAAAGTTAGCTACATTTAATACTGGGAATTAATATGTGCACAGTTATCTGTTATATTGTTTTGGCGGGTTTTTATGCTTTTGAAATATCTATAACTAAAATTTACTATAGTTTTAATGAGAAATGCAGTCATATACTAGAAGTCTTGTAATGTGAGTTTAAAATATAAAAAGAATCTTTCTAGAGTAGGCATTCAGGTCCAAGAAAAGGCCTTACTTCATGTGACATTTTAAGCATAGTTTTTAATCTTAACTTGCTTTAAGTCTTTTAAAGTCATTCACTCAGAATTTACCTATTCCTAGTGCTCTCCCGACAACATTGTGAGATAGTGACTGTTCCCTTTAAACTGCAGCACAATCTTGAAATTCTGTCATCTTTCACCACTGGTGGATTTAATTCTGTGATATACAGAGAGATTTGCAGTGTTTCAGTGGAATGTGGTGGTTTGAATGAATGTCTTCCACAGGCTTCAGTTGATGAAGCGCTTTGTCCTTACTTGATGGCACTGTTTGGGAAGGGTTAGAAGACGCAGTCTTGCTGGAAGAAGCACATCACTAGTGGTGTGCTTTGAGAATTCATAAGCCTCTTTCCCACTTCCAGTTTGTCTCTCTATTTCTTGTTCCAGACTGACAATGTGAGCTCTCAGCTTTCTGCTCCAGCAGCCTGCTGCCATGCCTTACCTGCCATCATGAACTCTTAGCCCTCTAGAATCACAAGACAAATAAACTCTTCCTTCTATAAGTTTGTCTATGGTGGTTTATCACAGGAACAGAAAAGTGACTAATACACCTTGGTTTTTTTGTGTGTGTGTGTGGAACAAACATAGTCTGATCGTGTTATATCATCAATATCTCTCAAGAGGTATTTATGGTTACCAGGAAAACCCAGTTGTAACTTGTCCTTTGTACATCCAATCACAATGTCCTAAGGATTCTAACTCAACTGAATCTCAATATCATCTTTAGAAGGCAGACCCTGTAATGTTAAATAATATTCCTCAGCATGTGAAAAGGTTAAAATAAACACTTGTCCATGAATGAATGAAAACAGAACAAAGATTCAAAATAAACTGAGTCCTTTCTCTATGCTGTAAACAGCTTGCAATGATGCTCAAATATTCTTTAAAATCCTTATTTGAAAGCATCTATTGTTGGTAGCTACATATCAAGTGAAAAAGGCACACAGAGGTTTATGTTATTTTAAAAGGAGAGTGATTCCACATTGAAGCTTTTCTTAGATTCTCAGAAATTCCTGATTTCTCTGAGTGAAATCAGGCACACATGTAAACATACTGGGCTCAGAATCATAGTCTCCTCTTGTTACTGTATACACTACTGATTTGTCACAATTGAAGTTCTTTCCCAGCACTGAAGTTGAATATGCTCTTGGTTACAGTTGCTAGGAAAAAAAGTCTTCTGGGATGAAACCACCTGCCCAAATTAATAGGAAAATATTCCTGAATGTGGGTCATTGGAGCTCACCAACACCCACATCTCTGAGAATAGATTTCTGTGTGGTGCTGCCCTTCTTAGAGTCAACCTGTTCATTCTCCCTGGTTTGTTAAATAGGTTCCCATCTGTCAGTGGCTTTCCCATGGAGTTGATATATTTCACTTTGAAACCCCATGGAGATAAGCAGTGTAGAGCAGATTCTTCTCAATATACACCTAGATGCACTGACTTTATAAAAGAATACAGAGCCAACTAGTGGCAGTTGGGGAAATAGGCTGCTGGTTTTCTTCATGTCTAATCCCTGGATGCATGAAAAGTAATTGTTTTGACATCATTATTTATGTCCTGGATCCACAAATAGATTTCCAAAGAGATTAAATAAATTCTTCACAACTTGGGTCAACGTTCTACTATCCCAGGAGGGACACTGTTCCCTTAGGAGCTCTTCCTCCACATTCTGCCTCTGCATATCTATGTATAGTTAGAAGATCTCTATCCAAGTCATTCTCCCATTTAAATGATCAGCTCCTCAAAGTCAATAATAAAGTCCTGTGCAAGTATATGTTCAATAAATGTTGGTTAAAAGGAACTAGACTTTGAGGAAAAAGCCAGCACAACTGTTGTATGTTACTTTTCTCATCCTTATGAGGTAATACCTGACAGAAGCAACTTAAGGGAGGAAGGTTTAGTTTGGGCTCACAGTTCAGGAAGGGATACAGCCCATCATGGCAGGAAAGTCATACCGTTGGAGCATGAGATGCCTGGATGTCTGCTCGCATTGTCTCCAGACTCAGGAAGAGAGGTGAATGCTGATATTCATTCTCTGTCATGCAAAAACAGCAACTGCCATTTGATCACTATTATGTCCACAAACCCTTCCCTCCTGTCTCAGTTGATGCCACAGCTTCCTTCATATTCTCTTGCTTCTCCCACTTCTCCGGTTGCCTTTTCTTCATATTTACTTTCCACTGAGTATTGGAGATACCCACATCTAGTGCAGGTCCTCTCTTCCTGAAGCTCTTTAATTTTTACTCTGTAATCTCATGCATTCCTATGACTTAAATTACTACTGTTGTGAACTGCTGTCTTGTTTCTGTAACCCTAATTAAACATGTTGGTACACCAAGCTTGTCTTAAATAAGGTTGTTCCTTTGGTCTGCTGTTGATGACCTATCTGGGGTGAATAGACATTTGTTGGTCTCCAAAAGAAATGTTCAAACAGCAACCATCTATGTGCAAATTATTTACAAATGTGTTTGCCATGTATAGAGTACTTTTTCTGAAACCCAGACTCAACTTTCCAACTATCTAACTGAAACTTCTCTATCACCATGACAAAGGTACCACAAACATACTAGGAAGTGAATTCGTGATCCTGAAACACTTCCATATTTCTTTTTAAAAATATTTTATTTATTATCTTTATCTATTTTATGTGTATGAGTGTGTTCCCTGCATATATGTAAGTGTACTTGTGTTGTGCAATGCCCATGGAAGTCAAAGTGGGCATCTGATCCCCTAAAACTGGAGTTAGGAACAGTTGTTATGGGCTCTTGGTATGGGCTCTGGGAACCAAACCTGTCCTCTGCAATAGTGGCCAATGTTCTTCACTGCTGAGCCAACCCTCCGCCACCCCTTCCACATTTCTAGTTCTCATGGGTATTTCTGTTTTCCTGAAACAATGCCTTATAACTCACTTTCCAAGCCTAAAGTTGAGTGAGTTTTATTAAATTTTTCCTTCTCACTTTCCCTTGCCTAACTCATCAATATATTCATTAAATTTTAAACACTAAAAAAAACTTTCAAACTTATGTGGCATTCTTCATTGCGTTTCCCACACTCACATCTATGCTCTTAGTGGCAGACATTAATATAAGGGCCTACTAACTAGCCTACTCACACAGTTTCTGGACCTCTGTGCTAATTTGTTCTACATGCAATTAGTATAATCACAAACTAACAATCTCCACCTTGCTTAAATGTTTCAGTAATTTCTCATCATCACTAGGAAAACGTCTCAAATCCTTAGCTTGATGCCCTACTTACTTTTTTTCCTTCCTGTGACAAAGTGTCCCACAGGAAACAACTTAAAGGGAAAAGCGTTTACTTCAGTTTGCATGGTAAGGGATCCAGGGTGGCTAGAACTCGAGGCCTCTAGTAACATTGTGCCCACAGTCAGAAGCCTTGTTATGTAGATCAAGACCCAAGCCCAGTGAATGGTGCCAAAACTTTCAAGACAGGTTTCCCGACTTGGACTAACCTAATCAAGATAATGCCTGATAGGTATAGCCAGAGGCTAACCAAATCTAGAACACAACTCACAGGTGTTCCCAGAGGCTTGCCTCCTAAGAGATTCTAGATTCTACCAAGCTGTCAGTCAACATTAACCATCATACCTAGCCTAGGAGACCATGAACCATTTATATTGTTATGAGTTCAAATGATAAGAGTGAAACTCAGACTAAGTTGGATAGCACAAGACCATGAATAGCTACAAAAACTGAAATTTCATAACATCTTTTACATTACTTTTACCAATACTTAAGAGCTGAACTATGCTATCTAGATGTTTTACTTATTTTTAAAACTTGTTTTCACTTTTATTTGTGATATTATGGATTGATCCTAGGGCCTTACAGATGCCTAGCAAGCACTTTACCAGTAAGCTATATCCCCATCCTTCTTTGGAATTTTTAAAATTTAGAGACAGGATCTTTCTAAATTTCTCAGGTTTACCTAGATCTCATTCTACATTCCAGGACCACCATGTATTTGGCTTTCTGCTTTAGCTTCCCAAGTAGGTGGTGTTGTAGTCATGAACAATCAGGCCCAGCTTAATATTCTCAAAATTGCTAATTTCCATGGGATTCCATTCTTGGGCTCTTCTCTATTTAAGATTTACTTAGTTTATTTTTAGTTCAAGTGTATGAATGTCTGCCCTCATATATGTATGTGTACCACATGCATGGGTGGTTGCCCTCAGAGGACAGAAGAGGGCTTTCTTGGAACCAGAGTTCTAGGTCATTGTGAGCTACCTTAGGCTCTTGTTTAGGAATATCTGTGATGCCAAGGCTTGCCTAGCACAGATAGTCAGAAATCTCTGAAATCAGATGGACTTTTTCATGAAAGCATATTTGCTATCCTAAGGACAATTCCTTGAGTATTCCTTACGTAATGTGTCCATTCCTATTATAGTAGCTATACTAGAGTCAGTGGCAGAGATGGAGACAGAAAGAAGCAATGAACCAATTGTAGGTCATGTCAGCAGCCTTGGAAATAACAAGTGGTACTTAGTTCAAACTCAATTTCATAGACCAAAAATGGAGAAGAGCTGGTTTCTCCCATAGGAGGCTAGACAGAATGAAAACAGAGCCACTGCAGTGTTCCTCACTCTGAGATCCAGCTATACTGTGCTTCCTTTTCTTGTTCATATGTCCTATCAAAGGTGCATAGGCTGCCCTTCTTTAGTCCTTACTCATCCCTGTCCATTAAGAACTTTTTGGATGCTTCAGGGCTGCCACATGTAAACACCAGCTTTCATTAATGACTCTGTCTGGCTACTGGCAACATCGCCTCCAGCAGCCTTAGGGACCAATAAACTCTGAATGGGAAATGAAACGTGGCCCTAAGAAGCTGAGAGAAACACAACGGTCCTTTGCTTCATGTATTCTCTCAGTTCATTGCAGACAGATAATGTAAGGGAAATACAAGCAACTATATCCATGAATAGTTAACAAGAAAGGTATCACTTACCCAAGTGGAAATTCTATTTTCTGACAGTGTTACTTCTCAATTTAGGCTAAATATTTTAAGTAATGAAACTGTGGCATGGGTATTCTAAATCTTGTATGTAAATATGAGACAGAAAAGCTATTTGCTCCCCGCTGAACCAGAAGCAATAAAGAAGAATACAGAGAGATTATCCATAGAGAATCTCCACCTCAAAAAACACACCCAGAGTTAATCAAAACTAACTGGGATGGAGAGCAGTGTGTTGCTTTTACCTCATTGGAAAAAAGCATGCATTTGATGCTGGATCCTCTCAACTTACAGCTTATGCCACCTTTGAGGCCCTTTCCCTTATGTTTAAAAAATGTGGAATGACATGTCTGTTGCAAGATTACTGAAAAGATTAGGGAAAATGTAACTAAAGTGCCTTGTGCTCTCTGGACTATTTATGGTAGCATGTCCTATGATAAAAGAAATTCTCTGAAATTCCAGGAACCAATTACTATTAAAATGTAGCTGTTGTTGTTATTGTTGTTGTTTTCAGGCAAAATCCCGTGCACAATTTCCCCTTCAGGGATTCTAGGACCAACCTCCTTCATCATGTGGTATCTCTTCCAGGATCTTCAGGCCCTTTTCTTCCTGAGTGTGGATGAGAAAAATAGACTGAAGATCACACATCGGAGACTTCCTTGAGCAAGGCTTGGAAGTGGACACTTCATCTTCAAATATCTTTAATTCTTTTAATATTTAGTTCTTCATGTAGTCTTCTCTGATCAAGCTTGTTTTCCTCCAGTGAGTTAATAAATCCTCTGTGATGATTTATATTGACTGTCAACTTGACAGGACTTAAAAATCCCCTATAAAAGCAGCCTCTGGGCACGCCTAAGAGGAATCATCTGGTATAGGTTAGCTGTAGGAGGGAGACCCACCCATATGTAGACAACAAAAATTCGTGAGCTGAATCTGGGACTGACTAATTAGAGGAGAGTGAAAAGGGAGTCTAATCTGCATTAACCACTTTCTACTTCCTGGCTCTGAGTACAATGTAACCATCTGCCTCAAGCACCTGTCATCAGGATTTCCCCATTGTGATGGACCTTATACTGTGAGCCACAGTGGACCTTTTCTCTGAATGTTGCATTGTCTAGGTATTTCATCACAGCAACAGAAAATTTGACTGAGAAACTCTCCATATTTGCTATACCAATGTATTCCTTGCTTTCTGGTGCAGTTGTATACACCCTTGCAAGGTTCCTAAATCCTAGCAAGACTAAGCACTGGACTTTGCCTAAACAAAAACATTTTTATGGTATTTGGACACCAGGATTTCCAAGCTTTTCTATTATTGCTGGATATGATAACATAAATGATCTGAACAGTGTAGGCATTTTACCTATAATAAATCTCTATAGGAAGAAATCCGGCCTGCTGTGCCACAGGCCCCAGGTCATCCTCATGGTCTCACTTCTGCATAAGCTAACCTGAAATCTGCCATGGGACCTAGAGATGGTGATGCAATACCAGCCATACCTAAGCAGACAATGGGGAAAGGACAATGTCACAGAAGGGATTTACACGGGTCAATAGGTCCTTGGGGAGGGATATAACGGCAAGCCCATGTTCGGCAATAAGTGAGCCGCAGCCAGATGCTTTACTGTCTCTCACCCGGTTCCCAGTGTCTGCATCATTGATTCCACACCTACTCGCTTCCTCCCCCAAGAGGCTCCATACCAAGGGGTCGCCTGCAACACCTGGTGCCCAACGTGGGGTTCAAGGACCCTGTGCAGGCATGGGCTTTGGCCCCGTTTGGGACATTGAGCAGGTCTGGGCTTGGATCGGCATTTTGTTTGCTGCAGCTACCTTCTGGATCCTGATTTTGCCCTCTGCTGCCTATGATGCTGTTTTAACCCAGCCTAGGTTTCCCCCTCGGGCAACCCTTGGTCACCTCTTCACTTCCTGAGCACAGTGGGACTCCCCCTCTCTACGTTGCTCCTCTGGTGAGTAGGCCCCAAAGTTTTTGTGCCTTGGGTCTTCAGGAAGGTGAGCATGGGGACACCTCTCTATTTCCTCTACATTGTCTGTTGTCTGTAGCATAGGGAGGAACACATATTTTTCTTTTGGTTCACCCAGTGTCTCCACGTAAGGATTGACCCTCCAGGAGGTGGAATCCAGGAATGCCCCTGTCCACCGCTGGTAGACACAAAGCAGGCACACGGTCATGGCCTAATGAACCACGGAAGTTCCCTGTTAAGCATCAGATACTTGGGTCCAATGCACACCCTGTCTTTGTCTGCCTTCTGACTCTTTTGTCTCCATGGATCCCCTTCCTCTGGGCTTCACGCCCTCTAAACAACGATGAGCAATTCGCCATCTCACTGCAAGGAGCCCCAGGTGAGTGCATTAAAATTGCTTCTCACTGCTAGGGGTCTCAAAGTTAAGACTGCCAATTTGGAGTCTTTGTGGAATAAGTCCGTGATCTTGGCCCCCTGGAATTCTCTTGAAAACATGTGGGAGCTGGATCTATGGATGCATGTCCTGTTCCTTGCTTGGAAGCATGAGGTTGGCTTGGGTTTGTTCCACATGCCTCCTTTGTCCCAGTTTTACTTGCCATCATTGCCAGCCTTAAATCATCCTCCTGTTGGTAACCTTCGCTACATCCATGTGATAGCAGACACATATTCCTCCTTTACTTTTGCTACTGCTCTGTCAGGGGAAAAAGCCTCTCATGCCATCAAGGCTCATCAAACAGCTATGGTAACAATGGAGGTCCCCTGGGCTAAGACTGTCAATGGACCTGCCTACTCCTCCCAACATTTGACACCTTTATGGCATCTTGGAATATTAAACATACTTTTGGATCCCGTACAACCCTCAGGGGCAGGGCATTGTTGAGAGAACCAATAGAACACTTAAAACCCTATTAGCCAAGGTCACGTCCCCTGAAGCCAAACATGACCGGCACCTGGCCTTGACAGAGGCCTTATTTCATCTAAACCCTCACGTTTGATGCAAGGGGCCTTAGCCTGGCATATAAACATTGGGCCTCCTTATCCCACTCTACGCCTCTCCCTCTGGTGCAGTGGTGAAACTCCATCACTGGGGAATGGCAAAAACCCACCCCTATGCTGACCCTGGGGCGAGGATATGCTTGTGTTTTTCCACAGGACGCCACCACCCCAATATGGGTCCCAGCCAGAGATGTCTGGTCAGCACTAGAGGAAGACCTAACCTCACCAAGAGACCACAGGGCCTCACCATCTGGAGTTAGCATATATCTCGCCAACAGTCCATCAACAGGTCAACTCTTCAAATCCTAATGGCCCATCTGGAGCATGGGCCCTCTCATGAGATAGTCCAGGCCTGGCTCACAGAAATCATGAGGCCTCATTATAAATTATAACTCCTCCCACCTAGATATGTTTTCCAGAGAGATCACCCCTTCAAGGGCCAGCAGATAGAGATGGGTAAGAGTCTCTCAAACTAAGTCAACCTAAGACAGGGTATGAATGATAACATTCATGTGCCAATGGCAGGTAAGACTTATACTTCGGAGGGAACAACCTAAGACAGGCACGGTCCATAATGCTGGGAACTCTCTGAGGTGGAGTCAACTAAGCCAGGGCAACAATCCCCAACTCCCACTAAACCATCAAAATTATAAAGTAAAAGGGTGGATATATAGGAGGAAATCCAGCCTGCTGGGCCATGAGGCCCAGGATATCTGCATGGGCCACATTTCTGCATAAGCTAACTTGAAATCTGCCACAAAACCTAGAGATGGATGATGCAATACTGGCTACACCTAAGCGGCCAATGGAGAAAGGACAACATCACTGAAGGGATCTACACGGACCAATGGGACCTTGGGGAGGGATATAAAGGCAAGTCCTTGTTCCTCAATAAAGAAGCCTGCAGCCATATGCTTCACTGTCTCTCGCCCATCTCCCAGTGTCTGTGTTGTTGACTCTGCACCTACTCGCCCCCTCCCCCAAGAGGCTCCATACCAAGGGGTCACCTGCAACAAATTTCATCTTTCCAATAACAAAAAATTTAGGATGGATAATTTCTTTAAATATTTTTATTTATTTCTTTTGCATTTATTTCTTCTTATTTTATGCACATGAGTGTTTTGCTTGCATGTGTGTAAGTTCAACCCTGTCATGCTATGCTCCTGGGGCCAGAACAGGGCATAAGAGTCCCTGGAACTGGAGTTATGGGTGGTTCTTAACTGACTGCGGGTGCTAAGAGCTGGATCTGGATCATGTACAAAAGTAGTCACTGTTTATAAGTGCTGAGACATCTCTCCAGCCTCAGGACTCGAAGATACCTATTGTTTAAGACTAACCTATGAATAATGTTTAGCAGTATCCCTTACTTCTATTCATTAGATGCCAGTAGCAACCTGCCTTATATAAATTCTGATAATCAAGACTGTGTCAGACATTACCAATTGTTCCTAATGGATGGAATTGCAAAACCAACCACAAGTGTAATGCAAGTTTATGTTTATAAGTTATAAAGTAAAGAAAAATGGAAATAGGAGGAACAATAAGAACTAAGAATGAAGGAACCTGGACAAAAATGGTTAAATATTTTAATGCTGTTCCAATGAAGAATCAATATACAATATCATAAGCTTAAAGTAATAGATTTTAATTTGTGTTATTAAGCCAAACAGAATACTTGCAATGTTATATTTGTAACTTTTAGGTTATTGCTTTGTTATATCTGAAAGAACTCAGTCGCTTTTAAGCACTTATTCTACTTTTGATAGAAACTCTTAACTTTTTCTTTTTTAAAATATTTTACTTATTCTTTTTATGTTTTTGTGTGAACACGCATATTGTTTGGGTGTAAGTAGGTGCACTCATGTTGTGCAATGCCATGGAGGTCAGAAAAGGTCATCAGATCCCCTGAAACTAGAGTTACAGATGGTTTTTAGTTGCCACGTGGGTGCTGGGATCAAACCCAGATGCTCTGCAAGAAGAAGCATGTGCTCTTAACTGTTGAGAGATCTCTCCAGTCCTGAAACTCTCAACTTTTTCATTAGTAATTTGAGAGGACTGGGATGAAATGATGAGAAGGAAGAAAATTTGTTCATTATAAAGATCTCTTTAAGGCTCCAATTTTCACATATGGGTTTCAACGCCTTATAGGATTAAGGATTGTAAAAAATTAGCACAAATAAAAGGTTTCTGAGCACATATAACGACAATATTTCTAAATAAATGCGAAACAAATATGGGATGTCTCTGGCAACAGAAATCACCCATGCTAAACCACACAACTTTATTACAACCTTGGTTATTTTCACACAACATATACATTTTGCATTGTGTAAGTTGTCAAACCATGTAAAGTAATGCAAGTGACTAGAATACTTTAGCCTAGATTTCAGACTTTTGTGTTATGAATTGATGTATTCTTACTATGCATGAGAGTTTTCTGTTCTTATAGAAACAGAATGCTCTAATTATGGAAAGAAAAGGTTTTGACTATTTCCTTAGTAAGTAAATAACAAATTATTTTCTTTGGATTATATTTTGAATGTTTTATTTTAAAACTTGCTGTTTGAATTGCTGAATTAAATTTCATTATAAACTGGTCAATGAGTTTTGGCTTGGGATTAGGGAAGTGATTCTAGTACTTTTCAAACTGCCTCTTAACATACTTTTGCCATTTATGCTATCTTTTTATGTAAAACAGAGTTTCCAGCATTAATGATTACAAAATTATACTATCATGAGAAACACTGAAGATATTTTATGTCCTGCACCATCAAATATTCAGCCACAAGTAGTGAGATAAAATAAATAAACATGTGCATCTCATTATTTTGTAAAAATTTTTAATCCCTAATAAATGACAAAATTACATATATGTAAAATAATATTTTAAAGTACATTTCTTTATGATGTATCATTAATAAAAGTGTGATTGGTATGCCTTTTTATATACCTCTATACCCAGGGTCATATAAAAATTTCTCATTCAAAATGAAGTCACATTTCCTCTCTAAAAGCTGTTGATCAGGGGTAGCATAGACCCTGGAACAATACTGGCCATTGTTCCTGTGCTTGGTTACCCACCAAAACTGAATGGTAAAACCCTGCTGCTGAAGACACTACATACATGAGCTGTAGAAAAATCAAGGAGATCAAAGTGGTATTGATGTCAGAGCTTCATCTCCACTGGCTAGCATCAATAGGGCTAAAATGTGCTCTTCATGCTACCAGAGAGGAAAAATAATCATCACCTTACCCAGCTATGAATCCTGTGAATTACAATAACATCTGGTTTGGAAAATATGCCCACAAGTGCAATAATGGTACAATACTATGGGAGTGACCAGTCTTTCATTGGATTTAAGGTCTGCTTGCTAGGATAGAACCCATACCTAACACTGATATCAAGTTTAGGAACCTGAGGCTAGATAGGTCCTAGGTGACACCCTAATACTAGCTTTCTATTTAGTAGTTATCATACTAAACTGACGCTTAATGACTTGGTATACAAATACATTAATGCATCTCTCAGCTCTCACCAGAGAAGTTTCCTTATCCAATACATGGTGATAAATGCAGGCACCCACAACTGGCCAATGTGCAGATGAACAAGAGGCTGAACAGTGCTTATCAATGAATCAGACACCTATATTAAACTCCTGCCTCCCAAAGCTCCAAGAACTTTGTGGAAGAGGAGGTAGAAAGATTTTACGAGCCAGAGGTAATAGATGACAATAAGAAAATAGTTTTCCAGACAGCTTGATCAGTAGTTCATATAAACTCACAGCAATGGTGACAGTATGCACAAGTTCCACGCAAGCTCAAACTTGAAAAATAACTCCAGTATAGACATGAGGAAGTGAGTAAGAAGCTCCAACTGCACCCGAGGAAATCATGGCAGCAGATGGTTGCTGGAAGGGGAGGAAACGGTCTCTTTCCAGCATGGGACTCTTGACAGATTAAACAGGTTCCAGTGGCTATATCCACACTGAAGGGCATTTGGAGAAACAAACAGGACCCTAGAGGCCTTGTTATATATATAATAGAGTATATCAAATTGGGTGTGTGGGGTCAATATGAAGATGTACAGATAGGGGAGGGGATCTAAATACCAAAAAATTATATATAATGAAAATTGTAAAAATTCAATAAATAAAAAAGTATTCACAAAGGGAAGTAGTAAAGAAAAATTCCAAAGGATCTTGGCATTCCAAGCTTCTTCCACTGGAGTATAGTCATTCAACCTGAGATGAGGCCTTGCTATTAAATGTTTGTAAGGCCACCATTCACCCCTTCACTCAGCAGAGTGGTGATGGTAAACAAACAATTGTCCTGTCCCTGGACTAAGACAGATGAAACCGGAGCTCTTATGGGGATGGGTGTGCCAGGAACCAATTAAACTGGACAATGAGAAGTTGTCAGAGATTTTAAACACAGTTGTTCACAAGAATGAATATATAAATAGAATTCATAGCCATGGACAAGCACATGAAAATGCAGTGTGGTGAGATGAGTCTATGGACATCTCTTGTCTATACAGAGTCTCAGTCCTTTGAGCAAAGGCATTCAGATCAAAATTAAGATTTCTAGAATGCCAGGCATGGTAGTTCATGCCTTTAATCCCAGCACTTGGGAGGCAGAAGCAGGCAGATCTCTGTGAGATTGAGGCCATCCTGGTCTACATAATCCCAGGTCAGCTGTGGCTATAGGGAGATCTCAAAAAAGTCGAGACAGAGAGAGACAGAGAGACAGAGAGACAGAGACAGAGAGAGAAGGAATAGTTCTACAAGAAGTCATTCATCTTGATGAACTGTGAGGTACCCAATGAAACTGTAGAACCCAATACACATTTGATCATTGTGAGTTTTTCTAAATGAAGAATTTCATCATGACATAAAAACCAAGTTTAATGATCAATAATATTGTCAAATCCCGTTGAGGAAAAACTGAATTGGAGTAAAGTTAAATTGGAGAGAAAAGCCAAAGATATGAAGTTAGAATAAGAAAATGTAGAGAGCACAAGATCAAAGTCTGGGAACATTCACAAAAGTAGAAATACAGAGTTATCAGGCAGATTGCCCTGGCTGCAGAACAGTGGTAGGCTGAGGGAGTGGCTGGTATTATCATTGGAGTTGCCCTGAAGTGATGAGCACCTTCTCTATAAATGAAAGCAGTTTAAGGAAGCCCTTGTCTCATCTGTGAGAACTCTGTCTGCTCATCTCACGATTGCCACAGTTCAGCCAAGAAATACAAAATAAAAAAGGTTGAGCTATGCAAAGTCTCACATTTGAACAGAACATAGCCTTGTTTGACTTCCCTGTTTGGTATTTTATATTATCAGGAAGACTGTGGAGTGCTTTACCATGTGCTACTGCCAAGAACAAAAAAATAACCCTGGTCCTGACATCAGCAAATCTCCTCTGAAAATTGCTATTCTTTCCCTGACAAACTTCATGATCTGAGGACAATCATAGATACAAGGTTCTGTTTCCTCAACTACACAACTGGAATATGAATAAGGCAATGGAGTCTATTGAAAACAGTAAGTTAAATGAGAAGGCAAACACACAACTTTGGAGTCCAACAAATACAGTATTATTTCTTTCAGTGAAGAGTGTGAAATTCTTTGGCTGTTTGCCCAGGAAGTATTTGCTATTTTTTAATACTGAAAACTCATTTTGGATAGCATGTCTTCTCCACATATGTGGTCAGGGGCTAATGATATTAGAATGTGCTGTAAAGGTTTCAAAGGAAGAGGAATTCAAACAGGCCAAGAGAGGCAGAAGGCTCTCTTTTCCTAATTTAGTTTTACTTACTTTGGAATAATCTATTACAAAAGACAGGTCATCAGTCTCTGTCCCTCCTTTTACAGTCAGAGGACCACAACTCCTGCACTGCTGGAGGAGCTGATGGCTGGAGACTAATTTCTAAGGATCTAGTTTCAAAGTTTTCAGGAATCACCTCAATAAAGTATTTCATTCTTAAAAATAAACATATTTAAAAATATGAACTTTACTTATACTGCTAATTGTGTCTTTAAAGGGATGATCTTTAAACAATAGTTCAAGGGAAGTAAGTATTAGACAGAGCTGAGTGGTAAGGCATTAATTCTTAAATACAATTATTATTTAATATATTATAAATTTCCTACTTAAATTTTAATGCAACCCTCTTTACTAAGTTACTCTAAATCCTCATGTCACTGCTCTATTTCCTTCCTCTACTCAGCCAGATTTTTTAAAAAGGAGGTCTCTTGATTGCCTTATAGATTTTCAGAGCAAAGGTGTGTGTGCGAGAGAGAGAGAGAGAGAGAGAGAGAGAGAGAGAGAGAATGTATATGCTTGTGCAAACAGATGTGCTGAGGTTCCTTTTTCTTAAGATCTTCTTTTTTAAAAAATCACCAAAATAAAGATCCTACCCTTTATAGTCACTGTCAATATTAACTGTGAACTAAATAAACAAAATGGAACCTCCGCTATCTAGATTTCCTGACTCATGTGTCCCTGTCTCTCTTCTGTTAATACAGAAATTTGACTAAACTCAAATGCTGAGGTGATTTATAGGGTTAGAATTGTGTGTTTTTGGCTTGTATCCCCAGCGCATGATCAGACTCCAGCATACAGTTGATGATCAGTAAATATCTGACAAATGAATGAATGGATGAATAGCTGAATATGAGAATCTCTGCATAATAATATCAATCACTAAGACTTATGCCCTTATGAGAAAAATTCATATACCTATCTTTCCATATGAATTTGTATGTATTACAAGTTATGATTTTAGGAAGAAATAAAAGTATTGAATGAAATAATTTTATTATCAGTTGCTTTAAGAAATACATAACTCTATTAATATCAATTATTAATTTCACTGGATCACAGGGGGATTAGACCTACAAAATTCTGAGTTTTTAATGTCAATAGCTTTATGAAGGCACTACCCTAAAGGAAATAAATTCTAAATAACAAGGTAGAAAATCTAGGCAACATAGATAAATAATGTACTGAGTTTATAAATGGCAAAATAAATGGTATTAATAGAAGAGGCACAGGTACATGAATAAAAATAAAGACTAAAGGAGGAAACTTCTAGGTTTTAGTCCTGGCTCCAGAGTTTTCTGGCTTTGTGACCCCAGGCAAATTAATCAAATTAATGAACAACTCTATGCTTTATCTATAAGAGAGGGTGAGTACTGCAGTCTATCTCACTGGACTGTCAAGAGAGTTGAGTGAATTCAAATAATTTCTTAGAATAATGTCTACACCTAGCTAACATCTGGTAAGTTCTGGACACTTTTGCTGTTTGCTCTTATGAGAAATTATCTCAAGCCTGTATGATAGAAAAGTAAAACCATATTAAATAAATAAATACTCAGCTGAGTTCAGCCCCCTTTTTCTAAAAGTAGTCTAGAGATTTTGTTCAGCTTCATCTATTGAAAAAACTATGTGTCCTAACAGATCCCTATATTTCTGGGTACATTTTTTTCTTTCTCTTAGCTAAAAATTATTATCCTAAAGCAGATAATCTATTGACTTATTATCCTATAAGATAATATCTACCATGCCAGAAAAAGGGTATTATTTTTAAAAATCAGCAGTACAGTCATTCCACACATCAAAATGTTTCAACAGTGTCACAATAGTGGCTTGTAAGAAGGGGTTTCCTAACATGTCTCACCACCACCACCACCCCTACTTCCTCCATCCCTGCCCCAACGATTTACAGATATGTCTCCCAATGTGTGGAGTGCATGCCCCTGTCCGCTTCGCTTAGCTACTTCCTGCAGACACTGGCTTCTCCAGGATGTCCCTTCTGATCCCATAGTTAATACACAGGTCCCTACTTCTGCTCCCACTATGACCACCAGTAACAATCAGAGCTATTTGTTGAGTCCATCCTAGTCTCACTGTAATGTGTATGTAGTGATGACAGAGGCTCATCATGATGCATGAAACTTATGGAGAACACAAAGATTATTTGATGGAAACAGTACCTATTACAGGAGCCAAAGCAAAGGAGCTGTTTTCAAGGAATCTTCACAATCAGTAAGATGTGTGTTCCTTGCTTTTCTGCACCATCTTCAAATCTAGAAAGCCATATATGCAATTGAACACAGCTTCATTCTAGTCAAGTCTAATCAAATTTTATCCTATGAACACGGGGCTATCATCTTTACTGTCCTATCTGCTACGCAAACACCATTCTTAGGGAATCGAAAACAGTAGAGAACTGATCAGAGAAGTTAAATAATTGCTATCATTGCCTGGAAATGAGTTCATTAGAGCAGAAACTAATCAAGTGTTTTCATGTAACTGAAAGATGACCCAAATTAACATTAAGAAGTGACTTTAATATTCACCTGAAAGATCTTTAAAAACTCATGGACATCAACTATCTAAGTCATATTATCTCCTGATGACCTCAGAAACTGAGGGAAAGAAGACTTAAATTTAAATTATAGGAGCTGGGGACATAGATCATCTAAAGAGCACCTTTATAGCATGTTCCAGCCTCACAGTTTGAGCCTCTATATTACAAAAAAAGAATAATAAATTAGGGAGGCTGGAGAGATGGCTCAGCAGGTAAGACAAGTTAGTTCATTTCCAGAGGACCCAGGTTTGGTTGCCAGAACCCACATGGCAACCAACACCTGTTCCAAACTTACTTCCAAATTTAATCCTCTCTTTAGGCCTCCTCAGGCACCAGGCAGGCACATACCTGGTACATTTTCATCTGTGCAGGCAAGACATTCATTAACTAAAATAAACAGATAAATAAGATATTTTAAAGATACAAAAATCAAGTTATAAAATGTAACCTTTACAGAGCAATTATCAAATCTATAATATCATTGTTAATATGTATAGATTATAAAAATGAATTCACTTATATTTTACCATGAAAATAGCTTAAAATGAAAAATATAACATATTTATGTGTGCATCTTAGATACTTTACTCATTTTAAAATATTACATCTCTGTCTCAGATTCTTTATACATCTGCCCCACACACACACAGCCACACAGAGCTAATGCTAATGTATTCAAATATATTTCTTTAAATACTTCAGCTCATACCTTTATCCCATTTCTGTCTTTCTGCTAATTCTATCTGAAAATACTATATTTCTATCCTGTCATTGGTTTTTACTACATATGGTTTTATCCGTAAAAAGCCCATCTTGCATTTATCCCAGCAAGAGTCTATGCTATCTTGCTTTTCTCTCTTTATCTCCCCTTCTCTCTTCCTGTTTCACCTCTGGAAGAAAGTATATTTTCATGTGTCTCAGTTGTCCCAAACAGTGGCAGCAGAATTAATATTCTAATCTCTTTCTCCTGCCATACAGAGATTATATGAGCATACTATTTTTTTTTCATTTTCCCCTGTAACACAGCTCTTTCACTCAATCACCCCATGCCCTGGAGGTCAGAAGAGGGTGTCAGATTCCCTAGAACTGGAGTTACACCTGGTTGTTAACAATTGTGTGGGTTCTGAGAACTGAACCCAGGTCCCCTGAAGAAGAGCCAGTGTTCTTAACTTCTGAGCTACCTCTTCATACCCTCTTCTCTGTATTTTTAATAATATTTTATGTAATCTTGAACAATTTCACACATAACATACCTATAATATATTTTAATCTTAGCAATTTTCCATTTCTTCCCTCCAGCTCTCTCCAGGATTCCTTAACCCTATCTGATTTTTGTCCAGAGTTCATGTCTTCTTTATAATAACTGTTGTTTTTGTTATTATTATTATTAATCCCCATAGTCCAGTTAGTGATGATCATATGAACACAGATATAGGGTCATCAACTGAGTCATAGGCAACCTCTAGATCTATGGTGTTCTTAACCTTAGTCAGAGAAGCTTCTTTTGGCCAGTGGGTCATTGTTAATGCAGATAATCGTAACCATTCATTGTCTCTCAGTATAAACAACTCTCTTGTATAGTTGTCCAGAGCCCCCAATTATGGCTTCTTTTTTCAGGTTTGTAGTAATCGAGAGTGACTCTTTATCCAGACAGACAACTCATTCTGCTCTCAGTTTTCTAGAATCCCCTCCCTAAAGACAATTAAGGCATTAAAATCATCTTAGGTACAGATTCCAAAAGACAGAGCCCACATTTTTCCACTTTACAAAAACTGGGGGCAGTTGATATTTCCAGGAGACTTAGATCAGCTCAGTCTGTTCCAGAAGCAACTGAAGGGGAACAAATTCAGGAGGAACCTGATGAAGCTTCATCCGGAACCCCCTTCACTTTCAAACACCCTTTCTTCAGACCTAAACCTATATTTGTATTCTTAAATTTTTTAAGGAGCTTTTTTAACAGTCTGACTTTCACACCCTACAGAACTTGGTTCTGACCTATGTAAGCTGCATTAACTGTCAGAATCATTATCACTAGCACAAAGTTTTGTAGTAGTAAAATTAGGATAATCACCCTCTCTTTGTAGTGTGGTGGTACAAATGAACTCCTTTGGTATAGGTCAAGCTTCTTATTATAGTGCTTGATATATAGTAAGTTCTCAATGAACTTGTTATTACTGACCTTCAGAGTTCTATCTACAAAAAAAAAGCAAATGGAAACTGAAAATATCTATGATCTATGACCAAAAGTAATTAAGGACAAAATGAGAAGCAAAGATTTGAGGCAATTTCATAAGAAAAATCATCTCTAGAAGCTCTTTCTACATATATATTGGAACAAAGACCATATTCCAAGACTAAAAAAAATAAAGATTAGATGGGACCTCCTTCCTGAAACAGCTGTCTACACATCATCAACTTTTCAACCCTTTGAAGGATATTTACCTATCAGTTTGTATTGCCCACTTCATTCTCTTCTATACCCTATAGATAAGGAGTTTTTGTGTCTTTTTCTAGAATGGAATATAGAGGTGATCTGTGGAGACTCAGTTTCCCAGAGTTATTACTCCTCCACTAACAAGCTGACCTGACTCTGTCCTGTATGACATTATGAAAATGAATGCAAAAAGACCTATCATGCACATAGTGAAAGGAAAGATATCTCGGCAGAGACTGGGTTATTTATTTTTTCAAAGGCATGAACAGGAGGCAAAAGCTCCTTAGCTTTAAAGGCAGCAGTTGGCTGGCCAGGTGATCGATCATCTTGCTTTTACGCTGCTCCATTTACATTCAGAGGCACAGAAGGCAAGCGGCAGAGACATCTCTCAGTTGTGTGTTTCCATAATGCCTCCCTATCCTTCACCCCTTCTGTGGCTTTTCCCTGCATTTAGAAAGTCATTGAGAAATGTTAATAGTCTAAGGGGAAATTCACGTTTGGAAAATGACGAATGGGCAACTAACAGAATGAGGGTGTGCAGCTAATGATTTCCTACAAGTGATGATTAAACATCATTCCTCCATCTCTCAGCACCTAATTCTCCCCATGGCTGATTTATGGAGGACACCCTAACACACAGTTCCTGCAGTTTTATTAGCCAGGAACAATTTAGCTATGAGAGGTAGTCTGCCTCTGCTCCTGATTTTCTCCCAGCTTGAGAGGAGATGACCAAAAGTAAAGACTGCTGAAAGTTTCATTCTCTTAAAGCAAAAAGCAAAATCATACACTATAAAGACCACAAAAGAATCAGGGAATTATCCCCAGGATGAAGTTCATGATGGTAAAGTTGTCCCCTCATACATGTCCTTACTGCATCTCAGACACACTGAAGTTTTCTGCAACTACTATAGATGGAAATCTAGGTTGCTATTTCAGTCTACCTAAAAATAACTGCATACCTCATTTCCCCGAGTGCCAGAGTACCCACCTTCCCTCTGCTTTAGAAGGGGTTCCAACATTAACAGAATAATGCAGAAATAATGTATGAATGTTTGTGATCTGAGAGAGTGCTTGTGATAAATATTTTTCCTATGGGAAGAGAGGAATTAGAATCACGTGATGATGGTGGGGAAGAAGAAGGTGAAGTTGTCGTGATTTCCTCCTCTGTGTAATCTGCTTGCTTCCTGTTGAAGATTTTAACAGCCTTCAAAACGCCATACTCAGATTTTCATTGATTTTGAAGATGACACCTCACCTCACAGGCTACCTTACCATGAATTATAAAGAAAATTGATCCTGTGATCTGAAGGAGAAATCTGAAGAAAGTTAATTAATAATTATTACTTCATTATCATTAAATCATTAATCCCATGCATATGGAATCTCTAACATTTATTGGACATTTATGTGATGCCCCAAAATAATACTTTATGCTTTGTCTAGATTATTATGTTTGATTTTCATCAACTTTATCTGGAAGTTGCTATTGTTATGTCCATTATGAAATGATGGATCAGATCTGCAGTTCAAAGCTAAAAGCATGTCACTATGACACTGAATCCCCTGAATGGTTTTTCCCCTTTATAGTCATCTTCTACTGACCAACTACTTTAACAAGCAGAAATTAATCCCATTATATCTAGGAGTTCTGAACTAAACATGACTTCTGCAATATTTTGGAATAGAGTTCTGAGTTGATATGAACATAGTTCCAAATCAGGAAGACATTTTTTGAAACTCTTTTCAGCTATAAGAAAAATGTCGATATTATGTTGAGTCAAGAAGGGTCAAGTGTGAGTATGAGAGGGTAAGAGATGGTATTAGATGATGCATATTATCAAAATAAGTTATATACATATACAAAATTGTCAAAAATAAATTTGTGGCTGAAGAGATGGCTCAGTGGTTAAGAGCACTGGCTCGCCTTGCAGAAGACCTGGATTTGAATCACAGCACCCATATGGTATCTAATAACTGTGCCTAACTCCAATACCAGGAGATACGATGCCCTCTACTGTCCTCTGCTGGCAATGCATGACACAGGTGTACATGCAGGCTATATACTCATACACATAAAATAAAAATCTTACTAAAATTTTTCCAAATTTATTTAAAATTACTGTGGAGTATAATTGAGCAAGACACTATGTGAAACTGTAGCTTCCACAGACAGGGACACAATAGTACACACACACACACACACACACACACACACTCACACACACACATACACACACAGGTACACAGATATGTACATAATCATGCACTGGCTCAAATAAAATAAAATACCTTATACAATCTATACTGAACATGTTCATTCTTCTCAATTCTTGTGGTATTAGTTTAAATAGTAACAAGAGTGAGCTTTTGTTACTCAGTCAGAGCAATTCAAATCGCAATTGAATTAACCATAATAAAATCCAGAACACTAATTCAAATTTTTAGCACCTGATGATGGAGCATCCTACGGGCCTGTTGCTAGGGGATGTGATGGTGATCAAAAACAGACTGTCTGTTAGTGTGTGGCTTGTAATGCAGTAAATTACAAGGGCAACAATGAATCATAACATGCATACAGATAATTATTTCCAGAGTATGATGCACAGTATGTGGGATGTATATATTTTTCTGAACTATTATTGAGAAAAGAAGGTCTTCTTCTTGAGAAAGCAGTTAGTCACAAGAATGCATATATGCAAACTACAGAGTTGGCCAGAGACCTCTAGGCACAAAAACTATGTGAACACCTTGTAACATGAGGGGGCTTGGGAAGTACAAAGACAGCCAGTGAAGAAAAAACTGAAGGAAACAGAATTCACAGTGCAAGTCGAGGCAATTGAAAACACAGGGAAGTGGTGGATTAGAAGGCTAGAACATAGTTTTGAGGTTTTATAAGAGAACTGGGAAGCCACGGGGTTCGTTACCTTAGATTCTGATTCTGTGTGTGTGTGTGTGTGTGTGTGTGTGTGTGTGTATCACAATATCAAAACTCTTGATAATTGTCAATCTTAAGATCCCGCACACTGCATCCCCCCTCACTTTTGTTAAAGAGGAAGAACTGCCTAACCCGTCTAACCCCTCCATTAGGCATGGGACTTATAAATGGTTCCATGAAGGGAAAAAAAGTACCCCAAATTGCTTGTCTTACATTTTGAGATCATAGTCAGAAAGAAAGTTGGGGTTTCTGACATTCAAATTTGCATTTGTTGCCTGCTACACTAAGGCAAAAGAACAAAGAGCCATCTATGGCAGATTGCTGGTTCAAGACTTTAAACTGCAAATCAGCTTAAAGAGACATAACGTGGCAAATAAGAGAGCTTGAGGGTAAAACAGAAAAAGAATAAAAGCCAGAGGCACTAAAAGGACACAGCCAAGACAAGTCCGCAGTGTAGAGAAGTGACAAGCGTGCAGAGGAACAAACAATTTGTTGAAGCCAAGTACATTCGCTTCCTTTTCTGCTTTCCCAGGGTACTCTAGAGCAATGGGATTCCTGGGGAGTTATGTCACACTGCTGAGACTTAGTTTTCTCCTGTATAAAATCAAAATTAACAGACCTTCCCCAGCAGTGCCATTGAAAGTGTCCAAAGAAATGGCTTCAGAAAGTATTGCTTGTATTAGAAGCTGCTCTGTGAACACTGATTGCATCTCTCTTCTAGTTCATAGCAGGTCATCAAGGTTGACATCTAAGCAAGTGACCCACATCCTCCTGTGTAAGGCCACTTACCCCACCCATTCTTGGGATCAGAGAATGTCCAGGGACCTTTGCTGCTCTTCAGCAAAACATAACAACATTGAGCCTGCATTCACAAGTTGATATATCTGTCCTGCTAATTAAATCTATCCTACTACCCAGTGGGAAGGAATTCTTGTAGAAATTCAATGCATAATAATTAAACGAACTCTAGAAAAGGGATTTGAGGACATCACCTGGGGCCAGGGATTTTGAGAGAAAATGGCTTTGTAGTTCTATTTTTCTGTTTTTAATGAAAGTACTGCAAGAAATTTGTGAGGCTGTATTTCTTTGTATGGACCTTTTCTGTGTATTTCAGAATGTTTCCATCCTCCCCTTTGGCATTAAATATCAGTATTACCTCTTCTGCCCTCCCATCATCAGGAAAACCTATTATTGGCCTTATCAACTGTATTTATTGTGTTTTTACTCATCTGGATGTACAACAGTCAGATGGAGAGTCACCTATACAAGTGTACCCTAGCACAGGACCCATTGTTACATGGGATGGAAATATCCCAGTCTCTGGATGCGTTTTTCTTTGCCAGAATAATGTATATCTTGTTGGGGTTGGGCCAAGCATCTGGGAATCAAATTTAGATGTCTTTGATGTGGCTGAGTGCTCTGATAGGGCCTTCTCTCCTGAGCCATCATTTACAAAGGGTAAAGCAAAAAGTTCGGATCTAGACTAAAGCCAGTTAACAACATTGCAAGCCCTATGCATATGATCAAGTAAGCTGTTGGAAGACAGGATAAGAGATAAAGTCCAAGCTCTGGGCATCTACTCCCATCCCCCAAAGAAACAGAAGGCCCAGGGTTAGGGAGCCTGTGCTCATTCCACAAGCACCTAACAGTAGCACAGAGGTATTTCTTCATCAACTGAGAGTTACACAGAAGGCAGACATCAGCGAAGCCTCCCTAGAGAAAGGGGATCTGGAGACTGGTATAAAAATATCGATGCTTCACCCCCAGGAAAACATAAAAAGTCCTTCAAAAGCGCCGCAGGTGCTCACTGCCCCTCGGCAAATCCAGGTAACGTGGTCCAAATCATTTTCCTAGAATTTTTAATTTTCCCATGCTTTTCCAAACCAGTAACAGAGAAGGCTTGCCCTCTCTGGGGTTAGCAGTACCCACTTTTTACCTGTTACTTAGTTGTAGCAATACTTTGACTTAAGATGAAACATAGGTTGCAATTTCCCTCACTTCCCATTCTACCAAAAGTGACTGGATTTGTTTTATTTTAAACAGGGACAGGATGAACTGACCACACTATATAGACAAGAGAGGCAGCCAAATGCATGACGTTGCCCACCCCTGCTTGTATTTGTCTTTCCATCTTGTTCCCTCTTAACTTTTTGTCTTTTCCATGGAGCAAGTACCAGTCTAAAAAGGCAATCATTTGTGACAATATTCTCTCTCTCTCTCTCTATATATATATATATAGATATAGATATAGATATAGATATATAGATAGATAAATAGATAGATAGATATAGATAGATATATAGATAGATATTTCTATGTAATCATTTTTCAGTGAGACATCCCTGATAAGTCTCAAATTCCATATCGTTGGCTAGTAAGACTCCAAGCTTTTATAGCCAAAATAAAGAAAAAATATAAAGGCAAGATGACAAAAGAAAGGATATGAGACAAAAGTGAGAGTGTGGGGGAGGGGTAAGACACAAATGCCAGGGAAAGGGAAAGACAGATTGGGTTTTCTCTAGAGCTAGGCAAAGCGTGCACACTGAAAGGCCAGTGACACTGTGAGAAGAGTGCAAAGAGTGAAAGGAGGCGGCAAAGGAGGCACTGCAAGCAGAGGTGTTCGAGCCAGCAGCAGCAACCAAACCACACACCCACGAGTGAACATCAGCAACAGAAACATCGCCTCGCTGAGGCTGCCCAGATAGGTTCAGGTACACAGAACACTTGAAGAAAAACATACACATCAAAGCCCTATAGGAATCTCGCCAGGGATCTATGGGGTCAAGGGTCTTTTCATCCAAGACTAGGTAACATAAAATTAAAAAGCATGAGCTGTACAGGCCAGCACCCCTTCTCACATAGTCTTCCTCAACCTTGAAAAACTGCAATGCAAAAGAAAAGACCAGACACCAGAAGCCACCAGGTGACAGCACCATTAACCAATTATGTTGCTTGAGCATCACTTAAGTACTGGGTACCTCAGGATTTAAGCATCATGTGAGTTATAGAACCTGCCCCCGATAATACTGTCATCTTATAAGTACGTGCATGAAAAGATAGCAGTACTCATTAAGGCTACATTTCTCAATAATGAAGTAAACACAAACCCCTTTCAATCTGTTGGCTTCATTTTAAAGCTAATAGTGTTTAAATCTGCATAAACATGAAGCATGATATCGTATTTAAAGCTTTTTATACTTCTAAACTAATAAAATTTGAATCAACTGTTACAATTTAGTGTGATATATGCTGTTACTTTGCTGGAACTCAATTCTCGAGGTGGTTTGCATGATTTAGCTTTCCCTTGTGCTGAGCTGAGCAATAGTAGTCACAGCAGAGTGTGATTAGCAAGGCTCTTGGCATGCCTCCCTATGAACTCATTGCTCTGGGCCAGAGAGATGAAGAAGGACTACAGGCCTTGCTCTCAAATTGATTTCATCTACCTCCAGGGAGCAGGTGGAACCTGAGAAAACAGCACAGTCTAGGTAAACTGGCATCTAAGCACAGGATAAGCATGTGCTTCAGACTGTTGGTATTCAGTGTTCTTACATTCACACATTAACATGGATACATGTCAGGAAGACAAGGGGCACTGTCCCTGTATATCTACTTAGATCAAGATGTGTGTGCAAGGGGAAAGCAGCCTGGATTCCTGCCTCTAGATTACTATTGTGCATCTCTAAGCAACTTTCCTGAAATGAAACTCCATGATGTAGATCTGAAAATACATACTATAACAGAGACTGAGTCAGAAAGTCCTTGGACCCAGGCCTGTCATTACTAAGATTAAGAACATATACTAAAACAGTACATGTGATATACTATCTATGTTCTAAATGTACTTAGTCTGTGTTCCATTCTCAACTAATTATAAAGAATGGAAATGAACATACTAGAGAACAGTGTGATATTAAAAGAACGGAAGAGAGAGGGCGGAAAGGGTACTGAGTCACAGTGAGATGGAGAGGTGTGCTTGTGTGCTATTGCACAGTGATGTGATCTGTATGCTTCAAAATACAAGAAGGAAGGATTTTCGATGTTTTGGGTTTTTTTGGTGAAATGATTAATGGTTGAGGGGATAGGTATGTTTGCCTGGTTTTAATTTTATATAATATATACATATATCAAAACATCTTACAGTTCCCTATTCAATTGTAATATTTTATATATAACTTAAGAAATAATATTAAAGAAGATAATTGAAAGAAAGAAAAATAGGTTGATGTCTTACACGTATAGCCTTAGTTTAGGAATGAATATGAGAAAGATTTTGAAATGAGGGAAAGATAGATCTTAAGAAATTTTGCATGTGATATTGCAATATTCTAATCAGTTAATTTAGTAAAGATAATGTCCTTCAACTAGTCATAGGTTCTTGGTTTTTAAGTTGTAAAATGTAATCATTAAACACATAAAAAATATAATTGCTTCACTTATGTGTGACAAATAACACAATATGAGTCACAAACATTTTGGCTTTCTTTATTTTCCTCCAAAATGTTTCATGATATAACTTTTCCTTGGAGGATGGGTAAAGCTTTTAATGACAGACATATCTTTGTCCTTTGGTTCATTTAGATGAACAAATGCTAATAGATAGATAGATGATAGAGATTAGATAGATAGATAGATAGATAGATAGATAGATAATAAGTAAAGATGGCCAAGGGATCTTTTGTGCTTTATCTCTCTGCCCTGGAAGCAAAGCAGAGATTCATAAGGAACAAGACTGAGCTGCTGATCTCTTCCTTCCTCCCTGGAGTTGGGATCTGACAAGGTGATGACAAGGGAAGAATCTGATGCCTCTTTTATCTTGTCATTTGAATTAAACTCACTAACTAGAAGTGCTCAAAAATATTCTTTGTACTAAATAATAGATGAATGAATTTGACCCAAGGACCCGGGTGGATGAAGACACATTTTACAGGTATATCTGTTTTATTCCAGTGCCCAGAACACCACATCCACATCAGCAGCTATGCTTGCTGCTTCTCATGAGACCTCAAAGATGGACAAACAGAAAAACACTGAGAACACTCAGAAGGCTGAAGAAATGGCTTGCCAACATGTAAGCTGAGGACCCAAGTTCAGTCCTCTGGATCCCTGTAAGAAAGTTGGGAGGTCAGATGCACATTTAGGAGGGAGACAAGGGGATACATGGCAGTCACTGGTTGTTCCACCTAGTATACTTGTAGTTGCAGGATACATGAGATCCTTTCTCAAAATTCAAGGTGCATGCAAACTCAAACCAGACGATAAAACAGCATTGAACTGGGGAAATGGGCAAGAAGTTCCAACCTCAACATTATCTGAGGAACTACTGGCAACTGAGCACTGCTAGGTGAGGGTGAGTTGTGCTGAACAGGCTTCAGTGGATGAACTTACTCCAAGGGACATCTGAGGATACAAACTTGACTCGATAGGCCTTAATATGTGTGACCAAATGTGTAAAAACCTATGGGGGTATTATGGAGGGTTCAGAGAAGGTAGGGGCCTCAAAATGATAAAGGTGTCGTGTGAAATACATACAAATTCAATAAAAAGCATGCATTGGAAGAAAAATCAAGCTGAGCAGGTAAAATGGTTTAGCAGGTAAACCATTGATTCCTGGTACTTACAGTGGAAGGAGAGAATGAATTCTGGAAATCTATCCTCAGACCTCAACACACGCATTGCAGCCTGCACACACACACACACAAACACACACACACACACACACACACACACACACACACACAAATAAATTTTAAAAAATAAGATGGGTGATTCCTGATAAAAGACACTCAGAGATTACCTCTGGCCTCCATGCAGAGTCAATACACCTATAGATAGACAAAATGGGAAAGCACATACACACACACATGCATACATACATACACACACACATACACACATGCACCTATATGCATACATGCAAACATGCACACATACACATATGCTTACATGCAGGCACACATGCATACACACTTAAAGATATATGCATACATACATACGCACACATACACACATACATGCATGCGTACATTCATACACACATATGCATGCATACTTTTAATCCCAGCACTTGGGAGGCAGAGACAGACAAATCACTGTGAGATCAGCCTGGCCTACATAGTAAGTTCCAGACCAAATGGGCTACAGAGAGACCTTGTCTCAAAATGGCCACAATAAATAAAAAATTGCTCTGGACTCCATACTGTATACTCTGAGGACTTCATTTGGACCCTGGTCTTCATCCAGGAAATTCTGCACAAAGATCAGTGGAGGTTCTAGAATATCCACCTATAGTACATTAATTTCTACTGAGATGGGCCACTGGGACAGGCATGTGATTTAAAGAATGGCATAAGGTGAAAGTTAATTTATTCCACATAGAGAACAAATTGAACTGAGGTAATAAAGTACTCCCTAGTAAAGACCATTACATAACAACTTAGACAAATATGTGAGTCATTTACAGATAGAGTATCACACCTTGAGTGCTGAATGAGAGTTAGTAATATTTGGGGGACTGTGATTAGAACACATGTTTTTCTTTTTTTTCTGAAATGATATTCAACAATGTCTGCCATCCTGTGTATATTTAAATTGATCTCTCAAGTCAGTCAATAAAATATAGTCATTTCTGGGTCATTTTATGTGATAACCTTCCTGTCTTCCAGATCAAAGAAATTAGTACAAATAAATAAACAAGTGATTTGAAATTTCACTTATAAATATATTTAAATCAAAACACAACATTCTGCTTTTCATCTACCAAATGAAAAGAACTTTCACATTTCTGAGGGGTGTGCAAGAAAGGAATGTTTTCCCACACTGCTCTGTGTGAAGAGATGGGCGATTTGGTGACGTCTAACAACATGGAGCTTACCAGCTATTCCAGGCCTTAATGTCTAGTTTAAAGTTATACTAGTTGCAGAATGCAAATGAATGCTCCCACTGGAATTATTTTCCACAGTAAACATGAATGATATTTGTAGCAATGAACAGAAACTAGGATGCAAAAATACCCTAAATGTACATTGGTAGAAGGCTCTTTAAATACACGAATGTCTAGCCAAAAGACAGAATAGTACAGAGCTACAACAAAAGAAGGTCGTCCTGTATGCCTTGTCAAAGACAAATTAACAGTATTGTTCAATGAAAAATAAATGTAAAACATGTATGGAATGCCTCCTGTCTGCATTATAGGTAAAGTATCCCGTATACAAAGTGCTTCTGACTTTGATTTTTTCTAAAGTTGGGAATATTTAAATATATCTAATGATGTAACCTAGGGATAGTACTAAATGTAGACAGAAAGTTCAGTTCTAGTTCATGTGTGTCTTATGCCCAAATACTGTAGGTCATTTTACATACTGCTGTAGTATGCCTACTTTGATTGTGATTCATCACATAAAGTCAATGATGAAATTTTCACTTGTGGTGTCATCCGAGGCCTCAGAAGGTTTGGATTTTCAGACTGGGTACACCTAATTTGTAATAATAATTACACACAAGCACAAACACAATGTTAGGACCATATGAAATAACTGCATCATGTCATTTATCTATTTTTATATTTTGGATATTTTAAAATTGTATTCATTTTATAATTCTGTATATTTTATTTTTATCTGATATTTAAATTGTCAAACTAAACATATATATCACTTTAATCTGCAAATATTCATTAGCAATTTGGTAAACAAAGATGAACATTATTACCTTCTTTTATATATCCTCACAAACTATTTGACAAATATTATTTTATGTAAGGAAAAAACTGTTCACTTTCCTTCTGCCAGGAGCATGGATTCTATTTTTTGTTTTGTTTTGTTTTTTTAACAAAAATTTTAAACTTGTGTGCATCTGTGAGTGTATGTGAGTGTATGTGACGTGTATGTGAATGCCTGAGAAGGTCAGAAGAGGGTTTCAGATCTCCTGGATCTGGAGTTACAGGCTATTGTGAGCCTTCCACTGTTAGTGCTGGGAACTGAATTCAGATCCTCTGGAAGAACAGCAAGGGCTCTAAACCACTAAGCCACTCCTCCCTGCTCTCCCAGGATTCTAAGAGCATACAGGAGGAGGTCACAGCTCTCACACTCCAAGACAGCCGAACCGAATCAGAAAGTAATCTGTGGTTGAAACCGTAGGTCACCATGTGATATATTAACTTTATATTAGTTACATTTTTGTTGCTGCGATAAACACCATAAGCAAAGCATCTTATAGAAGAAAGTCTATGTGGGCATATGGTTCCAGAAGGATAAGAGTTCATCCAGGCATGGAGGCGTGCCAGTAGGTAGGCATGGCAGCTGAAACAGAAAGCTGAGAGCTCACATCACCAAGCATGCACTGGAGGCAGAGAGAGGAAACTCTAAGAGGGGCAAGGCTATGAATTCTCCGAGACAGCCGCTAAGGACACGCTTTCCTCTAGCAAGACTGCACTTCTGAAAGGTTTTAAGACCTCTCCAAACACTGCCACCCACTGGGAACGGTATACCAAGGTTCCGAATACTTGAGCTTATTTCTTCTTCAATCCACCACAAGTCTCATAAATTTTTTCACAAAGAACATGCCAGAATTTGTAATTATATTGTCTGTATGTTAATATAGAATGTGAACTTGCAAGTGCTCTGCCAAAGGCCTAAAGGGTCCAGGTTTTCAGTGCTGTGTACCCCACATTCCATTTTGCCACCAGCACTAGGTAGAAGGACTGACATCAAAAGATAGATACCAAGAAAAGAGTTGTTCACAGGACAACTACAATGTGTTTCCTCCTTTCACAAATATTTATTCAGTACCTGCTCTGAAAAGGACAAACATAGCTCCCTACCTCAGGGGGCTCAGTTGATGGATGGAAGCTAAGATACACATTTAGACAATGTCAAGTAAGAGTGTCAAGTCTTAGCCTGGGGTGTGTGCGAGACACATTCTGAACAGACGATAAGGGACCAAGGGTAAAAGTTTTAAGAGAAGTGATACTTAATCTGTGACCACAAAATCGACTAGGACTTGCCCATATTCACAAAAAAAGTTTCAGGTAGAGGAAGAGTAAATCATGGATCAAAGGCAAAGAAACTGTCATGTTTGTGGAACTATAACCGCTTCACACTTGTTGGGAATAGAATAAGGAAGAACTGTCTTCCAGGGTTCTGAATAATCATATCAAGGATTTCAGAAGAGTCCAGCTTCATCTTTTCAATAGCAATAGAGCAGAATCAGGTGTGTTCAGAAAGCTGCCATTACATAACACTGGTGAGTGGAGGGCAGGCAAGTAAGGGAGGAAAAGGTTGAAGGGCGGTCTTCACTGGAATGAAGAGCAGGGGGAAACCACAGGGACTGCCACAGGGACTAAGCAGCACACTAGAGAATGGAATCTCTGTATGTGTGAGTGTGCATGTGTGTGTGTGTGTGAGAGAGAGAGAGAGAGAGAGAGAGAGAGACAGAGAGACAGAGACAGAGACAGAGAAGAGAATGCAGTGTCTTGAAGAGAAAGCATAGGAAAGTGCTAGTACCCATGGCAACATGAATGGGGCGTGGGATTCTGTCCCTGATTTCCAGCTGATCACAGCAGTGAAGCCCAGACCAAGTGCTGCAAGTTTTCCAAGTGCTGTAGGAAAGACGAGCTAAATGGATTTTACCATCTTAAACAAAATGTCCAACCCTTACCAAAAGAAAGATGACCAAGGAAAAGGCTTAAACAGAACTCAAGAGTTTTGACTCAGTCTACTGGTCCCACATCAATAAAATGGGAGAGGATGATATGTGATCTTATGAAATCAGGCACATATCAGCTAATTCTTTAAAACACTAAGACCTCTCACCTTGGCTAAGACATTAATACAAATGCTGAATCCCATACCAGAACCAAAAATGTGACTAAAACCTTTCATGTCACAGTTCATTTGTAGGTGGTCTGTTGAGGTCATTTCATGTCATGTAGAAGCATGCTTGAATGAGCTGTGTGGCCAGACAGTTCTAAATAAAATACACTCCAATAGTAAATGGATCTGCACTTGTGTGACCTGAAGTGGGTCACTTATGTTTATAGATTAATATCTATTTTGAAAACAGAGATAGAAGATGTGACACAATGCTTAACATACAGCAAAGCCTTGTTAACAGCCTCACTATTGAAATGATCCACATGATTATTCCTAACAGTCTGGCATTGTTCTGCTAATTAAACATACTCCCACCTTATTTTCATTGATGCCTTTCCATGGTACACACACAGTACTCAAACAAAGAAATCAGCAACACATTTGTGCACAGAGACATTCCATGAAGTTGTCTCAATCCAGTGATGCTCCTGGTCTCTGACACTTGCTGCCTGTACTTTTAGTACCATTACCTAACAAGTATCTTTCAGAGATACCAACAGTTACAAATAAACACTAAAGTAAGACAAAGTCCCTCTCCAGATCAAAAGAATTGTGCAGAATGACAGAAATCTGCCACCTGGGTCTAGCACTGAATTTACATCAAAAATTATAATGAGCTATAGATGAAATCAGTAGAAAATAAGAGGACTGATGTGTATTTAACCCTTCCTCCTCTGACTTGAATCCCCATGCTGCTTTACTCTAATGCTGATAACTAAGGAAGGCTCCCTCTGCTCTTTGCTTTTAGAATTGATGGTCTTGGTCTCCACTGTTATTGCCTAAGTTCCTGAAAGGCCCTTTGATTTATTCCCTTTATGTTAGAAAACTATATCTGCTCATTATCTGGGAAGGTCACTGGGAGGGAGACATTTCTTCTGGCTTCAATAGCAGATCACTTGGCCCTTTTTCATATCTCTCTTGGCACAGTAGGAGCTCAGTGAGAACGGAGGAAGCCTGAACAAACAATAAAGGCAAATTTATTCCTGAGCAGAAAGCACAATGCAAGGACCTAGCTGTATATATAAATATGCAAAGAGTGCTCATCAACTAGCATCTTCAGTATTTCAACTTCTATTTCCAAAGCTAATTATTCCTGTTAATGGGAAGTCCTACTTTAGCTAAGGTGGCAGGAGACCGTGAGTTGCTGAGAGGGTTTTATGTTTTAGACAAAACTTAAATCTCCCTTTTCATTCAATTTCAGCAAAATAGCATTTTGAAGGGTGATGAGATTATGTATACACACACACACACACACAAATACATGTGCACAGACAGACACACACACACATATATACAGTGACATATACACACAAGATCGTAAGTGTTCGAAAGTAATTTAACAAGAAATAAAATCGCTTCTCCTTCTAAATTACATTTTCCAGTTTATCCACATTATCTTGCCTTTTCTGTTTGTCCGAAAGCAAGTGCATGAATGTATAATAACACACCAGAAAACTGCTCACGTCGGGATTACACAACTTGAACTAGAACAAAAATGACATTTAAAACAAAAAACCTGGAGCTGGAGTTACAAACGAAGCTACTTCCCCTGAAGTTTAGCACTATATGAGCGTCGAAAGGAGAACATGATCGATGGCTCGACACCAGCTTCTTGACCAAATAGCCACATCAATAACAGGCACAGCATTTAACACGGATGCAGTAGTGGCACTTTTATCTTGGAGCCAATGAATGGCTACATAATTGGTCTTAGAGCCCACTTAATGGGAAAAAAAAAACTCATGTGTGATGATGTAATAATAGCCAAATATACACAGCTGAAGAGGTCATAGATCTTAGAGAAATCCCAAGGCTGTCACATCTCTAGGCTAATGTAACCTCTTACAAAGTGCAAAATATTTATCCTTATATTTACAGTCAAGTAGCCCAGTTACCACTCAGCAAAGAAGCTTCTGTTGCACCAGATGGAGATTACTAGAGTATCATAACTGACCACACACAGACATTGCCCATGAATTAACCTCGCCTAGCCAACATACCTATAATACAACCTCTACACCAAAGAGACACACAACATTGAACAAGGGATAAAGAGGACACCAATGAATCTCTCAGATCTCATTAATGAAGCTCCCTCATGCAACAGAGGGCTACCATACAAAAGGTCTCAAATGACCAAAGAAAAGAGATTAGGAATGTACAGACTGTGGGTCCATGGACAGGACTCCTATATTAAGTTTCACTCATTCAAGGATCAGGGGCCATTGTGGAAGAGAGGGGCAGAGATATTGTAATAGTGAGAAAGTGCATTACCATATGGAAAGAGAATCCTACAAGGTCCTGGGACCCTGATCTTATCAATCTCATAAAGCAGCATGAGAAAAAAAATGAAAAAGTAATTAAATAACAAAAAAGAAATTAAATATATGAAAATTAAAAAAAAAAAAACTGGCTAGATCAGAACCCTCCTAATTTTCATCAATTGTAACAGTGCCATGAGATCAGCCAGAATCTCTCAGAACCTTTTAGAAACCATCTCCTTCAGAATCTCCTTTGAGACATTGTTTAAAATAGAGATTCCTTGGGCCCACATTATCCACTTGAACAAGGCATTTTGGATACAGAACCCAAGAAACATACTCCTGTCATTAGAAATCATTGGGTTGTTAGGCTAGCAGTAAGAACGCTGCAGGAATTTGGGCTGCTGCTCAATTGGTAGATTGCTTGTTTATCACGCACAAAGCCCTGGGTTCAATCCCTAGGGTCCCGGGTCTTGTGGTGTTTGCCTATTATCCCAGCACTTTCGAGAGATGAAGGAAGGAGGATCAGGAGTTCAAGGTCATTCACAGCTCCATAGTGCTTTCAGCAGGCTACATGAGACTCTGTCTAAAAGGAGAAGGGAGGAAGGGAGGGAGGGAAGGAGAGAGGAATGGAGGGAGGGAAAGAAGGAAGGAAGGAAGGAAGGAAGGAAGGAAGGAAGGAAGGAAGGAAGGAAGGAAGGAAGGAAGGGAGGGAGGGAGGGAGGGAGGGAGGGAGGGAGGGAGGGAGGGAGGGAGGGAGGGAGGAAGGGAGGAAGGGAGGAAGGGAGGAAGGGAGGAAGGGAGGAAGGGAGGAAGGGAGGAAGGGAGGGAAGGAAGGAATCTCCGGTGTTTGGGAGGTACAGAGTAAATACGGTAATACAACCAATCCATACAGCCCTTCATCTATCATATTACTCGACACTAGGGGGCGCTCTCCTGTCAGCAGCCCAGTCTTCATTAGCTAGACACAGACCAAATGATTCTCAGGACCTGCTGCGCAAGAGGCAATTTAGGTCATTGAGGTTCCCTGCTTTGCTCAGAGGGGTATTCTCCTCTTCCTTTCATTACAGAAATTTAGCTCAAATTCTGCCACGTTCATCATAATCCTCTTACATAGGCAAATTTTGTGATAAGTAAATTATAAATAAAATAAATAACTTTAAAAACAACTTTTAAAAGAATATAACTTGAGTATTTGGATTAATTTGAGTGTTTGAACTTTTGATACCACTATAGTGAGATTTTTTTGAAGTTCTTTAAAATGTCTCCCCTCATTCAAATAACAATAACTGAGTCTTGCTTTAGGTACAACTTAAGACTAGACATTAGAAAACAAGAAAATTTCAAGTAATCTATAATATTATCATTCTACCACAGCATCTGTGGAATTGGTCTACATAACAAGTGCAAAAGTGTGCTGACTGTCAGTATAGTTTCCCCATTTTTTCTTGAACAAAACTACCTGTGTGCTTCTGACTCTTTCCAATACAATGTGCACGCGCACACACACACACACACACACACACACACACACACACAAAGTATATATACAATGACATGCACATACATCCAAACAAAAAATTAATTTGAATACTAAGAGACAAAAGAAGAGATAGGAACAGGGACCATTTAATCTGCATAAGGAGGTTTTTATTTACCATGATTTTATCAGAGGAGTAAAGAGAGTTCTGGAGGAAAGGACTTTTTTCTTATGACATTGCTCATGAAAGGCTTTGCAGGGTCCAATTCCCTCTCTGTGAAAAATCAAGATACAACTGGAGCTTTGCAGTCTAGGTAACTTCTCCATATTTCAATGCAATAAAATAGTGTCCTATTCACCAGTGATTGTCCATGTCTCAGTGCATTGCTGCTGACTTGAAGTTACTGCTAGCCCCTCAGCCTTCCTCTACAGAAGTTTCTTCTTCCCTTTCATCATGTTGAGCCTGATCTGGGTTACGGACATCTATAGTCCTCCCAACCCCAGTGGGCAAGGACTCTAAAGATGGGTTTGGAAGGAAATGGGTCTCACATTTGTGAAGCACCTACACTATATCAGGCACTATACTGAGTGCATGGCATTGATTCTTAAAACAAATCTTCCTTGTAAGCACTGGCCTTGAATGTCAAACTAAATAAATACTACAAAGGGAGGTAGGCCACTGAAAGCTTGTTCACGTGAACTTGCAGCAGTGATGGAGACCCATGCAGATTCAATCAGACAAAGGCCCATCATGCAGCAAGGGGAATGAGCAGTAGGCCCTAGCTCAGGAATTGTTGACAAGGAACTGTTGGCAACTGGTCACTGCTGGATGAGGGAAATAGATCTTTTTTAGGATCTCTAGATACACTGACTAGACTCCAGTGGTTGAACTTGCACAGAGAACTTCTGTGTACAAATGCTTGACCAGATAGGACTTAACATATAGGACAGAATGCACGAGGTCTGTTGGGGGGTAAACAGAGTTCATGGACGGGAGGAGGGGTCTGGATTTGGTTAAGAACTGTTGTATGAAATACACAAAAACTCAATTAAAAAATTTTAATGTCTGAAGACAGATATTAAGGCCAATTTGAAATTTGAGCTTAGCCTTCCTCTACCAAGAGATAATGATAAAAACTCCAATACAGAACCGAACTTCTCTTGAAAGATTGCTAGCAGCAAGTATAACATTTCCTTCATCTTCTGCCGGCAGATACCGAGTTCAAGAAATTCTGCCAACATGTAGAGTTGAGATGTCTTTATCATAATTCAAAGTTTAGAACTTGCCCCTCTGTTTTCCACATTTTCACTGTTTGTTATTCTAATCCTTCCCAGTCCTTGACATTCAAAGTCACAGCCTCTCTGGTTGAATTCCTACTTTATGGTGTTGCTTTAGGCCATCTTCCACCTCAGCAGGCAATTCTCTTCACATTCTAGATGTTTCTTTCCCTCTTTTCCCACATTACATGACATATTGTGTTAGAAATGACGTCTCTTGTTATAAGTGTTGAGGAATTTTTTTTCCAGTTATTATAGAGTGCTGCCTCCAAAGCCCAGGGCAAGATGCCCTCTATATTAGGTGACACTACTCTTGGGAATAGCTGATAAATCATATGCTCTTTAACTCAGGAGGAAGCAACTAATAGGATAGCTAGTGGCAAATGACATGTAGGAGTCTGTAGTATAGAGGAATTTTGTCAACTGAAAGATGAAGATGCCCTTTGGATGGAGATTCCTGAAAGTTAAAAAAAAAATAAATAAATAAATAAAACACCTTTCTTCCATCTGTCCCCTGAGAGGGGAAAGTTTGGGCAGACATTCTTAAGAACCTATATTGAAATGTGCATTCTGGAGGGAGCTGATGGTATGCCGCACCAGGGTCCTGAGGATTTCCAGTTCTTAATTTCTATTCAGTAAAACACTGATGATTTCACTCTCAATCTGGAAGTGGCGGTTTGACTAAGCCTTGATTTTCACTTAGGACATTTTCTGCCAATTCCTCATCCTTCTAAATGAAAGGACTCTGCCTGGAACACACTCTTTTTGTTCATTCCCCCCAAACCCACATAACTACCTTTCTCACCATTTCTGAAAAGAAGGAATCCCTCTCTCTACTCATCTAAGCATGCGTTTGTAATTTCTGTGCCATGATTCCCACTGAACTCTGCACTACATAGCTGTCCTTTACTAGGTCTCACGTCCCCATTAGATAGTTATTTTTGTTAACATTCCTTTCAGATCAATGTGAATCAATTTGAATATTAGATTCCTCAATTTTGGTCATTCCATCCGATTCCTAGGCTATCCTGTGAGATTTAGATGCTGGTAATTTTATTCTAAGAATCACAGAACTTTCTGTATAGAAAATGTGGAGCAATAGACATAGTAATCAACCTCTCAAATGTCACAGATGCTGAGGCTGAGAGCAGGTAGTGGTCACCCAGGTAATATGCTCCAGCATGAGTTCCCACATCTAACAGGTGGTCACAATATGGATGAGTAGCACAGAGGATGTTATTCTTTAGACTTATAATGAAAGAGATAAAATTATCCAGCTTTTCAACGATAGAAGAAAATGAAACACAGCATCTGGACAATATTCCCTAGATTACTAAGGCTCTAACCTGAGTATTTCTGGTCCTTTAAAAAATTGTATTGGCTCTTTGAAGGTGGGTTATTTTTACAGCCATAGAACTTCTGAAACAGTAAACAGGACACGAGTACATCAAGCTTTAAAGGTGAAAGAGGTTATTTAAGAGTGCTATCAGAACTGGCCAGCTGCAAACACACACATTATCAGAAAAACATAAACCTTTCCCTGTGTAGAAGGACTCAGTTATTCATTGGCCACTCTACTGGTATGCATCTGTGTGTGTGTGTGTGTGTGTGTGTGTGTGTGTGTGTGTATTCAGCATTACAGAACCCTTGAGGTCCCCAGCACTCCCTGCCATCCTGCTGCATGAATGAACAGTTTGAGGAGTGATAATTGTCTCTCCAACCACCATTATCCCAAATGCTTAGTTCTGAAAGTGATAATGGTACAAATAACAATGATGACTGCCATTCCTTGACACTTTCCAAGGGTTAGTCTATTATGCTAAGGTGGCTAAATGAATTCTCTGAGATTGTACCATAAAGTTAAGAGTAGAGCTGAGATTTGAACTCAGATCTTTTAGAGACTAAAAACTATGATTTCATACTGTTGCTCTGGCATTTCTAACCTCTCATCACAAACATTCATCTTGATCCTGTCCATTGAAGAAAAAAGAAGGAAAGTTAGTGAAAAGTAACCTTTTGGCCAAATGTCCTGCCCACACACAGCTTCTGTCTTCTGGGGCTTCTGAGTTCATTGTAAAGGCTCTGAGAAGACTATACAGAAGACACCAGCTTTTCTTATATAACTCAGTTTTCACAAATTTATTTGTCAGAAGCATGTCCTGGAGAGCAACATGGAGTGAGGAGAGACAAAAGAGCCCCCCATGTAATTAAATGGGGATCCTGCCTTGCCTGAGGGAGAAATGTAAAAAGAGGTGGGGCTGTAGGCAGTGGGATCCTGACCAGTTGAAACCCACTGAATGCACATTCTCTCAGAGCTCATTCTCTTGGACTTATTCTACAAGGTAGACCTCTCCATCTCTTGAGGAGTTCTTTCTGTACAGTGTGGCTGTGGAAAAAACACTTTGGCCTCTGAACTTCACACCCATTATCACAAGATAAGATATTATAGGTACTCTGTTTAGCTTCTACAGCTTTCGTTTCTCAGAGAAATGGTTGCTAAGCACACACACACACACACACACACACATTACTTTGTAGAAACATAATAACTAATAAGTCAGTTTTCAATGCTCTCACTGCCTGCTTGTGCAAAGTTGATCATCCCTGATGTAGGAAGACCCAGTGCTGAGGGCTCTGCCATTTCCTAGGCAAGGGATTCTGAATTTAGGAGAGTAGAGAAGGGACTGAGCAACTGAGTGTGCATGCACTCATGTTCTCTCTGATCTTGCTGTGGTTGTGACTAGTTGACTCACAGTCCTATTGCCTTGGTTTCTCCACAGTGGAGGAATGTAACCAGGAATTGCAAGACAAAATCAATCCTATGTCTCCTATCTTGTTTTTATCAAGGAATTTTGTCAGAGCAAAGGAAATGAAACTAGACTATTCATGAGCTAGTGTAGGGATAGCCAAGAATGAAGAAGTTGAAGGATCTGAACATATTCCAAAGGTCCCTGAGGATGTTAGGAAGCCAGGTATTAAGGTACACATCTCCTCAACCTTTCTAATGTGTACTATTACTATATGTTTTCACTTCCTGAGCTGGTCTTGAATGGCAGTCACAGTACTTATCTTAGTGACCTTGGGCAATTTTTACAAGCTCACTAAACTTGGTGTTTCTTCATCTGTAACAGAGCCCACTCATTAAATTTTGTGAATTAAATAAATCAATATACATAAGTGTCCTAGACAGAATATCAAACAACATAGATATGCAACAAATTTTGCCTATTAATAATTAATATTTATCCCTACTGAGCTAGTGGAGGTCACAGATCTCATCACAGTAATCTCACTAGTGTTCTTATTAACAAGAACTGTACCAAGCACATGCTAGTGATTCTAGGAATATTTGCAGTGTAATTAAATGAATAAATAGTGTGAACCAAGAACAAAATTAAGCATGAAATTCACCTACTACCTTCCTTTACCGAAAGTCTACGAGTTGTACTAGTAACACAGGGCACCTTGCTATGTTTATGGAGATTTTTGTTTGTGTTTTTGAGACAGGGCTCCCTATGGCCCCAGCTGGACTGAAACTTGCTTTGTCAACCATGCTGGCTTTTATCTCACAGAGATCCACCTGCTTCTGCCTCCTGGGGGCGAGTTCTGGGACCAAAGGCGTACCCCACCATATCTGGACTTTAAAGAGCATTTTTGACAGGCATAGGAAAGTCCATTTTCATCTAATTTTATTGACTGATTTATTTCCATTTTTATGTAATGAGTGTTTTGCTTGCATGTATGTAAGTGCACCCATGTATGCATTGGCTGAGGAGACCAGAAGAGATCCCCTGGAAGTGAAACTATAGATAGTTGTTAGGTGCCATGTGGAGACTGAGGACCCAAAATTGGGTCCACAGCAAGTGCTCTTGATCACTTAGCAATCTGTCCAGCCTCAATTTACATTTTAAAATATAGCATACTGGTACCACATTGTATTTTTATTTTCTCTCATCTGACATTCAAAAGAGACTCACAGAGACCGTCATGCAAACAAAAGCATATGCAGGATTGGAGAGATAGCTCAGTAGGTACACTTGCTGCACAGGTATGAGGATCTCAGTTTAGATTCCAGAAATTCCATAAAAGCCACAAGTGGCCATGTACACCTACAGTTGTAGCATTGGTTATGACTGGTGTACAGGGACTAAATGATTTCTAGAGTTGGCTGGCCCACTAATCTAGTCAAAAACAGAAAGCTCCTGAGCTCCTAATTTGGTGATGGCCCTGTGTCAAAGAAATAAGGCAGAGAGTGATAGAGTTTTGGTCTATGCCTGCATCCACATGGGTACAAACACAAGCAAAAACACATTCTTATGCAAACATACACACACACACACACACACACACACACACATGCAAAATAGATAGTAAAGTATAAAATGCTTTATAGAATCATGTACTGTATCCATAATCATACACATGTGAAACTTTAATCTGAAGAGATTATAAAAGAATATAGAAGGAGAAAAAAATGCATCAGACTACTTGGGCATTTTCCTTTCAAAATATGTCCATTTACCATTAACTATCTTCATGTTGGGTGAGAAATAACTTTAAATATCAGCCAAGAAATAATACACCTTTTTCATACAGAGTGGGAAAGAAGCCTGTAAACATATCAAAACATGAACATAAGGAAAATTAAGGCCGAGAGGGAACTGTCTCTGAAGTCAGGGAAACTGAGGGTTTTTTTTCCTCTTTCCTTGGGTGCTGGTTCCCTGAAACTCACTCAGAAAACAATGGCAAAAATTGAAGAACGGTTTTCCCTTATATCTTCCCCACTTTTCCTTTGAGGACAAATCTAAGGTAAACCAAAAGCTGAACGAGCAACCAGCAGGAAGGAGAGGCCCAGCTCCATCCTGCAAATAATAATCCAGCAGTGTTGTCTCTGCCCTCTTCTGCTGAAGTGATCTCATTGCTCCAGTGTAAACAGGAGGTGAAGACATGCAGTTCTTCCTAAGGAGAAGGCCTGGAATCCAATCAGAAATCTATTGGCTATTTACTGGGAGAAGGCGCCTGAGACCCTATGCTTGGCAGAGTAACTAGTGGCAGCAGTATATTGCAGAGGGTTTAGAGAGAGCCACTCTCCTGTGGGGCTGTGGCTAATACATGATTGTCTGTATCTTTTAAACGGCTCCCACCTAGGCACATGTGGGCAGCAATAACTGGACTCCGGGGTTACCAATAACGAAATAAATGGAGGACACACAGTTGGAAGGAGACAGGGAGCAGGGCGCTAGTGGGAGCTGGAGGAAGGTAGTGATAGAGGCATATGATCAAAATTTTTGTATAAATGTACAAAATTTTCAAAGACTAAATTTAAAAATTATTTAAAAAGAGAGACAAAGCAGCTTTTAGTAACCTTGACATCATAGCATAGAGATCACTGATCTCTATGGGCTGTCGTTCTGAGCAAGGAGTAGAGTGAGCATCAAGGACACAGCACTCAATTTTGCAACTTCCTTTCACTCTCTCAACCTCCACCTTCTGCAGATGAGAGACATGCACATCTCTGTACTGACTTAAATCTTCTTCTTTCTTCCTCTTCACACCAGCCTTCATTTTAGTCTGCATCTTTTATGAATGATGTTCTCGTATCACTCCCTTGCCATAAACTGCACAAAATCCATCATGTCACACTTCCTCCTACAACTTGAATTATGATTTCATTATCTCTTCAGTCAACTTTCTTATTGGAATTCCCTACTCAGGGTCATATCACATGAGAAATATATATATATAATATTAATATATTATATATATATATATATATATATATATCAAGAGTCATATGAGCCTGGTCTTCAATCTTGACTATAGTCATAGATACTCACTGACCTTCATCAAGTTCCAAAACTTCTAATAACCTAAGTTTCTTAAGTTACAGTGGATATCACTTCTGTGTTGTTATGGTTTGAATGTGAAAATTTGTCACAGGCTTATAAGTGTGATGAGTTGGTCCTCAGCTGGTGGCATTGTTCTGAGAGGTCATAGAACTTGTTATTGAAGGTAGACCATGAGGCAAGAGGTTCATTTTTCAGAATTTTTGAAGCAACAGAATATGAATATACAAACTTTAGAGTAATTGGGCTTGATGGCTTGAGCTCAGCCTCAATCATATATTAGCAGTGTGACTGCGTGATATAGGCAAGCCTACAGTTCTATCTTATGTTAAAACAGGGACAGAAATAGGACCATCATCTCTGATCATTCAATGGAATATTATTCTGTATTGTCTACAGAAAATAATATATAGGTCCATACATATATGCATGTATGCACTTATTTATAACCTTATAAAAGATAAAGAGGTAGATGACAGAATAGATAGATAGATAGATAGACAGATAGATAGATATTATAGAAGTTGGCTCATAAGTTATGTGATCCAGTAAGTCATAAGACCTGTTATCTGTAATCTGTAGAACTACAGTGGTACAATGTGGTTTGAGTTAAAAGGTCTGATAGCAGTTGGGGAGACAGGTGTTTTTGAGCAGAGGTGGACACGGTGTTCCAGAATTTACTGAAAAACCTGAGAATCAAGAACATTAAATCGATGTGGAAAGACAGTAGACAATGCCCCAACTCAGAGTGAGGGAGCGAGAAGAGCTCTGCATCTGCCTTTTTGCCCTGCCTGTGCCCTCAACAGCGTGGGTGACCCCAACATACCAGGAAGTTAAGGATAATCTTCAGTAAGTCATGTGGCATCTGAGAATGTGTGTGTGTGTGTGTGTGTGTGTGTGTGTGTGTGTGTGTATTAGGCTTATTAAATAGTAGGTTCTCTACCCGGTCCTCTTCCCATTCAAATCCCCACAGCTATTATCCCCCTTTTCTCCTTTATAGCACCCAGCAGTGATTTACAGTAACAGCCATCTTGGCAAGACAGGCTCATTGGTATAATAATTGCATGAATGTTATGGGAGAATCCAATAACTTTCTGATTGGATTTAATGCCTGAATACATGAAAAGCACATGCCTAGTTAGCACAAACTGGTAATCTGGGTAAGAACTAATGGTTAGGAAGCTCATAGGCCCCAGAGGTGAACCTACTATGATTATTTTAATAAATCATCATAGTTTCAAACTGCCCTCTAAAATTATATCTCTTTAACCATAAGTTATCATGACTCTCAGACCTCATCAGACAAATTTCTTTGTGCAGTGTATGGTGGTTAATGCAGAAACTCAACAACTGGTCAAAGTGAAAAGAATAAATATCTGTGATCAGCCAAAAATGAAACATATCACACCCCTCACCAAAGTGCCAGAGATCATCTCAAAAGTGGGAGCAGAAACACTGTAAGAGCCAAAGATCAGCGAGAACTAGAGCTAAAAAGAGTTCCTTTTACACATAACAAGAATTCTGCACTCCTGAATTCACAGGTGCTATGGTTGCCTACACAAAACATGCACATGGTCAAACCAGCCATATTCCAGCATGAAGAATAGAGAGGTCCATGAGCCCCCACCCTTAGCTGAGGAGCTATTAATAGTTGGTGGCTTCTTTGGTAGAGTCAGTTTCAAGGGTGTGGCTTCTGGTAGGTCAACTGTACTTCACTGAATGGCCCCACATCCATGAGGATAATGGTGACAGAAACTGGGCTCAGTGGGTTGGAAAAAGTTTAAAGGAGGTGGGAGTGAATCTGGGGTGATTTGGGGGAAGAGCAGTGAATATTTTGAATATAATAAAAATACATTGTATGCTCTCAAAGAATTAATAAAATATACTTAAATACTAGAATGTCATATAATTCTCCCCATATTCATGTAACAGTGAGGCAGAGCATGAGGACTGCAGACTAACGCCTCGAGAAACACTGCTTGAGAAACTGTGGGAAGGAAAAAGGCAAAAAGAATATGGTCTTTAACCCATGTTGGGCTGTAGTTTTATACCTATAAAGCCCAAAACCCAACTCTGTCTCCTAGAGGCAGATATTTTTTTTCTTTTCCTTTGTTTTTTTTTTTTTGTTGTTGTTGTTGTTGTTTTTGTTTTGTTTTGTTTTTGGATTGAAAAATAATAATTTAGACAGTGTCTCCTTGCAGCCCCAGCTAGCCTGGAATGTGCTGACCTTGATCTCCTCGCCTCAACTTCCCAAGTGCTGGTATTGAAGACATGTGCTACCATGCAAGGCTCTTTTACTCTTTTTGAGCCAAGGCTATCCTTGAACTTGCTACAAAGTCCAAGTCAACATTAAACTGTTGCAATATCTCACTTTAACTGCTTCCACTTTCACCGCCAGATCACTAGGATTATAGGCTTGATCCTCGTGCACATTTCAAGGCCTGTTCTCATTAAAACTCCCCAGTTCTTGGCTGCCAAAATTTCTTGTTACCCATGACCAACCTTCACATTAAAGGCATTCAGAAAATATAGGCTGCCTGGATTTGTTTCCACTCAGTGACTTTCCCTCCAACTTGTAACTCAGTCTGGCTGGGAAAATGTTCTTCCATGAAAGCGCTCCTTTCTCCCTTTTTGTGTCTCTGCCTCCTGCTATGCAGTGAGTTTCAACTTCCAGCATTACAGAAAGGGAAAGAAACTGAACATCAACATTACTTCCTACTGTTCCTCTGACTGAGGCTAGATATAATCCTGAGTAGAATATTTGTAGAAGTTTAACTCCTTATATATATATAAAAGAAACTAAATTTGTCAATTTTAATTTGCTTGGCAGTAAATGGCAATGCTATAACTAAAAGGAAAGATCTCTGTAGTAGGAACAAAAGTCCTCCATCACCTGCACTTCCTTGTATACGCATCTTGTGGGGATTTACTTTGTTTCTCTGCATCCCATTTATCACATATCTAAATTAGTTACATCTTTTGCAATTTAATGACTGCCAGGTCCTTTGACAGACAGGTTTCTAGAGAAGTGAGGAAGGCTACTTGACTGAATATAATGCCTTTGGAATGTAACATGCAACCAAATTAGCATAACTTCAGCATTTGTACTTAAGTTGTTCCAACAAGATCTCCCTAGGCTTCATTTTTCTACATCAAGATCACAAAAGCCTGTCTGTGGTACAGAACTGTCCTATGCACACTGGCAGCTAGCTGTCCTCAACCCATCACCTCTGCTCTGATGTAATCCAGTAAGAAAATCTTCAGCAAGTCGCTGAATGTTTCTATACTACAGTCCTTTGATACAGGAGATAAACTGGACCTGAGGGCCCTGTAAAGCTTCATTCAATGATACTTGATTTCTTCTTGTGTTCTTAAGTGGGGAAATCAGAATAAAGCTTGTGCCCCATGGAAAACACTGAATTGCTATGAATCAGATTATATTTTGCTTTCCTACTTTTATTGCACTCGGTTCAGATGATCTTTATGTTTTACTTTGAAGAGTTAATGAATCTGAAAAGTGATTTGTTTTATATATATATATATATATATATATATATATATCTTTTATTTTTTATGTGTATGCATATGTTGCCTGTATGTGTCAAGTACACCCATGTCGTTATGCCCGTGGAAGTCAGAAGATCCTCTGGAACTGGAGTTACAGATGGTTGTTACCCACCATGTGGGTGCTGGGAACTGACCTGGGTTCTCTGCAAGAGCACCCAGTGCTCTTCACCACGTATCCATCTCTCCAACCCCAAAACTGATTTCTTCATCATTGGAAATGTAAACAAGATCCTGAGAAAGTGCAGTCTCTACACCTTTCTTTTATTGCTGAAAGATTATTGTCACTAATTGGGGTTCTCTTTTCAGGACCACAAGATATTGACACTAAACTGGAATTAACACACACATACACACACACACACACACACACACACACACATATTTGCTTCCCTGTTCCTCTTCCATAGAGAAATATTCTTTACCAGCATGTGTGCTACTGCCTCACACCTCAGTTGGCATTTCCAAATTCACACACTCAGCCTTCTTTGAAGCTTCTGAAGTCTTAATTTCATTGTCACCTTTGTGCATTGGAAAGTCCCATGATAGAAAGTCTCGCACCTTCTTTTTTGGACCTGATGAACATTTGAATGTTGCAGTCAATTCCCTTGCAGACCATTGTTTCATCAGTTTGGCACCTTTGAACTTCATGTCATGATCATTACTACAGTGTCATCCAAAATCTTCCCTGACATTTTTTTCTTCTCTTTGAATCAACACAATCCAGAAGGGGGAAGCATGTGTTCTCTGAGTTAATATCCTTTTCTCAATGTGTATTACTTACTTTTACTATTTTACTTCATTTTATTATTTATCACTATATGTTACTTTTACATATTAATAGGGTCCAGTGTGGTATTTCAAACACACACACATACACGTGTGTGTGTGTGTGTATGTGTGTGTGTATCATTCACTGATCAATTTCAGCCTCCCATTATCTACTCCCTCAACCCCATTCTCTCAATCTCTAGTAATCACTATTCTATATTCTGGTTAACTATATTTAGTTTCCTCTTGTAATAAGCAGCACTCAGTACTTGTTTTCTGTGACTGGCTTGTTTCACTTGACATTTCTTCCTATTTCATGCATTTTTCTACCAATGGCATCATTTCATTCTTCTCTGCTACTGAATTCCACTCCATTGTGTGTGTGTGTGTGTGTGTGTGTGTGTGTCTGTTTGTACTGCATATTCTTTATCAACTCACCTATTATTGGACACATAGGTTGATTCCATTTCATAACTACTATAACTAGTGTTACAATTAACAAGGGCTTTCAGGTCTCTCTTTGGCATGCATATCCACTTCCTATGGATATATATGCAGCAGTGTGATAGCTGATCCATGGTAGCTCTATTGTTCAGTATTCAGAGGAATTCCATATTGTTCTGTGTAATGTCTTCCTGTACAAAAATCCACTCAAAATAGATCCACCTCTTAAATATAAGACCTGAAACTATGGAACTACTGGAAGAAAATCTAAGGGAAACATCAAGAAAACCACAATGATATTTTAGATAAAACTGCTAAAACTTAGGAATCAAAAATAAAAATAGTCAATATGACTGGGTGTGATGACACATGTCTTTAATCCCAGGACTCAGGAGCAGAGGCAGGAGGTTCAGTGTGAGGGAATTTCAGGCCAGTTGAGGCTATAGGGAGGCCCTGTCTCAAAAAAAATTAGTTAGTGTGGTTACATGATACAAAGCAGCTTCTGAACATCCAAGATATCTCTAATATTCCAGGAGATAGAGAGTAGTGCCCTATATACTCTGACCAATGAGAAAAACTCTGTTCTCAGCATGTCTTGTTGTTGCAAACCCATTACACAGATTACTCAAACATCATGTCCCTCATGACAACAGACAGTGTGCCTCTCAGACTCTGTCCACAGCCTGGTCTCTGCTGACCTGAGTTCTTAGAATATACTCACTTAACTTTACATCATCTTTTGTAAGGAACAAGCCATGATGTTCTATGGCTCCACACTACTCTAGAAGAGTTCTTAGATCATTTCGTGTGTTGCCACAAAACCTAGAAAGTATATGTGTGCATCCATCCCATTTGATTGTCATTTTCTGGAGGTGCTCATACACAAGATCAAGTGCTCCTGCCAGCTACACGGTGAAATAATTCATTTTATATTCTATCACATCGTACTGCGGAAACTTAAAAGAGATATAAAGAAGCACTGCTCATCCTTTATTTTCCCACATTTAACCTTTGGCTTTCCTGGTGGGCCTTTTAAAACACTGCCTCCCATTCATTACTCTCAAATTGTGGCTAATTTTTATCTCATACCCAGCATTCCAATTACTCTGAAGGATTAACTAGAACCCTTGTTCCTTATTGTCAGCACCAAGGTTCTGTTTGCACTTCTTCCCTTCAGCCCCAGCTCTTCCATCGCAGTTCTGAAAGAGTTTTGTTGCTGCCATGATGCTTTTATATCATGCCTACATTTTTATCATACCTACACAATTCAATCCACTCTTCCTTATATATCTTAGCACTGAGTCAACACAAAACTTGCAGAAATTCGGGAGAATTTAAATATCCTCATGAGTGACCCTCTTGATATCTTTGCCCTTTGTTTCCAGGATTTTTTTTATCTCTAATGATGGTGTCATTGGTCTCAGCTATTCACTCCAATGGCCAGTTATACCCTAACCCAAGACCTAATTTCACTTCATCTTGCAGTTCTCAAGCATCTTTGATCTTTCCAGAATCAGTCATCTAGAACCTGAATCACAGTGGTTTTAAACTCTCCAAGAATTTCTCCATGGATTCTACCACCATCTTCTTTTTGTCTTTCCACATATCTTCTTCCTGCTTTTCTCAGTTTATTTTCTATGAATCATTTGTGTGATCACCCATGAAATCTACTCTCAGACATGGTTCTGCATTCTTTTGTATAATTCTTGTCTAGTATGTACATAGTATGCTCTTTATTGTAGCCCCTATGAAAATTTTATGTCCCACACTGCCCTGGAATAGCTGAAGACCTGGTCACATTTCACTGTAATGACTGCATATTATAAATGGCCCTCTTGGCCTGGAAAAGAGACTCCTCACATAAGTTCTCTACGGCAAAGACTGGACATAGTCAATGATCTACAGAAAAATAAACATTAAGCATTAATTGAACAGATCATTGAAGCATTGAAAATCCAAATAACAGATAAGGTACATAGTAGAAAAGAAGAAATTAAATATTGTCCTCATGTAGTACATTGAAAATAGCTTGCATGACATACACAAGGTCCTGGGTTTGATCACCACCTCTGCAAGAAACAAAATCAATTTGATACCCAGGTTTGGAGCCTGAAAATTTGGTAGATAATCGTTTACAAACTTAAAAAAACAGAAAGAATGAAGAGGAATGGATATGTGTGGAAGATGAGCTAAAAGGGCAAATTAAGTTTGATTTATCAAATGAAGGTATTATCGTAAATGCCATGAAAACATGGAGTTTTGGATAGAAGTCAAGATATTGATTTACAGTAGTAATATCTCTCCATCTCCCTCTTTCTCTGTGTGTGTGTCTGTATGTGTGTGGTATGTGTGCGCTATCCAAATCTAATATTATCACATATGAATATAACGTAAACAAGCAAGAACTGAGGCCTTGGGACCAAACCCAATGTTTGAAAATGAGATAAGAAAAATAGAAATAAATCAGCCAAGGAATTTGAGCATCAGAGGTGAGGGGACTGAAAAGTGGTGTCCTAGAAACAAAGAGAATGCTGGCACATGTCAGATTTTAACAAGTAACCCTAAGCCTCTGCCCTTACTAGAAGGGCATTTGTATTTCCATTCATGAGAGTACACATGTTTGAGGTTTCTATTGTGTTCCATTGGTCTACATGCTGTTTTTATGATTATAGCTCCATAATATAATCTGAGATCTAGTAGTGATCCCCAGCATTATTCGTTTTGCCCAGGACTGCTTTGGATGTTATGAGTCTTTTCCGTGAGCCTTAGGTGTAGAGGTTCCACTGTAGGTATGTCACCTAGTACTGGACATTCCCCAGGTGTATATTCTCTATGTGTGATCAGTTGTGGAACTCTGAAGTACCCTCCATATGTCATAAAAAGAAGCTTCTTTGATGAGTGGTGTGTGGTATACTTGTCTGTAAATATAAGGACCCATATTTAGCATATGATAAGAAATTTCATTTATCTAGAGATATAACAGAGATAGGGAGTTCTCTAGGATCCATGACCTCTTTAGTCATGTGTATTTGGCTGTGTTCAGTGTCTCCCGTGAGTTCACTCCCACTGAGGGAATTTTACATCTAATTAAATAGTTGTTTCTTACTCCCGAGATAACAATGTCACTAATGCATCAGTAAAAGTAGTATGCTGTGTCAGTTGTTACAGTTATTAGGCTTCAGGGCTAGGTTGGACCATTGATAGATTTTCTCCATTAGGAGATTGCATAATATCCTCTAGAACTGTGAGAGCTAAGCTTCAGGTAGAAGACTTCCAGGTCAGTTTTTGTTCCACTGCTCCAAGTCTTGTGTCCAATGTATGTTCTATCTTCAGCAGTAAGGACTTATCTTCAAGTTCTGTGAGACAACCAAGAGCCCTGGCAATAGCCTATATTATTTTGGGAGTCTCTTGGGTGACCACAACAAACCACTGAAAGGAAGGTCTGTCCTGTCTGAGCTGTGCTCCCTGCCATACAGCTCCCAGGTACACCCCATGTACTAATGTTTGGTCACCGTATGTGCATTTCTCAGGGGGTTCCAGTGCCAACACATTTTCCTCTGGCTTCCCCAGCCCCCCAAGCTGTATTCATCTCTCTTCTCTCTTTATTTATATATGATCTCTAGATAGGCTGACTGGACTCTAGTGGATTAACTTGCACCCAAAGACATCTGGGTACAAATGCTTGACTGGGTAGAACTTTACATGCATGGTGGAATGCATGAGATTCAGCAGGGGTGGGGTGGGGTGTGAATAGAGGAGAGGGTCTAAATTTGATTAAGAATTGTTCTATGAAATATAAAAAGGCTCAATAAAAATTTTACAAAGGAATCAACAGATATGGTATGGAGAAAAACCAAAGAGCAGGAGAAGCAAAGGATGGCCAATGAGTGGAACTCCTACTGACTGAAAGGGGAGCTTCAGCATGGATTCCAGTCTTATCCACATTCCATATGCACAAAAGAAAACTGAGAGACTTGATTACGGAGAAAAATTTCAATCCCCAATGTTTAGACACTTTGCTTTTTTAAAGACTGGTGATTCTTCTCGGTGTATCTCTAGCACACCTACCCAAGCAGGCCTGGTATTAATTATCTTATCTTTATAAAGTACTTGGAGGATAAAAGAGACTTGAGGCTCCATTGTTCAGAACATAAATAGTACTGTTTCCTCCAATGCACAGGATTCTTCCTGAAGTTTGCCTAGCTGACTTTTATTCTTATATTCTCAAATGTTTACAGATTTTGTGTGTGTGTGTTCTACTTGTTACAAAATATTAATGTTATGTTTCCCAGCACATCATTCCCATGAGCTTAGTTTTGTTCCTTTTGGAGATAAAAGGGAATCTCGCTGTGGGGTTAAGGGGTGCTGAGTTCTGGATCATTTATTTCATTAGGCATTCAGTGGAGGCGCCTAGTCTTTTCTGGATATCTGATGCAGAGTCTGGCTTTGTTTATTCATAATGCTTATATTTAAGGTTTGTGGTGGTAGGAACAGGGTTAATAGTGGAATCACAGTTATTTCCTTGTGTCTTTGAAAGTATTAATTCATTTTCTCTTCTCAAATGATCGATTTACAAAATACAATTTACGAACAATGCAACAATCCCTTCATTTTGTGCTTCCTACCACTGTTGCATGGACAGCTCCATCACCCGTCCCTAACAATTAGTTTTGCCTCATATTTTCAAGTTCTGTATTTTCTGCTCAACCCTAGAAAACACGACACATTCTCAGAGTCCTCCCTCAGAGTACTTCCTCTCTGTGTAGCTTCAGGCAGAGCCTATGGTCCTGAAATCCCATTGCCAGGCTTTTCTGTTTGCCATTGTATCGTCATGGGCTGGTCTTGCAGTGTAACCATCCTGATTCATAGCAGGGTCTCTGGCAGGTTTGAGTGGACATAGACAGCTCAGCACTTTCTCCCTCTCTCTGCTTTTTTCTATAAGAACTTGGGTTTTATTATTCTGATTTTTTTTTTTTTTGCTTAGGAGTGCTATTAAGGTAGAGGATTACCCCCAAAGCACAGACCACAGACCTGGTGCTCCAAGCCTTAACTCTGTTTTGCAACTCAGCTGAAACTACATCTGCTCTAAGGCAAATGACCAGTCAGTGAAATAATAATGCTTTGAGGAAAGTCTATACAACTGGGGAAGAACATCAAAGTGACAGAGTCATTAAGGACAGTCACCATAAAAAACAGATGCTCATATTGTCACAGTGACACAGAACCACAGCATCTGATATGTGTATCATATGGAACTGAATTATTTAGCCTACATATCTTTCCAACAGGTATTCTTCTAGGGGTTCAATAGGTTAAAGTAAGAAAAGTAGAAGAACATGTCAAGTTTTATGTTGATCTCATCACCCCACTGCTGTTTTCCCTAACATAGGATCATTTTATTAACATAAGTGTAGATGATGAACTATAAAATAACATTTGACTCTTGAAAATGTTCTTCATTCTTTCCTGTAGTCTCTGGCATTTAACGTATTTCATCCCAAATTCCTCTGTGTCACCCTTCCCAATTCTCTCTTGAGGTTTCTTCCATCTTTGTCTTTGAACCATCTTGTCATCTTGGACATCTTTCTGATTTGTCTTAATATTATTCATTAATATGTTGATACCATATGCCAGGCAGTTGCTTGAAGCATTTTAAATATATTAAGTCACAAAATAGTATTTGAGTTAGATTATACTATAATCTCTTTCCTACAGATAAAATCAGAGCAAAACAAAGACTCCACAACACAGAATGGTGTAAAAAATTCTTTTCCCAAATCACATATTTAATGAACACCAGAATGGGGGTTTCATCCCAGATCCTAGAATGAAACTAAAGTCTGAGTTCTTTTTAGTTTTAATTTAATGTTTCTAGTTTTTTTTAGAATTTCATATGAATACTGTTTTTATGTCATTTCCACCCATCTTTCTCCCCTTCTACTCTGCCCATGACCCCTCAACAGACTCAACTGTCTGTCCTCTTCTTTAGTTATTATTGTTATACACACATATACACATACATACGTACACATATGTTATACACACATATACACATACATACGTACACATATAAACTAATATATTTAGTAGTGCTAGTATTTACCTGAGTTTAGTGCTGACCACTTGTGAGTGGATAATCTGTCAAGGAGCTGGTCCCTGAAAAACTATTTCTTTTTCACTCAAGCAGCCTTTGATCACCTATCTCTCTTCTTTTCCTAGAGGTGAAATTATCCACATACACATTAACAGCTCAACTGGTGTTGGCATCATGTAGGTCTTCTGTAGGCAAGCATATGGATGAGTTCTACTGTGTGCAGCCTTTCTCCCATCTAGAATCCTAACAGCAGGAATTCTAGCCCTCTGTTTCTTCCAGCCTTCCTTCCCGCTTTCCTGTGGTGTTTCCTGAGCATTCAGTGTAGGGATTGCATTTTAATTCTATCACTAAGGGCTGGGGACCCCATAGTCACTTGTTCTGCATTTTGACCAGTTGTGGATCTCTATAGTAATCTCTATCTGTTACAAAAAGAAGCTTTTTGAAAGGGGTGAGAGCTACATTTATTTGTAAAGATTCAGAGCTAGTAGTCACAAAGGGAAAGAACATGTAGCATTTATCTTTCTGGGTCTGGGTTGCTTCACCAAGCTCTTAACTTACCCAGTGAGCTTAGATTTCCAGTTCTACTCATTTGGTTCACTATTTATCTGAAATTTAATAACCTTGGACTAATGACATTTGACTTGTGCATCTATCTAACATCTTAACAACATGAGCTTCGGAAGGGTTGAAATCCAAGTTATGAAATCCTGAAGTGAATGTATGATTGCTTCACAACTGGGTGCCCATTCTTTCATTAGGCCTGAAAACTGGGTATTTTCTAGAGGCATCTTTTGTCTTTTATGCCGATTTCATTCCATCTTCTCTTCCCTATCCAAGGTGTGGTTAGTTGTTTGTAATGTTTTTCTTGGGTGTTTAGGGATCTACCACAACTATAAACAACAATTTTCAGTGAGATATTCAGCTCAGTTCTAAATCAGACTAGGAAGAATGTCATGTGGAATCAAGGCATCTGGTACCATACTTAGATCTAGGAGAAATGAGAATCTATGTGCCATGAGATCCTGCCCTCCTTCATTGGACACTGGGTTGGGTTTCCTTCCATAGTAATACTAACTTAAAAGCCAGATGGAGTCATGTATTTGGCTATTCTTACAACCCCGTCACTTCAATCCTCTTGAGAAGACATGGGGATTCCCACGAAATTCAGAAATGAAGGGAAACTCCTTGGAAGACTTGTAAAGAGAATACATTCCAGGAATTATACGGCAAGTTTCACTGTAAATGTGTATCTTCCTTGCAGACATGTTTTAAAGAGAATGCATTTCATAAGTCTAAGGGAAACTAAAAATTACTTTTAAAGCATATCTTAACTAGTAAATAATGTACAAATGTAATACTCCTACCAACAGGCCAATTGAATAGTTTGCAATAGAGAAAAATAACTCATTTTCCTTGAAGAGAACAGAATCTCCTCCTACCAGCAGCTCACAGTTGCCAATAGTTCCTTAGCAAGGGCTGGGGATTCTTATCCACCTTTTTACTTCTAAGCTGGGATTTTGCATGGCTTAAGCTTACTTGGGTATTGTGGGCACTTGAAGGACTGAAATTTAACTTAGCAGACTTTAATAGATACAACACATTTGAACTTGCATAGGACTTGTGCATACTGTCTCTATTGCTGTGAATTCATAGGAGTAACTGACCAGCTGTCTAGAAGACTGTGTCCTTGTGGTCATCTACCACTGCTGGCTCTTACAGTCTTTCTGCCTTTTCTTTTGCAGTCATCCCTGAACCTTGGGAGGCAGAGGTTTCAAATAGCGTTGATAAGCACTTTGTACCCTCTTGTTCTCTACACACTGCCCAATGGTGGGTTTCTGCATTAATTACCATCTGCTGCATAAGGAAAAAAGAATCTCAGTATAGAAAGGGAGAAGTGGGTAAGAAACTCCAAGATAACTTAAGGGATTGTTTTGATAGCTTCTGGGAAAAAGATAGTATCTTATAGGAATGGGACTCTTATGGGCCCAGTGGAAAGACCCACACTGAAGGACATTTGGAACACAAATCAGACTATATAGGCCATATTATATGTATATATGAGAGTACACTAAATTTGGGCATGGTTGGGCATGGGGCACTGGAAGAGGTACAGATGAGGAGGGCATTTAATACCATGCAACTATATTGTATGAAAGTCAAAAAATTTCAAAAAGTAATATCAAAAAGAAATTTATTTGATTACTTTGAAAAGAGATAAACAACAGAGTAGCTAAAAGAAAGCAGGGGCTATTGGGAAGGGTGCCAATAGAGGAGGGGGTCTAAATGGAATCAAAATATATGGTGTGAAGTTCTCGAAAGTTCAATATAAATAACTCATTTCTGCATATAGAACCACAAAATAATCACTTACAACATCCAATGTCTATTTTCCTGTATTTAATTTTTTATATCTTTCTCTCTTCTTAAACTCTTATACACACTTGCAAAGCCTTGCAAACAAGCAACAAATCTCTCAAGCTAGTTTCCATTCCCCCTACTCTGAAGTATAGGATTCACGCAGCTGTCCTTCCTAATGATCAGTTCCATATCAGTCAGTAACTATTCTGTTTTCTGAAGACAAAAAAGAAGGTAAAGTAAACATATATTACCAAGGAAATCATATTAGTTCAATTATAAAGAACTGGGACTTGCTGCTTCTCAGGATGGAATATTGAGGTTTACATCTTCTACAAGACAGAGATCACAGCTGTGAGACAGGTACAAGCCACAATACCAAAGACCAGTTCATGGGAGCTGTTTTCTGTGTGCTTTCTGTGTTCTGTGAGTGATAAGGGTAATTGGCATTACAGTAATTGTGAATCACAACAATAACAGGTGCATAGGTCTCCCTTGCTAATTCACTGCACAGGATTTAGACTATTTTCTCCATTCTATGACTGTAGCACTAGATGGACAACTCCATTCTGAACATTCGGATTTGCAGACAAATCAGTCAAGTTGCTGGGTCAGGTCAATTTCCTCCATCTTCCGTTTCTAAAAGGAGATTAAGTTCCCAAGCCTGGAGCAGCTGAAGTGCTGGGGTGTTAAGAGGTTTGGTGATATAGGGTGAAGGCCACAGAGAATGCTCATTAAAGTACTCAAACTTATTTGAGCCTCCATAAACTTCAATACCCCAAAAGTTTTAAATGCTGATCCCAGCAATGCGATGATTCTGAGTGCAGAATGATTATGTGCCACACATAATCTAGACACATTGGACTAGAAAGTTCCCAAAGAGAAGGGTGCTGAGCTGGGCTGTCTCATTTAAACATGTCTACTTCCCTTGACAGCATCTTTTATGACAGAGAGGTAGTACAACCCAGGAGCAGGGGTAAGAGGGTTTTCTTTTGTGAGATACACTGACCAAGAACATTCTTGACAAGGTCATGATCTCATCTTAGGTAGAAGACTTTGTCCTGAGAGTTGAACCCTGATTGGACGGGAAGGTTACAAGGGCATGCAAGGTTCACAAACTGGGCTTTTGATACATTTGAACCATAATAGCTTCTTCCAGACCCTAAGAATCCCTTGTGTCTTTCCCCTCCTAGGTCTCCGTTTGTCTAAACACACTGACGGTTTTGGTGAGGCAGACTTTGCCAAACATTTCCCAGAGCTTAAATTACTCCAATTCACAGGTACATCACCTGCATTCTCTTTCAGAACTGTGCGGTGATTCTTATCCCCATCTTCTGCTCACACTACTCCTTTTCACTTCCCAGCCAACTGACCTCGAACTGCACTTGATGTGCAAATTCTCATTCCAGCATCACCTAAGCCTTGAAATCCTTTATCCCTGTCAACAATGAAATGTGCCTTTAGACTCCTCTGGAACTCAGTAAGACATGAGTTGTATTTCTTGGGCCCCTTCCTGTTGTCTCATAACTAATTCAGTGTTTATATATACCCCACCACCCCTCCACTCTATGTTCTGGGGGAAGCAGTCACAGCAATCATATTTATAACTCCTTGGCTTCACAGCTGGTGTTCAATGTTGTTGAATAGAAAGAGCAAAAGTTCAGTCATCCATCAATACAGTTATCCACTTCTGTTTCCCAGAGCTGTGGTTTTTGTGTGCATTCAAGGAAATATATACATAAAGCATTCATAATTTTGCACTTAAAATAACATGCTAAATATGTGCCAGGGCTAAATAATTAGTGAACTGTCCAAAAATCTACATCTACTTTAGAACTCTTTAGTGATTGAATTGTTTGTAGTGTACTCTGTTAAGTCATAGTAACGTAAAAAATAAGGGAAGAGGAGTGAGGAAGGGAGGGAGAGAGGAAGGGAGGAAGGAAAGAAGGAGGAAAGGAAGGAAAGGGAAGGAAGGATAGATATTCTAAAGCCTTTACACTAGAACTCCTGTCTCTTATAACAAAGCTAAAAAAGGTCCTTAGTCATCTCCTGGTAAGTTATGTGCCCTGAAGGAGATGCTTTAGACTCACACAGCTAATTTGTTATGCTGACCTGAAACTCTTTGAAGAGTGTTGGAGCTCAGTTCTGTCTTTCATCAAATCACTCTCTAGATTGTGGGCCCCTGTTCTGTTACTTCTCGGCCTTTCATTTATTTAGTGCAACTTTAATCTCATCCGCCACTCTATGAACACCAGGGATTCTAAATAATACTAATGTAATTCCAACATTATAATTCTAGCTACATAATTCTAACTACTGTGCAGTCTAGACTGAGTGGATTATGTTTAAAGAAATTCACTTCAATAGCCACAATTGTTTTAAAAGCAACTTAAATTTATATTTATGCACTTTAGAAGTTAAATGGACTCCATTCATAATCTCCTGCAGTTCTTTGTGATATACTCCTTCGTATAAGGTTATTAATGTTCTTTTCTAGCCTACCCCCAATGAACTTTCTCCAGTAAAAAGGCTTCTATAAACATGCTGCCTGGTTTTCTCCCTTTGTCCTTCCCTGATCTCTTTCATAATTAATGATGTAGTTATATTTATCCTCCTTTGTCTTTTAGAGAAGGAGAAGGAGAATGTCAAAGGGTAGAAATAGAATCCTCACAGAAGCACGGAAAGTGTAGGATCCATTAATGTCCATGTAAATAAGATAGAGACACTCGCCTCAATAAGCTTATGTCCTAGTATAAAAGGAGACACAGGAACAGTTGTACCTAGTCTATAGGTAGTGGGTATCTGTTAGAATCTGGTTATACAAGCATGGGTGAGCCCATCTAATGACACAGGACTCCCAATCAGAAGGGGAGCGTGGGGAAGATAGGACCCCCGTTCTGGGAGTCTGATGGGCTTTTGTGCAGGACTCCCCACTGCAGCTACAGGCCTTCCTGCTGTCTCCACTAACTGAACAGTCTTCACACTCTTGGCAGACAGATCTCGCTCCTGGAAATAGACTTCCCATCTTGTTGTAACCTAATGAGTCTAGAATTAGACCAGATGCCTTGGTGTGTTCTAATCAGTGCTTTACAAAAGGCCTGTATCCCAGGACTAATGGAATGGGCTCTGAACACAAGCTGACAGAGTTTCAGCTCTTTCCATCACTGCTGCACTGAGCCCAGGATGTAAATGTTCATTCCTGGAGTATGCAAAGATCTTTTTTCTCTGCCATATTAACTAATTGAGCACCATTTAAATTGTACTTAGCCTGGCATTATTTCTACCCAAGTGTATCAATTAGCCACATTAAATTTCATATTCCACTTTGAAGCCCAATTGACTAATCTCCCAGAGTTTTCCCTGTTATGTGGCTCTGTCTTGTTTCCTTAACATTTCTTCTACTTTAATGTGTTAATTTTTCTTTTAAAAAAGAGCATATATTCCCTCTGTGATCACGTCCATTAAAGATAAGCCTATCAAGAAAGAAATATAAGACAGTGTCAATTCACAGTAACCAAACTTATAAAAAGAGGCAAGAATGTTTTTATTTTTGTTTTGGATTTGTCTTGTTTCTTTTTATTCCATTGAAGGTTTCCTGCCTGAATCCATAAAAGCCAAGGAACGCTGGCATTATAAATGACTTCTCATGTTTGCTCAAAGAGCCTATAGTATAAATATTAATCACTTACGTTAGCATAAAGATCAAAAGCTCTAGCATGAGATAAGTTGGGGTGGAGGGCAGAGGGGGAATTTAAGCTCAGACCTTACTCAGCTCTGTGTCTTGTAAGGTTTTGGGTATCACCTTCCTCACTTGCAAGAGGGTGGAAATAAGACCCACCTTGCAAAGCCTGTGAAGAAAGTCCTAAAAGCACCTCTTATATATAGTCCCTATAAGATTTTGATAACTGCTCTGATGACGGTGAGGATGAACATATCATATTATTGATATCCATCTTTTTAATCATGATGAGCAATTCTTAAACATCAGATTGCAAATATTTAAACTTTCTGGCTCACATTTATGTAGACAATACATAAATAATATGTTTAGAGAATTTCAAAAGAGACAGAAGACTGGACTGGACCAACAGGTCACAGTTTGTGGACTTCTGTTTTATGCCATTAGCTATTAATTCATTCAAAATATTTGGTGTCTACAATGAGCTAGCAAATATACCCTGACTAGAAACTGTAAGGGTTAACAGCTTCTGGAATGCAGCAACCAACATGTGTAGTAAAAAATGACACATTTTAATCTCATGACATCTGCCCACATGCCTAGGAAAGGAAGTGGTGAGTGGAGGAAGTACATGGGGAAACATTCCATAACACTAGAAGTGTGCAGAAAATTACAGCGTAAAAAGATGCAGTGTGTTGCCTCAACTCATCACAGAGTTGGGTACTACAGAAGTGATTTCCTGAAACATTTTCATTGACCTGTTGCTGCTTTTAGCTTAGGATTTTCACAAAAATGTTAAAGTTTCTCAGTGTTCTTAATTCTAAAGAACTAAGCTCAGTTTTGCTGTGCTGAGCTCTTGAACACGTATCTCAAAGCATATATAAAGTACTAGAAGCAAGAGAACACAGCAGTGCTTGGACAACAGTGCTACACAGAGTCCTGGTGGGACACGGAAGCATCCCCTTGACTGGGCCCTATGGGATTTGAGAGAGTCCTCTTGTATGAAAAGACCTCCAGCACCAGTGAAAAAAATCACATAAATATCTGTCATAAGCTAGCCTCTGAGCTACACTATTTAAGACCACCCACTTTGTTCTTCTCAACAACCCTAAAAGAAACATTATCATCTTATTATATAGATGGCAAAGCTGATGTTTGGTAAAGTTATGTCTTGGTTGTGGCGAAGTCAGTAATTGGTAATAATAATATTTGATTTTAAGTTCCTCTGCCTGCAAAGCCCTCCAATCCCAGCATTTTGAGTTTCTCCAGCTATTCTGAAAAACTCCTGTGCTTCTTTCTATATTTTCAACCTCAGTGTCCATTGTCTATTGCCACTTAGCTATCTACTCTTAAACCTAGATGAAATCGATCCACATGCTTAACAGTGATAAGGAATGCTGTCAGGTGACCTCAAAAAAATTCACTGGCATTGAATTTATTTGTTCCCTCTTCTATTTAGATCAATTTCACTTAAATTTTTAAAGTATTCAAATGTGATTGTCATGACTTATTTTCAGAAATCTATGAAACTTCATAGCAATTAAACTGCACTCTTCCAAATTGTAAAGCTCTATCGAGCCTTTAGGATCAGCTAACATCATCCTCCCATCAGAAATAACAAGACTGCCTGGGTCCACAGTCATTCCTACTTTATATAAAATATGATAGGGTTTTCTTTTCAGTTCTATCATTATCTGTTGTGTACTGTGATTTGAAAGATCCTTCAAAATACGTAAATACACAGAGAATAAGTGTTTATGAAGTACCCAACGCTAAGTGGCATATCTACAATGCAGCCTCTATCTCTAAGGCTCACAGAACATAGTGCAGAAAGCGGTAGAGAAAATACTAATGAAACTCTCAATTGTCACCAACAAAGATCCCTCATGCAACAGAGGGCCAGGAACACAAAAGGCTACAAATGGCCAAAGTACGGAGAATAAGATTCTGCAAAGTATGAGTCCTTAGACAGGACTCCTGTGTTAAACACCACCCATCCAGGACCATAGCAGAAAAGGGGATGGAAAGATTACAAGGATCAGGGGAGGAGGTGGATGACCATATGGAAACAGAGTCTGACAGGCTCCTGGAACCTTGTTCTATGAATCTACAGCAATGGTATCAGTATGTACAGGACCCATGCATACTCAAGCAGACAAAACCCCAGCATAGAATGGTGGAAATGGGCAACAGGCCCCAATCTTAGCCAAATAATTATTGAGAGATGATTGCTTCTGTATGAGGGAGAGCTGATGTTCTTTAAAGGAGTGACTCTAGCTAGGTTGACTAGACCCCAATAGATGAACTTACACTGAGGGACATCTGGGTACACTAACTTACTTAATAGGCCTTAACTTAAATGTCAGAATACATGAAATTCAGTGGGGTGTGGGGAGGCTATCTGGGAGTACAGATGGAGGAGAATCTATAAAAATGGTTAAGATGCTTTCTATGAAGTACACAAAAATCAATAAAATCACTAAAATTTGTTAATAGGCACTTGCTGTTTGTTAATGCATTATAGACATGATAGGGAAGATATACCAATGAAATCTCCACAGTATGGTAGTCTAGCAAGATCTACATAATGACAAAACCAGTTGGCATGCCAAGATACATGGTGGAAATTAAGATGAAAAATGATAGGCAATCAATGGATTCTGAAGTAGGAATAAGGAGAATCATTTTTTTCCAGAGACTAGCTCTCTGAGAGGTAACTTTATCCCAATGGGCAGCCCTAAGCACAGGTATACATGAACACCACTAAATGGACACCACTAAATGGACTAAGTGATTTTATACATACATACATATATATATATATATATATATATATATATATATACCAGTGCATCATCCATGGATGTAATCCATCAGTCACAGTTATTCTGCCTAATTATATCCTTTCCTTTCCAAATCACTGTAAAGCATCTATGGGATTGTGTGTCTCATTTTTCTCCTTAAATATGATAAACAGAATCCCTGCAAAGGACGATGTCTGCAGGGAAAGTTGACTTCAAATGTCGCACTTCTCTTCACAGATACGTCTGTCATAGAACCTTTATTCCGTGCAGCTTTTTTCTTCATTTTTGTTCTGTGTTGTTTGTTTTCTCACTGCCTGGTTCAAAACCAAGGCAGCAGTCTCGCTCTGTGGTAGAATTAGGTAAATATAGTTCCCATATTTGAGGTATGGAAAGTGCGGGTAGCACTAGCCATTATAAGAGTACTAAGGAAGGGATAACAAGGATCATTCTCGTGATATCAGTGGCTACAAATGCCATTTAGGAAACTGAAAGCATGTAAGTAGTTAGTGTGAGCTAGGCTACAGGATGAGAGTTTCAAACAAGGGAAATATAGTTTAGAAAAGTTATGCAAGTTCCTGAGATAACAAATTGGGTACAGGGATAGAGATAAAATTTCAGTTCAGTTTGGTGGAACTTCTCTGTATGGCTTCTACACCATTCACCTTCCAGGGCATTAAATCGCTGCTCCAGTTATGTTGTGGTTTGGGGGGACAGAAGAAGGTACTCTGTTGCAATTTCTGTTTTGGAACACATGGTAAAAATACTATTATATGTTGGGTAAATATTTCTCAATTTGTTGAGTGGAATAACTTCAGAATCCTGGGCTCCACTATGAAATATACTCAGAAGGAAGGATATGTCCTTATCCAAGGCCGTTTTTGTTTTGCAAGGCCTAGGTCATTGTAAGTACTCCATAACAGCTTACGAATTGGTGAGTATATTGTTTGGTTGGTGATTTGAATATACATTTTGGTAGTATTTTTGTTTGTTTTCTTTTACATATTGTTTTTAAAGCCTCCAAAGCATGGAACACATAAAGATTAATGCATTTCTAAATGGTAATATAATTAGACTACCAGAAACCGTCCAGATGAATTCTAAGCAGAGGTCATAATATACTGACACATGTGAAGATGCAATGTTGAAACATATTACCTTGTATGCTAACCTAAAAATTCACATAATTAAAAAAATTACCCTGCCCTCCCATCCCCAACCCCACTTAACCCTTTCTGTTCTGTTATTCCTGTTTCCCCCCTGTATATACATCACTACAGTCTGTCTCCCTTACCTGGAAAGCCCCACCTCTGGCCCCTTACTACTTTCCTGATCCCTAAGGGTTTTCCTAATGAATCACACATATATAATGATTCCAAGCCAGCATCTAAATATGAGAGAAAACATGTGACCTTTGTCTTCCTGGGTCTGGGATACCTCACTCAAGATTATTGCTTCCATCTTCATCCAATTAGGTACAAATTTTGTAATTTCAATTTTCTTAGCAGCTGAATAATATTCCACTGTGTAAATGTGCCATATTTTCATTTTCCATCCGTCATCCTGGTTATTTAGATTTCCCCACTATTGGGAATAGAGCTACAATGAGCCTGGATGAGCAGGTATCTCTGTGGGAGGATGTAGATCCTCTGGGTATATTGAAGACTGTTATGGCTGGATTGTGTTATGGATTTATTTTTATCTTTTTGAGGACTATCCACACTGTTTTCCATGGTGGGTACGTCAGTCTGCACTCACAGTACAAAGGAAGGAATGCCCCCCTTTCCTGATATGCACACCAGTATTTGTTGTCTTTTTTATCTTAGCATTCTGACCAAGATAAGTCACAAAGTCCCATTCTGAGCTGAAATGCTACTGACAATCGATAGTTGCTGGTAGAGGCAGAGTCACTTTTCCTTAAGGGTTTGATCACTTGCAGATCAACTGTACTCCATGGAATGGACCCACACTCAAAGAGTATTTGGGGAACACAATTTGAGCTCTGATGGGCTTAAAGAAAAAAGAACAGGACAGAAAATTGTGTCAGTAAGGAGGTAGGGGAGGGAAGGGATATCAAACCATATGGTGTGAAATTCTTGAAGAAGTAACAAAATGTAATTACTTGAAAATTTTGAAAAGAGAATATGGTGTAATCTCAGGAAAGTGAGGTGATGTGCCGATTGGACAGTGAAGTCTTGAAAAACTGGAAATGCATTTTCATTTGTGGGCTGTTTTGAACATACTTTTAAAAATGGGAGGGCTATGGGAAGTGGTTGGGAAACATTTCCAGGTGTATAAATGAGCTTGAGTGGTGAGGGTGGAGCACAAAAATGGCAGTTTTAGGACTGGAGAGTGTACAAAATCAGTAAAAGTGAGGGGAAAATATGGGCAAGGTATGAACCAAGGAGAGCACTGGAGAAATGGCTTGACCCAACTGACAGTCTCAGGAACATGGAAGAGAGGAGCATGGTCAACACAACGGAGGTTCAAGTTCTTCTCCTGCTGTACTTGGTTCTATGTGATTGGAGGAAGTAACATCTTCAATCAAGGTCAGTCTTAACTTTGAGTGATCGTTCAAGGGAAGGGAGGTAGAATGCGGAAGAAAATGAATTATGGAACAGAAAGGGTTAAATGGGGTTGAAGCAGGAAGGCAGGGCATTTTTTAAAAATTTTAAGTGAATTCTTAGTTTAGCATATGCTTCAATTTGGTCTGGCATCTTCACAAGTGTGTCAATATATTATAATTCTATATCTCCTTCTTGGAAGCACTTTTCCTCTACACAACAACTTTTTTTTTAACTTGTGATTTTTATAGGTTTTCATGAAATCCAGAATTGTAGGTAATGGCAATGATTCTGGAATATTTTAGTTGGATTTATCTTAGCTGAAGAACTGATACTATCCACTTGGTGACTCATCCAAAAGAAACATATTTCCACACAGATTTGAAGGCTATGAAGTTCAAGAACAAGTCCAGCAGGTTAGGGCTCTGCTTTCGGTAATGGTTGTTCTGCAGCCTTACAAACAGCTGCTTTCTCACTGGGATGACACATAGTCTTTCCTCAGGGAGCTCATGCATGGAAAGAGAGGAAAGTTTCCAGAGTCTTCCTAGAGAACACCATCCTATCATATCAGGTTCTAGTTTTATGACTCCATTTCACATTAATATCACTTCTATAATGTCCCTATCTCCAACTACAACTAAATGGAGATTAGTCTCAATATCTGAATAGAAGAATGCACAGTTAATTTCAAAGACAGGTTATATGCATTAGCACCTATGCTATTGAAAGAATTAAGATGAAGGATATTAAGAAGGGGCATTGGCATGTTGTAGCCACTGATGGCATAAGGAAAATGAGGCAACAGAATGGGCTCAGTAGAATGCTAAGTTTGAAATTTGAGTAACTAGATGAATTGTGTATGTTCAACCTCAACCTCTATCAACCTGTTGCATTCCTTAATTTCCAAAGGGGTGGCTCATGTTCTATTTAAGTATGGTCCCTGAAAACTTAGTCAACAGAGAGCTACTTTCTTTTCTCTCTTTTTTTAAAAAAGCTCACTTTCAGCTTCTGCTTTAAGGAAAATTCTCAGAGGATGTAAAGATAGCAATAGTTTTAAGAAACAGATTTTGTCATGGAAGAAATTTAATGCACAGTTCAACGTTCACTCGATATTTTATATGGGAAATTTAGAGGGGATTTTCATTGAACTTCTGAGGCTTTTCTTTTCATCAACGAAATTTCTATAAATTCCCCCTACTTGGTTCTGCCTGTTTTACAAATTATGGCCCAATTCTATTCCTATTATGAGGCATACTTAGAACTCATCAGGCACATAATGGCAAAGATATTTGTTTAGTGCTACTTTTTTGAGGTGCTGATAAAAAAAGAATGGAGCTATGCAGTTTGTGAGACATAGACTTTCCTCTTGTGTGACAAGGTATAATGTGTTCCTAGGTCTTTCTACCTGACTCACAGTGGAAGTTATTCCCAAGACACAATTACAATTGAGAAAAAGGGAGGCAGAATATCGCTGGAATTGTTTTTATTTTTATTGCTCACTTCATCAGTGGAAGTGTATCTTTGTCCCACATTAGGGTGTTGTACATACATGTAAGGGTAATATGTTGCTCTGAACTGAAAGATGGTAACCCAGTGGGGGCAGAGAACAGAGAGCTGAGTTAAGGTGTTGCTTTCTACCGTATTGTCCCACAGAGGCAAGTAAACTCTGGCTCTTGTTATAGCTGCCCTTTGACTAGATTTTGTTCATGTATTTTTCCTGTCCAAAGGAAATAAGTTATTTTATAGATCAAGTAACTCAAGTCAAGTGCATTAAGTAGGTTTCTCTGATGCCCCAGAACAAATGAAGGCAAGTCTTTGAACTTGAATTGGAGTAGACTGAAGTGTATATCACACTGAATATGCTTATCTTTTAAAATCCCCAAAGACAGATTACGAGAAAATACATGATATGAATGTCAAACAGTGGCAAGTGTTTATCTTATAAGGAAAACTCTGCTGCATTCGGATGAATGGTAGAGAGTTAGCAAGCATATTAGCTTTCTATGTGAACCAATTGTAAAACTTTTAGGGCTCTTTAATATGGAATAAATGGCAAGTCTTAGGAAACTGTGACTAATGGCATGTTACAGTAAGTTTTAAAAATCACTTAAGGCTTTCCCAAAGAGGAGATTCTCTAGGAAGTGAGCTCAAGGTTGGAAGAAAGGCTCGGCGATGATTACCATAATTAGGTGTAACACTCACTGAAGCTGAAAAGGCTTATAAAATCTCCCCCAAATTAACAATTTATGTCTAATGATTTTTATTTTGACTTGTTTGGTTTGAGACAGGTCTCACAATATAAACCAGACTGGCCTCAACTTTTGGCAATGTTACTTCCTCTGCCTCCCAAGTACCAGGATAATTGTTTTATAACATCTTGCCTAGCTTTAGATCTAAGAAGCTGGGTTCTGTCTGTTTGATTTTTGGTTAAATAGAGCTTTTCTTAGCAATTTTACTATGATCTTATAGTCATATACAATTTTGGAAAAAAAAAAGAATTTCAAGGTATCTTAATTTTTTCATTATGACAATGAGAAGTGGATTGATGTAAAAACACTTCTCTTTGATAAGTAAAGTATGAAATATCACAAATTTAATTGATTGTATAGTTCAATAATCTTCATAGTCCATATAGACAATTTTTCCAATTCATATTTAATATCTGAATTCATATTGAAGCTAAATCATTTGACTAAATACTGCTTTTCATGCCTATTATATTTGATATTGTAATCTTATTTATTTTTATCATTCAAAAAGAATTTCTTTTGATATATATTCATTCTAAAATGTCTGGATTTCACAAAGACAATTTCCTTCGAATAGATGGTGCACTTAGATTATATACATACAAAGATAAGATAGATAGATTCAGTATTCCACTTACAAACACTTCTTCACAAATAGCATCAAGTTGCTTCGGAGAAAGGTGCTTATTCCTTCAAATGAAAATCAAATTTAATGTAATCGTCACCAAATTTGCTCCCTTTAACATTCATTTTCAAAGCTTTGCAGACACCTTGATATATATATATATATATATATATATATACTCCACGAGAATTTTAATCAGATGAATGCATGTTAAAATCTAAAGGAAATGTATGCACATTGGTGCCCCTGTTTCCTGTCATCAAGCAATAGCATGTTATCAGTATAAATTGTACAACATACGACTTGTAATTAAACAATTTAAGACTGCTTAATGCTTATATAACTGTAATAGCATCACTGAGAGGTGAACAGTGTCACTGTCATTTAATTCCAGTACAGAACCATCATCGTTCTTTGCAGTAATTCACCCAACATGGAATGAGAGCTTATTGTGCACAGATCACTTTACATAGATAATGTAATTTGATTCTCAAAATAACTCTACAAATTTGGAGTTATTTAATATGCTCATTCAACAAGTGCAAAAATATCAAGTTGTATTTGTCATACTAACTAGTGCTGGGTAAATGATACTGGTTAAGTGTTTTAAGTATATTTTCTCATATAAGCCTTGAGCAACTATATGAAGAAGCTATAATTTTCATTTCATATATCAGGAAGCTCAAGTGTATAAACAACATATCTAAAATCATACTATCTGCTTATAAAAGGGCTAGTGCTCAAATTGGGTAATATGATTTGAGGGGCCAAATACTTGCCATCATTCTGTGGTCATAAGAGGCAGGACCATTCAGTAAAAATCAGTGATATAAATGCTTTGATTCAGATATCCATTTGGTGTTTACTGAGAATCAACTATATGTTTAGAACCTGTGAATAGACTAGGTTACCAAGAAAGAACAACAAAATGATGAGACTCCCCTTCCAAAGACCCATTCTGATTAGGCTTAATGAAATTACATGGTTGTATGAGTCTACAGGAGTTGATTTTACATGGCATTTACATCACCTGCAAGTTATTCCTTTTACTATATCCATTTAATACCCAGTTTGCTTAACATCTGTCTATCTATGTATGAAATATAACAAATAAAACAGATTGCTTTTACCAATTATAAGAGTATAAACTTGTCAGAATACTGTGTCCATGTTTAGAAGTTCCAATTCACTATTACGGCTCCATGTATTTGAAAGAGAATTTTAGTGTTAGGGCAGGAAACCTTTTCCTTGTCGGGCTGAGAGACATGGCCACACGTTATTTCCCTCTACCATCCCTGGTCTCACATTCTCTAGCATCTTTGAATTTCAGTCTCATCTCCTACTCTTTTAGAAATTGGGATGTCCCAGGGCACAATCCTTGGGATATAATTTCTTCTTTACACTCATTTCTTCAAAGAGATTTTTTAAGCAAAAGTATCCTGTTCAAAGTATTGGAAAGTAATGCACAGAGAAAGGAACCTGGGACAAACGCAAAGAAAAGACAGCTGAGTCATTCCTGGAAACAGTCTCAGAGGAAGACAGTCAACTCCAGCTAAAGATATGAGAAGAGACACAAGAAAAACAAAGGTAGAGAGAAAAGTCAAAACAGAAGAGGTCTAATGGTAGAGGGAGCAGTGCCCAACCAGAGGCAAAAAGGAAAACAAATGAGAGTTTAAATACAAAGAGAATGTGGGAGCAGGGTGGGGTCTCTGCGGAAAGCAGTTCCTGCACAGTGATGCTCCATGGTGCCGGAGGAGTGGATGTCAATGAAGAAGTGGGGCTTGGTAGAATTTTGAACAGGGGTGGAGAGGAAAATCAGTGATGTAAATGTTTTGATTCATACCCATTTGGTATTTACTGAGAATTCACTATATGTACAGAACGTGTCAGTGGAGTAGGTACCGAAAAGAAGAGCAAAAAAGATGAACATTTTCATCCAAAGTTATATTCTGTTTGAACTGATTAAAATTAAAATGCTGTATTAATCTATGAGGGTTGATTTTATGTGGCATTTACGTTCTTCACCAGGCCTTTGTTTTACTACACACATTTTGTATAATATTTGCTACCGTTTCTTTGCTAGATTTGTCTTCAAATCTGAAACAAAACCTTAATGTTTGCTCTCAATACAGTTTGATGCTAGAATTTATTTAATATGAGCAACACATTAGAGGAGAGAGTAATGGAAATTGATGAAAACCTAGGAAGGAAAGAACAGGAGAGGAGAGGAGAAAGAAGAGGCAAGAAGAACAGGAAGGGGAAGAGGAAGGGAAAAAGAAGAAAAGAAAGGAGAAAGACAAGGTGAAGGGAAAAGGTGCATCTTGGTTTTATCATTAAATTTCATAATCTTCATTTCTTCTCTTCCCATCTCTTCTTCAGATTCTCCAAGAATCAATGTTGAACCCTTGTACCAGGCATTTTGCTATGTAACAAACCAATCTTGGCTTACCCAAATTATCTGGTGACATATACAAACCCACAAAACAATCCTGCGCAAACATTTTACCACGAATGTTGGCAAATGTGAATTTTCCTACCTGTTTGCGAGGCACGTTCAGTATCACACACAGAATCACACTCACCATTTTATTCATCTTCCACCTCTCCTCCCCAACACAACCTCTACACACCACCCCCACCACCACAAACACCGAACTCTAAAAGCTTCAAATATCCCCTCTTCCCCTCTCAGTGAAAATTACTGCACTTCTTTAGTTTCTAAAGAGCACACAGGGGCTGAATTCTTCCCAGCAGAATATCATCATTTGCCTTTCAAAGCATGCACAAAATTAAAAAGCATTGTGGGTAATGGAATGCAAATGAGGTGAAGCTGACACTTTCTTAACAAAGTTAAAGTGTTAGGAGGCACCTGGAATTCATAAAGGGAATGTTTCTGGGGCCTCCATGATGGAGCAGCTCTTCCAGCAGTTCCTCAGTAGGCTTGGGAGCACACTGCTAGTACATCCCCTGGTTCCTGAGTCCACTGTTCTGGCTGTCCCTCAGAATTGTGTGTAGAAGCCAGATGAACTTGAACTCAAACACTTGGATAAGTGAATTAGCCTGAACCTGAAAGTGGATATTGAGGACATCAAGTTTCTTAGTGATGAATTAGATTCCATATATAAAATTCTCTGAAAACAATGAAATACATTGGAAAGCATGTTAGGGAGTGCCTGGGGCACACAATGTGATACAAGGTCACACAATGTGATACTAGGTCACACAAATCCTCAGTCCCCAAATCATTCGTATTTTTCTAGTGCTAATTGCCCCCAGTCAAACACAGCAACTTCTGATAATAACCTGAAAAGTATTAATGTCTGTTTAAGTCTTTCAAAAACAGACTGCGTTGCTGTTTGAACAACGCTTCAATGACTGACCACTTGAAGAAGGACGAGTGTGTGTATTTTGCCATTCAATTTGTAGTCCAGTCCACAGAAAAAGTAACAGACACCCCTGACACCCAAAGGTGTCATTCTTGCCTCAAAGCATCATTTGCACAACAACAACCAAGTTGTCTGGGACAAATGAGTGATTCTGAGAATGGATTAGGAAAGTACAAGCTGAACCTAGAATATCCTTATGTTCTAGAAAATCAGAAATTTCTCCAGAAATGGTGAGTGCATATCAAAAGGATGTAGAAGTCGCCTAAAAGAAATTTTATGATCCAAATTTAGCACAATTTGAGCATCAGAATAAATAATAATAGGAATATATTGTAAGTTGTTGAAGAAAATATTCCTAAAAGCTACAGAGATAAAAGTAAATATAAAACTAGTTGGACAAGGTCAAAGATCTTTGTTTGACTTATTTTAAGGGGTTTAGATCAATGAATCATTACATGGCTCTCATTTGCCTATTTCTTGCTGTGTAAACCAGACCAGCTTAGATGTTATAACCATTCCCTTGACTTTATATCCTAAGTACTGGGTTTACAGATATGCCTGGCAATAATAAGTTTTCCTCACAATAAAATGACAGCTAAAATTTGTGGAGCAAATTATGGGATTAAGAAATGAACATTTTGTACTTACTGTTATAATAATTGATTTAGAAAAAAATTCTCAGTGGATGGTAAAACTGTTAAGTGAACAGAATTATTTTAAAATTTTTATATTTGCTGAGTACTTTTTTGTTCCACAGTATGTGATCAGTTTTGGAGAAACTTTCATGGGCTGCTGATTAGAATGTGTATTCCTTGGTACTTGGGTGGAATACTTGATAGATGTTTGTTAGGTCCATTCAATGCGATGTATGAGATCATTTAATTCAGATGTTTCTCTGTATATTTTTTTTTATCTAGTTGACTTGTCTTTTGGAGTTAGTGGGGAAATTGAAGTCTTCTCCTCTTGCTGAGTTGGGGTTAATCTGTGTCTTGAAGTCTGATAGTGCTCTTTGTATGCAACTGAAGTAACAGGGAGTTAGAAAAACAAGTGACAATGTTATATCTAATTTATTGATCTTAGCCCCAAAGTCCTAGATGTAAGTATATATCCTTATATAACTGTAGGAGTGAAGAAAATGGAGAGGAATCATGATTATAAAGGGAAAAATGAGCTCTAGGGGAGGATAGGAGGAGACAAGTATCATTAAAGGGGAAATGAGGAAGAGGGGTGTACTTTAACTGGGCAGGGAGAAGGGAAGGTTACACAAAGGGAGTGAGAGGAGAGATAAATAATGTGCAGATGGTATCAAACTCCCAAGGGAAATGTATTAGGCCAAAGTCCTACTAAAAGTACATACATGTACATGCATGTGGATAGCAGCTAACTATATAACAAAAAACACAGTGTCAGGCAGGAGAAATATCCCTCAGACTTTTTGGACAGGATAGTCCAAGAGAATCTCAAAATAACACAGGCTATTGCCAGAGCCCTTAATTGCCTCCCAAAACTTGAACATAAGATCCTATTGTTAAATACAGGTCACACTTTGGACCCAGGACTTGGAGCAATGGAGCTGGAACTGACTTGGAAGCCTCCTCCCTGAAGACTAGTTCTCATGGTATCAAATGACACTATACAAGCTGCCAATGGAGCAAACCAATCAGTGATTCTACATGGCTTTAAAGCCTAATAAACAACAACGACTGGCCCAGCATATTATTGCTATTGGTGCAATAGTGGCACTTTTATCTGGGGGTAATCCACTGCTGTCTAATTAAAATTAAGGCCAACTCAATGTAGTACTACAAGCATAGCCAAATATAGGCAGGCTGAAGAGGTTATAAATGAAAAACCTATTTTTCCCACATCCCTATACCAACATAACTTCTTACTTTATTCTTAATATTCATTCTCACATGTGTACCTTTCATCCTTCATCAAATAAGCTTCTTTTTGTAACAGATGGAGACTATTACAGAGTTCCAAAATTGGTTAAAAGCAGAAAACAAGTGTCTGTGAGTGGCTTAACCCTAAATAACACATCTTCAATGCAACCTCTATACATAGCATAATACATCTCCCAACTCTGACCAGAGAATGTTCCTTATGCAGCAGAGGGTGATTAACACACAAACCCACAATTGGCCAATGTGAAAGAAGAGACTTTTAAATGCTTATCTCTGAAAATGAACACCTATTACAGATCTCTGCTTCTTAAGGCAGGGGGATGATTGTGGAACAGGAAGAAATAGATTTTAATAGCCAGAATGAGTGGATGACCACAAAAAAACAATTTTCCAGACCACTAGTTAGATACTCAAATGAGCTCAAAGCAGTGTTGCCAAAATGCACAAATTTTACACAAACTTAAACCAGACAAAAGCTCAGCATAGACATGGTGAAATAGGTAAGAAATCCCAACCCAACATAAGAAACTTTTGGCAATTAACAGATACTGGGAGGGAGAGAGACAGTATCTTACAGGGATGGAACTCTTGGTGGGCCTAGTGAATGGACCCACACTGAAGGACAATTGAGGACACAAATCAGATTCTATAGGCTCTCTCTCTCTCTCTCTCTCTTTTTCTCTCTCTCTCTCTCTTCTCTCTCATTCATTAAAATTGGCAAGGGCAATGGAGGGAGGTACAGATTGGGGAAGACATCCAAATACCAACAAAATACATGAAAAATCACAAAAAGCTTAAAAAATAAATAAAATGAAATAAACATGTATTTGTCTGCTCTTAGTAAGAGGAGCTCATAATGAGTCTAAATTATACACACAGCAAATAAGTATACTAAATAAGTCTACAAGTCTTCACTAGTCTTCTGTCTACAACCTTCACAATGTGTGCCTTCAAACTCCATTTTACTAATGACAGTTCATTTCCAGAATGGAACTTCAGGGCTTGTCCAAAACCTTTGACTCAAGTTCCTCTCATCAAGTTTAGGCATCATATAACTACCATAGATAAAGGGCAATATTGAGCATGGGGAGTTAGGATTTTCTTTGTCCTAGAGGTTCTGATCTCCTTTTGTTGATTCTATGTGAACCAGTATTGCAAACAATAATCAAAATTATATACCAAATAGAATTCAATAATGAAGAAATTTGACGTATTTTTCTCCTGCTGTGGATTATTTCTCCTACAGAACAGAACAGGAAACATTGTCTGGGTGGGGAGGAAGCAGCAGTATGTACCTCATGGCACAAGTGAGCACAAGTCTCAGGGAATAAAACATGGGTTTTAAGATCATATAAAACCTTATTTACCATTGTGAGACTCAGTATCCTTATTGAAACTTCAATGCTATTATCTGTAAAAGCATTTAAACTACTAATTTTCGAGGAAATGTCAAAGGACACACGAGCTGTAGCTTCTTAATTTTCCCTCCCGTGTCTGTTCATCATCTCATCATCATCATTCTGTATCTTGCTGGGCATCCAAGGTCTACTCCACTCAATCTGCCTTGCCTTAGGCTATTAATTTAGTTCAGGCAAATTGTGACATAATCTGGAGATGAGAATTGAGCAAGAAAAAGAGATGTGCATTGATTCCTCAGTCTCAGCACTTGGGAAGCCATTGTTTGATGGAATATTACTCTGGTTAAGGTGAAAGCTTCTATAGCCTCTGATACACATGCATTCTTCCTTACGCTACCCTTCCACCTCACTGAGGGTCATATCATCCACTATTGCTATTCCCAGGGTACCTTACCATCCCATGTTGCTTCCTTTAATCTTACCTTTCTAATGAGTTCCTTCACTGAACTCTCCTCAATTGCCAGTTACTTCTCTGGAGCTAGGTCATAAATAAAATCAAAAGCAATAGCCATTGGACAGCACTTATTTCACCTGAATTTGCTGTAGACAAGTTTATGCTTCCTATCAAAGGAGGGTTGAGCCCTCTAGATCCTCTCCAGTGTCAGAAAATGGACTTCAGTGATGATGCATTAATGTTCAAGTGACAGGATCCTTATTGGGAACCACTTTAAATACTGATGCTGGAATATGGAGTCCAGCCCCTTCAATAAAAATTACTCCTATCTGGATTTTGTCCACATATTGTTCTATGGCTCTTACTTGGAATAAATGTGTTGATTCATAGGCTGTGTGCTATTTATTCTGAATGGGGAACAATATTCCTTAATAGAGTTTAGCAAAGCCTGAGGCAAACTGGGTAAAGGAATGTAGAGAATTTCTGAACACAGTAAAACTCTATCATTTCTGACCTTCCATAGGGATTTCACATCTATTATTATATTTGTCTTCTTACTTTGAAATCGATAGATTTTACACTGTCTGAATTCACCTCAATTTGCTCCTTGTTCCTGTCATTTTCCCTTTCTTGCATCAAACATCTGGGAGTATTTTACAAGGCTTTCCTGTAATCTGCCAAACTACGCATACGTGTGTCTTTTAGGAATCCAATTTTCTCCACCCAGTAATTGGCCAAGGCAGAAAAACAAAGTATCATTTTATTTTACATAATGGTGCTATGTAAAACGATTCACTAATTCAGCGCTGAAAAATAATAATCACAAGTTGGAAGATTTTAAAACATGTGTGAGAGAAGAACACCAGGGAAATCTCAGCTCTCCATGTTTGCACAAGCTCACTCTTGCCCCCTGCAGTTTGCTCAGGAACCAAAGAATATTTTGTAATTAGCTTTGTGTTTTGCTTGCAAACTTTAGCTGAAATATTCATTTGCCTTATAAGGAGCTGTCAGTACCTCCAGGAATACAGCACACAACAGTATTATTTAGAAACATATTTGCTTCCTCATCACGTAACAAATATGCCCTTGTTCTTCCTTTGTCTCCCTTCTTGTTAATAGAGAAAATTGTTCAGAAAAAAAAAAGAAGCTACTACTTAGTATGGATTGTGGTGTTTTGTGCCTCTGACAATTTGAAATGAATGTCTGCATGAAAGATACAACAATAGCTAGTGCTTTTCCCTGAGTAATAATGAAAAATTTTAAATATAACTACTAAGAAGTTCAGTTGGGCACATATATTACCTGTAGTTTTATTGTAAAAATGAAATTGCAAGAAAACTTCCCTTTGAGAACCCAGAATTCAGCACCTTGCCGTGGACAGTGCCCTCTCAAGAAACAGCACCAAAACCAGGCAACTCAATAGAAAATGAAAACAAAAATATTTTGTGTGTCTGTGGAGACTAAGCTCTCAACACCCTTGTGCTTTAACCATCAATTCCTTGTACCCACGTTTCACTAAAAAGGAAAATCTACTTTCCTTTGTTGGCATAATGATACAAGATAAATTTAGATTAATTTATAACAAATACCAAATCCTTGCCAGTCTTCCAAACTACCTCTGTCATTGGTTGAGCATATCAATAAGAAATTGAAGTAATAATTCAGGATTTTATCTGTTTAAAATGGAAAATGTGCTAAATTTCATTCCAAATGATTAAATGTAAATGATATATAATGATTTATCATGCTTTGTAATTTATATCTCAGAGTTGGTTACAAATCTTAAATATTCTATCCTACAAGTAGCATTGCACATTTTAAAGTGCATCCTAGAAAACATTTTCCAAAAGCTGCATGTATCTGCAGTCAGTAAAACTTATTCTGTGTTGGGCAGTGGGGCCCAACCTGTGTTGGGGCAATCACACAGGTCTTTCTAAGAAAGAATGGACTAATAAATGCAGTTTATTCATTAATAAATGCAACTCCTTGCTAATAAATAGGCTGCTTCTTACATATTGGGAAACTCTTGGAAGATAACTCATAGAATTAACATTATTCCTTATACCATTCCTTAGAGGCAGTTCTGTTAACTTTCCTTACCATTAGACAGGAAATCAACTCAGCTCACATACATTTTGTAGTTCAGAAATGAACTACTATAGTCTATATATTTAGTGTCTCCTCCAACTGTGTGTGTGTGTGTGAGTGTGTATAGAGGTGTCTTTGGATTCTTTTCAACAGGTGTCATTTATTTTATTCTTTTGAAAAAAAAAAAGTCTATCACTGAATCCTGAGATTCACCGATTAGATTAAGCTGGCTGATCAGGGAGGCCAAGGATCTTCTTGTTACCACCTATGCAATGTTGAGTGGGTGTCATCACAATTGGTGATTTTTATGTGGGTTCTGGGGATTGAATTAAGGTTTTCTTGAAAAGCATGGCTTTTACCAACTGAGTTATCTCTCTAACTCAATATTCTAGGTTTTCTATTAGCCAGAGCAATTCAGAAGGAACTTCTTTTGTATCTACTTCTGGGCTTCATATTTCCAGCAAAGTCACCAAGATCTTTTCAAAATGTTGAGAGATTTAGCACCCTGAGCAACCAGCTGCAGTTTCCACTTTTAGCAAGTGTGTGTTCTTCTGTGGAGGTGTGATCTTTGCTCTTGACAGGGGACTCTGGAAATAATTCATTATCCTAGTTCAGTTTGATCTATCATTTTGATCTGTAAGTGTATTTCAGAATATCATTTATCTCATCATTATATGTTGTACTGTCATATTGCATAAAAAGGAATGATCATTTCTTCCATAGATAGAGCTAAGCACTTTCAAAAATTAGATAGATTAGATAAATGATAGATAGATGGATAGATTAACAAAATGATCAATGAGATATTACTTAAAGTTATGAATATAAATCCCTATCTATATTTGTAAATAGTCACTAATCACCAGCATACTTTGAATGCATTCCTTCAATTAGTAGCAGTTATATTACAGTATACTACTTTTCAGCCTGTAATTCTATATGTTTTCTATAAATCTATAATGAGAGGCTTAGCAAAAATTAATTCGTTCACCTATTTACTGGCTACTTCTTATGTGTCAGACATTGCTCTAAGACCTGGGGATTTGGTTTTACATGAAGCAGCTAAAGTTCTTTCTCTGATTCCCTGTACATTCTATGTAGAAAATACGGAGAGTATGAAATTGGAGCTGTCACAGTAGTAGCAGCTAGGAATGCTACTTTAGGCAGCATGGGCATGAGAAGTCTTGCTGAGACGGGAGAAATTGAAGATGAGATTATGACATTTAAACTGAGATTTGGATGTCAAAGAAGAGCCAGCCGTGCTACCAGATGCAAGAAGGGCAGACCAAGCACAGTAACAGCTACAGAAAAAGAATTAATTTAGGAGTGATGTAACTCAGACTGTTAGTGAAACAGAAAATCAATTGGAAGTCTAGATCTTTTCCTACATGTCTTCATTTTACTGCTGAGTAACATAAAAATTAAAATATATTAGAATACTAACAAATGTGTAAATCATCATGATCCATGGATTAAAAGGCTAAATAAAACAAGAATGCATGCTCAGTGTCTCCATTCATATAAAATTCTGGAAGTGCAGGCTAAAACTGAAGGAAAAAAAAAATAAACCAGAGTTACCCAGTGATAGTAAAATTGAGCCAGGAATGAACTACAAGGAACCTGAATGATCTCTGAGAGAGTAGTTACAATTTTTATTGCTGTGATAATTCATGAATACACACACTATAGGCTAAACTCATCAAACACCAGGGGTGTACAATTGAATGCACCCCAAGTGTACCTCACTAGAATTAAATTAAATTGGGGATAGTTTGAATATTGTTTATAATGGGAGATAATTGGGAGCTTTTCCTGGTGCCTACTTGTTAAAAGTATTTTTAAAACATCTCTTGATAACCCATAATATGTTTTTCTGGTCTTTGCATGATATTCATTTATCTTCATTTTGGAGACTGTACCTCTTTTTCAGTTTGGGAAAGTAAGAAAGAATGTTTACCCAATTGGTTTGAAAATATGTCTCTTCAAAGATTCTCAACACGATTTAGAGAATCAAAATTACGTATTCTTCCACAATTGCATTTTAGCTCAAACATTCTGGAAAACCTGAATTAATTCAGGTGAATAAAATCTCTCATTTGACAGACTGGAAAGATGGCTCAGAGGTAAGCACATTGTCTGCTCTTGCAAAGGGCCCATGTTTGATTCCCAGCACCCATTGGTGATGAATAACTGTCCATAACTACAGGTCCAGGGTATCTGATGCTCTCTTCTGAATTCCACAGTCATTGCAAGACATGGGTGCACCTACCAACATGCAAGCATTAGACTCATACATATGAAATAAAAAATAATAAAGTGTTTTTAAATTTACTCATTTGAGTCTAACAACCTAATGACAAATTTCACACACAATATCTCTACATGAGACCATGTATATAGCTGAAAGCTGCATAAGAAACAGTGCCAGAGAGGAGAAACCTTCCTTTGAGTTGTTGGCCAGGGTGGTCCAAGAGACTCCAAAAATTACACAGGCTACTGCCACAGATCTTGATTATCTCCCAGAACTTGAAGGTAAGACCCTATTGCTGAAAACAAGACATACTTCAGAGATCAGATATGGAACAATGGAGCTGAAACTGACCTGGAAATCACTTCCCCTGAAGGCTAGCACTCATAGTTCTAGAGAGCACTGTGCAAGTCACTAAGGGAGAACATCAGTCAATGGTCCCAACCCAGCTTCATGAACAAATAACTACAATAATAACAGGCACAGCACGTGAAAGTGATGCACCACACGTTTATCTTGGGGGCAATCAATGGCTGCCTAATTGGCCTTAAAGCCCACTCAGCGGGAGGAAACTCATGTGTGGTACTGTAATCATAACCAAATACATATGGCTGAAGAGGTCATAGATCTTAGAGAAATTCCTAAGGCTGTTACATTCCCTAGGCTAATATAAATTCTTACTAAATACAAAATATGTATCTTTGTGTTTACATTCAAGTATCACAGTCACATTCATCAAAGAAAATTCTTTTGTACCAGATAGAGACTACTATAGAGTACCACAGCTGGTCACACACTGATATTCCTGTGAATTGCTCATGCCTAAATGGCACATCTACAATGCAACATCTATACCTAAAGCTCAGGCAACATAGAACAAGGGATAAAGAGGACACTAATGAATCCTTCAGCCAGTGCATAGTTGTGTAACCATATAGAAATCAAATCCTGCAAGCTCCTGAGACCCTGCTCATCTGAACCTACAGCAGTGGTGTCAGCATGCTCAAGACCCATGCAAACTGAAGCAGTCAAAAACCCAGCATGGAACTGGAGAAACAGCAGACCCCAATCTTTTCTGAAGAAATATTGGCAACTGATTACTGCTGATTAGGGATGAGCTAATCTTAAAGTGAGAGACTCCAAATAGGCTGACTCAGAGGCTAAACTTATACTGAGGAACTTTTAGGGACAGTAAGTTGACACAATAGATCTTAACCCAGATGAAAGAATATATGGATTCCAGTTGAGAGATTATGGGAGGTTGCTGATCAGGAAGAGGGTATAAAGATGACTAAGAGTTCTTGAGATATCCTTTATGAAATACATAACTGTTCAATAAAAAATAATTAAAAATTCTCATTTGATCTCTATTCCTTTTAGGTAAGCTTTTTCTGTCCTTTTTCCTCTCTTCTTCCCAATTACCCTCCCTCACTTCCTTTCCATCATCTCTTCTTATTCTTCCTCCCCCATCTCAATATCATGTGTGTATGTATGAATGTGTGTGTGTATGTATGTGTGTGTTTTACTGAAAATGAAACCAAAAGTCTTACAGTTGCTAACTTAATATTATTGTTAAGACAATGAAGAAAGAAGAATTTCTGAGCTCAGGAATAGCCCTCCAGGGGCCTACATCACTGGCAAGACCAAGTATGTGTTTTCCCTTTAGCTGCATTTATGCACGAAATATAACAAGATAAATGCTTATTTCTGTTAGTATTGGCTTTATATATGCTAACTTCGTTAGGGAATGTAGTTCTCCTGACCTTTATTTATGCCACAAACAAAACTTGGAGTCTTCAGAAGATGCCAACTCTTTACTACCTATGGAGTAAATACAGATCATTCTGTTGGATGTAGATGACTGTGCTTGAGATAGCAGTGAGGAATCCCGAAGTGAGACAGTGCAGCTCTTACTGCCCATGTATATGAGTCTCACTCTCACCAATATAGTTTCCACTGGCAAGTCTTCACAGGGCGGTCATCAATAAAAAAAGAAACACTCGAACATAGTGAAGAACAGAAAATTAAAATAACTGACATATATTAGAAGCTGAATAATGTTATGACATAAAGATCCGATTACCACGCTCCTCCATTACTGTGAAGCACACTTAGCCTGTATTTCACCCACGGGACACTCATACTTCCACATTTTGTAGCCATATATCTGTCTGTTTACAGGACACAGGTTTTCAAAACCACTGGAAGCAGAAAAGAGGCTATTATTCCTGTGGGGCATTTGTGACATGTGGGTGGTAGCTGCAGATATAAGGGTCTAATCATTTGCTCAGCCTTGGTTGCTCCCATTTCCTAAGACTTCAGGGGACAGGGGTAGGTGGGGTCTGCTTCTTTAGAAAGTCTCTGACAGAAAGTGAATAGTAGGAATATTCTGGGTGTTTTTAAATCCAAAGCAGCTCCCAGGAAACTCCTGAAATGCCCCCCTTTGGCACAGATAGGTAATTAGCCACAGAGTCCTTGCCTTGTTCTACACAGTCTTTGTCATGACACACCTCTCCTTCCTTCCCTTATTATACCATTGACATTTAAAATTCATACCATGCAATCTGCTTTTCTGTCAAGAACCTAACCGGTATAGATATAATCAAAAACAAGAGACTAGTTGATATTTATAAAACCACTTGTTCAACCTGCTAAGGCTGACACAGTGGTTGAGCACATCAGGCCCTGAATCCTCCTGCTGTGGTCTAAATTTGATTTCCATCCCTTGAGAGTTACAAGACCTTAGGCAACTTATTTAAATGCCACATGCCTTTATTTCACCTCTGTATAATGGGGGGAAACAGTAGTTATCTTAGTAATATTAGTGGGAAGTTTTTAAAGTTCATATGGACATTAACTGAGAACATAATTTGGCAAAGGTAAGCAATCAATAGACATTGCTGTTATTATTACCAGTACAATTAACTAACTCTTGTTTATCTGATAAGAAAACTCAGTTCCTCGTGTTTGTTTCCCAGCACAACAATGCATGAATGGCTATACTATGATCAGGTTTGGGATTTTCAGGACCTCTAGGTCCTCAGTGCATCGCTGATAAAGTCATTTCAACACACTCATTATACATTCTAAGGCAAATCTACATAAGTGATACTGGACAGACCTAAAAAGTAACTGTGTATTTCTTCCCTAGAGCCACCTATTGAGATCAAGTTTCTCTGGGATATTCCCACATAACCAGTACATAGGCCAGAGCAACATCAAGGTGAAATCAGTTACTTTTTCTTCACTGCTTTAATATCTATTGAGTAAGCATTCCACGTGTTGGGATTTATTTTCATGTATGATCCCTACTATGGAGAGTGGTATACAGAAGTTAATGCTTGCATTATACTTAGAGGAACTAGTTGCTTGGTGAAAGTACAGTGATTTATGTAAATTATTTTCTAAGAGAATGTATGTATGTACTTTAGAATAATTTGTAGCATGTTTCATTAAAAAATATATTTTAATTCATTGACCTGTACATGAATTAGTGATCAATCTCCTAGTTTTTTGCATTTTTTTTTTGTCAAACATATCACAGCCTAGGCTTCCCTTGTCTTTCTCTACACAAGAAGAATTAATGATAATGAGAGTAATGACATGACATCCTGAGGGCTGCTGTAGGTAATGTACACCCTCACACATTTTCAGGTGCTCAGTTCCCATTATCCCATCTCTTCTTTGCACTTACTTTCTTCTCCACTGGCAAAGCCCAGGGAAGTAGCTCTCTTCTTTGAATCAAAGCTGCGTAACAAAGTGATGAGTGCCAAGTCATCACAAATGCATTAGCCTTAATTTAGTTCGCATTTCCTTTGTCTTGAAACATTATTGGCTTATGCTAAATTACACATTTTCTAATCGGCTAATCTCTTACCACAAATAGAATCAGTAAGTCCATGATCAGCTCTCCCAGGGTTTATTTTCTTTTCTGTTACCAGGACATAGTTGTGGTTTAAGTATCACAAACCTGTGTAAGAGTTAAATTACAAATCCTTTCTCCCCAAGCACCCACTTCTGGGAACAAAACACAGTGTGTACTGAGGTTCCTAATAAGAACACCAAAGTCCCTTCTAATGGCCGAGCTTGTGCAATCCCCATGCCTGTTGCTGGCCCAGTTTCTCATCTTCCCCCATCCCACCATTTCTACAAAATCTAGTACATTCAGTGCTAAGTGTGCTTCATTACCTTGACTCTAGCTATGTAGACCAGGCTGGCCTTGAACTCACAGACATCCACCCACTTCTGCCTCCTGAGTGCTGGCAATAAAGGCGTGTACCACCATGTCCAGCACAAAATTTATTTTTTATTCCATCCAGCAGGAGCTTTAGGCCACTAGCATTATGCTATCTTGCTTTCCATATCATAAAACAATGAGAGAGGATGTGAGCCCCTGTAGTTTTGAGAATAAACATAGCAACTTTAGAGCTGAAAGGAATTTTGAGATACTTAATTTACTTTTTTAATGCTTATCTGGTGTGTAGCAGGGGAATTCATGTCACGAAATATATGTGGATGTCGGAGGACTACTTTCAGCTGCATATTCTCTCCTTCCACCATGTGGATTCCAGGGATGGAATTTGGATCAGCAGCCTGACAACAAGCACATTTACCTGCTGAGCAATTCTTCTCTTCCCTGAGATATTTAATTTTAAAGATATGAAATCTAAAAGAAACTTAGGAAAACACCTGGCCAGAGCCATAGAGGCTGTGGTCAGTAGAAGTACTCTGATGCAGGCCTATGGCTGCCGGCCTTTCCTTCTTCCCTCCTTCCCTCCCTCCCTCCCTCCCTCCCTCCCTCTCTTCCTTCTCAACCTTCCTCTTACCCTCTTTCTCTTCTCTCTTTCCTTTCCTTTTATATTACATGCATACTTTTGTTTTCCTCTACCACATCTGGTAAATCAATTCTAATGGGTGAAATTACTTTGAACCCTAACACTAAAGGGCTAGCTAGCTTTTTGGTCAGCATCACAGGGTCATGGGGGTGCTTCATAATGGAAAAGATAAGATAATTAGATAGGAATAAAGGGAAAGGTATAAATTAGTTCAAAATTTTAGAAAAAAAAACTTTGAAGTTAGGCCACACATGACAGGTCATTTGAAGCTTTTCTTAAATAAAATTAATCTCTCTGTGTCGCTCTGTCTCTCTGTCTCTCTTGGTGTCTCTCTCTCCTCTCTCCCTCCCTTCCTCCCTCTCTTTCTCCCTCCTTCCTTTTCTCCGGTAGGCAAGATGGTTCCATGGCTAAGAGTGCATACTTCTCTTGTAGACAACTCTATTCAGCTTCAGCACCAACATCAACACATCCATCAGCTCACAACTACATACAACTCCAGCTTCACAGGATCCGCCATGTTCTTTTATCACCCATTGGAAATGTATTCACATGCACAGACACACACACACACACACACACAATCATAAATAATAATAAAATCTTAAAAATTCCTGCTTGGAAAAACTTCCAATATTTTAATTCCCCTTTCAGTTTTTAAGAACTGACATCAACAAAAGACAAAGGATCACTGACACAGAGAGCAGGGAGAGTAGGTTTGTTTTGGAAACCCTCTTCCTGTTCTATTTTCAGATATTTATAGATTCATAGACAAGAGACAAGCCATTCATTTGGCTGAGTCTGAGGCATAGGAGAATGAAGTCCCAGTAGAGACTGACATATTCAGCCTATGGTAGCATATACTGAACGTTTTTAGATAACACTGAAACAATCAAGGGATATTTATGGGCCAAAATGAGCCTCAGTCATTCAATTTTATAATTTATAAACACATGCTAATGAAAACACACCCAACACATATTTTCAGGAACTGTAGAGAGAAAAGGAATTAATAAAACTGAATGATGTTAAATTAGGCATTTAGTACTCCCTCACCTCTGACAGTGCTTTCACAAGATGCTAACGTGAAAATCTGTGTGTATGCCCTTAATCATTTCCTATTTATTCATTTATCTTTTGAGTGATTGATTAGAACAGAGAATAAGAACTCGGACCTTGGAATTAGAAACAGATTTAAAAAAAAAAAAACAGCAGAGTCTATCAAAGTTTGTGGTAGATTTCTAAACTTCCCTAAAACTTACTTTCCTCATTTATAAAAGGAAGTGCAGGGACTGAGGAGATGGCTCTATGGCTAAACTTAAAGCAGCAAGCATGAACACAGAACTTTAGATTGCCAGGACAGGTGTAAAAGCTGGAGGAGCATGCAGTTCCTGCATTCAGAAGGCTGGATCAACAGGGCTAGCAAGACTGGCCTCAACCACATGCTCTAGGCTTGACTGAGAGAACCTATTTCAATGAACCACACACAGGAAAGACAGATAGGCACACATGCACACACACACATACATATACATGAATACAAATAAATAAAAACACAAGGAAATGGGAGTGATGACAGTTGCTATAAAGGATCATTTATAGAACTGAGAATGACAACAATAAATGCTTCAGCAGGTATATCACGGCAAGACCCTAATAATTATTATTATTATAATTATTATTATCTGGTCTATGCACTGAACTACCATTAGTTTCACTATTTCATAGTATCGTAAAATTTTTTGATAAAATTCTTCCTTTTCTTTTCTTTTTCCACTGTTATGAATTTAGGTTATTTAAAATTATTTGGAGATATAGGATCATTTCTATAAATACCTACATATTAAATATTGTTTTCCATTATGTTTATTTTCTTGGGAGATATTCTGCAAGTTGAAAATGTCATATCAAGCAAGAAGTTTTCATAAACCTTCCTGCAAATTACTAAATTACTCTCCGGAGGAAAGTAAACCAATTTGCAGATAGCTGTATGATATTAAACCTGTTTTCTCACAGACACACTAACATTCAGTTTTCACTATTTTAATTTATTTATTGTAGAAGAATCAGCATAAAATTGGACAAAAAGGATTTTTGCTTCTCTTTACTGCTGATGTAACAAGGTTGATTTTGTTCATATCTCTGATTTCCCGGTCTAAGATAGGCACTTCTTTCTGGATAATCAGTTCATTTTCCTGACAAATTAGGGAGCCATTCAGTGTTTAAAAGCATCTTGTAATCTTCACAATCCCTAAAGTTTCCCCATGCTGAGTCTCATTCAAATACTTCCTCCCATGAAGCATTTCTTGCTCTGCAACTACAGAATGAAGTAGAAAATATTCTGGCATTTGATGCACCATAGAAATTAGTATGCCAGAAGACAGTCAAAGACAGGTATCACCAGCATTGCCATGCGATTGGAATTCACTTGGAATGATAGAAATGGTGCTAATGTGAATCTCAGAGATTTCACAGAGCCTCCATTCTTCTAATGATATAATGCGACATCTCGGGTTACCATTTTTTCAGATTCTACCTTTCTCATTTGGGTTCACTGGTAATGTCTTATCACTGTGCACCCCACTGGCTTTTCCATTCCTCACTCCTTGAACTCTCCCATGCCACCACCCCAACTGTCTTCTCTCAGGACACAACCAAAGGAAAGCGTAAGAAATTCTACATTCCTTTTATGCTACTAAAGAGTTTAAAGACTGTATAAACCCTTGGTTAGTTTGCAATTAGTATGTTTGAGAGAGCTCTAGTGATTGAAAGTGTAACAAAAACTGAAGGGGGGAAAAAAAACTAGAAAGAGAAGGAGGAAGGAGGGGTAACAGCTCAGAGCTGGTGAAGCATTCTGCATGGCAAAGGGAGGCAAGTGCCTTACTCATCAGCAGAGCAACAGGGCACTTGGAGAAACAAGAAACCACAAGACACAGAGTGAACATTAGGAATGCCATGTTATAGTATCAGGGCAATTTTTAAAAACTTGAATTTATGGAACAGCAAATGAAAAGATAAACAGACCCAAATGGAAGAGGAGCTGGTAATATTATAAACTTGAATAATGAAACTTGAGGAAATAGCTACAGTGAAGCAAATATGGGAGATCATTGAAGTTAGAATACACACACACACACACATATATATATATATATATATATATATATATATATATAGTCAACAAGGAGGACAAGTCATGACGCAGACAACTGCATTTGGGATGCCATGCCTTAGATCTACATCTAGAACTTGATATATTTGAGGAAAAAAAAATGAAAAGAGAAAATAAAATACAGAAGCTAGAGCACAGATACAAATTGCTCCAGGGGAATAAAGGCAAGGACTTGGGAAGGAATCACTGCTGTCACATGTTTGAAACATGTGCCAAAGTATGAGGTTTTGAAATCAAAAGCAATGAGAAAGAACTAGCATATGATCAAAAGAAAGAAGAAAGAAGGAGGGGAAGAAGAGAAGGAGGAAAGAAGAAACTAATTTTTGTTTCAAATGGATAAGACTCATGTTTTTGCAGTGTATGAGTGAGGGCTGAAGAGCTGCCTCAGCAGTTAAAAGCACTGGCTGCTCTTACAGAGGAACCAGGTTTGGTTCCCAGCATTAGCATGGTAGCTAAGAACCATCTGTAAGTCCAGTTTGGCGGATCTGATGCCCCCTTCCCCTTCTGGCCTCTGCATGCATTGCACACATGTAGTACATTTACACACATGCAGGCAAAAAACTTGCAGATAAAAAAAAATTAAATAAATGTTTACAATGCATACTGAAAGTATATAAAATTGAAAGAATTTATTGTCTTTATCAGAGGATGAACCACAGAGTTTAACTTCTACAAACACAGGCACAAACCTCCTAAACTCAGAAATAATGTTTCTCATGTATAGATAATATTTTAAGCCATAGCCAAATATCTTTTTCCTAGAAATTTAAGAATTGTTGAAAATCAAAAACTGTATTAACATAATTGCCTCTCTTTTACAAAACTTTTGTTTATTTTTTTAACTTCATGTGTTTTTTTTAACTTCAAGTGTCTATCACTTGCTTGTATATAAGTGCACTTGTGTTGTGCAATGCTTATGAAGGTCAGAAGAGATCGGACTCCCCTGGTACTGGAGTTATGGACAGTTATTACCCACCATGTGGGTGCTGGGAAGCAAACCTGGGTCAGCTGCAAGAGGAGCCAGTGCTCTTAATCACTGAGCCATCTCCCCAGTCCTTTGTCTTTCTTAATTAGAATAGCCACTTCTTTATGTAACACTTTTTTTTCCTTTAAAATTGAATTTTACAAATTTCATGGCATATACATTTATTGTATTTAGATCCCTTCTACTATTTGGATCCTTATTACTACTTTCTGTCCAATTTCAATAAGATGGGAGAAGAGAACTAACTTCTAAGTGTTGTCTTATGACTTCCACATAAAAGCACCAACACACATAAACACATAGATGAAAACACAAACATATACATACACACACTTCATCATATACACATTAATAATGATGATGATAATTTTTAAAAAGAGAAATGGCTGATTGTGGTGGTGTACACCTTTAATTCCTTTATTCAGGTGGCAGAGGTGGATTAATCTCTGTGATATTGAGGTCAGCCTGGTCTACATAGTGAGTTCCAGGTCATTTGGGACCACAGGGAGACCCTGTCTCAAATGTCTATCTGAAAAAAAAAACATAAAACAATTTTAAGCATAATTAGAGTCTTCATTAAAAATAATGCAGAATTTTCCTCCACCACTAAAATAATAACCTAGAAAAAGTAAGGAAAATTACTTTTGTCTCGGTAATAAATGTTTAAATATTAAAGTTAAAAGTTTATGCTGATTTGTCAAGGAAAAAACACATGAAAAGGGAATATGAAAGGACCACAAAGGCCTGAATAAAGACACACAAGTATCAGATTTGACAACAATGTCTGCAGATCATAGACTTCTATTATTTTAATATAATTCAAATTAAAATCTCAGGGGATCAGGTTTGGACAGTTAAAAACTTAGAGAATTCATCTGTGAAAAGAAAGGAACAGAGCACGTTCTAAAGCAAATACTAATGAGGGACTACGTTCTATGTCAGATGTGGGGATCCCAGTGCCACAACGTTTAAAGTTATAAAGACCTTGCAGACTGACAGAACAGAGTATAAAATAAAAATATAGCTAGGTGTGCATACATCTGTATATGTGGCATTGCTAATCAATGACAAGTGGTTAATATTTATTTATTTACTTACTTATTAACAGTACTGGGGATTGAACCTATGGCCCTGTCTGTACCGGGCAAACCCTCTACTGCTTAGCTCCACCCTTAGTCCTCTTTTCCACTTTTATGTTAACACAGGCTCTGATTATGTTGGTTAGGGTGATCTTTAACGTGCTGTGTCATTCAGGTGGGCCTTGAACTTTCACTTCTCCTGTCTGAGCCTCCCTACCAGGCTGGGTTTCAGATGTCTGGCTAGGGCAGATTATTTGGAATATGAAAGTATACAGCGAAAGAAATGATATGGTATAAATATATTCACTGTGAATCTTGATAGTGATTATCTAGATAACTGAAAATGGATACAGTGTTTTCTGTTTTCCAAATTCTATTTTCTGATTCTAAGAATAAAACTATATTTTTAAAAATGAAAAACATCTTTTGAATTATTAAAACTATTATTTTTTTCCTAGGTCTAGGGAGATGGCTTAGTCAGTAAAGTGCCTGTTTTGCAAATAGAGGACCTCAGGTCATTCTCCAGAATACACATTAAAAAGCCAGGGACGGTGGTGCAAGCTTGGAATCCTGTCATTGAAAATGCAGAGGTAGGAGTATCCTTGGGGCCTACTGACTCATCATCCTCACCCATGTGGCAAGTTCCAGGCCCATGAGAGATGTTCCCTCAAATTGATGTGGCTAAAATAACAGAGAAATTATATCTAAAGTTAACCTGTAAACTCACACAAGTATAACCCTCCATACACACACACACACACACACACACACACACACACACACACACATACAAACAAGTAAAAATATTTTTTCTAAGATCTCTATAAGAGTTTTGGGTTTTAGTTTTGTTCCCTCACATTAAAGAAACAACCAAACAAATATGATCTATTTAAGTACTAAGGGTAGTCAGACTAAAGCATCCCATCTGTGATTTGGAGAATCCATGGGATACTGAGGTAGTGCCGAGACACAGAGCATTCTCTTGCTATTTATTAATGGAGGGACAAATGGAGATAGGGCTTCTCAGCTGAGAAGATCAAGAGGCAGTGGAGGGATACAAATGAGATGAACAGTGGCGGACTCAACAAAATCGTTAAATGACTTTGCAAAAGACCTGTCACAATGGATAAACGGCCCCTCCAGAGGAAGCGGCTTAGCAACCTTGCATTGCATACAGGAATCGTTCAGGAGAAAAAATTGAGAGGAAGGAGAAAGGAAAAAGAAAGAAAAGAAGATCAAAAGATAAGTTAAGGAGTTAGCAGACATTTCTTAAGGGAATAACTGGGAAGATAAAGGAGGCAAAAGAAAACAAAAAGCAAAGAACATGTGGGTTTTATTTCACTCTCCAAACCCACTGCTCTCTGCTCCTGGAAGACGTCAAGTTGTTCTGTGGATGTTGACTACACACTAATTGTTTTTATGGTAAATGAGGCATGAAACCTTTTGTCAGAAAACACCATGTCCAAGTGTATGGCTACACATTCTCTTTCCATCAGGTCAGCTCCCAGGGGTTAATGCTGTCAGAGAAGGCTGCTGCTTTAAACGCCACAGTGTCACATTGCTCTAAGGTGGACATTTGGAAGAGTACTCTTTCCCCTTTTCATTCTTAGAATACAATAATAATTTTTTAAAAGGGTAGTGGAAACCCTGTCATGCCCAAAGAAGAAGCAGGATCCCTGAAGGCTGACACAGATCTCTAAAACATATGGTGAGGGGCTGGAGATGTGGCCCTGTGCTTAAGCACAGTTGCCTTGCAAGCATGAGGACATAAGTTCAAATCTCCAGAACCCATGTAAAAGATAGGTGTGATCATATGCACCTATGAGCTCAGCACTGTGAAGGGCAGAAGCAGGAGGATTTGTGGAGCTTGCTAGCTGCCAGACTAATTCCTGTCTCACTCATAAAGCAGAGATATCAGATACCCTCTGGCCTCAGCTTACATGTACATGGGCATGCATACACCACACACATATACTATATACACTCATACATACACATACACACATGAAACTTAAAAGCATACAACTTAAATAAAAATAAAACATATAGAGCGACGTTAACAAGTATTTCTTCTAAAGTCCTGGTTTTGAGTGAATTCTTACAATTTGGATTATTGCCTTTCTTAATTTAACATTGTTCTTTGGATGGAAACTAATCAAGTAGTGCTCAAGCAGCCTGTTGCTGGTTTCAAATCAACAGATTCTATTTTATTAGCTTCCTCTTTGTCATCTTTTAATGAGTACTGATGTGTTGGCTAGAATATTTGGGGATCAAAAAGCTTCCAAGGTGAGTTTCCCCCAAATTATCTGTCTTCAGACCATTTAAGCAGGAACCAACTTCTGTTTTAGCCAACTGCTTCATTATATAAAGTCTTATTGTGATTTTAAAAACTGGGGGAAATAGTTTCTCCCTAATTGCTTCCTATCAAAGACATCTATTTAGTCTAATTCAAATATGTTCCAAAGCATCATTTTAATTATATTCTTTGTTGAAGCATCCAATCCTAAAGTTATTGAGTTAACCTAACAAGAGACAGAGGTCAGGGGAAGATCTTCAGTTTCAGTGTGTTTGGAATGGAGGCACCCCAAAAATTGATAGTCATTTGAGAAGTGGGGGGGGCAGCTAAAACTACCTTATGACAACCCATATAGCCACTATTGTAGTCAAAGCCTGACATTGAATTCTTTAGACTTGAATTAGAAAAGGCATTTCTTTGATAGATTTCTTCTTGTTCTAGTTTACAGGCAACTAATCCTCACTGCATTGGATCAAACAGACGGGCACAATCAATTCAGAAAAAGCAAGCAATGCCAGTTCTGTTCAATCTTCCCGCAATGAGCAGCCGAGGGCAGAGGGGAAAGGCAAGGAAAAAAATTCCGACCTGCCTGAGTCCAAGATAGCTTAAGAAAGGAGAAGATAAAAAGACAAGTGGAAATATAATTCCTGGCAGGTAGATGCACTTGCTGTTGAGAGAGAGTCTGAGAACTCAGGCTCCGGGTGCTAAGGGTATTGAAGGAGCAGGAACAGACAGAAGCCGTTGTGCTGTCAAAACAATTGAAAATAGTGGCGGCATCTCTAGGGAGGAAGGATTTACTTAAGTCTCTACGCCTGAGATCTAGTACCATGTGATGAGCAAGCTAATTACTGCATTTAGGCAATTAAGTCCCAAAGAAACAGAGGCTTCCAAAATAGGTTTAATATATGCTACTAGATGTTTCTAGGCTTGACTAGCCATTCAGTGAAAAGTCACAGCTAACAGTAACAGAGGGAAAACTAATGAAAATGAGCTGGAAGTAAGAACTGGTCCCTATTAATGCTTTTTCTTCTTCTTTGACTTTAGATGCAAAGTGCATACTCAGATGCTTCCTCATTTACCAGCAGACCCTGAATCTCCTATCTGTCCCGTTATTTTGGAGCCTCTGGCGCCTCCTGGTATCCTCTCCTCTCACGTGTCCTTTATTTCTTCCCTTCTTATCCATGAATTTATCTGGTCAAGGCTAAAATAGTTGTGTACAGAAAAGGACATCAAAAGGCTCGTTTGGATAATGCTTCTCCCTCCCTGACTTACTAATGATATGCGGTTCTCAGAGGTTGTCTTTCTCTGCCCAATGAGTCCAGTTCTCTTGGCTAATGATAAATCTTCCTCAAGCTCAGTATAGTGCTGTTTAAGCAAGAGTCACTATCCAACAAGGGACTGGATATTGGCAATGAGACCCTTCCTTTTTTTTTTTAAGTTGAATGATAACCCAGAGTATGTCATTGTTATGTATATAACAGAGCAACTGGCAAAAGGTAAGTATCTGTACACATGTAAGCATGTTGCCAAACTCCAGCTTCAGTGGCATGATCAAATGTATTAACAACATATTAATACATAATACAAATCATAAAATGACGTTTTATATATGCAGACCCTCTTCAACAGGATGCAGGTGTGATGTTCCAAGTTAAGCTTTACTCAGAGCACAACTGAACCTACCTTCGCCTGGCAGCTCATCCTTATTTTCTGTATATTGAAGACCCATTGAATCACTTAACCAGGACACTTTCACTGGAAATACCAGAGCCATTGCCTTGCCTTACCTCTGGAGGTGATGGTCCAGAACATCTTCTTCTGTGTTCAGCAGAGCTGCAGCTTGAGTCAGGAGCTGATGGCTACAGCTTACAGATTTGAGTTCCAAAATGAGGAGACCCAAGCAGAACATGGCTCCCATCTCCTCCAGTTCACTGGTACCAAACTGTAGACCCTGCCAGTTAAACAAAACAGCCAATAGTGACTAGTTTGAAGTGACTGGTGGCATTGGGAAGAGGGACTCTTAGACACATGCCCATCACAGAAATTGAGGCTAATATTTGCATGTCAGTCACTGTCCAAATTGTTTTGTCATGCACATTATGGGTTGGCAGTTCTCAACATGTATTCCATGGACTTTCCAGGTTTCCTGAAGCAATAGCAAGCTGTAGGAAGTGATAAGTGCCGGGGCAGCAGGAGATCCACCAATACCCACTCCCATGACGGCCAAGCCACAAAGCTTCTACCTGTATTTTGAAGAGGAACTTTACTACGGAAATGAAGATATACAATCTTACTGTGAGATAATCCATAATATTCCTAATTCAGCAAACTATGGAGAAGAGTAAGGAAAATCATTTAAATGTAAATACTGAAAAACAAACCATGGTTTCCTAAAATTATCTTTTGAGCTGTACCAAAGTAATTAATGAAATCAAATCTAAGCCATGCACTCTTTGGTATGGTCCACATAGTTAAAAGATGGGCACAGGTGCCATACCTGGAGCCACATGCCTGCCATCCATCACTCATGAGGCTGGGGCAAGAGGATTATAAATTCTAGACTACCCTGTGCTACATACTGAAACCATCTCAGACTTTTGGGACTTTATTGACCTTAGCCACTTCCTATATGAAATGGAATCACAATCTTCCTCTCCAGACATCTAAGCATTTGATGAGGAATGCTACAGAATCCCTAGAAGGTTGATAGAGATAAACTGAGTTTTCTCTTTCTCTCTTCCTAATGAAGACATCAAATATGATGGAGTTCCGTACAGACAGAAGGTCTACATGTTTTATTTAACTTGAATAAAAAATCAATACTAGATTATCTTCTTTAATTAAATATTATTGCATTAGTGTATTATGTATTTTACTAGTATGTACCAATGATTCAAAATAATAGTTGTATTCAATGTACTAGTATAATATATTTAATTTATTTTATATTTAAAAATAACAAAAAGGACTTAAATATTACCAGAGGGAAAATTGTATATATTTGATGAAATAGATATGATATTCACCCTGTTTGATCATTCGGTGTTATACATGTATCAGAATACAGCACTATATTACATTAATATGTACAATTAAAAATAAAATATAAATTTTATGTCCAGATAACAATATTATAGAAAACAGAAATAGAGCAGTACTTTTAACTACTGGAGAAAAAAATTCCCTCCTGTCCCCCAATAAGTCTTCCAAAATTATAAATTGGGAAGCCCCACACCTCACAGAAGACTTCCTGGGTAAAAGCATTATAGGAAGCAGAAAGTCGTAAGTTTGTTTCAGCTGCTTGAAAATTGGATTTGTTGCTTGTTTTGACACCTGTTTCCTAAAGAAAGGAGACATTACATCAGAGTTGAAGCAAGCAAGTTCCTCTGTAAACAGCAGCAGCACAAGAGAGAGACAGATGTTGAACAAATTGCTTTTTTTTTTAAGTCCACAAAAGACCACTTTTTAAAGAGAGAGAAAAATCCCTTAGTTCCTTTCCATGAGTGAAATTCTAAGGTTGAACTCTTTGCCCAGTCTGGTACAGTTTCTCTTCTTCCTTAATGAAGGACTTGGCTGTGTCAGGAGGAAGGAGGTGAAGGTCACATCCTTCTGTTCAGTAGCCTGGCCCTGTCGCCCTGGGAAAGTCTACAAGAGAATGTGAGCCAAACTCCATCCCCCTGGAGGTAACAGCACCCCTTACACACTGGAAATCCCAGTGCCTAGCACAGTAAGACACGACGAGCCCTGCGGGAAACAAATGTTATACTGTACAGAGTAATGGTGGGCTGCGGCCATTTCTTCAACACCAGTCCACTTCTACACAGCAGCAGTGCAGTAATAACCTTTATAATGTGAAAATAGCTCCATATCCCAGTGCTGGCCTGCTTGCTCCAGGCAATGGATGGTGCCATAAAAACATAGTATAGTCTGGAAAACTCCTAAAGACACTCGTATGACTTTATTGGCTGAGTGAACTTGGGCAAGTCTGTTATTTCCTTTTGCCCTCTTCTATTGATTTTTCTTTCCTAATTTATTTTTTTCCTCTCACATAGTATCAAAAAAATATTTGTTTGCATAAGTGACCTCCTCTCACATTCCAGTCCTGGTCTGGAAATGAATCTTCAAAGCCATGATTGAGCAGTATCTCTTACTTAACATTACATCCCAGGCACAGAGTATACACGTGAATAAATACAGACAAAAGGCTCTGGCAATTTGTTCTTTGGGCACATATTACATTTGGCAAGTGTACTTTGACTTCTCTGGGTAGAGAATTCATGATTGCCATCAAAGCATGTTCTCTCCTCACAACTCATGAACATTTAAAAAAATTATTTTTGTTCATAGAAGACCATCCTTCTCACTGGGTATGATGTGGGAAACAAGATATCTGACCTCTACTGTTATTAAATATCCTGGACTCACAGCATTAAGTTTGAAAACAAAGATGTATTCATGCTGCTTTAAAAGTGAAAGCTGGAGGAGGGGTAGCATGCTTTTAATCCCAACACTGGGAGGCAGAGGCACAGAGAAATGGACCTTTGTGAAATGTAGGCCAGCCTGCTCGACAGAGCAAGTTCTAGACCAGCTGGAGCTATCGGGAGAACCTGTCTCAAAAATTAAATAATTAATTAATTAATAGAAAAAAGGCAATAAAATAGAGAATCAACTTTCTTCTTGAACAGCTCAGATATATTAACTAGTAATTCTGTTCCATGCCTAATAACAAAGTCTGACTGCAGTGGCTTTAATAAATAATTTGTTTTGCGTATTCATAAATTTAAGGTGTGGTAGAAGGCTCCTGGCATTATTTCAATAGCTTACATTCAAGGCTATTACCATTTGCCATTCTTCTGGTTTTCTTATGATGGAAAAGTGACTGGTATAGATCCATGTACCACATCATCCAAAAAAGGAAATAATGCATTTGCTTATATTTCCCTGGACAGAAATGAGTCATAGAGCCATACCCAGCCTTAGAACAGCTTGGTATCAGAATATTTTTGCTTATTCCAACTTGGCAAGAGAGAAGGGCAAGAGAAAAGTAGTTATCAATCAGTCAGGTGAGATGGCAGTGTGTACCACCTTGATAATTTGCTATCAAAACTTCTAGATCATACTTCCTTCTCTGTTTAAGACAGCAGTACATAAAGTTCACTGGCACAGTAATCAAATTTTTTTTCTTGATATTCAGCCCCTGAAGAATACTTGTTACATGTAAGACAAATAAAGGATGTAAAATACATAGATTTAGGGGCTAAAGGGATGGCTCAGTGGTTAAGAGCATGGGCTGCTCTTTCACAGGACCTGAATTCTATCTCTAGCACCTACATGGCAGTTACTGTCTGTAACTTCAGTTCCCGGGGAATGTGAAAGCCTCTTCTGGCCTCTGTGGGCATTGCATGACATGGGTGCACTGCCATATATGCAGACAATAAACTCATACACATAAAATAAAAATAATAAACATTAAAAACTGGATAGATTTAAATAGTTAAGTGCTGAGAATTTGTGAGCAAAAGAGGAAAATAATTACTAAAATAAAAAAAAACTGCAGGAACATACTCAATTTCATCATTTTAAATAAAAAATATCTTTTGCACCCAGCAAATTAGTAAATATACACATTAAAATTTGTAATAATTAGTCCTGACCTCCCTTATGCCAAAGACTGCTGGATATCAAAATGTTAGAATATAAATTGATTCATACCTTTTGGGAAATTACTCAATAACACTTGTCATGATAATGTCACTTTAGGGAACTATCCCTAATGAATGGATCGAAAATAAAAGTGAAGCTATATACATAAAAATGTAAATTATGTCAATGTTATATATAATAATCAAAATTTGAAGGAAATAAAACCTTAAATGTCTAATAAAGGAGGAACGACTAAGGAAATTATAATGGAATAAATTTGATAGGATATAATGAAGTCATTAAAATGATAATTATAACAACCATTTGGCAATATGGAAAGTGCTCATGATTTAATGATAAAATAAAGCCTGATACAAATTATGTAATGATACACTTTATACTGAAGAGCTAACAGTAAAAGACAGGTGGCCTCAAACACTGCAGACTTCACTGCTATAAGTTTCCAGCAGATTTCAGACATTTAGAAGAGAAAGATTTCCACAACTGTATCTTGAGAAAACTTGAAGAGACTCCTGCTTTCTAAAAAAAAAAAAAATTGGTAAGAATGCTATAGTATGTTACTAAATGATCTTCTCTTAATCTTTGTCATTCTTAAGAAAATTTAGGTTTTCACTTCTTGCACTTAGAACTCATTGACACTTTTATAATCTTTCACCAACTCTATAAAAATGTCATTCATATTCATTTTTATGTATTATTTTTATTTTATGTGGATGAGTGCATTGCCTACATGTATGTAAGTAAACGTGGCCTTACAATGCCTGTGGAAGTCAGAAGAGGGCGTCAGATCCTAAGGCATTGGAGTTACAAATGATTGTTAGCCATCATGTGGGTGCTGGGAATTGAACCCAGGTCCTCTGCAAGAGCAGATGGTGCTTTTAACCACTGAGTCATCTCTCCAGTCCTCATTACCCTTTTAATATTGTCTGTCTTCTGTTCCCCTCAAGGAAATAAAGAGTAAGTGACTAGTAAGCTGGTTGTTTCTGTTCCACCCTTCATACCAGTTAATTTTACTATCAAATTTTCAATTTCTTCTTCCTGTTAGGGTAAATTCTAGATACATTTGTATAAAATGTTCACTTTAATAATTCTCTCTCCTGCTGTATTGAATCTTCTTGTTAATGCATCCATCTTAGAAATCTTTTTTGAAACATTTACAGTTATTTTATGTTTCTTTGTATAATCATTCATTCATATGCAGTCAATCTGCACATTATATATATATTTCATTTTTGTGGTGCTATAAAAATACAGTATATATATTTCTATATAATATATGCTAGTTTTATTTTACAGTGTTCTATATTTATAGTTTTATAGCATATATAGTTTTATATGTAGTTATATAGTATATATTAGTTTCATTTTTATGGTGCTATAAGCATAAATAACTTTATGGTGTTAGTAAAAGACTTTTTGCTAAATTATTTTATGATTTTTTTTCTCAAATTCTAAGTATATATCTTTTGAACTTTGAAAAATTCCTTTGTAGATTGGTTTTAAAGTTTTCTTATCCACTTAAACCTTGTGTTTTTCTTTCCTACATTTTTAGGGACACAATCTATACCGTGTTATTATAACTGAAGTTTTGAGTGGAGTCCTTTTGAGTAGCACTGTACTGTGAATTGTGAATCCATCCCTCTATCAAGGAGAGTTCTTTCTAAAAATACCAAATAAAGGCTTGGCTGCTCTAACCCAGGCCAATTATGTATACCTGTTTTCTCCCTTCACAGATTATAGTTTACTTATTCACTGATGAATGCAGCCATCACATGGTGCATTCTCCATGTGATGGTCTCCAGTCCAACAACAGATCTTGTGTGACCCTCTGCATTTCCCACAAACCTCAAGACGTAAACATAAAGGAATTCGTGTTGGACTTTGAAGACCTGCTGCCACCTCTGGTAAAATTGATTTTCTATTTATAAAACAAATTGGGCATCATTGAATACCTCCCGCCCCAAAACAGAGAGCAGATATTATTCTAGGAAGAAATATTGTACCCCAAATGGAGACAACCTGGGTATGTCAAACTAATGTTGTTATGAATGAACTATATTTACTGCTAGACATGTGGAAATGCTCTCTTTTCCATGATACTCCCTAAGCTGTGGTCTAGGGCTTGTGTTACATATGTTCCATTTCGGGATGGGAACTTCACAGTCACTTTTTCTCTTCACAAGTTTTGGTTCTGTGATTTACCCTCTCTCCATTCAAAAAGATTTTTCAGCGAGGAGTGATAATGGCACTAATCTTCACATATTAGGAGAGGTATTCAGAAGGCAGTTGGATGTTGCATCAATTTAGCAGAATGGTAATACTAGAATCTCCTTTGGGATTATCTCCTCTTTAGCCACTGATTCTGGCTAGCCTTACTTCAGATTCAGTCAGTATTCTGAGTCATAAATAAAGACAAGAAGAGGAAAAGAAGAAAGAGGAGGAAGACAGCATCTGCTCATACCAAGGAACATTTGAGGTCAGGTCAAGCATCCTCAGTAAATATATGAGATACAATTAATGGAATGGGATGGAATTAAAAGTATAAAATAGATATCAGTAATCATATTAAATGTCCTAAGATAGCTTTCACAACTAAACTTTAAAGACAGTAAAGAAAGATGCATAGAATTTTGAGGGAAAAATATTTGTGCCCTTAAAACATTTTACTTTTGTGACCGTTCCAGGAAGCTGAACACAGAGAAGAGGAAGAATTCAATGCATATCTTGCAAAGATAAAGAAAACGCTTATCATTTCTTCAAAAATGTTACTGTGATGCTGCTGCTTGATGGAGACATGAACGAACATTTGCAAATCCATATAGGGCTCCATTGACATACCAAAGAAAGGTTCCATCCATGTTTGGCTCAGTGAATCAATGAGTTTACTGTGGTTTCTGACATGAGATAGGTACCTACCTCTTCAGGTAGATGCGTCACTGAAAAGCCTACCTAAGCTTTGCTGACAGCTCATGAAAACTGCTTTCCTGGAGCTCCCTCCCTAACTTGCAAGCAGATCCAGAAGAGTCTCTTCTCCCCGGTAGTCCTTTGCTGCTTATCTAGTCTCTGGGGGAAGACTTGTGATTCTTTCAAAGCTCTGAGCTATCTGAGTCTTAGAGACTCTCTCCTTCCTCCAGGAAAATTAAATTCAGAGAAAACAGCCAAACAACGGATTCTGAAAACAACTGATCATTACAATGTAGAAATAAAATAGCAAGGTAATATGTGTATGTGTGTGTGTGAGAGAGAGACAGACAGACAGACAGACAGGTGTTTATATTTGTATACCAAATTTAAAAGATCTTTAGAAATAAGAATATACAAAAATTGGAGCTGAAGAGATAGTTCAGTGGTTAAGAGCACTGACTGCACTTGCAGAGAATCAGAGTTTAATTCCTAGCACCCACATGATCATCAAGAACCATCCATAACTCCGGTACCAGGGGATCTGATGCTGACTTCTGACCTCCACCAGTATTGTGCGACATGGGTTCACTTACATACATGCAGGCTAAACATTCATACACATAAAACAAAAATAATAAATAATATGTTTTTAAAAGAAAAAAATGTACAATGTGATCTGGAGAGTATCTTTTTAAGAAGGGTGTGGAAATGGTATCAATGGGAATTCTACTAATACATATTTTAGTACATGAAGAAATCACAATAGAGAAAAAAGAAAAAAAGAACCTCTGGGAAGATATATGCATTCCTGGTACAATTAGCAGCTTTTGAGTCACAGGCACATTCTAAACCTGAGAAATGACTGCACATGGCAGGGTGGAGAAGGACCTGGCCCAATGGGTGCCACTTTACTCCTAATGCTGCCATGTCTAGGTATGGTCCAAGGGGAGTCATTTGTTCTTTTAATACCTTAGTTTCCTCATGATTGCAATGGAAAAAATGTGTGTGAGTGTGTATATGTGTGTGTGAATGTGTGTGTGTGTGTGTGTGTGTATAAATTAGTACTTGGCCTACGCACATAGTAAATGTCTTCATTGTTATAATCAATGATTGCAAGTGCCTATATAAATCCAAGTATACATAGCACTTATTAAAGCTATGGCCTAAGTTATGGCCTGATTTCACCACTATTTACCATAAGTTTCAGAAAAAAAATCAATAAGAAAAATGAACTACACATATTAAAAAGCAGAGTATCCCATTATCATCATTTGAAGACTGATAATATGCTAAAACAAACCAAAAAAAAATCAACTAGAACACAAAATGGATTAGACATAAGGAAAGAACTGAGTAAGCAGACAAGGTTACAAATTTAAATATTCAGAAATCAATTTTCTTTCTAAAACATCAAAATAAATGAAATGTAATAAAAACTCCATTCACAATAGTAATTAACTATAAACTATCTGAAAATGAAATCAGTGATAAATATCCATGGGTTATATGATATATCCTAGGACTTTGCCAGGAGATAATAAGGAATATTTAAACAAATAAAAAATATACTGAATTCTGAGACAGCATGCTCAGTTCTCCTCATATTAGTCTATAAAAGCAATGGAAATCAAGACACCAACAGAGGGTTTTCAGATTTGGCAAACTAATTCCACTTCAGAGGAACACATGGCAAAAATTCTTATCCTGGAATAAATCTGGAATACAAAGAACGAATGGGGTTTTCATTTACAGATAGGAAAAAAATGGTGATACATTTTAAATTAAGCATATCATGGGATTGGAGAGATGGTTCAGCAGTTCTCTTGCAAGAACCCACATGGTGGCTAACAACCATCCCTAACTCCACTCCAGTTCCAGGGTATCTGATGCATTTTTCCTTATATACCTGCAGACAATACACTCATACATATGACAATTTTTATATGCACTGAGAAACTAAAAAAATGCACAATAATCGCCTCATTGCAGTGGTCTGAAACCAAACCCAAGCCATCCTGAGGTAAGCCTGACATTAAATGTGATGGGATTAATGCAATCATGGGAGGCAGATTGAAGGAAGAATACACAAATCAGGACAGACTTTGGAAGTGCAAAGGCTTGAATATGATCAGGAAATGTTCTGTGATATCTCATTAGCAGAGATAATTGGTCAACATTTAAGGAAAAAGCTCTTACTCTAAATATAAAAGTTATCCATTTTTTTATTACGAAGTTAAATATTCAAAATTTGAAGGATTAAAGAAATGTGTTTTATCATCTCTAAGCGAGAAGTCCTTCAATGCACAGTCTCAGGAAAAATAAATTCCTAAAGAAACAGTCTAAAGAAAACATATGTTTAATACCCTGAAATATCAACAACTACAGGCAAACAACAGAATAAGCAGAATTCCAAGGAAGGAAAAATTAAATTCCTATGATATAAAATTTAAATGAAAATGACAATAAAATAGTATGATTTACTTCTCCATCCAAGCTCATCTTCAGCCTTCAGATCATAACATTCTGCCTAGGAAGACAGGAAATTTCACACCCTTGATTCCCTCATCCCTGCATTAATCTAAAAGACAGGTTGAAAATGTATTCCAGAAGCATTCAGATTTCCAAGTACAGAAAGAAAATGTTTTTGAGACAGAGTCTCCCTGAGTCTCACTGTACATCCCTGGCTGGCCTAGAACTCTCTGTAGACCAGGCTAGTCTTGAACTCACGGAGATCCTCCTGCCTCTGCATTCTCAATGCTGGATTAGAGGAGTGCAATACCACACCAAGCCCCAGAAAGTAATTTCAAGGAAATAATAATCAGATGAGCGAGAGACAAAATCTTAAATGTAGATGAGTACCTCACTAAATAACCACGAGTGTGTTCTTATCATCAAATGCTATTTGGCATGTTCTGGTGACACTACGGGATGCTCAGAATGCAGTGTCAAAACACAGGACGTTGGCACAGGACAGTATATTCATATGGTCCCAATTTCACTTAATTAAGGAAAAGTTTCTCTTGAATATTGCAACCATGCATACAATCCCTTGTTCATATTCACGTCGTGCTCCCCCACCAACTCTCTACCAGTTTCCCCCAGCACACCTTCCTCCCGGCTCACATCCTTTCATTACTCTTCTTTATTTTTTTATTGTAATCCACTGAATCCAGTTAGTGCTGCCCATATGTGCACTGCTGGGGAATCAACACTAAGCATGAGCATTCTACAAGTGATCACATCCCCAAAGAAAAATGACTCTTCCTCCCCCAGGATTCAACTGCCTTAGCTCCTCAGCTGTGGTGGGACCTTGGGTGCTTCTCCTCCATCCTTGCTGGAACTCTAACTAGCTTGGTCATGTTAAAAGTCTTAAGAAAGTAACCTCAGCTTTTGTGAGTTCATGTGTACGATTGCATGTCACATCCACGAGACCGCATTTCACAAAATTAAATTTAAAGTGGTATCTGTAGTCTAAACTGTTAACAGTAGTGAGCTATGCATGGTGAGTTTATAGGACTTGGAGCATTTTCTTTATTTGTTGTTACTAATGAAAAATAAGTCGTCATTACATACAAAATCAAATAATATAGATAGTCCAGAAAACAGTAGTATATTTGAACTGACATTTCATTATATATAACAAGGGATTTCAAGTTTATGTATAAAATTAAATATAAAATAATTTCACAAATTGTTAGATTCAATTAATTTAACTTAAATATTTAATGTTGGCAAAAGAAAGATAATAAGCCTGATAAGAAATATCTAGGTTTTAGCTGGTTCATTTTACATACTACTGCTCACATAGGGGATATATATTTATATATATTCCCTCTCTGGTTGCCCTTATTCTTTTGCTCCCTGCTGTTAGTCCCCATCACTCCTCTAGGTAGTTTCACATTTACTTTCACATCATATATACATGCATACATGACTTTTTGTTCGTATAAAATCTAAGAACCACAAATGAAAGAAAATGTGATATTTGTCTGAGACTTAATTCAGTTAATATGGTAATCTCCAGGGTGCTTCCATTTTCCTGAAAACAGCCTAACTTTGTTCTTTTTAAATATTGTATTTATTGTTTTACTTTTTTATGTGTTTGAGTATATTGCCTGCATGTGTGTAAGTGTACTGTGTTGTACAGTACCCACAGAGGTCAAAAGAGGGTGTCAGATCTCCTGGAACTGGAGTTATAGACAATTGCTAGTCACTATGTTGGTGCTGGTAATCAAACCTGTGTCCTCTGCAAGCTCAGTTAATGCTCTTAATTGCTCAGTCATCTCTCCATCCCAATTCCATGTATTATATAATATAATTTACATATATATATATATGTGTGTGTGTGTGTGTGTGTGTGTGTGTGTGTGTGTATCCCAAAGCTGGTCCTATAAATTAACTGTTGTGAATAGTACTCCTATAAAAACAGGTATGCTAGTATCTCTTTGATATGTTGACTTAAAGTCCTGTAAGCACTCACAAGTGATACAGCTAGGTCACGTGCTAGATTTATTTTCAGTTTCTGGAGGACCTCTGTATTTCTTTACAAGTAGCTGGACTGCTACAGTCTTACCAGCATCTGGTTTGTTGAGTGACTGCCAGGCTGGTGAAATCTCAGTGTTGTTTTATTTGCATTTCAAAGCCAGTTCACAATGCTTCTACTTCTTGAACAATGCCTAGAATCCTTTAGATTCCTGTGAACCTCTTTGGGGGTCACTGGGCTTTTACTATTTTCTTTTGTGGTATGAATGTCCTATAACTTAAGATCTAGTTATCACACTGAGACCTGTATTTACTGAGAACTGCCCTAGTAACGTTCTCAGAGCCTTTACAAAATGCCAGTGTAGGTTGAAAGACAGTGGTTTTGAAGGTGTTTTGGTCTTAAACATTTTTATTATTTCTGATTATGTGTGTGTGTGTGTGTGCCGGTGAGAGGATATGGGCAGTGCCTTTGGGGAGGCATGTGGATGCTTGTGTGGGAGATATGCACATGAGTGCCCGTGGAGGTGAAGGAAGCTGGATCCCTTGGAGCTGGAGTTAGAAGAGGTCGATAGCCACTCGGTGTGGGTGGTGGGAACTGAACGTGGGTCCTCTGAAAGAGCAGCATGCCCTATGAATAACAGAGTCATCTCTGTAGCCCCAACTTCAGAGTTTTAAATAGTTTTGAAGAAGCTGTGAACTAGAATTAAGTCTGTGCATCCCTCACCTTGACATGCACCAGTAGGGAAGTTAAACTGAGTCAATTCAGCTACACAGAGCTGAGAACTCTAATAGGAAGCAGGGAAAAAAGAGAGAGGCTGGAGGACAGGCTCCCTGGCATCCCAGCATATCGACCCCATCAAATGGACTCTAATGCTTTCATGCTGGGGACTGAATCAATCACAGAGCACGTTGATGTCTCTGCCAGACTCCATCTGATGGGCTCCTCTGTACAAAGCACCCTCTGTGCCTATCCTTTCAGCCCAAGCATCCTTGTCTATTACTGACAACTGTTTCCTTAGTAACTGAAAAAAGACCATAGATTGACTAGACCAGCAGGGCTGAAGGTGTGAACTGGATTTCAAATATGTCCTTCATGTCTATGTAGGGCTTTCTGGGTCTTTTATTGATGAAATTGTCCCTATACTATGAATGACCACACAGCAGACAGCACAGTCCTCTGCGATTGCCTTTCATGTCTCTTTGGAGCATATAGCCAAGGGTATTTGTGAAACAGAGACTACATCTTTAAATAGCATACAGTTTAAGTGAGCTTATTTCTCTGATCTATAGATGCATAAAGTGGCAATGCTCTGTGCAAAGTTTTATAGTTAAGAACCAGTACAAAGATGAAAAAAATATATACATATATGTCTCCTGGTTCCAAGCAAGTGCAAGAAAAAAGGCTTTACACATAACATACTTGTGTCTCAAAAGCCTTTGGACAATTGTAGGTCATCCTTTCTTACAGGCTATGTGTTCCAGAAGTTCGATATCCACATTCCCCCATTCTCCTCCTTGTTCTCCACCAAGGCGGTATGAAGGCTGTCTCAGGATGGCATAAGAACATGCAAGCCCAGTCTTTGGTAGTGACAAATGACCACCCTTCTTCACTCTTCCTGCTCACTGCCCTACACTCGTTTTTTTCTGGCCCCTTGATCACTTAGTTTTGCTTCCTGTCTCCTGGAATCACTGAAGGCTACTTGGCATTTGGCAAAGGAGTGATATCTCCAGGTCTGTATCTCTGCAGGTTCTCTCAGATCTAATTTGGAATTTTTCTTCCAGCCCCACAGATTTTGAGAGAAGGAAGAAGATACCACTCTCCCCATAGGTTGCACTGCTGACTGCCATCATTTTAGAAACTCATTTGAAAGGTAAACTAGAACAGGACTGATGACAGCAATGGAACAGAGTTCTGCTTTTCTAGGCTGGAGTTTTTCAGTACCTGAATAGAACAACAAGAACAGGAAACTGTAGTTTCTACTTTCCCACACATAGGCTATCCACCAGGAGAGGGGTCTACTATGCCTGCCTTAGCCAGCCACATTGGCCGACTGGCAGATTTCACTGGGCCTAAACACCATAAAATCAGGTCCAGTAGTTTTCAAAGTATGGTCTGCATGATACTGCTTGCTATGAAATGTTCATGAACTTGTGTCTTTGATGAATATGAGGCTTAAATCAAAATGAAAACCAATCTTATAACTAAGCATGCTTTTTTGTTTAGTTTATCTTAGCAGGGAAGGAAGCACTGTGATTGTATTCGTTGATATTTTCACACTGACTTCTTACATCACGATGGTATTCTACAGATCAAAAGCTCAGGAGCCATGAGTTAATATATATTTTGAGTATCACTACCTCTGACTATAGAGTTGCCAAGAAGGCCCTCATGTTGAGTAGTGTAGAGTTTAGCAATTGACTCTTTTGGATTTGAATCACAAATCTACCACTCCCTATCTTAACAACTACATTGAAGTTCAGAACTTCTTCAAGTTCAGAACCTTCATTTTGAAAACAGGAAAATGTCCCCACCACTGAAGTACTCGCATGACAATGAGGTATAAATAATACATGCCCTGAACTGAAGTGTAGAGTAGGCACTCCAGCCACCTACATAGATTAAGTCAGGGACATATGCATGTGCATGTGTGTGTGTGTCTGTGTGTGTTGTGCATCTATGATTATACAGGTATGTACATGTATATGGGAAGGTGAAGTGTTTGTAGAAGCCAAGGTCAATGTTGGAGATCTTCCTCTATCACTCTGCAGCTTACTTTTTGAGGTGAATATTTCACTGAACATGGGGCTCATTCATTAGGCAAGGCTGACTAGCCCATGAGATTCAGGGATCCGTCTTTCCCCTTCTCCACACAGTGCTGGGGTTGCCTGCTAGATAACCAAACTCAGGTCTTCATGCTTGTACTGCACATACTTTTATGACTAAACCATAATCTCAGCTCCCTATTTTCAGGAATTTCTGATACATACTGTATCACACTCCAAGACATAGCAGAATTGGTATATATATATATATATATATATATATATATATATATATATATATACATACACACACAATTTTGTGTGTGACTGTGTGTATCTGTGCACCTATGTGTGTACGTGAATGTCGCTCAAGTCTTCTTGGTTTTGATTCTCTTTTTTCTAAGTGAATTACTTATATTTATCAGTTTTATTTTTCTGCTCAACATAATGTAGATAAAACAGAGAGACAAAATATTACTAACATTCAAAGGAAGTTAGATATTTTATCTTTATGTATCATTAAATTATTAAGTAAGGTGAGATAGAAAAACAGTATTCCTAGCATGTATAATTTATATGGAAAGTAATTTAATTGAAGAGCAAATATGCTTAATTTTCAAGGGAAAATTTGTTACAGAATTTGACTAGGCAGATATGTTTTCTAGAATACTGAGCAACAAATATGCAACACGTATTAGAGCAAAAGTCAGGACTTATTGTCAAGCCTCACCGCACTGGTAAGACCTTAGCATTCTCCCCCATAAGCGTAGGTCACAGTGTATTGGAGTATTCTTTGCTGGCTCTCACCGAAAGGATTTATTTAGTTGGATTCCAGTGATCAAGAAGTATATGTGGACACTTGATAATTCTCAAATTGCATGTAAATTTCCGGACAAACATCTTCTTAAGAGATATGCATGGTTCCATGAAGAATTAGAATATTTTGTGAGGTTTGGCAGTAGGTATGGGTCAAATTATCATCTCCAGCAAACAGCTACGGAAGCTAGTAGTCAGCTCTTTTGTCTACCACACATCTGTTTAGCTCTCATTGTGTGCTAGGACATAGGCTAGAAGAAGCAGTGCTCCAGTTCCCAGACGTGCATGTCTGCCATCCCCAAAATATTGCCTTCATTTTTACACTCTAGCATAATGCTTGTTGCTGGGTATGATTTTCATCCTGGGAATAGCTCATTAGAGAAGGGGGCGGGGGCTTCAGTAAAATGGGAAAACACATGTATGCTTAAAGGACACCAAACTTTCCTGGCTTACGCTGGACTTTTGCAGGGGTGTGCCTGTAGCCACGTCCTGGTTAGCAAGATGCTTAACTCTTCAGAGAGTTTCAGAGGTGACCTAGCTAAGCAGGTATAGCAGGCTTGCCAATCCTCTTCTATTTCCCCAGGTCCTTGCCTTTAAGCAGACTGCCTAGTCCCTGTAAATGTTCATTCTGTGAGCATCTCTTGTCCCTCACTCTCCTTCATTCACATTTTTATTGTGCTTATTCAAGTTTTAATGGACTGAATATATCTAACATGGACAGAGAGGAGAAAGAAAACCATGTAAGTAGGAAGAAGGACTCAAATGCATTAGGGTCTGTAGATTACTGTGTGCCTGTCGTCACTATTATAATCCAAACAACAATATTGAACCAAAGGCAACAGGACAACTTTGTATTCAGTTCAGTCAATGACCAAATACTGTGAAAAATCATCACTCACAGCTTAAGAGCAATAAGACTGCTGTGTAAAACTTTTACATTTGAGGCAATAAGTAAACTAAGTTATGGTGATGAATTTAGGTGTTTGAAGTAAAAAAATCAATAAGAAAAATTTATTGAGAAAATTGAAATATTAATGCAAAACCTTACAGATGATTCCTCTCTTTTTTGTGTTTGTTTGTTTGTTTGTTTGTTTGTTTTTGGAGTCTGGTTTTCTCTGTAGCCCCAACTGGCTAGAACTCACTTTGTAGACCAGGCCTTGATCTCATAGAGATCTACCTGTCTTTTCCTCCCAAGTGCTAGGATTAAAGGTGTTTGCCACCACAAGTGGTCAGACGATTATTTCTTCATTTCTAAAATGTAGCTGTTTTCAGACAATGGAACCTACCAAGTTGCAAGTGTATTTGAAAGATGTTAAAATGTGTGTAAAGGCACATAATAAGAATGCAAAGTGTTCTGATCTCCTGAAAGAAAATGAATTATTTGCTTGTATTTTTTCATAAATGTATTTATGAAAAAGTCTTTTTTTGCTACGTATAAAATAATAATAGAACACCCATTGCATTAAATATGCTTCTGGATCCAGATGCACGAAGAAAATCCTGGTCCAAAAATACAAGTAGTAGATCTTTCCAAATGAAAATTAACACATCTTTCTTCCTACCCTATGCCTACCTAAAATGGAGAACTGACATTTTCTGCTGGAAGCCTTCTTTCCTGTGAATGTACTTCTAAACACCTTTGGTTTTAGCTTACTAGATAAAGGGAATACGCTAAACTCAAATCAACCCAAGAGCTGCAGAGCGGTGGCAGAAAGCACTGCCTGTGGCTTGGTGATTCCCTGGGGTTTGTGTCTATGTAGACAGGCCTTCGGAATCCATGAGCAGACAAGTAATAATAGTAATAAAAACAGTAACAGACCTGAGCACTGCCAGGTTGTAATTGCTCTGGCAGCCAAGCAAACAGTCCTATTGTCGGCCCACACAGCTTTGATACCCAAGCGCTTAGCAGGGAACAGCTGGAAACCTCAGCAAGCAGGATCCTTGTTAGCAGACTCTGTTCACTTCAAACAGGGAGGGATGTTTCATTTTTTAATGAAGCCCTTTCCAATCAGCCCTGTCTTCTTCCTGCCTGCCTCTAACTTCAGTTAGCTCTCATTTTTACATAAGGTAGTGTGTTCAGGTTAGAGTCTGTTGTTTGCAGAGGAACTGGGCGGCATTGTCAATCAAAGGCTTAGGAAGCTCAAGACACAGCAGCAGATGTCTAAACATAGGAGCATGCTGTGGAAATTCTGAGAAGAAGGCAACTGATACCCCATCTAGAAGAGAAAATCCTGCTATGGGACACAGAGGTGAACCTGTGCCAGAGCTTCCTGCCTTCAGAGTCCTGACCTGAAACAAGCCCATGCTAGGGCACTGAAAATCTCCCTTCTTTATCTCATCCATTAATTGCATAACTACTGAAAAGCCTGTTATTAATAGTTCTGTAAATGGCATTCCCTATTAACAGTATAACGACAATTTTTGTGTTTCAAGTTAATGCACTAGTCCCATCACATCATTCAGTGGAGGTTTGGGGCTGGAAGGAATGAGTCCTAGGTAGTATAAATTCCAGGGGAGGGGCTGGAGAGATGGCCAGAGGTTAGGAGCACTGACTACTCTTGTAGAGCATCTACACGATGTTTAACAATTATCTATAACTCTAGTTCCAGGGGATCCAATGCTCTCTCACCTCTGTGGATAGTGCATGACACAGGTGCACTTACATAAATACATGCAGGAAATACACTCCTACACATTAAGGAAAATATTTTTAAAAGAAAAAGAATCAAATTCTGGGGAAGTTGAATAGGGATCTAGAACTCTTTGGGCCTTTTAGGAACCTCTTGAGGGTGTGGATGAAGAGGTGGAATAGGGATTAAATTAGCAGAGCATTTTATAATTAAAAAGTCCTGGCTTACTTTTAAACATTGTAAACATTTCCCTTTGTGTGAAGTATAGCCAACCAACCACTGAACATGTGCTCTACTCATACAAAGAGGATGTTACCATGATCTTCCTTGAACCTGAGTGACACTTGAGCCACCCACAATCATTCAGTTTTTCTCTGCCAAGAACTCAGGCAGATAGTGTGAATGATAGCTCTGATATGACAGAAAATCAAATGACCCATATTCTGTGAAGTACACATATATTTTAAACTTATTCAAAGGCAAGGCCTCTCCTAGTCACATTTGGGAGTGAACGGGAAGCTTTAGCAGACAGGTTGGGAGAGGGATGTATGAGTTAATACCTGCTATAAACTCATTCATTACTTCTTGGATAGCTTCTGGGTAAGACCCTTCACCAAAGGCATAAAATTATAAAAGTCCAGAGCAGTGTTATATTGTGGGTTCAATTCCGTCTGGCTTGAGGATAATGGGACATCTACACAATTGTTCTCTGCAACTTCCTATTTAAGAGTTTTCCTATGTCTGCTTTCTTGACATTGGCAGATCCTAGAAAGCATTTCTTCTCCCACTGTGTCTGCTATCTTTCTTTTCACACTGAACAAGTATCTCTGTTTTAACTTTTCTTTTCACTATGAACAAGAAAACTTCAGAGAGGAATTATGTATTTTGGTTCACAGTTTTAAAGGGTTCAGACAGTTCAATTGGCTCCATTCTTCTGGACCCATTGTGAAATGAAGCATCATGATCACATAATTGTATGGTAAAGAAACTCTTCCATGATGAACATGAAGCAGAGGAAAGAGAGGTGTTGGCTTTTAACTTTCTCCTTTTTATCTATTAGTCCAAGCCCTAGGCCATGGGAAGGTATCACTCATATTTAGGATCCACCTCCTTCCTCAGTAAATCCTCTCTGGAAACACCCTTACAGATAGTACTCCAAGGAGTGCTCTACCAGTTTCCTAGGTTAAACTGATAATCAGAATTAACTATCGTACCCATACTATGGCTGGTGTTTCTTTACCACTCCAGGGAGTTAGACTATACGGAGCCCCTTTCCAATCTTCCTCTTGCTAAAGACACAGAACTGCTCTCCAGGGAATACACATCCTCCAGAGAACTGACCGTAATCTAACTTGGTCTCCCAGCCATCATCAATATGATCATTCAATATATTGCTAGCTTCTAGAGTGTCTAGATAGGAATCCAGTTGTAGCTTATTGCAGCCCCCAATATCCAGAAGGTTCATATGTAGAACTCTAAAGATGAGTTTGAGAGAAGTTTAGCATTTTATCTCAGAACATTATCAGGAAATCTATAGCATAACTTCAGTTACCCAGGCTTTCAGGACATGATCATTTCCAAGGTATCACGGCTTTTAAGCCATCAGAGACTCTTGATCCCCACTTCCCTTTGTGCATGCCCATGTCAGTGGTCCATTTTCTCAGTCTCAGGACAGGAGACTTAACAAAGATGTGTCTTTACCTATGACATAAGGTCAGGCCACTAACTTATATATGGTCAAGAAAGTATACACGTAAAGGACAGTATGATTACACACAAGACATGGTGTTTCTGGGGAAAGTTATTATCCTTGAGTTTGAAAACTTGACCTCTATTGGCTATACTGCATATTTCCGTATTTTTATATCCTACTGTCAGTCATTTTTCTGACCCATGAGGCAATGAATTTCTACTCTAAATATGACCTACTCTCTCTTTTATATATATATATATAAAACATTTTCTGCATCTCAATAACTTTCCACATCACGGTGGTTTTATCCTGAGGCTGTGTATAAATAAATTGACAGTGTGATTTCCTACTAATGCCACAAGAGAAGGCTCTTTCAGAACACTAATCGGAAATCTTCATAAAATAAAGAAAACTTGTGACTTGCCGCAGTAGGAAACTATTCCTTACCAGGGTGGGAAAATCAACTAGCTTGAAGGTGCCCAGTGTTCTTTGTTCCTTGTGAAAGCTGGTTTTATCCCAGGTTGGCTTTCTTTTTCTGAAATACTAATAGGAGACTAAGGCTACTTGGGGTTTATGAAAGAACTGTGGTAGGGAGTAGGCATATCAGTGAAAGAATCATGCTCATTGAAATGGTAAGAGTCTAGAATGTATTCGCAGTTAGAACAAAGAAACCTGGTACTCTTCAAATATAATAAGTTAAAACCAAGGAATCAATATGACTCAAAGCAGGTAAAATCAAGGGCAAGGAATAAACAGGATTTAAAATCTGCTCTCAATTTATCTGAGATTCAAACTTTGTGTCTAGCTGCAAAGTGTTCCCACCCTCACAGGATGGTACCAAATCTTGATATCTCTATCTCCTAGTGTCTTTCAAGTAAAGTGCTTAGAAACAAAAGAAAGACCTTTCCAATGCTAGATAAAAAAGAGACATCCCAAGGAGCATACTTGATTATTTTTTTAAAGCTACAAATGCATAAGGTTAACTTTTATACTGAAAAGGTCTACATTAGTTTCCTAATTCCGTATGTCCTGTTCCTAACCTTACTAAAGTCCAACTAACAAAGAACATGAGAGGTAGGGTATAGTGAGGAAGAGATATTTTACAATAGTTCAATACAATACAAAAGAAAAAAGATTTTCCATAAACGAGAGAACAAGACAGAAAGGAAAGGAAATAACCAGGCCACAGAATTCCGATATCTGAAAGCCAAAACTGTGTTTTACAGTAACAGAATATTTTTTGGGTTTTGTTTTTAATATTTAAGATACTTAGAAATTCACTATCGAAGTATAGCTAAGCATAGGTACACTAGATATTTCCTTCAAAGAAGAATCATGAGTGAAGTATAATTGGAACCTCAACAAGTAACAAATTACTTTCCTTAGAACTATACAATAGTGTGGAATGAAACTGATCTAAATAATGTAACTGAACCATGGCCCTAAGTCCCAAGATGATACCTTCACACTTTTAAAAATATTAACTTTGATGATACACTCTTTATAAAAATGCCAGAAATACCCATATTCATATACATTTTACGTAATTGAGGTAAAATTTAATATTGTCACAGTTTCTTACCTGTTTCCACTTTTAAAATGATACAAATAGTTTACCAGTATTTAATATAGAATTAAGACCCCCTATAAATCACAATTACCACCATCCAAATGACAATATAAAAAAAAAATCTCCAAACTCATCCAACAAATTCTATCATGACTTGATCTATTACTTGGAAGGTGAGAAAAATCTGGTGCCATGATTCACTCTCTTATAATATTCCACTATTTATTCTCCTTATTTGTAGCAACTCCATGTGAGTAAGCATAATTTTCTCCATTTTGTGGATGAGAAGACTGATGGATAGGGGAGCAAAGTAACTTGCTCAACATTTGAATAATCCCTCAGTCTTTCTGCCAATTATACTTATTTTCTGTAAAGACCCATCCCTCCAGCCAAACCACACTTTAAAAAACAATAGGTAGACATTCCTTGTAATATCTACCCCAACCTTACCATAACTACCTCTCCAAGTATCCAAAGCATATCTTTTCTTGAAACGTTTATTAATTACTGCAATTTGAAAATGACTTACTTTCTCTCAACAATTGAAATAACCGTTATCGATTACCTAACTGAACACAAATGCTTTATAAATTTTCTGAATACTATATGTATTTGTCAACACATATGGACTTAACAGTGAAGAGGCCTCCATTTAGAAGGCAGAGATGCTCAGAATTGTGTGCAATATAAGATGATTGACAAATTTGGGAAAGAAAAATAGAGGAAAGGAAAACAAAAGAAAGGAAAATAGTAGGTGTTCTACTCTGCCATCAATCGCTGTGACAAAACACTCTGACCAATACCAAATTGGGGAGAAAAGGGTTTATTCAGCTTACGTTTCCTGGGTCACATCACTAAGGGAGCAACAATAAGATCTCAGTCAGGAAGCAGGAGGCAGGAGCTGAAGCACAGGTCTCAGAGGAATGCTGCTTACTGGCTTGCTCTCTGGCCCATGCTCAGCCTGCTTTCTTTTACCATTGACAACAACCTTCCCAGGACAGTACAGCCAACAATGGGCTGGACCACCCACAGTGTGGCCCTCCCACAGCACTCAACAGTCAATAAAATACCCCACAGACATGACCACAGGCTAGTTCAAGGGAGGAAATTCCCCAATTGAGGCTCCCTCAATCCAGGTATATCAGGTTGACACTAAAGTTTATCCAACACAACAGGAAACTCTTGATCTCCTATTTTGGTATGCTTCTTTGGTGATTCTTACACTCTATTTATGGTTGTATTTTTCTCTTCAGTGGTAGTGAGGACATTCACATATATAGAGGTAATTGAATAAAACTAGAGTCAACTGGTTGGTTCAATTTTTGTCTTCTGACTGTGTACTCAGTTGTGCTCTAAATGTGAAAAAGTTGTAGGATGCCAAATGGTTTATAAATAGTCATAATTTAAATAGCAATGGAGAGAAGAATCATTTGCCCTCCCTATGCACCTGTACCTCTTCAATAATCACTTTCCCTGGGAAAAAGCATTTCCAGAGATTTAGATCAGCCCCAGAACTGTCCGACTGGATGTATCTGGCATGACTGTGTCAATAGATAAAATAAGCCTTTCCTGTACCTCCCAGATGAATGGATGGATGGATAGACGGATGGATGGATAAATGCTTGGATGCATTGCTCCTTCCGGCAGACTGTGAGTGTAAGTTTTTGTTTAACATACATCATCTTCCAACTGTTTTTCTGCAACATTGCTTTGAAAAGTAAAAACTGTTGAAATTTTATCTTATAACTGAGCAAGACCTTACTGAATGAGATTCCAGAGTGACAATCTCTCCTTGCCTGTAGCTCTGGGAAACTCTCTTTCCATTTGGATGGTTATCAACATATTTAGTCAAAGAAGCACTGTGTATGATCTTTGTTTTCGCCATGACTGGCTGGCTAGACAAGGCTCAGTTCTCAGGAGAACCTTATCATGAGGGGTAGTGGAAAGTCAATGACCACAGTGTTTCTCCTTGCCAAAGAAGAGACAAAAGTAATGCCAATATAGTACTTTCATACTTACCATCTGCTTCCTTTCACAAAGGCATATAGATTATGAACAAGAAACCTAGCAAGCACTAGAATGTACTCTATGAAGCCTTCATCAGGGTCCCAGGATGAATGAGCACAATTATTTTCCAGAGGAATGCACTGCATATGAAACTACAGTCAAAGAATGGGGCCTACATAACACACCAGATCCTTCCCAAACATAGAAAGATTCCAGAGGTTCACATCTTCAAATTAAACACCCACAAACTGAGAATATTTGGGAGGTAAATAGTATATGTGTTGACCTTTTTTTTTTTACTATTATTTTCTATCATATTACAACTCTTTGCATAGCATTTATATTATATTTGGTATTACAAGTCATCTGGAGAGTATTTAAAATACATGAAGGAATGTGTGTAAATTACATGCAAATACTCTTCCATAATATGGAAGATCAATTTGGGTATTTCTGGCAGTCCTTAGATCAATTATCTGAAGATATCTAAGGATGTCTGCATCTTCAGGTGTATGAACACTCCATTCCTTCATCTGCTTTTCATCACTCATTTATATTATCTATGGTTCGCGTCTCATAACCAAATCTTGGTGGTATCATTATCAGCCACAACTTTCCATCACTCTGCCAAAAATTGTCTTTTCTGTGAAGAGACTAGCATTCTAACTGGGGTTTTGTCTTCCCTCAGCTTTAGGGTAAAGTTTTATTTATTTATTTATCAAGCAACTAATACTCATCTATTCTAAGCTGTATTCATTTACAGTACAGACTAATTCCAGCTCCACATAAAGTTGAGAGTCTGAAAGCAGGGCTCGGGAAAAATGAGTCTCAGGACTTAGTTTTATTTTGTGTTTTGTCCCTGGGAGCGTAAGACACTGGTGCACGCTCCTGCACAAGGTGATAGAGCTTATTTGTCTACAGCTCTTGAGCACCAAAATGGAAAATCATCATGATTAAAGATATATGTGAAATTAGTTCCTGGATACACTGGCCTGTACCTATTCATCTGGGAGCAGAGAGGGCCTGTGGTCACTCAGGGAGCAATACAGGTAGGGTGCATCAACCCATTGGAAACAATAAGGGCAAAACCTTGGCACTTTTATTAGCTTTGATTTGTGTAGCTTTTATAGCTCAAGTGCAGGGTTTGTATAAAGAAGCAAGCAGTTATAGATTGTGTACTGCTTGCCTCCATGGTTTATATTCAATGTCTGTAAAGGTTTATTGGATTATTGGTAGCACGTTTATTTGCCTGAACACAAAATGCTTTGCTAGGCCTTGCCTTGAGAATAATACAGAGACATGGAGGCCCTGTTGTGTTACAGGGTTTGTGATGAAGTCTGCACCCTGGGGTGGTGGGGAAAGAGAAAATGGGCAGATACAGTGAGCACAGCATACAGACAGTAACTTTAAAAAAGGCCATGGCTGTTATCTGGAAGGTAATCAATAGCTATCTAATTAGACTTCAAACCCTCTCAATGGGAGTGAACTCATGGGTGCCATTGTAATTATAGTCACATATACAAGGCTGGAGAGGTTCATAGACCCTAGAGAAAACCCTATCTATGTCAAAGCTCCAGATAAATGAAATTTCTTACCATATTCTAAATATGGGTCCTTATATTTATAAATAAAAAAATCTGTATACCACTCATCAAAGAAGCTTGCTTTTGCAACAGATGGAGGCTACTGATTATACACAGAATATACATCTGCAAGATGCCCACCCCTTGAAGACATATCCACGGTGGAACCTCTGCACCTAAGGCTCACCAAATATAGTGGAACAAGGGGTGGAGAGACGATTAGTGCATCCCTCAACTCTCACTAGCAAAGCTTCCTTATATATCAGTGTGAGATGCACACAGAAGGCCAAAACTGGGTAAGTTTTAGAAAATAAGAGATTGCAGAGTGTGTATCTTTGGACAGGACTTGTATATTAAACCTCGTCCACCCACAGTTCAGGGACCATTTTGGAAGAGGGAGTAGAAAAATTGTAAGAGCCGGGATTGGTCCTTGAACACAGGGAAACAGAGGCTTTCAGGCTACTGGAAGCTTATTCATGTGAACTTCTGCAATGAGAACCAGACTCATGCCAAGTCAATCAGACAAGAGTCCAGATCGGTGCAAGGGAATTGGGTGGTGGGCCAGACCTAGCCTGAGAACACTTGGAAACTGATTACTGCTGGGCGAAGGAGAGTAGATCTTTCTTAAGATCTCTAGATAGACTGATCTTGAAGTGAAGGACATTGGGTGAAATGGGTGAAATACCTGATGGAATGAGACATAGCAAGTATGACAGAGTGCATGAGGCCCGTGGCAGGGGCAGGGGTAAATGAGGGATTGGATATCAAAATTTGATTAAGAACTGTGAAGCTCAATAAAAATATGTTTAAAGAGTCATGGAACAGATATGGTAGATGTTGAGGAAGCCCACCAAGCCCTGTTTGCAAACCAGCATCTCTGGGATATTTGTGAAGATTTACCTTGTTTTAATTTGGATTTGAGTAGGTTATGGGATAACAGAGGAGAAAGGCTACTTGGCAGTATCACAACTGGCTGAACTAGTTTTTCCATGAAGTAAAATCAAGCATGCAGCATGCATACCCATATATACATTTTGATCTTAGACCATTGTGGAAACTGTCCTGTGCAATGCAGCAGATTTAGCTCTGGTCTCTACTCATAGATTCCAGTTGCGTCCCTGTGGGTTTGAGACAGCTCAAAATGTACCCAGATATTGCCAAATGTATCTGTTGGAGGAAAGAAAAAAAGGGCAAAATTCTCCCCTGATTAAAAAAAAAAAATTAATGTGTGTGTGTGTGTGTGTGTGCGTGTGCACGCACATGTGTGTGTTAAGGCAATTTAAATTCATTATTCATGAAATGTTAGAGATCTGGGAAATTTCAAAGGGGAAAACTTCAAACACAATCATTTAAAATTAACTCAGTTCCTTCACAATGACTGTCAGAATGGAGTCTCAGAACTTAAAACTGGGCAATTTCTCAAAATGGAAAATACACAGGCAGTCCGTAGAGCACTAGGGTTAGACAGTTCTTACCTCAGCAATGTTTCGATCTACAGCCTGAAGTGGAAATACACAGCTGTGAAATATGGAGCAGTTAAACCACATCTCAGTGTGTTAATATTGATCTTTAGACATCTTTCTAGATGCTGTCAACAAGAAAGGGAGAAAAGCTTCCATACAAGATAAGTATTCTTTCCTATTCTGGCCTCCATCATTAAAGCCTAGCTCTTATCTGAGCTTTCAACAACACCCCCAATAACAAAATTAAGCAGATATCCTTGTACGTCTCTGTGAGGACCACAGAAATGAACGTTGATTTCACAATGGGAGTATGTCACAGCTGCCAACCCTCCCTGGATGCTGGGCTGGAAGGAGACACATGAAGGGAACTGGTTTTCCTCTAAATTTTCCTGCCAACATCTTCTTAACCCAAAGTAGCATTTGAATTGAGAATGTGCATGGGTTTAGGGTCTGGTATCAGAGTAACTATTGAGGCAAATGGTTACATGTTATTACATTGGGGGAAAGAACTTATAAATACATAAACACAAATAAATACATGAAATCAATCATGTTGAGATATGTATTCCACCTTCATGAATGTCTGATAAATTACATATAGTTAGATCTTACTTGTTCACTATTAACTATAAATGTACTTGGGGAATACAAATTAGACTTGACAGGCCTTAAAAAAGAAAAATAGTAACTGAGGACATCAGGCAAGGGTGAGAAGGTGAGGGCGGAGAAGATGGAGAAGGTCTGGATATGATCAAAACGCAATGTATGAAATTCTAAAAGAATTTCTTATTCATTACAGTGCCCTATGTACAACTTGAGGTATGTAATATACAACATAAATTTTATTTCTATTTTATGTATATGAGTGTTTTGCCTGCATTTATATAATGTACCACATGGGTGTTTGGTACCCACAGAGGCCAGAAGAGAGCATCAGATCCCCTAGAACTGGAGTTGTGGATGGTTTTAGCTACCTTGTGGGTGCTGAGACCAAACCTGGGTCCTCTACAACAGCAGTAAATGTGCATAACTGCTGAGCCTTCTCTCTAGCCCCTAATAAAATATTTTAAAAGTGAAAGAGATGACATACATTTTAAAGGAAACATTTTTAAAATTCAATGTTTTATTATCCAAGGATCACTGAATTTTTTGTTATCTAATTTAAAAAAATCATCCAAACATCTCCAGGTAGCCTTTACATGCCTGCTCCTTTGGTGGCGGTGTCTACTTCTATAAGATCTTTCTCACCCCAGATAATTTGTGCAGTATTAGAGTTAGGTTTGTAAAAAGCAGAATGAAGAGCTTAATCTTAATATTGATGTCATTTTTTACTATACATAGAATAATGATGCATTATAGATAACTTGTAAAATAAGAAATGTCTGAATCATAAAAATGACCACTGAAAATATCAACCATGTCCCCTATTTGCTAATGGCTAAATAAATTTTCATCATCTACCATACACAATTATTATTTTAAGGAACCAGATTAGATCAGACAAACATCTTTGCTCTTATGCATTACAGTGCCCTATGTACAATTTGAGGTATGTAATATACAATATACACTAAATACATGAAACATATTGATTACTAGAGAATGCTAGATGTCATAAACATAAATGAAGGGAGGGTAAAGGACTTGGAATTGGCTGAATTGCTGTGGTCACACCACTGCTCTTGTCACTGAGAAGATGGTACTTGATGACAGCTGTACTATTTGAGAATGTGAGCTACACAAGTATCTGAAATAAAAACATGTCAAATAGAGGAAAGACCCAGGTAAAGGCAGACTCATGCCTGGAAATTCTGAGGAACATCAGGGTGGTCAGTGTGACTTACCATAAGTGACAAAGAGAACAATAGGAAGTCTTGGGATGAAGAGATTTCATGCACACATAAACAGATAAACTGGCCTTGGAAAGATTTGTGTTCATTTTTATTAGCAGGAAGAATGGAAAATATAAAGAATAGGTTCCAGAATATGTCCAGAATTGGTCATGAGAGCTTTTAAAAGGTCTTATTTGATTACTTAAATTTTTTCAGTGAGACAATTTTCCGTCAACTGAAAGTGAGTGTAGGAGAATAATTCTTGAAATTTTCAAGACAAAAGAAGAGTTAAAAGGGTTCATTGAGATACTCGGAGAGTAAATGGACAAAGGAAACACAGTAATAGCTTGGAAGCATTGAGAACACTAGGACTTGGATTGGGAACCTGAAGTGAGATGGTCAGCTTTGCTCTGATTCAGTTGTTTAGAAGCAGGCTGGGATAGGTGGTCAGGAAGGAGGAGCTGGGAGCATAAGCAAGAATGTGAGTATAGTAGCTGACTGTAGAGTCTGAGCCAAGAGAGGAAATGTAGGTCTATTCACAATTAGTACTATACTGCATCTGCCTTTTATGCACAGCATAAATCATATTGGGGGGAGATATTAACAAAATTAGCGTGGATTGTCCCCTTTCATTCATTATTCTTTTATCAGCTTTAGAAATACCCTAGTTTCTGAATTGGCTAGAATACGCATACCAACTTCTCTTCTTGAGAGCATTTAGCTTCATGAGAACAGCTAGTTTTCTTCAAATATTCTCTCTCCTTCTTCCAATTTTTCACTGATATATGGTACTCTGACTCTGAGATTTTCCAGCTTCTTTATAAGGTCTTGTGACCAACTTGGACCAATTGGATGAAAGCAAATGTTAGGCATTTGAGAGCATATCCTTCCTAATAAAAACTATGTACATTTATGTGGTTGAAGGGATCTGGCTCTCTGACACCCAGGAGTAATAACTTTGGATGAAATGGCTATAACGGAGAAATGGCTTCTTTCATAAGCCAGTGTCACTGTGAGGCTTTAGGAACTTACAATAACTATAGTGATCCCACAGCACAGAAGCACAAAATCCCCTTTCTTTGGCAAATTGTACAATTTCTTATTTTTCATTAGTTTCATGAGACTATTTAAAATAATAACAGTAAGGTAACATTTCTAAAAAGGTAAAACAAATATACCCAAGTTTAATGTTACTTTTTTGTTACTATGGCCAAATATCTGATAAGAAACTTAAGGGAAGATGGGATTATTTTGACAAACAGTTTGCAAGAATACATTCCATCATGAAGAAACTGTGCTGGCAGAAGGGTAAGGTGGGCTGTTCATATTCCAGGCACAGTCAGAAAGCAGAGAAAAGAAAGGAAGTTGGACCAGGTTATAACATCTCAAAGCCCAACCCATTGACACTTCCTCTAGTAAGGATCCACTACCTAAAGGCTTTATAATGGTCTAAAATAGCATCATAAGTTACAAGTGTTCAAACCCATGTGAGCCTATGGGATGGTTTTACAATCAAACAACAGTAACCAAAAGGCAATGTATCTACCATGTTTGGAATACTCCAGTAATGACCATTTTTTATAGATTTGCCAGCATATGCTAGCATTGTCTAGACTTCTCTTTTCCTAACTCAGACATCTCTTAGACCTATGGTTCTAAATACAGATGCACATTTTTACTGTCTATAGCTAGTCTCAACTGTGATATCTGCCAGGACAAATCCCAGCTAGGTCTGAGGTGGAAATTTCTATTGCCTGTACAGTCCATTGGCAGAGCAGTGATTCTTGAAAACCTCTCTAGTCCTTAAATCCCCTAGTCATTTGTGATTTGAATCCTCAAACTGGCTTTATTTCTAGGAGGTAATTTTTATGTTATTCAACATGGTATTTCTATTTCTTATTTCCCTCTAACATACAACTCGAAGAAGTAGTTCTCAAATTAAAACAAACATAAAATGATGATAAAATGCATTGTGCCTGATGACTACATTAGCTTCCAATAGATCCTATGACACTCCCCAGGCAACAACCCATCTCCACTTACCCAGTACTGGGATTACAAATGTGCACCAAAACATCTGGCATTTTTATGTGGGTTTTGTGAATTAAACTCAGGTAACCATGCTTGCAAAACAACCACTTTACCTACTGAGCCATCTCTTTAGTCCTTAGCACACATCAAGGTTATAGGACTGACTAATAACAAAGGTCATGGTCCTGTGACCACCAGTCCAGTGCTCTTTCTATTGAATCCTATAGTACTTTATGGGGGAAAATTCTCTGAGGTGAGCTAGATTGGACTATTATAGAATGCCCCACACTTTCAACTATTTTTTGATAAGTTTATTTTGATATGTTTATGAGGATGACATTTTTATCCTGTGTGTATATGCAACACATGCATGCAATGCTCACACAAGACAGAAGAGGGCACTGAATTCTCTGGAACTGGTGTTATGGATAGTTGTTATCTGCTATGTCGGTGCTAGGAAACAAACCAGGATTCTCTACAAGAGCAGTCAATGCTTTTAACTGCTGAGCCATCTCTCCAGTGCCAGAATACCCCACATTTATGTTATCATTTAAAACAAGGTTTAACCCCAAATGATGGCAGAGTTTGAAGTACAGGAACACCAGGGAGAATCATTCCCTGCCTATTAGGCAGGCAGCAAGTCCAACAAAGGTAAACAGAAAGATAGGACCACAGAAACAGACTGAAAACACAACCTTTCTGTGAGAAGAAAATAAACAATTATAGAAAGTACCCTAAAGTTCCAAAAGACCATCTAGAGCTCAACTTACCTATTTCCTAGAAGCTTACTAATAGTCACCAAACTGAAATTAGAAAGACCAATTATCAGGAAGCCTTCTGTCTGAAGTTTTTATTGCCACCACGCAAGTCGTTATGGCTCTCTACAGAACTATTTATGAGGAACTACCCATAATGCCTAACACCAAGGCAATTCTCTTCTGCTCTAATGTATCTTCTACTGACAGAACTGAAACTCTGTAAAAGGGAAAATAAATAAATGAATCAGCAAACTGTTGATGTAAAACAAAGAAATAAACATTCAGAAACCCTGTTCCATGCCAAGATGCTGCTCTCAGCCTGGCCAGAAAAGAAAGAGAGGCATTATACACTCAGAAGAGTTTTACAGCTCGTTCCCAGCTCAAGCAGAAAACAAGGTCTGATTGACATGTGGTCGGAAGTCAAATGTAAACTTGGAAAGCAAGCTGAGAATTTGGAAGGTTGTTTTTTGTTTTTCTACTTTTATAAAGTGACTATGCTGTCTTAATGTACCAGGCCCTGAATTTTTCCTTCTCGTGATTTCAGATCTTTGGTGATGCAGTGAGAATTATATTGACTCAAAACACAGAAAACTCAAATATTAATACAGGCTCTGGCATACCTAACTCACTTTGCAAACCTGACAGAGTACTTGATCCCTTTTGACACTTTTAAGATTATGATATCTGATTAACTGTTTATTCAACACCCTGTCTACTAAAAAATTCTAAGAGGTCTTTAGTTTAGACCTTTCACAGCTGCCAGTCAACAGTGTCCTCATGACATTTATGGAAGGAGCACAATAGAAGGACCTGAACCCTGGATCCTGTAAGTCACACTCTAGGCAAGTTACTAAAGTTTCAAGCCTCAGTTACCATACCTACTTAATAAAATCACAATAAAAACCCAGATCTCAGATGTTTAAGAAGTCAGGATTAAATATCAGTTCATGTTTATTGTCTTCATTTTCCTTAAAAGCTCAACCTCATAGAAAACCTGAGAAAATAACACAAGACAGTAATTAATATATCTTCTACTAATTTGTGACATGTTGCACTATTTTTCTGCTTTCTTTACACATGTGCACACAAACACACACACACATATACACACACCATACACACACACCTACATGAATTCATGGATGAGGGTATAAATTTTTTAATTATATTTTATTTATTATTATAATTTGTGTGTGTTCCAAAGCAATTGTATGGAGGTCAGAGGAAATTTTGTGTTTGTCTCCTACCATGTGGGTTCAGAGGATAGAGCTCATGTTATCTTCTAAGAGGAAGGACAAAATTCCTGCATAGCAATTCCATAGTTTCATAACCCAAAACTTAACATTAATAAGAAAATACAAACGCACATATATTCAAATGTTTCTAATTAAATCCAGTGTTTGTTTTTCATGGTTTCCCCTTTAATCTAAGCTTCATTTTTGTTTGTTTACTTTTATATTATTTTATATTGCTGTTAACTTTTCAAGAATTTAGGTCAATTGTTTTGTGCAATGTCTTATACAATCCATATGGACAAATCTTGCAAATATAATATTGAAAGAATGATTCCAGAAATGATACCTTACAAAAAAGACAAGACTTACCTGTGCTGATGGAGTTAAAGATAGCAGAACTGGGGATGTGTCTTAGTGAGTAAGATGTTTTCTGCACAAGCATGATGACGCAAGTTTGTTTCCCCAGACAGAACCCATGTGAAAATGCTTGGGAAGCAAAGACAAGATGATCCTCGAGGCTTGCTAGCCATTCAATAAGGGACCCCATCTAAAAATGTAAGTTAGTGGGCAATTGAAGAAGACACAGGATGTCCACTCTGGTCTCTAAATACACATGTACCTGCACACATGTGCACACACATACACACACTCAAACATGTATGCACATACACATAGATAGCAGATTATAGTGAGGGTTGTTGTGACTGAAGGAGAATATGAACATGCGATAGGAATGTTGAATGCCTTGGCCTACATGGTGATTGCATAAATGTGTGTTCACATATTATTTATGAAATAAATTATACAATGAAGCAATTATTTGTCAGAAGTAAATTAAGTAATTTAAATTGTTTAAATGTTGAGTACTGGTATACAAAACTGCAGTACTTTTCAAATTAGGTATAGGTCACATATTTTAAGGTTCAGAGTAGAAATCTCAAAAACATCTTTATGATGCTTTATCTGTAGACATGGAATGCTGCTAATCTCAGAGCCTACTGAGTCGAAAGTAAATGTATAATAATAGTCAATCCTGCATAAACTCTACTGATAAGAATATTATGTGTCTACATAACAAATATAAGAATACATGAAAATTTTAAATTATTGAATCCTTTATCAGATCATATATTTTAATTTCAAGAAGATAGAAATGGAACCTATACCTGGGACCATTATTGACACCAAGAGACTGTGGCTATATAAGTCACCAGCCCTAGAGAAGAACCTGATATTGATATTCTACTGAATGGAGATAGTATTAAACTAATCCCTAAGACTTACTGCTACACAGAGGTAAGTGCATCTCTCAGCCCTCATCAGAGAACGCGCTTCTTGCAGTAGAAGGAACTTAACACAAAATACCACAACTGGTCAACATGCAGAGAATAAGAGACTGCTGAGTGCCCAGCCCTAAATAAGGTGTCTCTATCACCCTCTTTCCACAAGGCTTGAGATCTTCGTGAAAGAGGGAATATGAAGATAAAAGCGAGAGATGCCAAATGACTGCAAGAAAAGAACACTCCACGCACGAACTCACAGAGACCGTGTCAGGACGCACTAGACCTGCTCAGGCTCAAGCCAGTCAAAATCCCAGCCTGGAGGGGAGCCGTGGAAAGAAGCCCACGCTGCCTGAGGACTTCTGACATTGACAGCCACTGGGAGAGGAAGAGTGGGTTCTCTGCAAGGGTTAGCCTCGGTGGGTGAACCACAATCTAGCGAAGCTCCCACACCCATGAGTATTTGGGCAGCACATACAAATTAGATGAGGGGGAACCAAGCGCACAAAGTTGAGTGGATAAAGGGGCGGGGCAGGTTTCAGGGCAGAGTTTGAGGAGATATATGAAGTTCTCAAACAATTAATGGAATAAAATTAAAGGAAGCTATGAAAAAATAAAATCCATCTCTCAAGCAAAACAGGAGGAAGTGGCAAAATACAGTAAAACTGATTTCATTTTAAGATTATTAAAAGTGATGAGAAAAAGACATAAGTAAATCTAAGAACAAATTCTAAAAACATAGAAAAAGTCAGACACAGGACATATTCCATAAAGCTAATTAAAAGACTAGGGATATTAGAAATAATATATGGAAAATTCCATTTATAATGTAGTATCTAATCTAAATAAACCAAATTGAGTTCTCAATGCTATTATTACTATTTTTAAAAATCAAATATATGGTCATAGATATACATAGAGATAGTCAGATGATTAGAAATGACAGAACACCATGCAGAATGCTAACTAACACTTTAAAACTAAGATAAGATCAGTGGTATCTTTGGGATAAATATAAATCATAAAATAAAATCAACAAAACATAATAAACCTAAATAGAGCAATAAGATGAAAATGAAAGTAAGACAATCAAAAGTCTACTGGAAGTGTAACTAATTTTAAAGGTAGAAAATTTCAACTGTTCAAAGACCACTTCTTAGCTACCATTGATATCAACTCTCCAATCACTTCTCTATCCCTGCCTGACTGTTAATAGCTCCAGGAAGGGGCTCAATAGTTTTTCCAGGACAAGACAAGACTTAAGTTGCTTTAACTAATAAAGACAAGATCTTTATTTATGTGACTAGATCAAATGGTCCACTCATAAGCACAGCAATTCTCTGTAGAGAAAGTGCCTACGGCTTAGCTTAAAACAATGAAACACTGGGGGAGACTTTCTATGGATTTCTCAAAGAGACCTCTTATAAGAAGTTACACAAAACTAGTCCTCACTGGGGATCAATAAGCAGCTAATGGTTGCTGAGGGAGGGGAAGTCACTTTCTTTAGAGGTCTAGCCACTAGGAAGTTGTCTGGTTCTTGTAAATAACTCCTCACTCATGCTTCTGTGAACAACACTAATTAAACCACCGGTTCACTGAAAACAAACCAAAAGAAGGAGGGGAATAGCTAGGAAGAATACAGATATCAATAGCAATGGGACGGGACAAGAGAGGGTAACACGGGTGGGATTTGATCAAAATACATTATGTACATGGACGAAAATGTGAGAGTGGAAGCTATTATGTAAAATAATATATACTAATCAAGCTCAATATATATAAAACAGTTCTCCCTTCCATGCTGAACAATGCACTGTAAAGTTATGGCACCCAAAACTGCTGCAGCCATTTTGGCTCGTGCAAAGACTCAGTCTGAAAAGTGTATTAGCCCATTAGCTGGAATGGAGTTGTAAACGGAAGTCAAATCATTGGTGTTATATAGTCACTGAGTAGAACCAATCTTCAACCCCAAGTACACAAACCTTCTCCTGTCCTGGCACATACATAGAAACACATTTATTTTAGAGACTATGATTTAGTTTTTCTATTGTGTGTGGTATAAAATCAGTGGAGCACTGAAGAGGAGCATGCCAGCTCCCAGCTCTTCTGGTGAAAAGTAGAACACTAAGCATCAAATGAATGAAAAATCTTAGATGGAACTGCTAATGGAAATGTGAAATCATTAATGATTAGGGAGTAGAACCCCTAATAGGATAACTGATTATCACCGAGTAGGATTTATGATAGGATTCTAAGGCAATTTAATTTTAGTAATAATAAACATCAATATATTCAATGACAATAAGTAAATTTTTTTAAATCACTCCAATAATTTACAACATAAACAATTCAGTGTTAATTAAACTTTGTAGTAAACCAGAAAAAAATAAATACTCATAATATGAACATGAAAAATTCATTTTTAACTGAAGGGAAAGTTCACCTTAAGGCATCACCTTAAACATAAAATGTAGAAGAAAATAATACAATCTCTATTAGTATACTTTTTCAATCAAAAGACTTAATTGCAAAGCCATGAACTATCAAGTCTCAATCATTTGCCCTAAAAAGAGAGAGTGAAAATGAGATCCATAACAATAAATGTAGATAATGAAAAAAATTGTTTAGGACACCTACAGTCTGTGGTATAACTTACTATCTCCCCCAAATTCTTCACCCTCTGGTTTACAGTACACACCCTTTCTCACAGGATTTCACATTTCCACTGTATGAGTGTGTTTCTCTACTTCACTGACATTGACTTTTGGCTAAGAGACTGCTATGCTGCATGATGCAAGCAGAGTTTTGAAATGTTCTTGTGAGGTATGACTAGCTGATTCTCATGCTATATCACTGCCATGAGATCAGGTCCAAGGCAGCAGTTCCTTAAGTAGAGGCACATGGAAACATCCTGACGTCAACTTAGTACCCAGAGCAGAGCTGACCAACCAAGCCCGGCCCAAAGCACATTTGTCTAGTAGGTCCTTGAGCCAAAGAATGAAGGTTTATTGTTTTAACTTATTGAGCGATCAGCACTTTCTTATGAATCACTGTTGCCAAAATAGCTGATTGATACAAAGTATTTCTTTTTAAGTTTGAATATTGAGATATATATTTAAATCATGTCTTGAATAATTTGCATAACTTTGACCACAAAAATAAGATGTGGTTTTCATAGACTATGGAAACAAAATGACAGTTTCTATTCAGCTATAATCACAGATACCTATATGCTATCTTTTAAGTACAAAGGCATGATACAGCCTGGTACTAAAGGCTTAATCTGGCAGTGGTTATTCTCCAGCAGTTAGATAGACAAAGAAAAGACACCAGCTCACTAAAGTGAAAAGAAATCAACAGTTGGTATTGGTAAATATTCCTTTCCTCATAATAGATAAATTTTCCCACTTTCTGATACAACATTTAACTTTTTTCACTTTTAAGTTTATATAGTGGATGTGAAATATTATTTGAATGTAATTTTAGTGCTGTTTGCCTCATTACCAAATGAGATCAAGTATATTTTATGTTTTAAAATTCATTCATGTCTTCTCTACTAAGAATAACTTGCTTAAATTCTTTGTCCATTTTTAATTTTTTAGCCAGGACTCTTCCTTCACCTGCATTTATTTTTCTCACTACAAGTGGTTTAAGTATGACTTTTGTTTGCTTGTTTATCCTTTCTCTTTAAAGTGTGTTTTAGTCAATAAACTGAAATTTCTCAATTTCACATAGGCAGTTGTCTTCAACCTTGACATATGATTTTTTCTTTACATATCTGACTTTAAAAATCTTTGTTACCTTCCAAGTCATTAAGACTATTTCTGCCTTTTCAAAAAAGCTATGGTTTGAGCTCTTCTAATATTGAAAATAGAATTCTTTTTCAGGCTATAAGAGAAAGGTCTGATTCCATTTATTTTTCCCTATGGATTAGCAATTGTATTCAAATCTATTATCTTCCCCAGTGTTCTGAATCTCTGCTGTCACTAAGTCTGCTCCTGTAACAGTTTATATTGTGTTCTTTCTCTATTCTTTTCTTCCATCAATTTTCATTCATTGTTATATCCAAGTTTATAAACTGGGCCAATGAAAATATATAAGCCACAATGAGAATAACATATGTAGGTTAAGATCCTGGGTGCAGTTGAATAGGATAAGTAACTTTTCATATTCTTTTGCTTAATTGAATAACTGTGGTTGACAGGGTTTGATTCTGTATTTCAGAATAGCTAGTAGAGAGGATTTTGCATTGCATATGCCTAACACAAGTAACAGATGCATGACTGAGGTGGTAGATATGCCAGTTATGATTACACATTGTTTCCTATTCGGAAATATTACACTCTGCACCATAAACATAAGCCATTTATCAAAGTAAGTGATTTTAAACTGCACATTGTTGGGAGAAAAAATAAGTGATAAAATGTCACAATATACATTTATTTTCACATAAAATCCAAAGACAACAAAACAGTAATAGATTGATTAGATATTGAACACATACAATTTGTAAACTTAGCAAATGACTACCATAAGATTAAGAGCCAGACATCAGTGAAGAGTTGGGGGAGTGTTATATACCTGGGGAGAACACACAGGGGCTGCCAAGTGCTGGACATGGTTCTTCTCCTAACTGATGGTAAGAACAAGAGTGTTCGCTTTATCAGTGTCCTTTAAACAGCACGTTAAAAACTCATGCTGAGTTTTTTGTTTCTTTTTATATGTTATACATTCCTGTATGCTTAAGAAACTGTTTGATCATAATTTTGTAAAGATAGCTGAATATAGCATTCTACCTCTAATAAATATTATACAATAACTAGTGTATAGAGATATAAATAACATTGTGAACAGTATTAAAAGCAAATAAAATCTAGGAAGTGATTACAAGATGACAGATAAAAATGTGGGAATGATCTATTTAAGAGTCTCATAGATTAAAAAGGAGATATCAAGTTTCAAGTGTGTAAAAGTTATGAATAAATGATTTATGGAAGAAAATGCAAATAAATTTTTAAAGCACAGAAAATGTTAACTTTATTAATTAAAATAATGAAATTTCTAAAATTGTGAATGTGTTCCATCAGTTCACAGAATTGTTAAATTAGTATTGAAGTAGTCAAGGATGAAAGATACAGTCTGCTAGAACTATGAAGGCATGTAACATGGCAAATTCTTCCAGAAAAAAAAAATATTTGGTCAAATTTTAAAATTATTTCAAAGGCTCTTCACAGCACTGATATCATAATCCAAAGTTTTGGACTCCTATAAATATGACTGAGGATGTAGACATTGATTTGCCACTGAGTATTCTGGCAATTTTTCATGTTAGGAAAGAGGGGAAAACACGAGTCTCCAAAACTTTGAGAAACCATTCGCCTTGTTGTTACAGATATTTAGATGGAGTACTATGTCACCAACAAAATAATATTCTCAAGTGTATGTAATGACACACGAAATTATTCATGACAGACTACAAATGCAGCAGAAAAAGATCCTTATGCACATAAATACACACATATATATGCATGATGTGATGGGAAGACAAGTGACAGATACTAACAGAGGTTTCTTCCCAGTTATAATCTCATTCCTCTTTCCCAATTTTATACAAGCCTGACTGCTTTTATAATATGAAAGTAACATTTAGAAACATACACACCATCATATGTGACAGTCATGCTATTATAAATTTGGATTATAAAGGCGGAGGGTGGATACATAATTGTATTTTGGAAGGTATTTCCTGATGTTGCTAAGCTCAAATTCTACCTATCTGAATGGAGCATCTCTCTAGGAAAAGCCCTATTTTTTCATATGGTGCATGAGAGATGTATAGAATGATATTGATGGAGTGAGTGACATGGATATAGAAGGCTACAATTTACATAGTCTTTTCAGGTACATTATCTCTTTCAATCACATCAGTCCACTAGAAAAAAAAAAAGTTACAGCCCAGCACACACGCCATCCATTCCACCACTCCCCTCCCAACATACACTGTTGGGTAATACAAGAAAGCAAAGATAAGAACATACTTTTGAGACATTTGCGGTCTGGTTAAAGAGAGAAAACCTGCCTTCAATGTGCATTATGTAAGGAGACTGAAGATATTAATACATATGGGTTTTCCAGCTTTCTTCCTTCTCTCCCTACTAAAGAGAACTTGCTAGATTGGCTGAGCTTTCTACAAACGTCCCTCTACAAAAAGGGCATCAGCTGTTGCAGGCCATTTCTCATCTACAGTGAGATCTTTCCTCCTGACTTTTGTTCTCTGAAATTTAAAGGACAGACAGGAGTTCTAGAAAGTGGCTTAGGGGAGGTAGGAAGAGAGAAATGTTAAAGCACTCATAGTGCAGTGCACCAATTAGGCAGAAGGAAGGACAAGGGGGAACTTTTAGAGCATATTTTTCAAAATAGATGTTCTTCTTCCATGATGCTTGAGAAATAGTGCAAATAACTTGCATCAACGTGAAATCACATGTGACCAAACTGTTTCTTCAGCTACCATTCTCATTTAGCTTGAGTTCTAGAATAACACTTTGGAATTGTTTCTATTTACAATGGAAGGAACTTGTCAACAAACAGTACCCAAGAAACTTCTGATCTTCCTACACTGCCTCTCAACTTTTTAAAAGAAGTTTATAACCATATCTAATACAAGCTTATTGTAAAGACAGACCTTCAGGAGGATTCTCAATTATTTGCAGGTCCTTTTAACTGTGCCTTCATGTAATAAGCTCTTCTTGAGTGAAGACTAACACTAGTGCTGAGCTCTAAACCTTGGAACATGCAAAGCAATGAGATGTCAATCCTCTGACTATGTTACAGGGACTATGCCTTTTAACAGGTTTGCAAAGTCTCTATTACCATCTTACTTGTCTAGACAGAAAGAGCAAGTTGCAACATAAATGAAGCAGGAAACTCACCTGGCAGAAATCAAAGGTGGCCTCAAGCCAGCTCCCCAGGAGTAACAGAGCACTTCCAACAAGTAGAGAGATTGTGAAATTGGTTCTTTACCACATTAGGTCATGCAGTTACTACAGACAAATCAACATATCTATATAAGATTACCAGAGACCCCGAATATCCAGCCTAGCATTGCCCAGACAGATCCACAGAAGATGTGCTATCCTGCATGTGCTCTTCTGACCTTAGCATTCAGCTAAAATTTGTTATGTTAACATGCTCTACTTTAATTTCTTTCTCTTCTCCAAATAACCCTGGTTCTATCCCCTAAAGCAGGTTTTTTTTCCCACTTGAATTATTCAGAGTCTATGCTGCATGCAAAGAACAAACTATAAGGCTGAAATGGGTCTTTGAGGTGGAAGAGACTGTGTTTTCACTATGGCCACCCACCAACTTCATTACAAATCAGAGCCAATGTTTGGCTCTCAATATTTGTTACCCACACCTGCTTCCCCACAAGATAGAGAAACAGAATGATTCATGCTCTAGTTTGGTCTTCTTGGTCCTGAAATGGGCCAGGAGGTGCAGGTGGGAGTAGAAGGCCAATAAGAGCATCACATCACTTCCCTTGTAGAAAATTAAAAGGTACCAGATGTCACATCATGCTGCTGAAAGCTCAAGATGCACGTAAAGACATGGGAAAGCCATGCCTATCTGACCATCATAGAAAGAAATGGATACTCACAGCTGAATCATCACACATCTTTATCTCAGTTGAGATATAATTGCTACCTCTTAGATAACTCTTTTCAGGTACCCATCACATCAAAATGTATTCAAAGGAGCAGAGACAATTGGGTCTCCATTATGTGTTGCATATAAGAGGATAACCAGGAGTACTTAAGTTTAAAGTATGAATGATGGATTCTTTCCAAGGGCCTAATCAAGAAAATGAGCAGTAGGGACTGGAAAGAGGGCTCAGCTGTTAAGAGCACTGGCTACTCTTGCAGAGGACCTGTTTAGATTCCCAGCACTGACATGGCAGCTAACAACCATCTGTAATTTTGTTGGGATATGACACCCTCTTCTGACCTCCATGGGCATTGCCTGCCAGGGGTACACCTACCTATATGCAGTCATTACACTCATACATATATAATAAAATAGTTATGAAAAGGAAAATGCACAGTAATAAAAGTGAACGATATAACCTTCGAAGCAAAGGAGAAACTATATTTTTGTATACTACAACAATATTGCTTAAAGGTTTCTATATTTTCAATGCTGTAGAGAGCACTAATTAAACAGAAACCATGCACATTGCTTCAAAGAGCTTCCAGTCTTGGGACAGAGTTAAGATGATGTAAATGAACAGTTTGACATTTTCACTATTGCTCACTCAGTTCACAGAAATCCTGCTAATATATCTGTACAATCTGATTACTTCTTTCTCCTAACTCTTGTAGTTTCCACTGATTCCTAGTCATGACATTCTCTTTCTTGAATGACTGTAATAATTTCTTGCTACTACACATGGAGTGTCTTTTCTGATGTGTTCCAGAGGTGCTTTGGATTTCAAATTTTTTCCCTATTTTGGAACATTTGAGCATGCATTAGCAGCTATCTTGGAGATGTGATTCAAGTCTAAACATGAAGTTCATGTGTGATTCATATGGACATAATATGCATACCCAGAAGCTCATTTAGAAAAAATTTTTAGCAAGCCTGTGATTTGATCATGTACTATTTTTACATAGAGTAAAATGCTGAATTTGTATTTTTGCGTTCCATACACAGTCAAAATGTTTAGGGTCTTGGGGCGTTCTGGATTTTCTAAGTAGGGATGTTCTGTGCTGTTTCCATTTCAAGTTTACATCACTCATAAATATTATTGTAGATCCAAAAGATCTCATACTACAGAAAAGTTAATTTGTCTGTTATTCCCTTTGAGGTATGATACTGAGGTGACTCTCTGAACCACCTCCTGCCAACTTCACTCACATTTCTTCAGGTCCAAGACCCTCACTGAGTTCTCTCCAGCCTCAGAAACTTTCTTACCTGTGCCTCTCTCCATCTGAAGCTTTCTAATCATCCTCCCCCCGTGCACACAGCCACTCACAATTCAACTCTCCTTCCGTATCACCTTCTCATGCATTATGACCTCTAATGTATGTGTCTGTGTGCTGTGTGTGCATGTGTGTATACTTGTTCACATTTCTGTGGGTGCATGTGTATGTTCAGATGCACACTCAGGAATGAATGCATGCATGTAGAGGCCAGAGGTTAATGTTGGCTGATTTTCTCAATTGCTCTCCACTTCACTGAGCCAAGATCTTCCCCTGAACCTGAAGATCCTGGGAACCCTGATATCTGCCTCCCAAGCGCTGGGAATACAGCTTGCCAAAGCCACTCAGATTTATGTGGGTTTTGAGGCTCCAAACTCCAGACTTTGTGCTGTCACAGAAAAAAACTTTACTCATTGAACCATTTTCCCATTCTAGTGACCTCCAGTCTTAACTGTGACTCTCCTTGCCTCTGAAATATACTTTTTCATAACATATCATAATAGTTTATTCATATCTGTATTATGAATTATTTCCTCCAAATTTAAACAATTCATTATCAGAAAAGTAAAGAAACTTAAACAGCTAAGGAAAGTTGTGAAATTAAGGGCCCAGGTAGATCAGAAAATTACAGGATTCATAAGGCCCTTCCCAAACATTATAAAAACTATAAACAGATGCTGGAACAAGGAGACTCTCTTCCATGCAGGTGCCTACAAGTTGCATTGGAAGCTCCATGGATGCAGAGTTGTGAGTCATCACCCTTGCTGGGGGTGGGGGCTTTCTGGTGACACAGCTGCCTTTGAGTTGCCCCATGCTCCTGTCAAAACTCTAACAGACTCGTTGGTTCATCAAACTAAATTAGGGTGGAATTGCTTCTCCAGTCTGTTACTGGTACCCTAATTGAAGTGAACTGACCTTTGTTCACATCTCCTCAGGAAAAGTCACACAGCAGTGTGCCTTGAGTTATTCGCTATGCTTCTTCTTCAGGAGAATATAAACCCATAAATACAGGAACTAAACATGTTTTATTCACTTTTGATCTTCAGATCAATGGTGAGGTTGTCCTTCTGCTCTCCAGAACTCCACAGTGCTATATATCCACCTGCCAGCAAGTGTTTTGTGTATGTATTTGATACAGCCTAAAGTTCCTTAGCTCCTAGATGATGAGACCTGTGTCTTATAAATCATAAACACAGCTTTAGCAATAGCCTTGAACATAATTAACATTGATAAGTACGAACTGAATGGGTAAGAGACCCGAACTGTGCCTTGAGAGTCATCAGGGAAGGTTCCGCAGCCTTTCAGTCAGCTCTATTAAAGAAGGTGATCTTTTCCTGCCTTACAAATTTATGTTAGTGCTGGTACAAGATTTTTCTAAGCCAGTGTGATAAGATTTAAGGCTTCTGACTCACAATGATTCAGTAATCTAATAATGCTCTCATGGTGAAGACATTACTATGAATTTGTTTTTAAAATGTATTTTATGGGAGGAAAGGAAGTTTTCATCTCTCTCCTTAGTAAAGAGTATAGAATTTACTAGGAATAGAAAGAAATTCTGATGAATTAAAAAATTGTCTTCTCATACTGAATCATCTCTTGAATTAACTCTGTATATTAAACTGGAATATACTGAATAGTTGTTTTGTGTGTGTGTGTGTGTGCTTGATAACACAACATTTCTTTAATTTTTTTAATTTACTTTTTATTTTAAGTGTATGAATGTATTGCATGCTTGCATGCAAGTGCATCCTTGTTGTGCAATGCATGCAGAGTAAAGAAGAGGGTGTTGGATCCCATGGAGCTAGAGATAGAGATGAAGGTTAGCCACCATGTGGATACTGAGATTAGAACTGGAGTCTTCCACAAGAACATCCAGTACTTTTAGCCACTGAACCATCTCTTCTGTTTCCAACTTAAGACTTGCTTTATCCTAGGGGATGGGCCTTGTGCCCTTAATAGATCCCCATACTTACACTGGTTCCAACAACAGTATTCCTATATTAGCCAGATGAAATGAGGAAAATAGATTTATAGGAATTAGCATCTATAAATGTCTCTGTGAAAGAGGGGAGTCAACAGAGATGCATTTATCGGGAAGTTAAAGAAGCTGAAATTCAAGGACACCTTGTTAACAGACTCCCTCCAAGCCCTCACTGTTATTATTAGATGTGCAATACCAGGAGTTTGAGCTTAAATTAAATTTATTTTTAAGAAGTCTCTAAAAGTATAGAAATTATACACATTATGGAATTCCATGTACTGTTTTGAGGTGGCTGTTTCAGTACAGTGGTCTAACCCCTCCCTCTCACTTCTCTGGTTCTCCCTCAGTCAAATCTCCCCTCATGTGGTTTATTCAAGCAGTGTCTGTGGGCATCTGGGCATCAACTTCAGGAAGTGATTTGATGATGTTCTTAGTCATGGTGAGTGGGACTCATGAACATGGTTTATAGTGATTCTCATGTGTCATTAGTCATTTCTACCATGTAGAGTGTAAGAAGAGCATCCAAGAACTCTGCTGTTCATCACGATCTGATAATTCTGAGTTTGCTAACTCACCAACATCTTGATATAAAACTTAGTGTCTGATGTTTTATCAAATTACAAATATCCCATAGCTGAGATCTGGAAACTATGAGAGCCAGTGTTTGAAATGCTCATTACTTGGGATTTCACAATGTAATTTATTTACACCTTTGCTTATGTGATTTGTTACATCTGGTCATTGTAAGTAAATGTTCTTTCTTTATCATATACTGTTACAAATGTTATCAGGTGAAGGCATTGCTTTTGACACTAGAACAACTACTCTTTCTTTTTTTTTTTTTCTGGACCCCTGGTAGAGGACTGCTAAACGTAGCCCTGCCACAATGGGAGGAGCTTCAAATGGTCCCAAGCTGAGGGGATGGGCAGGGCACAATTTAGGACACTCACCACCATGAGGAGACTGGATTTAGGTGCTCTCGGGCAGTCTAGAAATGTCTGGACCCCTGGTAGAGGGCTGCAGAGTCTAGTCAATGAGACACTCAAAAAAATAATTAGGGGGTTGGAGAGATGATTCCGCAGTTAAAAGCACTGACTGCTCTTGAAGAGGACCTGGGTTTGGTTCCTAGCACCCACATCGTGGATAACAACTGTCCTTAACTATAGTTTCAGGAAACCATGCCCTCTTTTGGCCTCCATGGAGATTGCACAATATGAGTGCACTTAACATATACACAAGCAAAATACCCAAGTATACAATAAAATAAATTTTAGAATTTAAGAAAAGAAAAGTCATTAATAATTCAAAAATGAAATCCCATGAAGCTCATGCATGCATGAAATTGCTCTTTGAAGGCTCCCATAACAAGATGTTTATTATGCATGTAAAGCTGGCAATGAATTATTTGTGTGAATGACACAGACCACCTCCCACCCTTGTTTTACACACATGTCCTTTGGAAAATGACAGTAATTTTTTTCATTTATTATCTTTATTTTATGTTTATAAGTATATAGCTTGCAAATATGCAATTTCTGAAGCAAAAGTTCATGGCAATTATCAAACCCCTCAGTGTCCTTGAGTGACCCCTCTTGCTGGAATATCAAGCATTTAGCTGAGTCTGTTAAATTAACTTCCAACAAGTGAGCTGAAGTATAACCATCTACCTGTGCCCCCTATGAGCAACCTGAATAACAATTCAAGCCAGCAGAAAACTGACATTGATAATTAATCTGAAATATCTTAAAGTCATTTTTCCTGCTACTTGGGTGTAAGTCAGGAAAAGGAATTATGGGACATCTCTAGATATCTTAATATTAAGTAGATTAAAATGCAAACTATTTATTATTCTCTCTTCTCCTCAGTGCCTTAAATAAGAACATATTACAAATCCCATGATACTGCTTTTCCTTTAAGTCACACAGTGATGTGATTAGTTTGTCCAGTGTGTCCTAATTTTCCATGATACACGCAGCACACCCATTTGAGAACACCAGTAGGGATGGAAAACGGAACATGCTATCCCTTGCTACATCCATTTTTCTGGAAACAATGTAAAAGAAATCATTCTTTGGAGGTTGTACCAAGAAGCAACAAATTTGGCAACTGAGCAATTTTATTTGCAGGGTGTTCTCAGTTATAGTGGTTTCCACCAGTAAGTGTGAATTTACTGAAAACTGTGATTGTCAAACACATTTTTCTTTTAAACAATTATTTTATTTGTGTATATGTGTATAAATATGTGGTGCGCCATGGTGTATAGGTGGAAGCCAGAAGACAGAAGACAGCCTTCAGGAATCAGCTCTCTCCTGCTACCATGTAGACATCAGTGATTGAACTTGGGTCCTCAGGCTTAGCAATAAATGTCTTTACTCACTGAGTCATCTCACCTGTGCCCTCAATTTTGTAAATATCAGTATTAGAGAGGGATGATTTGTGCATCAGACAATTCACCTTTGTAAGGCATACAAGTGTCAAACCCTGCCCCTCTCTAGTTATAAGAACATTTTAATCACTTTGGAAAGACACACAGATATTAGTAACTGTTCCTCATTTTCTGTTCCCCTTAGCTCAAGGAAAACACTAAAGTACGTTCTATATATATGAACTTTCCTATTCTAGATGCTTCCAATAAATGGTGACTCTTTGCATCTGGCTTCCTTTATTTAGAAATTTCCATATTTATCCATGCTCCATGGTCTAACACTTCATTCATTCGCACATGCTTTATAGACAAACTGCATGTTGAGATTTATGGTATCACATACTGGGCTTTGGGCTGTTTTTATATTTTTGGTTGTTACAAATAATACTGCTCAAAATAGTCATGCCCAGGGCTTCATGTGAACACACACTCCCATTTCTCTTTTATGTACTATACCCAGAAGTAGAATTCTTGGGACAGATGATAACTCCACTATGAGCAACTGAATCAGCTTGCTGATTTCCAAAGTTACACTATTGACCATCTCACTAGAATTACAAAGTCTCCAAGATACCTCACATTCTTTTCAGCATCTGGGATACACTGTGTTTTTATGTCAGTGATTTAAGAAACATGAAGTGCTATCTCCTAAGTATTTCTCTGTATAGGTATACATGCAAACACTTTCTTGTAGAGCTCAGAGGAAAACTCTGTGTGCTGTTCCTCATTTGTCATCTGTCTTTTGTTTGAGACCAGATCTCTCAGATTAGGCTGTTTGGCCAGGGAGCCTCACCAATCCACCTGTTTCTGGCTCCCCAGAGCTGGGATCACAAACACATTCCTGCATCCAACTATTTTTAAAATAGGAGTTCTAGAGATTTACTCAAGTCAACTTGCCAACAACCACGCTATTTTCCCAGCTCCTCATAGGGTATGCCCTCATAAGAATGCAAGTATTGACTTGCATCCCAGATACTTTTTGATTTTTATATTTGGGTATTGCCCCATTTTATGTGTTCCTGGTTATTTAGAATATCATATGTAATACAGTAGTAAAGTGAAGCATGTAGTATAATGCATCTAGTGAAAATATGCTTCAAATGAGCAAAATTTCTAAAGTTTTCATTCAAAAGGTCAGAAAATAGCCTTATTTTACTCCCCTGGAGTTAAGAAACCATCTCTATAAAGAATCACAAACTTCAAAACAAAAGTTTTACTGAAAACCAAGAATTCCAGTGTTCTTTCAGTACTACTGATTTGTGTAGAGCTCACCATGTATAGGCAATTCTAGTAAGTACTTTTCCCTGTATAAGAATTGCTAAAAGACCAAGATTAGCCACACATGCTCATGACAGTCTACATTACTTCATACGCAATGTCACCTCAATGTGCAGGGTTTTGTTCTTTGCAATTGGAAGCAGATGACCGCATTGCATCAGAAAATAATTCATGTTGTAGACATCAAGTAATGAGTTATAAGAAGTCATAAACGCCAATGTTTTGCCAAAGTTCAATCGATTCATATTCATACTAACCTTGCTTTCTGAAGGCTGCACCTCTTTGGAAGTACTAAATGATGGTTGGATAAACTATCTTTTCTGTGTAACTGCTTTCAAGTTATTTTTTTAGTCTTTGTTGGGCTTTTAATTAATTAAATCATTAATTTTTTGGTGTTTTTGGATTTTTTTTTGAAACACAGTCTCCCTGTAGACCCAGCTGGTCAGGAACTCAGTATGTAAACCAGAATAGCCTTGATCTTACCAAGATCTGCCTGCCTCTGCTTCCAGAGAACTGGGATTAAAAGCTCATGCCACCAAGCCCAGCCTTCATTTGCCTTTTTACTACAATATACTACACAAATTTATTTTGACTCAGAGTATTAATAATGTATTGTGTCAACCTAATATTACTTCTTACAATGTCTATCTGTCATTTTGTTTTCAAATATCGTTTCCATGTGTTTGTGGGCAGGCTTTTGGATTAGTGATTAAAGCATGCAAGTGAAACAAGGATGATTAGTTTGAAACAAAAAAAATTTTTTTTGAATCCTCCATAATTACAGGAGAGATAAAGAAACATGAAGAACATACAGAATATTTGTGCAAATTAATTATAAAATTGAAATAATGTTAATGGAAGACAACTCTAACATTATACATGTATCCTAAGGGTAATTAAGACAGACTTGTTCAGGTCCCCTTATTTCTAAGAAACAAATGCTAAGGACTATCATAGACTAATAAAGATTGCAAGGAAGGGAGTTCTAAGGCAAACCTCTTTGATGGGACTAGGTCATTGTTCTAGTTCTCAGCATTGCACATTGATGCAGGGACTCAACAGTTGGAATGGTTTATGTGGTACACAACTTCCTTCTTTTCCAAGTGGATTCCTTTTCTTACTTCTACAACTAAGTATCTGACAAAAGCAATTTAAGGACAGAATTTATTTTGATTTCTAGTTTGAAGGTATAATTCACCATACTGAGGAAATCCTAGAAGCAGGAGAATGAGACAGTGTGTCCACAGTCAGGGAACGGAGAGAGACGGATGCTAGTACTCAGCTTACTATCTCCGTTTTATGACGCCTGGGATCCCAATCTGTTGCATGGTGCTACCCACATTCAGGGTAGCTCTTCCTCAGTTAAACTTTTCCAGAAAGACCCTCATAGAGGCACCCAAAGGTGATTCTAAATCTATTCCAGCTAATGATAATTCTAATTATTATATCATTTGTGATCACTACAGAATTTAGATGCACCTGATTTACTTTATTTTAAAATATTTTATTTCTTGTTTTGTATGTGTATGAGTGTATTGCCTGCACATGTATAAGTGCACCCATGTCCTACAATGCCCGAGGAGGTCAGAAGAAGGGGTCAGATCCTCTAGAACTGGAGTAATGGATGGTTGTTAGTCACCATTTGAGTGCTGGGATTCAAACTCGGGTCCTCTGCAAGAGCAATCAGTGCTCTTAACTGCTGAGCCATCTCTCCAGCCCTCGTTTACTTTTTAAGTTAGAAGAAATCCAGAAACTCAATGGCAGTTAAGAAATTTCCAGTTTATATAGAAGTGATCAGTAAGACGGGGTAAAGACAGACGCAGCCGAGACTCTCAGCTCTGTGCATGGGTATGAGTTTAGACCAGAACCTGGATCATGGCTGAGAGAAGCCAGTGGGCCTTTGGACTTCCCTCGGTAACCTTCATGTGCATCTCCATGGGGGCTTCTGGGAAAGTAAGAAACTTCACATCAAGAAGAGAGCTCCTGGCCCCCAGCTGAGTGACACACATGCGAAAAATCCCTGCACTCCAGAAACAGAGGCAAAGAGCTCATGAGTGAGCTTGTGGTCCCCCTGCCTTTAAGGCAGTACTCCCTAGATTCCCTCCCTCCCCTGAAAAGATGCATGCTCCTCTTTCTGTGATGCTCTGGCCTCCAACTGGCTGTAGCCTTCTCATGAGAAATGATGTAAGAGAAATAAAATGTTCTAATATCCCTCACATAGGGGATCAGGAATTCAGAAACACATCTTATTTGCAAGTAGAGGAATGTAGACACTAGATCTTCCCAGTAAACTTGGCCTGGCAATGGGCAACCTACTGAGTTGCTCTGACTCTCTCTCTCTCAAAGCCTACCTGCATCATCTCATGGTTAATATGTAACAGGGCAGACCCCTTATAGCCATTGTTAAGTAAGATTAAAACTTGCAGTGTTTGGCACACTCAGCACAAAGAATCTTTCTGCCTCCTCTTTCACAATGATCCCTGAGGAATGGGAGGACATGGTATGATAAAGATGTCCTATGTAGGGCTTTCTGTTTTCTGCACATTGATACAGCTCTGTGTCTTTGGGTTAACCACCATCTGCTGCAAAAAAAGTAGTTTCTCTGATAAGAAACGAGAGAGGTACTAATCTATGGATATAACAATAAGTCATTAGGAATCAATTTAATATTATACTGTTAACAGTATAATGGCAATAGATTTTCTGCTATGGTCTGTTACTTAGCTATAAATTTTTCACCCTGATAACAGTATGAGGTATGGGCTCTGTCTTGTGAAGTAGATCTTAACTCTACCCAGGAAGTGGTTAGCTACTCCAGCAGCATTCATGCCATTGTTGTGCCAGTGGACATCCCATGTCAGGACCATCAGTGGTAAAGTTCTCAGGGTTCATGGCTGGGTAAGACTGACAATTATTTTTCTCTTTCAGTAGCATGGATAGCACCTTCTACCAAAGCCAGCCAGTAACAATGAAGCTTGGAGTAACAGCTTGATTCTCCATGCTCTAAGACACATATATATATAGTGTCTTCTGGAAGAGGGTCTCACCATAAAAGTTCTAAAGAGTAACCAAGAACAATGGCAATGGTCAGAATTGTTTGAGGTCCTGTGAGACATCACTGCCCCAGTAAACAACTTCAAAAGACTGAGCCTATAACGGACATTGTGCTTTGTGTTTTAACCCTGTGATGTCTGGTTGGGACATTGTCCCCTGTTATAAGGTGACTTCATTTATAAATCTTTACCTATTTGTATACTTTCAGTAAGCTTCTGAAGTAGTGTGCTTCCATCTGACTTTTGAAAAAGTCCTTTAGTGTTCGTTATTCCTCCCATATCTCCTCCCTGCCTCGTCCTATCATCGCATTTAACCCTTCCTGCTGCATTGCTCCCTTTCCTCCTTCACATCACTCCATTTTATTTGCTTCCCGTAATCCCTCCAAGACACCTTATGAATTGCTTGACTGCTGTGGGTTTTCCCATTGAAACACGCATATTTTAATATTCAGAGCTAGTATCCACATATCAGAGAGAACATGTGGTTTTCCACTTCTGGGTCTGGGTTATCTCAGGCTACTTCCAGCTCCACGAATTTACCTGTGACATTCATAATTTGGTTTTACTTCACATCTGACTTATATTCTACTACGTGAATGCACCACATCTTCATCATCTGCTCATCAGTTCATAGACATCAGGTTGTTTCAGTCTCTGCTATTGCAAAGAGAGCAGCAATGAACATGGATGAGGAGGTATTCCTGCAGTAGGATACAGAGTCCTTTGGATATGTGCCCAAGAGTGGTGGAACTGGATCAAGTGTTACATGTATTTCTAGCTTTTTGAGGAAGCTCCATGTTGATTCCAGCAGTGGTTGTACCAGTTTGCACTCCTACCATCACCGGATAAGGATCCCCTCGCCATGCATTTTCACCAACACTTATTATCATTTGACTTTTGGATCTTATTATTTGTGACTGGGTTAAGATAAAATCTCAAAGTAGTTATAATTTGAATTTTTGATAGCTAAAGATAGACATTAAGAAAAATAATTTCTGCTCATTTTAATTTTCTAAGAACTCTGCTTTTAATTGCTTGCCCGGCTTTTATTGGGATGTTTGGTTTTTTGTTGTATAGATTCTTCTTAGATATTTTGTATATTTTAGATACTAACATTCTGTCAGATATATGGTTGGTAAATATCTTTCTTTTCCCATTCTGTGGGCCTTTGTGTCACTCAATTGATGATGTCCTTTGCTGTACAGAAGCATTTTAGTTTAATGAGGCCCCACTTGTCAATAAGTTGGTCTTAATGCCTGTACTGCTGGGGTTCTATTCAGAAAGTTATTTTTGGTACCCGTAAGTTCTAGTGTGTTCCTTCCTTTCTTCTCTATCAGATTCAGGGTATTAGGTCTTACATTGAGGTCCTTGATTCATCTGGAGTTATGGTTTGTGCAGGGTGAGAAATAGGACCTAGTGTCATTCTTCTACATGTAGCTATCTAACTTGATCACCATTTGTTGAGCATGCTGTGTGTGCTCAACAAAAATCCAATGTATATTTTTGAGCTCTTTGTAAAATTTCATATGCCTTTAAATGCATTGACTTAAATCAGGGTCCTTAATTCTATTCCATTGATTAATCTGCTGTATTTATACCAGTCCTATGCTGCTTTTATTGCTATAGCTTTATAGTATAATTGGAAATCAGGTGTGGTGATACCTCTAGCTCTTCTTTTATCATTCAGAATTGTTTTGGTATTTGTGTTTCCATAAGAAATTTGAAACTGAAATTATTTTGTCTAGTTTTTAATTGAATTTTTATGTATTTTACACAGAACATCCCAATAATCCTTACACCTCTTTCTCCCATTGGAACTCTCCCACAGCCTACCCCCACTGGAATTCATACATTCTGTCATCTGTGAAAAGGCCCATCATGACAAATTAGTATTGCTCGATGCTCCTCAGTGCAAGTTTATCCA